>JARQOD010000002.1:64899839-65014995 GCA_033576555.1 Oophaga sylvatica | reverse complement strand
AAATTTACAGGGTGATTCCATAACTTTTTCTCTCAGAATTGAGTGATTCCATAATTTTTTCCTATGCTTTGTTAAAAAAAATAACCATTACTGACTACCACATTATTTGTTCTTGATTTCTTTTAGTGCTTGTTAAAGCCAGAAAGTTGCCATTTGAAATTACTTCAGTTTTGTGCCATGTCTGTGATCTGTTTTTTTTCAACAAAATAAAACAACTGAATGAACATCCTCCAAGGCCGGTGATTCCATAATTTTTGCCAGGGGTTGTAGTTGTTGGAGATACATGAATTGTTCATTTTGATGAAAGTTAGGAGGTCAACACTTTCAGAGGACAGCCGGATGCGTTTATCCATCAGGACACGACCAGCAGCACTGAACACACATTCTGAGAGAAAGCTGGCTGTCGGGCATGACAAAACCTTCAAGGAGTGACAGGCGAGCTCAGGCCACTCTTCCATTTTTGACAACCAAAATGTAAGAGAGTCCAAACCTCTTTACCCCCACCTCAATGGCATTGATATTGAGCTCCAGATACTCCTGCACCATCCTCTCCAGCTGTTTAAAATGTGTCACACATATACTGCTGCTAAAGTTTTTGCGATGACACCTTGGCATTCCTGGGGTTGGAAGGGAACTGGGGTGCACACTGTGTGCTTCACTGCTGTCTTAGAGGAACAAAAAAGAAAAGCAGTGTGTATACAATGGTCAAGATCACCCATATTCAATACGCACAAAAATGCAATGAATAAGTTTATTAATGAAAAACATAAACAGAACAACATACACAATAAAAAAGCCAGAAAATGGCCATGCAAAAAACCACTAGAGATGAGTGTAGGGACCAATAACTGACCTCCTCCAATGTGCTAAATTATGAACATACAGGTCCTTCTCAAAAAATTAGCATATAGTGCTAAATTTCATTATTTTCCATAATGTAATGATTAAAATTAAACTTTCATATATTTTAGATTCATTACACACCAACTGAAATTTTTCAGGTCTTTTATTGTTTTAATACTGATGATTTTGGCATACAGCTCATGAAAACCCAAAAATCCTGTCTCAAAAAATTAGCATATCAAGAAAAGGTTCTCTAAACGAG
Organism: Oophaga sylvatica; assembly: GCA_033576555.1. NCBI lineage: Eukaryota > Metazoa > Chordata > Amphibia > Anura > Dendrobatidae > Oophaga > Oophaga sylvatica. The sequence goes on along the minus strand of JARQOD010000002.1, from coordinate 65,013,890 downwards.
CTATTACCCTAATCTTCTGAATCAACTAATTAACTCTAAACACATGCAAAAGATTCCTGAGGCTTTTAAAAACTCCCTGCCTGGTTCATTACTCAAAACCGCCATCATGGGTAAGACTGCCGACCTGACTGATGTCCAGAAGGCCATCATTGACACCCTCAAGCAAGAGGGTAACCCAGAAAGAAATTTCTGAACAATTAGGCTGTTCCCAGAGTGCTGTATCAAGGCACCTCAATGGGAAGTCTGTTGGAAGGAAACAATGTGGCAGAAAATGCTGTACAACGAGAAGAGGTGACTGGACCCTGAGGAAGATTGTGGAGAAGGACCGATTCCAGACCTTGGGAGACCTGCGGAAGCAGTGGACTAAGTCTGGAGTAGAAACATCCAGAGCCACCGTGCACAAGCGTGTGCAGGAAATGGGCTACAGGTGCCGCATTCCTCAAGTAAAGCCACTTTTGAACCAGAAACAGAGAAGCAGCACTGGGCTACAGAGAAGCAGCACTGGACTGTTGCTAAGTGGTCCCAAGTACTTTTTTCTGATGAAAGCAAATTTTGCATGTCATTCGGAAATCAAGGTGCCAGAGTCTGGAGGAAGACTGGGAAGAAGGAAATGCCAAAATGCCTGAAGTCCAGTGTCAAGTACCCACAGTCAGTGATGGTGTGGGGTGCCATGTCAGCTGCTGGTGTTGGTCCACTGTGTTTCATCAAGGGCACGGTCAATGCAGCTAGCTATCAGGAGATTTTGGAGCACTTCATGCTTCCATCGGCTGAAATGCTTTATGGAGATGAAGATTTCATTTTTCAGCACGACCTGGCACCTGCTCACAGTGCCAAAACCACTGGTAAATGGTTTACTGACCATGGTATTACTGTGCTCAATTGGCCTGCCAACTCTCCTGACCTGAACCCCATAGAGAATCTGTGGGATATTGTGAAGAGAAAGTTGAGAGACGCAAGACCCAACACTCTGGATGAGCTTAAGGCCGCTATCGAAGCATCCTGGGCCTCCATAACACCTCAGCAGTGCCACAGGCTGATTGCCTCCATGCCACACCGCATTGAAGCAGTCATTTCTGCAAAAGGATTCCCGACCAAGTATTGAGTGCATAACTGAACATTATTATTTGATGGTTTTTTTTTTATTTTGTTTTAAACACTTTTATTTTATTGGACGGATGAAATATGCTAATTTTTTGAGACAGGATTTTTGGGTTTTCATGAGCTGTATGCCAAAATCATCAGTATTAAAACAATAAAAGACCTGAAAAATTTCAGTTGGTGTGTAATGAATCTAAAATATATGAAAGTTTAATTTTAATCATTACATTATGGAAAATAATGAAATTTAGCACTATATGCTAATTTTTTGAGAAGGACCTGTATATAGTAAACCTTCTGATGTTATAACAAAATTATATTAGAATAATGCAATTGCCAACTGGTGACCTTTATCCATTATGGGTAAAGCAAGTATAAAACATACAGAAAGTGCTCAAAAAGGAATTTTATATTAAGAAACATCAAATCATAACTATTTAAACCTGCTTAAATGAGACTGCATGAGGCCTGGTTTGGTAAAAATCCCAAAAAGATATAAATTATATGGGAATTCAATAGTAACACAAAAAGGTACTGTGCAACTGAATTAGAAAATATCAGATGGGAGAGAAAATACCAATTCAGAAAACCGGCTAAATGAAAATATGCAGAACAAATAAATAACTTTTAGGTTAGAACAGTTGGAGGAAAAGCAGTCTGGAGATAAAAGAAGCCTCATGTTAGTATGGAGGCAATATAACATCCTGCTACCAACATACTGGTGAACGGGAGAGACCCACATGTATCACCAGCTTGGAATGTGTCTTCCTCAGGGTCCAGATTTGTGTCCTATATATACGGCGAATAATTACAAACACTTGACATGTGAACCAGCGTGTCCGTGGAGACGGCGTCTGGAAGTGAAAGCCGCTCATGCGCAGCTAGCACAACCTGGAATGTCGCAGCCACTGACACGGTCATGGAAATGGCATAGTATGAGAAAGGACCGCGCTTGTGCAGTCTAGGCTCACTGTATGGACTGGCAAGGAAGAAAGTTGCGCATGCATGGTACTGAGAAAAGGAAGAATCCAAGCAAGCAAAGTCAGAAACACCTGCGATCACGTCGGAGTGTTAAATGGCCGTGGAGCCAAGTATTCGCCAGTACAATAACATATTTGAGTGTCTTATCTCTTTGATATCACCTTGTTGGTTATTGAGCATATTATATACCCATAGCAGAAAGAAAAGAGAATCCAGAATGCACAAAGTAGTATTAAGTACATGTTGAAGGGTAAGTATGTAAAAAGGTTTAATTGAATTGAAGTATACAACATAAAGAAAATACAATGTCTCCATCCATAGTACACACAAATTATATATGAGTGTCCAAAGGTAAGTTATGTTCCAAGATATGGGGATGAAAGCTGCAAATGGGCAGTGCCACCCGTGTATTAGTCAGAGTGGGCAACGCTAGAATGATGTCAGTTGACATAAATACAAATAAATCAAGGAAAAACCATATGTGATATGCGACACAATAGCAAAAAAGAACACAACATGCTGGTCTTTTAAGTTGTGAATTAAGAAACTATAGAGTGGGGCTAAAAATGATCTGTACTAGTTGCCGGATAAGCGTGGAAAGACACAAACAGACCTCCAAATATGACAGTTATGGTATAGACAAAATATTTTTTTAAAAAAAGCAATACATGAGGTATTCAAGATGTTCACCAATAGCGTATCTTTTTTATTACTGTAAAATCAACGTGTCTCCCTTCAAAAAAATATAGACAACTGGAAAAACCAGGATTACCGAGAGTGGCGGGTCTAAAAGCATACACAATGAAGAGAGATAGATTTGGGTCTACAAATACTTGGGCAGTCAAGCAACAATGACTGGTTCAAACACCAGAGTGACTGTAGTAATGGTGAGGAGGATAAAAAATACACATGAATAAAAATCTCTCCCTTCCTCCCTCCTTTTTAGAAACTTGCCAGATATTTAAAACCTAGGTAAAGAGGCATATCAGAGTATCAGGATGGTAATAAGTGTTCTCACATGAAAAGTCTTGCAAGCAATACATTAAGTGAACATAAAACACAAACTGGATAAGGAGCACTGTGCGAAAAATAAACACAAGGACAAGATTATTGTCTAATTTAAAATTATAATCGCACAGTGCTGTTCAAATATTAAGCTAGTATAATGGAGAGGCATGGACCGAAAAAAGCAAAATAAGTGAAGAACGTATATATATGATGTAAAAAGAGCAAAAATATATACAGGGTGGTCCAAAAGTAGGGGGACAGTATGTGTAATAGGGTTATGAAGGGGGAGATTTATCAAACATGGTGTAAAGTGAAACTGACTCAGTTGCCCTTAGCAACCAGTCAGATTCCACTTTTTATTCTTCACAGACTCTTTGGAAAATGAAAGGTGGAATCTGATTGGTTGCTAAGGGCAACTGAGTCAGTTTCACAGATCCAGTTTTCACAGATAAATCTCCCCCAAAATGGCAAATAATTTAATTATAGATCAAAGAAAATGGATTTTAAAAGAGTATTGGAAATCTCAAAATGCTGAAACAGAGCAAATTGAAACATTTGGTACTCAAGCCCCAAAGAGACAAAACATTTACCGCATTCGTGACAAATTCGATGCCACTGGCTGAATCCTTAATGCTCCAAACACTGGTTGACCCAAAGCAGCCTGTACAGAAAATAATAAACAACTTGTTGCTGAAACATTTGTTCAGAGTCCAAAAAAGTTCACCAGAAGAGTCTCTTTAGAATTGGGAATTTCACGAGCTTCCATGATGCGAATCCTGAAATCTATTGGGTGGAAAGCTCATCGTCCACGTCTAATTCATGGTTTATTGCAGGATGATCCAGACAAGCGGCTGCAATTTACTGAGATTATGCTTAACGAAATTGAAGAAAATCCAGTAATTTTAGATAACATTATGTGGAGTGATGAAGCTTCTTTCACATTATCTGGCCATATTAACAGACATAATTGTATTTACTGGTATAATGAGAACATGTATTTAACATTAGAGCAACAACTAAATGAGCCTGGCGTCAATGTTTGGGGTGGTATTTCAAGTTTTGGTGTTTTTGGACCATTTTTTTTATTTTTATGGAACAGTCACAGGAAATAAGTATCTCAAAATTCTAATGCAGGGTTCCACAATTCCAGTCCTCAAGGCCCACCAACAGGTCATATTTGCAGGATTTCCTTTGTATTGCACAGGTGATGCAATTAGCACTTGGGCAATACTAAGGAAATCCTGAAAACATGACCTGTTGGTGGGCCTTGAGGACTGGAGTTGGGGAACCCTGTTCTAATGAATCAAGTTGTTCCCCAGTTACAGCAACAGCCTAATTCAAATGACCTTTATTTCCAACAAAATGGGGCCCCTCCACATTATTCAAGAGTAGTCCGTGAGTATCTTGATGAAACATTTCCTAAAAAATGGATTGGCCGCACGTTCACCAGACTTGACCTTGTTGTGACCACGCACCACAATTGTGGGTTACCAGGGCAATGGGGTACCCAGAGCCGAGCCCATGGAAGTCTATGGGGTTGTCACAGGTAGCGGTGGCTCGGTCTGTGGCCCTGGCGGTCAGGCGTATGTTGGGGGGAATATTTACAGGGGATAGGTATATATACAGTTCGTGACGCCACCTGTAGTTCTCTGATCACTAAGACCAGCGCTGCTGTAGATCTCTGAGGGGATGGTGAGGCAGCTAGATGTCGGGTCCCCTACAGGTGGGACTCTTCCCTCAGGTCGATAGTTATGGTGGGGTTGCGCAGGGATGCAATCAAATAACTCAGTCTCACACATAGAAGTGTCTTCCCATACCTTTTACTTGTCAGATGATAAGGCAGGTCCCAGGGAGGCTGATCCAATGGAGAATGTGCTTTGAGGTAGCAGCTGAACAAGTTAGGGGCCTCCTTTACTTCCACAATGGTAATGAGTCCAACCAGCATAAAGCGTAGTTCACTCCAAGAACTCCAGCTAACTCCTTAGCTGTACTGCCCGGTCAGTTTTGTGGTCGGAGCCTTCCAGTGATGGAACTAGGTTCTTACTTTTGCTGATCAGGCTCAAAGTTCCTATTCCACCTGACCCCTGTTACGTACTGACACTCCAAGGGCTGCTTTCTGCTACCTAAGGTCCAGTAAGCCTCTGGTTTTTCTATCACTATGCCTGGAGCTATAGTGACGCTTCGGTCCCCAGTGACCGGTGACAATGTGCAGGATAATCCAATCCTAATGCACTTCTAAGAATCCTTCCACTGTGCCCTTCGCCTTGTCCGCGCTTGTAGCATAAGCACTCCACACTTCCTAAGGTCATATAAGTCAATCCTTCCTTACTTCTTTCTTGGAGCTTGCTGACAGAATCTCAGTATTCACTAGGCAGGAGCACGTCTCTGAACCTCACTGTCCTTGGGACAGGCGACTGAAGTATCTGCAACTAACTCTTCTTTCTCAAAAGATGTCTCCGTCTGTCTTCTAGTGGGGCGCAGCTCTGACCAGGCTGAGGTGAACTGGCTCACCTTTACTAGCCTCCACTTTCTGAACTGCTGACAGGCTCAGGCTGGACTACTTCCTCCCTCCAAGTCCAGGCTAGACTGCCCTGTCCGAAGACAGGAAACTGACTCCTGACTGAACTGAACCCTCTGTCCGAGGACAGGAAACAGACTGAACTCTGGCTACATCTCACTAGCTTTTATATCCTAGGGGTGTGTCTAAGTGTGTGATGGAGTGAATGTTTATTGAGCATTAAACTGCTATCTCTCCGCACATCCTCCAGGGTACTGCGTGTGCCTTCACACCAGGGCTACACATTCCCCCATGGTAAAATACAGCACTCCCGGGCTGTAAAATACAAGAAGACATTTTGTATTTGCATTAAACATTAACTCTTCCCATCCGGGAGGTAAGGATTTCTTGAACGTTGCATTAAAACATTAGGTATAGAAAAATACAAAATACAAAATAGACATTTTCATATAAATAAATGACAATATTCTTGTGAAGGACCCGCACAAAACCTTCAACGTGGGTCCTGGGTGGGCTGCAGGACATCTGAATGCAGACCTCACTCAGTGCCACACCACACGGGTTTTATATTCAGAGGTAGTTGAGGTGGTTTTATGTAAAACCAATATAATGCACCTTAGTGCAACTATATACAAGATAAGTTTTTGGGCTGGCTCAGTCCTCAGCCTCAGAGTCCATAATAAGAAAAAGACACATATTTATATCACATCACAATAAAGTGCAAAAACTCTTTATCTGCTTACCCAGCCGGGTATTCTATTTTTGGCAATATATATAAACATTATATACTCGTATCAACGGTGCAAACTATTTTCACGTTTATAAAAACTTATATACATCTTCTCAGCTGCGGTAAACCCTGTCTGGGTCCTACCGTTCTTCACATTTTCTTGCAGGCTTCCAATATACTTTCCATCCCGGGGGCTGGAACAATACGATGATCCTTAGATCCCATGACTAACAAGTCGTGACCTGCTATCAGAGTTTGGGTCGCTACAGTTCTCGTGCGAACCACTAGGGGCGCGCCGGGCGCTTCCGCTTTGTGAGACGCTGTCTGCGTCACCGTAATAGCCACTTTCTCTCGCGATGCAGAAATAGTCGCCGTGCGCGATGTCGTGTAGACTGCTGATTGCGATGTGGACTGGGTCGCAGGTTGCGATGTAGTAGGATAAGGTAGTGAAGACTATACAGGCGGTGCTTCCATTTGCAAGGAGCCTGCAGGGGGCGTCGCCGGGGCACGGTCTGATGCAGCGGAAGATTGTGACTGGGATGCGCTGGCAATGGTGACGTTACCTGCGTCAGGGACGGGGTCACGGACAATTGTGACATTAAGGGCATACCATCCCTTCATACCCCAGTGCCGGGTGTAGTTGACAATGTCTCCATTAACTAGGTCCCTCCCGGGATGACCGATGGGCAGGTGGGATTCTACGTCCCTGCGACTGACAAAGACCCTGGGTAGAGGCCCGGTTCTCTGATGAAGCCCCAGCCCTTCCGGAGCTGGAACTCTGTCACACACCCCTGCCGCCGCGGTTCCCTTAGAGTACCTTTTTCTCGACGGACACTTTCCTTGTCCGCTACCAGCTGCTCGTACTGCCGCTGCCGGTTCCGCTGTGCTTCCCGCTCTTCCTCCTGCCGGCGTCGCTGTTCCTCTTCGCGACGCTGCCACTCACGTTCCCACTGGGCGGTGTAGGCGACGTCATCCAGGCGCGCCATCTCATCCCAGTCGACGTCTGGTAATGATGGACAGGACCCCTCCGGTGTCCCTGCCGGGGATCGATCATCTGCTGCGGCCTCCTGGCCGGGCGGGCGTTCCGGAACTGGCGGTACCTCCTCAACCTCCCTCGCTTCCACCGCTTCCTCGGTAGGTTCAGGGTCGGTCCTTTTGGGGGTAGCCTCCGGTTGCTCCTTAGCCTTGGGCAGCAGAAGTTTCGGTAACTCGAACCGTGGGGGGTCGTCGAGGGGAGAGAACACCGCGTCCCACAGCCGCCGCTGCATCTGGGTACGCCGGCATCTCTCGATCTCCTCCTTGCCAGGTTGTTCCAAAACCATCTTCTTCAATCTGGCATTTTCTTCTTTAATCTCCAGCAACGCTTGCTGCAGGTGCAGGACCACGGATGGTTCCGGTTCTAGTGGCAGCTTGGCTGGGGAACGGGGCCTGCCTTCCTCCGCTTCCCTGCTCGGCTGCACACGTCCTGCTTCCATGATGTTCCAGAACTCTCTCTCATCTTCTTTCAGAGCCGTCCGGTCTCTTCCGTGGAGGCGGGGTTTGCGTCTCCTCCTCTTCGCAGGGAAGGTGAAGAGGAGGCGGACCTCCTTTGCTGTAGGGCAGGATCGCATATTCTAATAGCACTTTGAGAGGGCAGGCATTCTCTTCGCGCCACAGGGGGGCACTCGCCCACGAATCCACGCCCACCTTCTTCTCCAGCGCCTGAGGGCGCGAATATGGCGACAAAGATGGCGATTTTTGGCGCCAAAAGTGCAAACAGTCCTTTTTCACAAAAACAACTCCACAGGCACACAGGGCTCGCAATTTTGCGAGTTTCGTATCCTGTTCGTGACGCCAATTTGTTGTGACCACGCACCACAATTGTGGGTTACCAGGGCAATGGGGTACCCAGAGCCGATCCCATGGAAGTCTATGGGGTTGTCACAGGTAGCGGTGGCTCGGTCTGTGGCCCTGGCGGTCAGGCGTATGTTGGGGGGAATATTTACAGGGGATAGGTATATATACAGTTCGTGACGCCACCTGTAGTTCTCTGATCACTAAGACCAGCGCTGCTGTAGATCTCTGAGGGGATGGTGAGGCAGCTAGATGTCGGGTCCCCTACAGGTGGGACTCTTCCCTCAGGTCGATAGTTATGGTGGGGTTGCGCAGGGATGCAATCAAATAACTCAGTCTCACACATAGAAGTGTCTTCCCATACCTTTTACTTGTCAGATGATAAGGCAGGTCCCAGGGAGGCTGATCCAATGGAGAATGTGCTTTGAGGTAGCAGCTGAACAAGTTAGGGGCCTCCTTTACTTCCACAATGGTAATGAGTCCAACCAGCATAAAGCGTAGTTCACTCCAAGAACTCCAGCTAACTCCTTAGCTGTACTGCCCGGTCAGTTTTGTGGTCGGAGCCTTCCAGTGATGGAACTAGGTTCTTACTTTTGCTGATCAGGCTCAAAGTTCCTATTCCACCTGACCCCTGTTACGTACTGACACTCCAAGGGCTGCTTTCTGCTACCTAAGGTCCAGTAAGCCTCTGGTTTTTCTATCACTATGCCTGGAGCTATAGTGACGCTTCGGTCCCCAGTGACCGGTGACAATGTGCAGGATAATCCAATCCTAATGCACTTCTAAGAATCCTTCCACTGTGCCCTTCGCCTTGTCCGCGCTTGTAGCATAAGCACTCCACACTTCCTAAGGTCATATAAGTCAATCCTTCCTTACTTCTTTCTTGGAGCTTGCTGACAGAATCTCAGTATTCACTAGGCAGGAGCACGTCTCTGAACCTCACTGTCCTTGGGACAGGCGACTGAAGTATCTGCAACTAACTCTTCTTTCTCAAAAGATGTCTCCGTCTGTCTTCTAGTGGGGCGCAGCTCTGACCAGGCTGAGGTGAACTGGCTCACCTTTACTAGCCTCCACTTTCTGAACTGCTGACAGGCTCAGGCTGGACTACTTCCTCCTCCAAGTCCAGGCTAGACTGCCCTGTCCGAAGACAGGAAACTGACTCCTGACTGAACTGAACCCTCTGTCCGAGGACAGGAAACAGACTGAACTCTGGCTACATCTCACTAGCTTTTATATCCTAGGGGTGTGTCTAAGTGTGTGATGGAGTGAATGTTTATTGAGCATTAAACTGCTATCTCTCCGCACATCCTCCAGGGTACTGCGTGTGCCTTCACACCAGGGCTACACAACCTCAATGGATTTTTTCTTTTGGGGAGTACTCAAGGACAAAGTTTATAGTCGAAAACCAAAAATTGTCAGTGATTTGAAAAATTACATAAGAGATGCATTTCAAGAAATTAATACCCAAAGATACTTGTGCAAAAATGTTTGTCGAAGCGTAAGAGGCAGACTTTAAAGCTGTGCAAATTGTGAAGGAAAATAGTTTGAGCACCTGCGTTGATAAAAATTTAAGGGTTTTTGTATTATTGTTCAGAATAAAATTTAATTGTCAATGTTATGGTGTGTTGGTAAATATAATTTTATATATAAATCAAAATAAATGTTATTTTCTGTCCACCTACTTTTGGATTACCCTGTATATGTGTGCCAATCATGAAAAAGTATAAAAAAAAAAAAAAAGTGTGAAAATATATATAAATATATGTATGTTATGTAAACATATAACCAGAAGTGAAAGTGCCTTTTTTTTTTTTTTTTTTTTTTATAATAACCAGTGAACAATTTCTCATTTAACCCCTTAACCCCCAAGGGTGGTTTGCACGTTAATGACCGAGCCAATTTTTACAATTCTGACCACTGTCTTTTTATGAGGCTATACCTCTGGAATGCTTCAACAGATCTTAGCGATTCTGAGATTTTCTCATGACACACTGTACTTCACGTTTGTGGTAAAATTTCTTCGTTATAACTTGCGGTTATTTATGAAAAAAATGGAAATAAGGCAAAAATTTGGAAAATTTTGCAATTTTCAAACTTTGAATTTTTATTCCCTTAAACAAAGAAATATGTCACACAAAATAGTTACTAAATAACATTTCCCACATGTCTACTTTACATCAGCACAATTTTGGAACCAAATTTTTTTTTTGTTACGAAATAAGGGTTAAAAGTTGACCAGTAATTTCTCATTTTTACAACAAATTATACAAAACCATTTTTTTAGGGACCACCTCACATTTGAAGTCACTTTGACGGGTCTATATGGTAGAAAATACCCAAAAGTGACACCATTCTAAAAACTGCACCCTCAAGGTACTCAAAACCACATTCAAGAAGTTTATTAACCCTTCAGGTGCTTCCCAGGAGCTGAAGCAACTTGGAAGGAAAAAATGAACATCTAACTTTTTAGTCACAAAAATGATCTTTTACAAACAATTTTTTTATTTTAACAAGGGTAAAAGGAGAAAATGGACAGAAAAAGTTGTGCAATTTCTCCTGAGTACGCCGATACCCCATATGTGGGGGAAAACCACTGTCTGAGCTCACGGCAGGGCTTGGAAGGGAAGGAGCGCTGTTTGACTTTTTCAAACCAAAATTGGCTGGAATTGAGATTGGACGCCATGTTGCGTTTGGAGAGCCCCTGATGTGCCTAAACAGTGGAAACCCCCCACAAGTGACACCATTTTGGAAACTAGACCCCCTAAGGAACTTATCTAGATCTGTGGTGAGCACTTTGAACCCATAAGTGTTTCACTAAAGTTTATAATGCCTGGGTGTGAAAAAAATCCACAAAAAATATTTTTTAGTCCCCAATTTTTGATTTTTCCCAAGGAAATTGGACCCCAAAAGTTGTTGTCCAATTTGTCCTGAGTACTCTGATACCCCATGTGTGGGGGGGAAATACTGTTTGGGTGCACGGCAGGGCTTGGAAAGGAAGTAATGACATTTTGGAACGCAGACTTTGATGAGTGTCATGTTCAGTTTGCAGAGTCCCTGATGTGCCTAAACAGTGGAAACCCCCACAAGTGACCCCATTTTGGAAACTAGACCCCCTAAGGAACTTATCTAGATCTGTGGTGAGCACTTTGAACCCCCAAGTGCTTCACACAAGTTAATAATGCCCAGGCATGAAAATAAAAAATCCTATTTTTTTTTCCCACAAAAATGATATTTTAGTCACCAATTTTTTATTTTCACAAGCGTAACGGGAGAAATTGGACCCCAAAAGTTGTTCTCCAATTTGTCCTGAGAAAACTGATACCCTACATGAGGGAGAAAAATACTGTATGGGCACACGTCAGGGCTTGGAATAGAAGAAATGTGACGTTTTGTAATGCCGACTTTGATGGAATGGTCTGCTGGTGTCATGACGCGTTTGGAGAGCCCCTGATGTGCCTAAACAGTGGAAACCCCCACAAGTGACCGCATTTTGGAACATAGACCCCCTAAGGAACTTATCTAGATGTGTTGTGAGCACTTTGAACCTCCAAGTGCTTCACAGAAGTTTATAACGCCCAGGCGTGAAAATAAAAAAAATCATATTTTTTCCACAAACATGATCTTTTAGTCCCCAGTTTTTTATTTTCCCAATGGTAACAGGAGAAAATGGACCCCAAAAGTTGTTGTTCAATTTGTCCTGAGTACGCTGATATCCCATATGTGGGAGAAAACTACTGTATGGGCACACGTCGGGGCTCGGAAGTAAAGTAGTGACGTTTTGCATTGCAGACTTTGATGGATTAGTCTGTGGGCATCATGTCGCGTTTGGAGAGCCCCTTATGTTCCTAAACAGTGGAAATCCCCCACAAGTGACCCCATTTTGGAAACTAGACCCCAAAGGAACTTATCTAGATGTGTGGTGAGAACTTTGAACCCTCAAGTACTTCACAGAAGTTTATAACGTAGAGCCATAAAAATAAAAAAATCATATTTTTTCCACAAAAATGATATTTTCGCCACTAATTTTTTATTTTACCAAGGGTAACAGAATAAATTGGATGCCAAGAGTTATTGTGCAATTTTTCCTGAGTACGCTGATACCCCATATGTGGGGGTAAACTACTGTTTGGGCGCATGGCAGAGCTCAGAAGGGAAGGAGCACCATGTGACTTTTTCAACGCCGAATTGGCTGGAATTGAGATCAGACGCCATGTCACGTTTGGAGAGCACCTGATGTGCCTAAACAGTGGAAACCCCCAATTCTAACTCCAACCCTAACCCCAACACACCCCTAACCCTAATCCCAACCCTAACCCTGACTTTAGCCCCAACTCTAACCCTAACTTTAGCCCCAACCCTAACCCTATTGGGAAAATGGAAATAAATACATTTTTTTAATATTATTTTTCTGTAACAAAGGGGGTGATAAAGGGGGGGTTTGATTTACTATTTATATCAGGTTTTTATGATTGGCAGCTGTCACATGCTAAAAGACGTGTTTTATTGCAAAAAATAGTTTTTGCATCACCACATTTTGAGAGCTATAATTTTCCATATTTTGGCCCACAGAGTCATGTGAGGTCTTATTTTTGCGGGACGAGTTGACGTTTTTATTGGTACCATTTTTGGGCACATGACATTTTTTGATCGCTTTTTATTACGATTTTTGGGAGACAGAATGAACAAAAACCAGGAATTCATGACTTTCTTTTGGGGGGGGGGTTTATACCGTTCCGCGTGTGGTAAATTTGATAAAGCAGTTTTATTCTTTGGGTTAGTACAATTACAGCGATACCTCATTTATATCATTTTTTATGTTTTGGCGCTTTTATACAATAAAAACGTTTATATATAAAAAAATAAAATAATTATTTTTGCATCGCTTTATTCTGCGAGCTATAACTTTTTTATTTTTGCTGATGATGCTGTATGGTGGCTCGTTTTTTGCGGGACAAGATGACGTTTTCAGCGGCACCATGTTTATTTATATCCGTCTTTTTGATCGCGTGTTATTCCACTTTTTGTTGGTATGATGATAAATCTTTTTTTTTTTGCCTTTTTTTTTTTAAAAGGGCTTCACTAAAGGGGTTAACTAGTAGGACAGGTTTATAAGGCAGGTCAAGACGGATGCGGCGATACTAAATATGTGTACTTTTGTTTTTTTTTTTTATTTACATGAAGAAATGAATTTATTGGGGAATTTTTTTTTTTACACTTGCTATTTTATTTTTTTTACTTTGTCCCAGGGTGGGATATCACTGTATAAGGTCAGATCGCTGGTCTGACAGTTTGCACAGCACTCTGTGAGACCAGTGATCTCACAGGCAGTGCTGCAGGCTTTTTCAGCGCCTACTCTCAGCAGGACCCGGAAGGACCCTGCAGCCATCTTGGATCCGGGGTCCTGCAGGGAGGAGGGTCCCTCGGAACAGCGTGATACATCATGCTGTTCTGAGGGTCTCAGGGGAGCACGCAGGGAGCCCTCTCCCTGCGCGATGCTTCCCTATGCCCCCGGTAAACTGCGATCATCTTTGATTGCAGTGTGCCAGGGGTTAATGTTCTGGGAGCGGTCCGTGACCACTCCTGGCACATAGTGCCGGGTGTCAGCTGTGATAATCAGCTGACACCCGGCCGCGATCAGCTGCGCTCCCCTCGGGAGCGCAGCTGATCGCATGTGACGTACTATTCTGTCCTTGGGAATTAAGTCACAGTATGTCAGATGGGATAAAGGGGTTAAACCCCTAGGTGATACTGTTCAAATTAAAAATCCATCTAAATTCGCGTCAAAGTAGTTCATCAGGACATCCACCACGTCTTATGGTTGATTCAACCTTGTCCACTACCATGATACGTAGATGTCCTGGAGAACCACTATGATGAAGAAGGAAATGGTTAGCCAGTGAGGTGACGGGTTTTCCCAATGCCTTGTCCTTACGTGCACACATGATATTAGAAGCATGGTGCTGGATTCATTGATAAAGTTCCTTGCCCATTTGACCAACGTACAGTACAGACCAAAAGTTTGGACACACCTTCCAATTTAAAGATTTTTCTGTATTTTCATGACTATGAAAATTGTACATTCACACTGAATGCATCAAAACTATGAATTAACACATGAGGACCGCCCCAGGAAAGAAAGACCAAGAGTCACCTCTGCTTCTGAGGATAAGTTTATCAGAGTCACCAGCCTCAGAAATCGCAGGTTTACAGCAGCTCAGATTAGAGACCAGGTCAATGCCACACAGAGTTCTAGCAGCAGACACATCTCTACAACAACTGTTAAGAGGAGACTTTGTACAGCAGGCCTTCATGGGAAAATAGCTGCTAGGAAACCACTGCTAAGGACAAGCAACAAGCAGAAGAGACTTGTTTGGGCTAAAGAACACAAGGAATGGACATTAGACCAGTGGAAATCTGTGCTTTGGTCTGATGAGTCCAAATTTGAGATCTTTGGTTCCAACCACCGTGTCTTTGTGCGACGCAGAAAAGGTGAACGGATGGTTCCCACCGTGAAGCATGGAGGAGATGTGATGGTGTGGGGGTGCTTTGCTGGTGACACTGTTGGGGATTTCTTCAAAATTGAAGGCAAACTGAACGAGCATGGCCACCACAGCATCTTGTAGCAGCATGCTATTCCATCCGGTTCGTGTTTAGTTGGACCATCATTTATTTTTCAACAGGACAATGACCCCAAACACACCTCCAGGCTGTGTAAGGGCTATTTGACCAAGAGGGAGAGTGATGAGGTGCTACGCCAGATGACCTGGCCTCCACAGTCACCAGACCTGAACCCAATCGAGATGGTTTGGGGTGAGCTGGACCGCAGAGTGAAGGCTAAAGGGCCAACAAGTGCTAAGCATCTCTGGGAATTCTTTCAAGATTGTTGGAAGACCATATCCGGTGACTACCTCTTGAAGCTCATCAAGAGAATGCCAAGAGTGTGCAAAGCAGTCATCAAAGCAAAAGGTGGCTACTTTGAAGAACCTAGAATATAAGACATAATTTCAGTTGTTACACACTTTTTTGTTAAGTATATAATTCCACATGTGTTAATTCATAGTTTTGATGCCTTCAGTGTGAATGTACAATTTTCATAGTCATGAAAATACAGAAAAATCTTTACATGAGAAGGTGTGTCCAAACTTTTGGTCTGTACTGTATATTTTTGGGCAGCTGCAAACAAGAATATAAACCACATTCTTGGTTCGACAATTCGAGTAGAAGCGTGGTAGGAACCTGTCCTGGGAAAATTGGGAGGGTGATTGTTTTATTGGCTATAATGTAGGGGCAAATACTATACCCTCTGCAAGGGTATGTACCAATGAGTTTCAGCCCCCTGCCCAAGGACTGTGTTGGACATTTAAAATGGCTTGAACATAGTGAGTCCTTAAGATTCCTAGTCCGTTTGGCAATGAGCTTTGGGTGTTCACTAATGAATGGTGCCACCTTTGGTTCACTCAATAATATGTTCCAATTCTTTCGTAGAATTCCATAGACTTTGTTCCAATGGTTATTGTAGGGGGTGATTATATTGATGCTCGAAGATCCATTCCTTGGTTTGGGCCTGAGCAAATCACTGCGTTCTTTGCACACGGATGCCAGGAAGACCTGTGCAACAATTTGTTTGGTATAACCCCTCTGTTTAAAGTGTGAAGTGAGTAGTCTTGCTTCCATGTGAAAATTGTCTTTCTTTATTGCTTCATTGGGGGACACAGGTAACCATGGGTGTATGCTGCTGTCGCTAGGAGGCTGACACTATGCAAAAAAAAGGAGAAATAGCTCCTCCTCAGCAGTATACACCCACCGACAGGCACAAAGCAATTCAGTTTAAGCTTGGAGGCTGTAGGAGTCGGACCTGGATCTGTCCTCAGATCCGCAGTTTTTCTCTTGCAGGTACCCTGTTTGAATATATTAATCTTTTCTGTTTGTTTTTCAGGTTCATCGTTTTTAGGGTAACAGGGTGTAATGTCTCTCCCTGTTTTTCCCGTACGTATGCGATCGAGAGAGCAGTGTGGTGTCACCCACATCGCCCACTCTTGGACCAGCAGGCAGGACTCTATCCCCTGTCACCCTTACGGGTGTTTCAGGGAGATTACCGGCGGCCAGTCCTTGCCTTTTCCCACCTCACCCCTCTCCTCGGAGAGGGCTGAGAGGAAGACGGTGGTCACCAGCGGTGACCTTCCCCCTTATTGTAAGGGGTCGAGGCTGTCTTCTGCACTGTCTGGAGATGGTGCGGGAAGGAGGATCCCCGACCAGTGACCCTCTCCCTCCGGAGGGCTCCTGTTGTGATCTTCAGAAGTGATTCTCACCTGAAGAGGAATCGGGCAAGGTAGGTATGTTCCCCTCCCCAGGGCGCAGGCAGGTTCCGTCCTCATTTCGTCCCTGAAATAGGACTCATACCATACTCTCCCTAGGTCGGGCGCTCTCTCCAGCAGTAGCCCTGCGCCTCTCCTTCCCAGCAGCGCCACACTGCAGAGCATTCCATGTCCTGTCCCTCCATAAGGCCTGGCTTCTCTTTTCTCTCAGCCATTTTTCCTCCGCCCAACAGTGCCCCAAACCTCAGGGAGCATTCCCACACTCGCGCTTTTTTGTGGCTTCCCTGATTTGTGCGCGCTCCTTCACGCCAGTTCCTTTCCTCCTATTCCCCACAGCATTGCTCCAGCCCCCCCTGCGCATCTCCCTGGCCGGGCACACCCCCTGCGCATCTTCCTATGGCAGGGGAGCTTTCCTTTTCCTTTGGTGCTGGCCACGGCCCCGGAGCTCCAGCCTATCGGGTTCTTCCTTTCGTTTTACCGGCCGGCACACAAGACCCGCCCACCTCTCCGCAGCGTGCTGCTGCAGCTGCGTTCCTGAGGCCATTTTACTTCCTCTGCTCTGGCGGTTCCCGCCATTCTGCTGGATACGTCACCTCTCCTGCATCCTCCTGCCTTCTCTCGCCTCGTTCAAGGGGGACACATCTACTCCATTGGTTTTCTGCTGGTCACCGCTGCTATCTGGTAGGATCTGCCCTGAATCCCTCTCCCTGCCAATAGTCCTCTCCAGCAGTATCTTTAGGCTCGACCTATGCCCAACCCTGCAAGGGCCCCTAGTCCCCCCCTTTAAAGCCATGGCAATTCACTAAGCCTGCTGCCAACTAAAGTAGCCTTCAGGTCAGCCGTCCCCTTTCTGCCAGTCCTGCAGTAGTTCCAATATGTCTGCACCACAGGAGCTCCCTAACGCCCGGGATGAGATCACCCCCCACCCGGAGTGGGCTGTTGCCATGTCTCGGACCTGACTAAAAAAAAAAATTGCAGTCCCTGGTCCAAGCCCTGGAACGTCTTCCAAATATATCTGCCGCCACCAGTACCCCGAACGCCTCCAAGGGCGATTCACACGCACGTGACCACAACCTTCGCAGGGACATTTCGGTAATAGTGTCTATAAAGAGGACTCTCTCCAGCTCCTCATCCAGCTCCCGAGCCCTCTGAATGTTCCAGGATGCCCCGCTCGCCCCATTCCTCTTAGGAGGATTTTGTGTCGGACATGGATTCCCAGTCCGGATCGGAATCTGATTCGGACCAGACTCCGAAATTGCAGGACATGGTTGATAGTTTTATTTTGGCTATTACTCAAACCCTTAAACTAAAAGAGGATGAGGCTCCCGCTCAGGAACACTCCATTTCTTTCAAAAGGTTAAAACATCCACCTCGGACCTTTCCCAATCAGAGTTCGAAGCGACGATGGCCAAACACTGGGAGCATCCCGAGAAGCGGTTTCCGGAAGGAAACAGCTAGACATTCTGTATCCCTTTAGTACAGACCTGGTCAGTAAATGGGCCCCTAAGGTGGACCCGCCGGTCTCGCGCCTGTCCTCAAACACAGTTCTGTCTTTGCCAGACGGTGCGTCCATTAAGGACGCCACCGACAGGCAGATTGAGTCATTGGTCAAGTTGGATTTCGAAGCGACTGGTGCTTCCCTCTGCCCCAGCTTCGCATCCAGCTGGGTGGAGAAGTCTGTCTCTGCCTGGGCCAAAATACTTCGCCAGGGCATCGTTGCATCGGCTCCCACGGAGGAGCTGGCGGATTTAGCAGATCAGATTGCTCACGCCGGCAAATATTTGCTGGCCGCCTCCTTGGATGCGGCTGCCTGTTCCGCCAGAGCGAGCAGTAATATCATCGCTATTCAACGCATCCTTTGGTTGAAGGTGTGGAATGCGGATCCAGCGTCTAAGAAGTCACTCACCAATCTGGCCTTTCAGGATTCCAGACTTTTTGGGTCCAAGCTAGACCAAATAATTTCGGACTCTACGGCTCTTCCTCGATCAAAGCCCAAACGTCCCTTCAATAGGAAAGGGCCCCTGCCTTTTCGTTCCTTTCGACCCTTCCCATCGTCCGGGAATTCCTCCCAGCAGGATCGCTCTTCAGCCCCAGGGGAAATAAGGAAACCATCCTTTAAACCTGCGCCTCAATGGAAGCCAAAAGGCCACTCCTCCAAAACCTCAGGGTCCCGCTCTCACAGGTTCTCCTCTAAGTGATGGGCCATCCGCACCTGGAAATTTTTCCAGGATGGGAGGCCAGCTTCTTCTCTTCAAGAACGCATGGTTGTCGGTGGTCGATGACGGCTGGGTCAGAGAAATAGTTACGTCCGGGTACAAAATCGAACTTTCTTCCCCCCCAGGCAGACGCTTCTTTCTGTCTCGCCCACCAAAACTCTAGTCTCAAGTCCCAGGGATTCTTCAGGCCATGTCTTCCCTTCTCCTTTCAGGGGTAATCGTCCCCGTTCCTTGGAACGAACGGTTTTCAGGGTTCTACTCCAACCTGTTTGTAGTCCCAAAAAAAGACAGATCTCTTCGTCCGATCTTGGATCTCAAACGGTTGAATCGCCACATTTGGATCCGCCACTTCAGGATGGAGTCCTTAGCTCGGTGATCGCTCCATAGAACCAGGAGAATTTCTTTGTTCTGTAGACATCCAGGATGCTTATCTCCACATTCCTGTTTGTGTGCAGCATCAGAGATACCTTCGGTTTGCAATCCAGGAGGATAATTATCACTTCACGGCCCTTCCTTTCGGCCTGGCGTCTGCCCCCAGAGTTTTCACGAAGGTCATGGCATCGGTCATAGCCATCCTTCGCTCCAAGGGGATTCTCATAATCCCTTACGTGGACGATCTCCTGATCAAGGGGCTGTCCCGCCAAGACTGCGACCAGAGTCTTCAAATCACTCTGGACACTCTGGCTCGTCTTGGCTGGATAGTCAACAAAGAAAAATCCTCCTTGACCCCAGTTCAGCGCTTGGTGTTACTAAGTATGGAGTGCGACACGTTCCAGGCCCGTGTCTTTCATCCGAAGGAGAAGTTTTCATCTCTTTGCCAGGGAATCCGTTCTCTATGCGACCAGTGCCTCTGCCCGTGCGGTCCTGCATTAGGGTTCTAGGGAAGATGGTTGCCTCCATGGAAGCCGTGCCTTACGCCCAGTTTCACTCCCGTCTTTTTCAGTTGGCACTTTTGTCAGCCTGGGATAAGAAGACAGCCTCCCTGGATCGTCTGCCCTTTAAAGTGAGGCAATCTCTGACTTGGTGGATGCTTTCCACCTCAATCCTGCGTGGGAGGTAATTTCTCCCTCTCCGGTGGCAGATCACCGCCGACGCCAGTCTCCTGGGTTGTGGAACGGTCTTCATCACACCGCGCAGGGTCGCTGGAACGCTTAGGAAGCCCTTCTCCCCATCAATCTCTTGGAAATCAGGGCGATATTTCTTGCCCTTCTCCGCTGGCAGTCCCTACTCGCAGGCAAGCCGGTCTGCATTCAGTCAGACAACGCCACGGCCGTGGCCTACATAAACCATCAGGGAGGGACTTGTAGCAAACAGGTCATGTCAGAGGTGACCAAAACTCTACGATGGGTGGAACATCACGTCCCTACCATATCAGCCGTTCACATTCCAGGGGTGGAAAATTGGGCAGTCGATTTTCTGAGTCATCAGGGTCTCGCATCAGGCGAGTGGTCCCTATATCCCACCATCTTCGACCAAATATGTCAGAGATGGGGGACTCCGGAGGTCGAACTCATTGCATCTCGGATGAACTACAAGGTCCCTCAGTTCGTAGCCAAGTCCCGGGATCCCATGGCCATCGGTTACGATGCCCTAGTGATCCCATGGTCCCAGTTTCAGCTACCATATCTTTTCCCACCTCTCCCCTTGATCCCCAGAGTCGTGAGGAAGATAAAGGCAGAAGGAATTCCTGTTCTCTTGATAGCTCCAGACTGGCCAAGACGGGCCTGGTACGTGGAGCTCGTGAACATGCTCACGGACAACCCTTGGAGGCTTACAGACCATCCGGATCTTCTCTCACAAGGCCCCCTCCTTACACCCGAGTTCTCAGTCTCAGAGTTTAACTGTATGACCGTTGAAGCCGCAGTCCTGCAGGAAGTCGGGTTCTCTCACAGGGTTATCCAGACTATGATTAAGGGAGGAAACCAGCATCCTCGCGCATCTACAACAGATGTGGGAAGGCTTTCTTTCGGTGGTATGAGAAAAAGTTTGTTTCCAATGTCCTTCTCGCTTCCTTCCGTCCTGTTTTCTTCAAGTGGGTCTTGACTCGGGCCTCTCGCTCAGTACCCTTAAAGGACAGGTGTCAGCCCTATCAATTCTCTTCTAGAGATCTGGCTTCCCATTCCCAAGTGAAGACCTTTCTTCATGGTGTCGCCCACCTGGCGCCACCTTTCCATCCTCCAATAGATCGTTGGGATCTTAATCTTGTCCTCAGCTCTCTGCAGCGTGCCTTTTGAGCCCATCCAGGATGTTTCGTTCTTTCTCCTGTCATGGAAAGTGGCCTTCCTCATCACTGTTACGTCTATTAGGAGGGTTTCCAAACTTGCAGCTTTGTCTTGCAGGTCTCCTTTCCTGATCCTGCACCAGAACAAAGTAGTTCTCCAGCCCGTTCCTTTCTTTTTGACCAAGGTAGTTTCTGCCTTCCACCTCAATGAAGACATAGTCCTTCCTTCTCCAGTTCATCCACTGGAAAAGTCCCTCCACAAGCTGGATTTGGTCACAACTATTTAAGTCTACCTCTCTAGGACTGTTTCCTTTCGTCAGTCCGATTCCGTTTGTCATTCCTGAAGGTTGTCATAAAGGGCTCCCAGCTTCTAAGTCCACCATCGCTCGCTGGATTCCCTCGGCGATACAGGAGGCATACCGTGTTCAGGACAAAGCCTCCTCCAGGAGTGAAGGCTCACTCCACCCGGGCTGTGGGAGCTTCCTGGGCTGTTCGTCACCAGGCTTTGCAGATCTGCAAAGCAGCAACCTGATCGTTACACTTTTGTAAGGTTTTACAAGGTTAATACCCACGCTTCTGCTGATCTGGGCCTGGGTAGGAAGATACGGCAGGCAGCGGTTTTCCATCGACCGACCTAAGATCATTTTCTCTACACATCCTTTTCCCACCCTTGGGGACTGCTGTTGGACGTCCCATGGTTACCTGTGTTCCCCAATGAAGCGATAGAGGGATTTTTGGTGCTTACCATAAAATCTCTTTCTTGGAGCCATCATTGTTGGACACAACACCCTCCCTTTCTGTTGTACCGTGTTGGCCGACATGCCGTTGTTTTGGGTTGGTACATATGTTGAGCTTCTGGTTGCTTCTCCTACTGCTTTGACACCAACTGAATTGCTTTGTGCCTGTCAGTTGGTGTATATTGCTGAGGAGCTATTTTTCCTTTTTTGCATAGTGTCAGCCTCCTAGCAACAGCAGCATACACCCATGGTTACCTGTGTCTCCCAATGAAGGCTCCAAGAAAGATTTTACGGTAAGTACCAAAAATCCCTCTTTTTCGCTGCAGTTGTCTTGGCCCCTTGGTATACCATTGCGGACATGTGCTGGGTGTAAGCAGGTGTAGTGAAGACTATTAGAGGCTGTCACCTTGCAAAAGACTGATGTACAAATTCGGCCTCCACTTTTGACAATCTTTAAGTCCAGAAAATCCACAGTATCCAGGGAAACACTAGAAGATGTTCCATGATTTACAATTTAAAGTTTGCAATGAATTCTTCACATTCTGAGAGCCAGACCAAAAAACATAGGACGTCTACAGTCATGGCCAAAAGTTTTGAGAATGACACAAATATTAATTTTTACAAAGTCTACTGCTTCACTTTTTCTAATGGCAATTTGCATATACTCCAGAATGTTATAAAGAGTGATCAGCTTAACAGCAATTACTTGCAAAGTCAATATTTGGCTAGAAAATGAACTTTATCCCCCAAAACACATTTCAACATCATTGCAGCCCTGCCTTAAAAGGACCAGCTAACCTCTTTTCAGTGATTGCTCCATTAACACAGGTGTGGGTGTTGATGAGGACATGGCTGGAGATCAATCTGTCATGATTAAGTAAGAATGACACCACTGGACACTTTAAAAGGAGGCTGGTGCTTGGCATCATTGTTTCTCTTCTGTTAACCATGGTTATCTCTAAAGAAACACGTGCAGTCATCATTGCAATGCACAAAAATAGCCTAACAAGGAAGAGTATCGCAGCTAGAAAGATTGCACCTCAGTCAACAATCTATCGAATCATCAAGAACTTCAAGGAGAGAGGTTCCATTGTTGCCAAAAAGGCTCCAGGGCGCCCAAGAATAACCAGCAAGCGCCAGGACTGTCTCTTAAAAGTGTTTCAGCTGCGGGATTGGGCTACCAGCAGTGCAGAGCTTGCTCAGGAATGGCAGCAGGCAGGTGTGAGTGCATCTGCACGCACTGTGAGGCAGAGACTCTTGGAGCAAGGCCTGGTCTCAAGGAGGGCAGCAAAGAAGCCACTTCTCTCCAGAAAAAACATAATGGACAGACTGATATTCTGCAAAAGGTACAGGCAGTGGACTGCTGAAGACTGGGGTAAAGTTATTTTCTCTGATGAATCCCCTTTTCGATTGTTTGGGACATCAGGAAAACGCCTCATTCGGAGAAGACAAGGTGAGCGCTACCACCAGTCTTGTCTCATGCCAACTGTTAAGCATCCTGAAACCATTCATGTGTGGGGTTGCTTCTCAGCCAAGGGAATCGGCTCTCTCAGTCTTGCCTAAAATCACAGCCATGAATAAAGAATGGTACCAGAATGTCCTCCAAAAGCAACTTCTCCCAACCCTACAAGAGCAGTTTGGCGATCAACAATGCCTTTTCCAGCACGATGGAGCATCTTGCCATAAAGTAAAGGTGATAACTATATGGCTCAGGGAACAAAACATAAGAGATTTTGGGTCCATGGCCTGGAAACTCCCCAGATCTTAATCCCATTGAGAACTTGTGGTCAATCATCAAGAGACGGGTGGACAAACAAAAACCTAAAAAATCTGACAAAATGAAAGCATTGATTGTGCAAGAATGGACTGCTATCAGTCAGGATTTGGTCCAGAAGTTGATTGAGAGCATGCCAGAGAGAATTGCAGAGGTCCTGAAGAAGGGTCAACACTGCAAATATTGACTTGCTGCATTAACTCATTCTGTCAATATAAGCTTTTGTTACTCATGTTTGCAATTATATTTCTGTCTGTGATAAAAACATCTGTCAAACACACACATAAAAACCAGAGGGCAGCAGATCATGTGAAAATATAATATTTGTGTTATTCTCAAAACTTTTGCCCATGACTATGTAACGGTGCCTAACAACATGTGCTTTGAACGATG
Organism: Oophaga sylvatica; assembly: GCA_033576555.1. Taxonomy (NCBI): domain Eukaryota; kingdom Metazoa; phylum Chordata; class Amphibia; order Anura; family Dendrobatidae; genus Oophaga; species Oophaga sylvatica. The sequence goes on along the minus strand of JARQOD010000002.1, from coordinate 64,990,066 downwards.
ATAAAGTCGCAGGTTTACTCCCACCAACCTAAAAAATAGGTTGGCGTAGGAGAGTGCGCCTCTTGCACCCATGGCAGTACCGGACGTTTGTTTGTAAAACTGTCAGACAAAATGATTCTCAAGGACAAACTTGAGTAGGTCCACAATAAGTCATGCAGTCGATCGCCTGTTGTTCTTGAATCCAGGAAGAAAGAAACAGCCTGTAGTCCGAAGGCGTGTTCGATACACGTATAATGGGACTAGACATCCATTGTAACACGTTCTGACAGAATGCTGGCTGCCAAAACCTCCAATGTTATGTAGGGTAGCTGAGGAGGACATGAACAACAGCAGGGCAGCCGAACACCTGAGATGTTGGTAACTAATGGGTTGCAGAAACCTGAACTAACCACACAACTAGAGGTAGCCGTGGAGCGTTCCTACGTTGATCCTAGACGCCTCGTCACAGCCTGAGAGCTAGCTATACCTAAAGATAGAAACAGGAAAGCTAACTGCCCCGGAGTAGAGCCCCAAAGGAATAGGCAGCCCCCAAACATATAATGGCGGTTAGACATGAAAACACAAACGCAGGCAGAAAACAGATTGAGCAAACGCTGGGGCCACAAGCTGACTAAATAGGAAAGGACAGGAGAGATTACTTTCTGCAACCCAGAAAACCCTACAAAAATCCAACAATTCTGATTACAAAAATACTGAGATTACACGATCTCGCCACCCACTAAATCAGATCTCAATGTGAACAAAACCAAGCTGCAGCCGCTGAAAAAGCAGGAAAAAGCAAATGAAAAAACAACAGAGGCTACAGACAAACTGTGAGGAGCTCAGGCCCCAGGAGGGGACCCGGCTGTCCTCCACAAATGTGCAGAAAACAATGCAAATAGCAAGCACAAAAATAAAAGCAGAAAATATCTTATCTGATAGCAGAAGATGCAGGCAAGACTCAGCAAACTTCCAAATGAACCAGGAACCACAACTGAGACAAGAACAATTGATCACCGGCAACCATCATGGGAGGGAACCTCCTTTATATCAGACCAGTCCGTGATCCCAGATTGCCATTCCTCGCTGAAAGGTTCAGTACTGTCTGTAACCACCAGAGGGAGCCTCTGCTCAGAAACCATCTCTAGCACATTCGTAACACTCCAAGGCGTGACAGACAAGCTCAGACCACTCTTCCATTTTTGAAGACCTGATAGGAGGTTATCCAGACACCCTTCATGTGTTTCGCATTTAAATGCTTTGTATCTGTGGTGTTTTACTGTTCTTAACATTTTTTAATATGTGAATCTTTTGAATAAAGCTTATTTGTAACCTTCTTAAGGTCTTGTTTTGGTGTCAAAAGATATTTTGGGCAATATATGTCTTCCCTTCGGCACGCATGCTGTGTGCAGAGGACCATATCGTTGCTGCTCAAAACATCTTGTAGTGAAGGCACTGGGCGGTGCATGTGCAGATTTAGAACCAGAGACAACTTGGAGATGCGAATGCACAATGGTTTTTTTTCTTTAGAGAATACAGCAATTATTATGAGGATGCAATATTTAAAATAGGAGTAAGGACACTGATGGATCAGTGACCTGTCTATCTACTGTCGGCACTAGCAGGGTTTTGTGCAGCACAGACATTTGTCTACGATTCTGTGCTGCTCAGGAACCCCATGCACTTTATAACGAGGGGATTACAGCGCACATCGCTTCCTGTGACCCCCGACCTCATCGAGACCTGATTAGTTTAGGATGCCAAAGACGTCAGCGTCACAGCAGCCAATGAGACAAATCGCTGGGAAAGTTTGTTGTAGCAACGAACTTTCCTGGTGATCTGCCTCATAATAACACTGTTTCTCCTCTGATCTCCTGTCAGCGAAAGTTTAGAGGAGAAACAGTGTGACAAGTGCGCTGGCAACAGCTGTGCCAGTCAGCGATCATGTTATAAAATAAAAAAAAAAACATAAGGCAGGTTAGTGCTATAGTTAGGGTTACTTTTTGTGCTAAAGTTAGGGTTATTGTTAGGCTAAAGTTAGGGTTAGTGTTAGGCAAAGTGAGGGTAAAGGTTGGGGCTAAAGATAGGGTTATGGTTAGGATTAGTTTGGGGTGTGTGGGTTAGGGGGTTGTGGTTATTAGGGTTATGGCTGGGATTAGGGTTGTGTTGGAATTAGGGTTAGGGGTGTGTTGGTGTTAGGGTTATGGTTGGGATTAGAGTTGGAATTAGAATGGGGGGGTTCCACTGTTTAGGCACATCAGGGGCTCTCCAAACGTGACATGGCGTCCGATCTCAATTCCAGCCAATTCTGCACTGAAAAAGTCAAACGGTGCTCCTTCCCTTCCAAGCTCTGCCATGCGCCAAAACAGTGGTTTACCCCCACATATGTGGTATCGGCGTACTCAGGACAAATTGCACAACAACTTTGAGAGTCTAATTTCTCCCGTTAAGCATTGGGAAAATTAAAATTTGGGGGCGAAAATTTTATTTTTGTGGAAAAAATGTAATTTTTTATTTTCATGGCTCTATGTTATAAAACTTCTGTGAAGCACTTGGGGGGTTCAAAGTGCTCACCACGCATCTAGATAAGTTCCTTGGGTGGTAGTTTCCAAAATGGGGTCACTTGTGGGTGGGTTTCTACTGATTAGGCGCATCAGGAGCTCTCCAAACGCGACAAGGTGTCCTATCTCAATTCCAGCCAATTCTGCATTGAAAAAGTCAAACGGCGCTCCTCCCCTTCCTAGCTCTGCTGTGCGCCCAAACAGTGGTTTACTCCCACATATCGTCATATTGAGGAGAAATTTTACAAATTTTGTGATTCATTTTCTCTTTTTACACTTGTAAAAAAAAATGGTTCTTAAGTAAAATGTTTGTGAAAAAAAGTTAAATGTTACCCCTATATCCCTACCCAATTAAGCTTGAAAATTGCTAAATTTTCGCCAAACTTCTGTGTTTTTTTTCACAAATAAATCAAGTCATATCCAAGAAATTGTAACGCTATCATAAAGTACAATATGTCACGAGAAAACAATCTCAGAATCACCAGGATCCATTGAAGTGTTCCAGAGTTATGATCTCAAAGTGTCAGTGTTCAGAGTTGTAAAAATTGGCTCAGTCACGAAGGCAAAAACAGGCTCTGGCACGAAAGGGTTAAAACAGGATGAATAAGGGACCAGATCACCAAGGAAAGACCCTCCTCCAAAGATATAATTAAATAAAAACTTCACACAAAGATTACACAAACCATCAATTTTTTTTTTCACTACATGTATATTTTAATCAGTATTAGTGTCAATATGGCTGTGTGCACTTTGCAAAATCCTGGTGAGAGTCTTCTTAATTAAGGGAGATCTGCTCTTTTTAGGCTGCATTCACACACAACAGTCATACTTCTTTTAACTAAACCCCATATTTTGCCGATGTAGTTTTCCCCACCGTTTCCCTGCACTATCACTTAAAGGGAACTTGTCACCCCCCCCGGGCGTCTTTAAGTAAAAGCCACCTTCAGCAGCACTAAGGCAGCAGTCTGTGAAGGTGGCTTTTTTTTCTGGTCCCCTACAACGCTGAAATATAGTTTTAAAACTAGGTCCCCATACCTTAAATGCGTCCCTGAGGTATGGCTTCTTCCCCTGTCTCATCCTCCCCCCAGCCGTCCATCAACCCCCTTCAGCGTCACCGCGCCTCCTCCAGAGTAGTTTTTCTTTCAGTTCGGTTCTGTGTGGCGCCTGCACTGTTGTAACAGTCCTCGGGCATGCGCAGTGCTCGCTGCCCGGGAACTATCAGAAGACTAATGTGCCTGTGTTTTTCTCTTTCCCCAGATCCCTCCCCGCAGTGTGTTATCATGTATTCACACTGCGGGGCTGGCAATCTGGCGCCTGCGCAGTCTACATGTTTAGCTGCGCGTGCCCCCTTCTCCCAGTCCCTCCACTTTCATTTTCATACCCTGTGTGGCATCAGCTGGGGGCAGGCGCAGTTAAACATGTAGACTGCGCAGGCGCCAGATTGCCAGCCCCGCAGTGTGAATACATGATAAACACACTGCGGGGAGGGGATCTGGGGAAAGAGAAAGACGCAGACGCAATAGTCTTCTGACAGTTCCCGGGGAGCGAGCACTGCGCATGCCTGAGGACTGTTACAACAGCGCAGGCGCCACACAGAACCGAACTGAAAGAAAAACTACTCTGGAGGAGGCACGGTGACGCTGAACGGGGTTGATGGACAGCTGGGGGGGAAGATGAGTCAGGGGAAGAGGCCAACCTCAGGGACGCATTTAAGGTATGGGGACCTAGTTTTAAAACTATTTCAGCGTTGCAGGAGACCAGAAAAAAAAAAAAGCCACCTTCACAGACTGCTGCCTTAGTGCTGCTGAAGGTGGCTCTTTTACTTAAAAACACCCGGGGGGGGGGGAGGGAAGGGGGAAGAGGGGTGGGGTGACAAGACAAGTTCCCTTTAAAGGGAGACTGCCAGCACAGAATGACTCATTTCAATCAGTATCACAGTGCCAATATGGGCGCCAAACTATGTAGGATATTAAAATCTGGCCTTGATAGTAGAATATTGCAAAACGATCTGCATAAAATGCCTGAATGGGCAAACACTTGGCAAATGAGGTTTAATGTAGATAAATCTAGGGTAATGAGCCTAGGACGGAGTAATCCTATTGCTGCATTTACATTAAATGGGAGTATACTCGGGACTACAGAACAGAAGGACTTGGGTATTCCGGTTACAAGTAAGCTGAGCAAACAAGATTTTAGGGTATATAAAAAGATAACATCCAGTGATCCCAATGTATTGTTACCCCTCTATAAATCACTCATGAGGTCACATCTAGAATATGGGATCCAGTTTTGGGCTCCACATTTTAAAAAGGATATTCAGAAGTTACAGTCCATTCAAAGTCGGCAACTAGATTATTACAAGGGATGGAAGATCTCATATGATGAAAGGTAGGAAAAGTTGGGTTTGTTTAGCGTCAGAGGAGATCTCATTTACATGTATAAGTATATGTGTGGTCAATACAAAGAACTGGCACATGACTTATTCCTTCCAAGAACCGTGCTGAGGACCAGGGAGCACTGATTATGGGTGGAGGAAAGGCGATTCCGGCAGCTAAACAGGAAAGGATTCTTTACAGTTAGAGCAGTCAGACTGTGGAATGCCGACCACAAGAGCTAGTAATGGCAGACACTATAACAGCTTTTAAGAAAGGGCTGGATGATTCCCTCAATACACATAGTGGGTTACAGTTAATTTAATGACAAAATGTACAAATGATGGAGAACAGTTAAACTTAATGGACCTAGGTCTTTTTTCAACTTATGGAACTATGCATGAAGAAATATAGCGTGACATCTTGTTCCTAGTAGATACTTTTTTTTATCAATAAAAGAATTTTCCATAAAACAATGTTGGACATTTCATGGAAGGTTTAACAAGAAAATACATTGATATAGTCCCTTGTCAGACACGGTTTGTGTCATTTACAGCATGAAAATCACTGCACAAAGGATTATTTCAACCAAACAGTGAGAGCAGATCATTTTCACTCGGAGGATGTCAAGCGTTCCTGCAGAGCAAATCTAGTGACCGCCGCCTGTCATCAGGACTGTAGAAGTGTAATATTAGCAAACACAGATTTTGAGAAAAAAAAAAAATTCTCTGAAATGTTCTTTAGGGCTCACGAATGCTTTATCTTTCATAATCCTTAACTTCTTACACATGGTTTATAGGAATGTATACAGATAGAAGTGCCATCATGATCCGAGTACATGACCAGTATCTGTACAAGAGCAGAAATAAAACTAGAACATCATGGCTTCAAGTCCATCCTCCATGAATCTCTTGTAGATGGACATAAATTTTGCCACAAATGCTTCCAAGTGATAGATTGCTTTGCTTCCGAGCTGCAGCCGATGCTCATAGTAGGCTGCCATCTGCGCTACTTCGCCTTTTAGCTGTCCGTCACAGTTATTAAGGAGCTCTGATAATAAAGACTGAAATGAAAGAACAGAAAATACAAAAAGTATTAAACTATTGATTTCATGGATTAGTCCAGACTTTTTTTTTCATTTGTTGTACATAAAAATAGTAAGAATATGCGTTCTGAGTATTAGAAGAGGTTCTGTCACCAGATTTCACAATACAAAATATACTTTATTAAAAAGATTACTTGGACTTGATAGGAGTGGAGTTCTCATTTTGAAAATCCACATCAGAATGGTCTATAAGGCTGTGGTTCCACGGTCCGGAACCACAGCGCTTTGGACGGAGCGGAAATTCCGCTCCGTCTAAGCCCCGCCCCCTTTATGACGCGCGATCTTTCCGGAGGTGTTCAGGACACCTCCGGAAAGAGCGCAGGGCTACATAGCCCTGTGTTAATTCTGTTGCGGCGACGCACCGTCGCCGCAAAACGCGAGGACATGCTGCGGTCTAAAAAGACGCGCTGCATGGCCGTTTACGCAGGTTTGCCACCTGCGTATTGTTACGCATAGTGGAGACGGGATTTCTTGAAATCCCCTCCACTATGCTGTAACATCTGGACGCTGCGTGTTTGGCGCTGCGCCAGCGCACAGCGCCAAACACGCAGCGTTTCCTGACCGTGGAAACTCACCCTAATACTGATATTAAGATGAGTATTTTGAGCCCAGTTAAAGAGGGAGAGAGCGCACAAGTCCAAGTATATTCAGTCTATGCCTACCATGCCTGACAGCTGCAGCTTGTACTGAACAGTGAGAAAGCTCAGCAACAGCAGGGAGGCAGTATGAAAGGCATAATGGGCCAAGTTTAATAATAGCATGGTGGCTCAGTGGTTAGCACTGCGGTCTTGCAGCACTGGGGTTCTGGGTTCAAATCCCACCAAAGACAACATCCGAAAGGAATTTGTTTGTTCTCCCCATGTTTGCGTGGGCTTCCTCCCACTTTCTGAAGATATGATAGGAAATTTAGATTGTGTGGCCCCATTGGGGACTGTGGTGATAATGTCTGTAAAGCGCTGAGGAATAAGAGCGCTATATAAGCAATGCATAATAATGTGAGTGCATCTTGACTTTGCCATACTGTTATATGTAACTAGCTATGAACCCGTTCTACGCCTGGGTGGCAAGAATTTTTATTGGTATATGGTCTCCCATCCTGGTATGTGCTGTCCCCTCCTATCCTGGTATGCATGGCACCCCTCACATTCCTATCCTGCTATGCATGGCCCCTTTATCCCTATAATGGTATGTATGGCCCTCTCATGCCTATTCTGGTATGGTCCCCTCACCCCCCATCCAATCCTGGTATGCATGGCACCCCATTCCTCATCCTGGTATGCATGGTCCCCTCACCCCCCAATCCTGGTATGCATGGTATCCCCCTCATTTATATCCTGGTATTCATCATGGTTCCCTCACCCCCCAATCCTGGTTTGCATGGTCCCCTCACCCCCCAATCCTGGTATGCTTGGTCCCCTCATCCCCCCAATCCTGGTATGCATGGTCTCCTCACCCCCCAATCCTGGTATGCATGGTCCCCCCCTCATCCCTATCGTAGGATGTATGGTACTCCCTCACCCGCCAATTCTGGTATGCATGGTCCCCTCATCCCCGATCCTGGTATACATGGCACCCCTTTCCTCCCAATTCTGGTATAAAGGTCCCCTCATCAATCCTGGTATGCATGGCCCCCTCACCCTCCAATTCTGGTATGAATGGTCCGCACACCCCCCATCCTGATATGCATGGTCCCCTCACCCCCCTATCCTGGTATGCATGGTCCCCTCACCTCCAATCCTGATATGCATGGTCCCCTCACCCCCCATTCCTGGTATGCATGGTCCCCCCTCATCCCTATTGTAGGATGTATGGTACTCCCTCACCCGCCAATTCTGATATGCATGGTCCCCTCATCCCCAATCCTAGTATACATAGCACCTCTTATCTCCCAATTCTGGTATACCAGGTCTCCTCATCTCCAATCCTGGTATACATGGTACCCCTCACCCCCCTATCCTGGTATACATGGTACCCCTCACCCCCCTACCCTGGCATGCATGGTCCCCTCACCCCCAATCCTGATATGCATGGTCCCCTCACCCCCCTATTCTGGTATGCATGGTCCTCTCACCCCCTATCCTGGAATGCATGGTCCCCTCACCCCCCTATTCTGGTATGCATAGTCCTCTCACCCCCAATCCTGATATGCACGGCACCCCATTCCTCATCCTGGTATGCATGGTCCCCTCACCCCCCAATCCTAGTATGTATGGTACCCCCTCATCCCTATCATGGTATGCATGGTACCCTCACCCCCTATCCCGGCTATGCATGGTCCCCTCACCCCCAATCCTGATATGCATGGTTAGCCCTCACCCCCCCATCATGGAATGCAGGGTCCCCTCACCCCCATATCCTGGTATGCATAGTCCCCTCACCCCCAATCCTGATATGCATGGCAGCCCTCACCCCCCCAATCCTGGTATGCATGGCAGCCCTCACCCCCCAATCCTTGAATGCATGGTAGCCCTCACCCCCCAATCATGGTATGCATGGTCTCCTCACCCCCCCAATCCTGGTATGCATGGTAGCCCTCACCCCCCAATCCTGGTATGCATGGTAGCTCTCAGCCCCCCAATCCTGGTATGCATGGTCCTCTCACCCCCCCCCCAATCCTGGTATGCATGGTCCTCTCGCCCCCCAATTCTGGTATGCATGGTAGCCTTCATCCCCCCAATACTGGAATGCATGGTAGCCCTCATCCCCCCAATCCTGGTATACATGGTAACCCTCACCCCCCCACCGACCCAAATCCTGGTATGCATTGTAGCCCTCACCCCCCCAATCCTGGTATGCATTGTAGCCCTCACCCCCCAATCCAGGTATGCATGGTACCCTCATCCCCAATCCTGGTATACATGGTCCCCTCACCCCCCCCCAAATCCTGGTAAGCATGGTACCCTCACTCCCCAATCCTAGTATGTATGGTAGCCCTCACCCCCCAATCCTGGAATGCATGGTCGCCTCACTCCTCCCAATCCGGTTATGCATGGTCCTCTCACCCCTCGAATCCTGGTATGCATGGTCCCCTCACCCCCCCAATCCTGGTATGCATGGTAGCCCTCACCCCCCCCAATCCTGGTATGCATGGTCCCCAAACCCCCCAATCCTGGAATGTATGGCGCTCTCATCCCTATTCTGGTATGTATGGTCCCCTCACCCCCCATCCAATCATGGCATGCATGGTTCCCTCACCCCCCAAATCAGGTATGCATGGTACCCCCTCATCTCTATCCTGGTACACATAGTACCCCCATATCACTATCCTGGTATGTATGGTCCCCTCACCCCCAATCCTGGTATGCATGGTATCCCCTCATCCATATCCTGGTATTCATCATGGTCCCCTCACCCCCCAATCCTGGTATGATGGTCCCCTGACTCCACTATCCTGGTATGCATGGTCCCCTCACCCCCCAATCCTGGTATGCATGGTCCCCTCACCCCCCAATCCTGGTATGCATGGTCCCCTCACCCCCCAATCCTGGTATGCATGGTCCCCTCACCCCCCAATCCTGGTATGCATGGTCCCCTCACCCCCACAATCCTGGTATGCATGGTACCCTCATCCCCAATCCTGGTATGCATGGTCCTTTCACCCCCCCAATCCAGGTATGCATGGTTGCCCTCACCCCCAATCCTGGTATGCATGGTAGCCCTCATCCCCCAATTTTGGTATGCATGGTCCTCTCACCCCCCGAATCCTGGTATGCATGGTAGCCCTCATCCCCCCAATCCTGGTATGCTGGTCCTATCACCCCCCCAATCCTGGTATGGTAGCCTTCACCCCCCAATCCTGGTATGCATGGTCCACTCACTCCTCCCAATCCTGGTATGCATGGTCCCCTCACCCCAATCCTGGTATGCATGGTCCCCTCACCCCAATCCTGGTATGCATGGTAGCCCTCACCCCTCCCAATCCTGGTATGTATGATACCCCTCATCCCCCAATCCTGGTATTGCTGTGGGATCTCACTGTGAGGTCAGGAGAGGGCGGGATTGTGTTGGCGAAATTGCCGCCTGCGCAGTCATCGCTTTCAGGCGCCATTTTCTTGAAGACACACTGCAGTGTGTCTTCCACAATATAGCGCAAGAAAGCGCGGACTGGGCATGCGCTGATTCAGGCACCACAACCCGCCCTCTCCTGACATCCCAGCAAGAATCCGCGGCAACACCGGATCGGTAAGGTGTTGTGCCGGAGATTGCGGTATGCGTTCAGTGCTTACACATAACGCGATCTCCTGGGCCACCCTCCTCATCCCCGGGTGCGTTACTCTGTCCAGACTGCGCAGTCTATAAAGGCTTCAGACAGAGTGACGCTCCCAGCGTTATATTATAGATTTTAAACCCATTTATTATGTGCTTAGAGAACAGTTTGTCTCACAATGTGTTATTGGTGCGGCTTAATTTAGAAGTGACTTATATGGAAAGAGGGGCAAGGCATAGCGGGATAATGTGCATCAAAACCGAGGCACAAAAACATTACAGCCCAGCAACTGGAGAAAAAAAAGTGGTGTAAAGATATCCCATTGACTCTTAAGATGCAGAATTCATCATCTTTCCCCCACCTCATTCTACCCCTCCACCAGGCCTATCCAAACAATGTCAATGGCTGCTCGCTTTCCCCAGTCCCACATGCTCGGTGCCTTGGGGTGATCATCGACTCTGCCCTCTCTTTCAAACCACATATCCAAGCCCTCGCCACCTCCTGCCGCCTCAAACTCAAAAATATTTCCCGGATCCGCTCATTCCTCAACCATGAAACCACAAAAACACTAGTGCACGCCCTTATCATCTCCCGCCTCGACTACTGCAACCTCCTACTGTCTGGCCTCCCCTCTAGCACTCTGGCACACTCCAGTCCATCCTACACTCTGCTGCACGACTAATCCACCTGTCTTCCCGCTATTCCCCAGCCTCCCCACTATGCCAGGCCCTTCACTGGCTTCCTATTGCCCAGAGGCTCCAGTTCAAAACCTTAACCATGACATACAAAGCCATCCACAACCTTTCTCCTCCATACATCTGTGACATGGTCTCCCGCTACCTACCTACACGCAACCTTCGATCCTCTCAAGATCTCCTTCTCGACTCCCCCCTCATCTCTTCTTCCAACAACCGCATACAAGACTTCTCCCGGGCTTCCCCCATACTCTGGAACTCCCTGCCGCAAAACATCAGACTTTCACCAACAACGGAGACCTTCAAGAAAAACCTGAAGACCCACCTGTTCCGACAAGCCTACAACCTGCAATGATCCTCAGTCTACTGAACCATCGCACGACCAGCTCTACCCTCTCCTAGTGTATTCTCACCCATCCCTGTAGACTGTGAGCCCTCGCGGGCAGGGTCCTCTCTCCTTCTGTACTTGTGTGTCCCTTGTCTAGCACATGTTTATTGTATCTGTCTATATTTTTCCCTTTTCATATGTAAAGCGCCATGGAATAAATGGTGCTATATAAATGTATAATAATAATAATAATAATGAAGCACAAAAAAAAAAAATATATATATACAAATTTACAAACACAAGTCACAATACTAATGCAATGCAGGATGCAGCGACCCCAATGATGAAGGCAGAAGCAACAAAGGTGCAAAATATTGAAAACAACCACTCACACAGCAACCAGTTCATGAAGGATTGGTTTCCTAGCATTAGAAATGTCCACATATATAGCTTGTAAAGGGCGCCAGTCACAGAAGTGTATTACAGAGTGTCTGGCCTACAGCATAATAGCGATGCCCATAGTATTAGATTAAGCGGGCACCCCATCACTATATAAGTACACCCCAGAGGGATTCTGTGTTTTGCTTTTAATTAGCTTTTGGGTTGCGAGCTTGCATATTTTGACAAAATGTCAACCAATACCTGCAATATATACACATACTCCTCTGGAAGGACTGCCTAATCCACAGAGTGGGCCTCTAATAGGCTTTAACCCCTTCCTGACCTGTGACAGCGTATGTGTCATGAAAGGATCGCGTTCCTGCGGGTCAGGTGACCAGGGTCACTGAAAGGTCACCCGACCCTCAGGCACAAGACCCTTTGTGCTTCACCACAGGGGGGTTGGCTTAACCCCCACGTGGCTACGATCGCTCTGATTGGCTGTTAAAATTGAAACAGTGCTCCCTTTATTCCGAGCCCCGACGTGTGCCCAAACAGTGGTTTACCCCCACATATGGGGTATCAGCGTACTCAGGAAAAATTGCACAACAACTTTGGGGGGTCTAATTTCTCCTGTTACCCTTGGGAAAAAAAAATTGGGGACTAAAAAAATTATTTTTGTAGAAAAAAAATGATTTTTTATATTTTCACAGCTCTGCGTTATAAACTTCTGTGAAGAACTTGGAGATTCAAAGTTCTCACCACACATCTAGAGGAGTTCCTTGGGGGATCTAGTTTCCAAAATGGGGTCACTTGGGAGGGTTTCTACTGTTTAGGCACATCATGGGCTCTGCAAACGTAACATGATGCCCGCAGACCATTCCATCAAAGTCAGAATTTCAAAACGTCACTACTTCCCTTCCGAGCCCCGACGTGTGCCCATACAGTAGTTTTCTCCCACATATGGGATATCAGCATACTCAGGACAAATTGGACAACAACTTTTGGGGTCTAATTTCTCCTGTTACCCTTGGGAAAATAAAAACATTTGGGACTAAAAGATCATGTTTGTGGAAAAAATATGATTTGCTTTTTTCATGCCCGGGCATTATAAACTTCTGTGTAGCGCTTGGGGGTTCAAAGTGCTCACCGAACAACTAGATAAGTTCCGTGCGGTGTCAAGTTTCCAAAATGGGGTCACTTGTTGGGAGTTTCTACTGTTTAGGCACATCAGGGCTCTGCAAACGTAACATGATGCCCGCAGACCATTCCATCAAAGTCAGCATTTCAAAATGTCACTACTCCCCTTCCGAGCCCCAACGTGTGCCCGAACAGTGGTTCCCCCCACATATGGGGTACCAGTGTACTCAGGACAAATTGGACAACAACTTTTGGCATCCAATTTATCCTGTTACCCTTGGGAAAATAAAATATAGCGAGCTAAAAAATGATTTTTGAGAAACAAAAATGTTTTTTTTTTATTTTCACTGCTCTGCGTTTATAAACTTCTGTGAAGCACTTGGGGGTTCAAAGTGCTCACTACACATTTAGATAAGCTCCTTGGGGGGTCTAGTTTCCAAAATGGGGTCACTTGTGGGGGGTTTCTACTGTTTAGGCACATCAGGGGCTCTGCAAATGCAACATGACGCCCGCAGAACATTCCATCAAGTCTGCATTCCAAATTGGCGCTCCTTCCCTTCTGAGCCCTGACGTGAGCCCAAACAGTGGTTTATGACCACATATGAGGTATCTGTGTACTCAGGAGAAATTGCCCAACAAATTTTAGGATCCATTTTATCCTGTTGCCCATGCAAAAATGAAAAAATTGATGCTAAAATTATTTTTTTGTTGTAAAAATTAAAATGTCCATTTTTTCCTTCCACGTTGCTTTAGTTCCTGTGAAGCACCTGAAGGGTTAATAATCTTCTTGAATGTAGTTTTGAGTAGTTTGAGGGTGCAGTTTTTATAATGGTGTCATTTTTGGGTATTTTCTACCATATACAGTCATGGCCAAAAGTTTTGAGAATGACACAAATATTAATTTTTACAAAGTCTACTGCTTCACTTTTTCTAATGGCAATTTGCATATACTCCAGAATGTTATAAAGAGTGATCAGCTTAACAGCAATTACTTGCAGAGTCAATATTTGGCTAGAAAATGAACTTTATCCCCCAAAACACATTTCAACATCATTGCAGCCCTGCCTTAAAAGGACCAGCTAACCTCTTTTCAGTGATTGCTCCATTAACACAGGTGTGGTGTTGATGAGGACATGGCTGGAGATCAATCTGTCATGATTAAGTAAGAATGAGACCACTGGACACTTTAAAAGGAGGCTGGTGCTTGGCATCATTGTTTCTCTTCTGTTAATCATGGTTATCTCTAAAGAAACACGTGCAGTCATCATTGCAATGCACAAAAATGGCCTAACAGGGAAGAGTATCGCAGCTAGAAAGATTGCGCCTCAGTCAACAATCTATCGCATCATCAAGAACTTCAAGGAGAGAGGTTCCATTGTTGCCAAAAAGGCTCCAGGGCGCCCAAGAAAGACCAGCAAGCGCCAGGACCGTCTCTTAAAAGTGTTTCAGCTGCGGGATCGGGCTACCAGCAGTGCAGAGCTTGCTCAGGAATGGCAGCAGGCAGGTGTGAGTGCATCTGCACGCACTGTGAGGCGGAGACTCTTGGAGCAAGGCCTGGTCTCAAGGAGGGCAGCAAAGAAGCCACTTCTCTCCAGAAAAAACATCATGGACAGACTGATATTCTGCAAAAAGTACAGACAGTGGACTGCTGAGGACTGGGGTAAAGTTATTTTCTCTGATGAATCCCCTTTTCGATTGTTTGGGACATCAGGAAAACGCCTCATTCAGAGAAGACAAGGTGAGCGCTACCACCAGTCTTGTCTCATGCCAACTGTTAAGCATCCTGAAACCATTCATGTGTGGGGTTGCTTCTCAGCCAAGGGAATCGGCTCTCTCACAGTCTTGCCTAAAAACACAGCCATGAATAAAGAATGGTACCAGAATGTCCTCCAAGAGCAACTTCTCCCAACCCTCCAAGAGCGGTTTGGCGATCAACAATGCCTTTTCCAGCATGATGGAGCACCTTGCCATAAAGCAAAGGTGATAACTAAATGGCTCAGGGAACAAAACATAGAGATTTTGGGTCCATGGCCTGGAAACTCCCCAGATCTTAATCCCATTGAGAACTTGTGGTCAATCATCAAGAGACGGGTGGACAAACAAAAACCTAAAAATTCTGACAAAATGAAAGCATTGATTGTGCAAGAATGGACTGCTATCAGTCAGGATTTGGTCCAGAAGTTGATTGAGAGCATGCCAGGGAGAATTGCAGAGGTCCTGAAGAAGAAGGGTCAACACTGCAAATATTGACTTGCTGCATTAACTCATTCTAACTGTCAACATAAGCTTTTGTTACTCATATGTTTGCAATTATATTTCTATCTGTGATAAAAACATCTGTCAAACACACACATAAAAACCAGAGGGCAGCAGATCATGTGAAAATATAATATTTGTGTCATTCTCAAAACTTTTGGCCATGACTGTAGACCCCTCAAAGTGACTTCAAATGTGAGGTGGTCCCAAAAAAAATGGTTTTGTAAATTTTGCTGTAAAAATGAGAAATTGCTGGTCAACTTTTAACCCTTATAACTTCCTAACAAAAAAAATTTGGTTTCCAAAATTGTGCTGGTGTAAAGTAGACATGTGGGAAATGTTATTTATTAACCTATTTTGTGTCACATAACTCTCTAGTTTAACAGAATAAAAATTAAAAATTTGAAAATTGCAAAATTTTCAAAATTTTCGCCAAATTTCCATTTTTTCACAAATAAACGCAAAAATTATCGACCTAAATTTACCACTAACATGAAGCCCAATATGTCACGAAAAAACAGTCTCAGAATCGCTAGGATCCGTTGAAGCGTTCCTGAGTTATTACCTCATAAAGGGACACTGGTCAGAATTGCAAAAAACACGGATTTTGGTAAAAACTTACCTGTAAAATCCTTTTCAGCGAAGGAAGGAAGAGAGACACAGTATTCATTACTGATGGGTAGGCGGAGCCCCAGATCAGGATGTCACCTCAGATCAAAAGAGTGCTGACTGGCTGGCCCCTCCAGCTCGGGCTCCTCCTACTCAGCTCCAGTCGTACCAAAGCTTTTAGGAAAAGAGCCAAGATCACCAGCGGAGCAACATAACCCCTTCTGAAGGAACTTCAGAGAAAAAACACAAGGATACAGGTTATGCATGCAAAGAAAGCCAAAAACCACAGAGTTCCAGGTACTACTCACGGAACCTGACTACTGCGATGAGCTGGCGATGCTGGAACAGAGCCTTAGCGCGCTGACCTCAGCCCAGATAATCGCTATCAGATAAGGGTCGCGCTGCATCTGAAAACATCAACACACTTCTGCCTTGGGAGGGTGCTGTGTCTCTCTTCCTTCCTTCGCTGAAAAGGATTTTACAGGTAAGTTTTTACCAAAATCCGTGTTTCAGCTGCAGATGGAAGGAAGAGAGCCACAGTATTCATTACTGATGGGACGTCCCAAAGCAGTTCAAAAATAAGGGTGGGAAAAACCAACAAAAGGCAGAAACCCAACAACCTTAACAACAAAGCGCAACCAGCGCTAAACACAAGTTCATCCAAAACTTTAAACTACAGCTGCCTGCAGGACCCTACGTCCGAGGGCTGCATCAGCGGAAGCACTGACGTCCACTTTATAAAACCTTGTAAACGTGTGGACAGAGCGCCAAGTTGCCGCTCGACAGAGCTGCACTGCCGAGGCACCTTGATGAAAAGCCCACGATGAGGCCACAGCTCTCGTGGAATGGACTCTAATCTTAATCGGGCAAGATTCACCCCGAAGGCGGTAAGCTTCCAAAATAGCTGACCGGATCCAACGAGCTATAGAATCCTTGGAAGCTCGTTGACCACGCCGACGACCTGCTGGAACCACAAACAGGGAGTCCGTCTTACGAAAACCTTGAGTAATAGATAGATAAAACTTCAAGGCCCGCACTAAATCCAATGTGTGTAAATCTCGCTCTTTCGCATTCTTCGGATCCGGACAGAGTGAAAGCAACACAATATCCTGGTTAACATGAAATTGTGATACCACTTTAGGCAAAAAATCACCCACGATCCGGAAAAAAACTCCAGAAAAGGAGGCGAACAAGAAAGAGCTGCCAACTCAAACTCTCCTCAAGGAAGTGACTGCAACAAGGAAAGCCACCTTCCAAGAAAGTAAAGAAAGGCTAGCAGAAACCATAGGCTCAAAAGGTTTATGCTGAAGAGCCTCCAAAACAAGGTTGAGCCGCCAAGGAGACACGGGCGCCTTCCGCGGCGGAAACTTACGAGATATACCTCGGAAAAAGGAGAGCACGTCTCTATTTGAAGCAATGGTTCTCCGGAACAATAAGGACAGAGCAGAAATCTGACCTTTCAGGGTGCTGACTGCCAAACCCTTGTCTAGCCCATGCTGCAGAAAAGCCAACAGGTTGGGAATGGAAAATTTTCTCGGGTTCCGAGAGGACCCCAAACACCACGAAAAGAAGGTTTCCCAAATTTTGTGGTAAATCCTAGTAGTAGCCGGACTTCTTGCAGCACGAAGGGTAGCAATGACCTCGGCTGAGAAACCTCTACGGGTCAAGATTTCGGTCTCAAGAGCCACGCCGTCAAACGCAGGGACATCAAGTCCGGATGACAAACGGGCCCCTGAGTCAACAAGTCCGGTTGAAGAGGGAGTGGAAAAGGAGGTGCCGCCAACAGCGACATTATTGTCGAGAACCACACCCTTCTTGGCCAGTCTGGAGCTATCAAAATAGCTGGAATTCTCTCTAGTCTGATCCGACGCAGTACTAGAGGAAGTAAGGATATCGGCGGGAATACATAGATCAGCTCGAACTGATCCCACTGAGCCACTAGAGCATCCACCGCCACAGCCTTCGGGTCCTTGTACCTGGACATGAACGTCGGTAACTTGGCATTGGACCTGGATGCCATCAAATGCACTTGGGGAGTTCCCCAGCGAGAGCACAGTAGTGCAAAAACTTCCGGGTGGAGGCTCCATTCCCCGGGATCCATCCTTCTGCGACTGAGAAAGTCCGCTGTAATATTCTGAACCCCTGGAATGTGAATTGCCGAAATGGCTGGCACACTGGCCTCTGCCCAAATCAGAATTCGGGACACCTCTACCATGAGTCTGGAACTCCTTGTCCCACCTTGGTGATTGATATACGCGACAGCCGTCGCATTGTCTGTCTGCACTCGGACTGGCAAACCGCTCAAAGGGACCGTCCAATGTTGGAGGCAAAGGAAAATCGCCCTCAATTCCAGGATGTTGATCGGAAGAACAGACTCTTCCGATGACCATACCCCCTGAATCCAGAGATTGTTCCAAACACCCCCCCCCCCAGCCCGTCAGGCTGGCATCGGTGGTTATGACCGACCACTTTGGAGGGAGGAAAAAGCTTTCCCAGGGATAACGCTCCTGGACATAACCACCATCCTAGGGATTCTCGCACCCTGTGAGAGATGATGATGACGCTGCAATCCAGCGAACCTTGCGATTGATCCCAACGACTCAGAATGAGCCTATGGAGAGCTCTAGAATGAAATTGGACAAACGGAAAAAACCTCATGGACGCCACCGTCAGACCCAGAAGGCGCATACCTTCCGAAGGGACACTGCTGTCGCAGACTTCATAGTCTGTACATGCTGGAGCAGACATGCCTGCTTGTCTGGAGGTAGGGACAACACCGCCCGTACCATGTCGAAATGCATCCTCAAAAACAGGATTGCCTGCGACGATTCCAGAGACGACTTCTCCTTTGAAGCCACAACCGAAAAGGCCGTCCAAATAGGGACGAATCTTAAGTCCCCGTCTTTGAAGGATTGCCATGAAATTTTGGCGTCAGAATTGTTGTAAAAATTCTGGGCGTTAAAGCCAAGCCGAATGGTCGAGCCACAACCTGGGTGAGGTCTTCCGATGGAAACATGCCAAAAAGCGTTGCGAATGTCGATTGATCGTTCTGCGACAGGGCTGCCATAACTGAGCGAAGCGACTTCATGCTCGGCTCTGACGGAATGTCAGAAGTCAGTCCGCCTTAGCGAATTTTTTTTTCCAGCTTCTGCCTTAACAGAAGTTCTGTTTCCAGGGTATGCGGAATTTCTGAGAATTCCCCCCTTTTTTTTTTTTTTTTTTTAAAAAGAGAGAGACGACACAAACCCCCAGAGGGTTGGTCAGATCATCCCTTGAACCGAAAAGGACTGCCGATAACTATCGGCACTAGTCCTGCCAGACGCAGAAGTCACAGCTCTGCGCTGCGGTAAAGCTGCTTCTTTTGCCTTTGCCTTGGCATCAGCTCCGTGAGGTCAGTCAAATAGCTGACCATTTTCTAAGCTAAAGATAGCAAACCCTGTTGGAAAAACTGCGTTCCATCTAGTAGCGCTGTCACCGCAGTGCTGAAGCATACTGATATACATGTAATAGCGCTGCCATCAGACGCTAAAGCACTCACACATTAATAATAAAATTTTGTGTGGAGTACTCACCAGCCAAAGCGCCACAGGGACCCTCAGGGGTTTCTGGCGCTGTGCCCATGCTTCCCCCCAGGGCGAGGGACGCAGTGACCGCACGTGTGGTTTGCGTCCCCGCCAGGGAAGCTCTCCTCATCCCCCAGGGCCGGCAAGGATTCTGCAGGGACTTTGAGTAAATACAGATCCGCCAAGGGAGAGGTTGGGGTCCAGCAGCGCTGGTACCCCTGAGACCTCTAGACCAACTAGTGATCCAAGTCTCCTGTCCGAATATAAAATAATAAAATCTTCTGAGGAGCTGCATTAGCAGCGACCATCCTCTGGACCTCAAATCTTAGACTGGAGCTGAGTAGGAGGAGCCCGAGCTGGAGGGGCCAGCCAGTCAGCACTCTTTTGATCTGAGGTGACATCCTGATCTGGGGCTCCGCCTACCCATCAGTAATGAATACTGTGGCTCTCTTCCTTCCATCTGCAGCTGAAATGGCAAGGTCATGAAGGGGTTAAGCCAGACACTTCACTACACGTATCTGTGACTTGCGCTCTATACAAACCTTGTGCGTCAGCATTTCTAATGCTACACATCCACTCGCTCCACGGGTAGTTGTGGAAGTGCTTGTTTTACAAGTATCTTGCACCTGTGTTGCCTTGTCCTATATCAAGGTGGGCCAGCAACACCCTGTAGTGCATTAATTGTGTGTGACCGCTGTTGGTAAATACATCTGTCTGCACTGTCTAATTACTAGGGCATATTTGTCAACTTATGTATGGCAGCAATCACACCATTCCAAAACTGCAATAGAAAAAACAAAGTTATCTAGTTATTAGTTTGATCTTTTTCAACATATATACCAATACACATTCATGATACATACACAAGTGTAAGAGAATGGGGAATTCAGTCTAGATAAAGAATAGTCTGCAGAAAGATGTGCTGTATGAGGAGGTGTCACTGTACATCGGAAGGTATCGGATCAGGCTAAACATTATATTTATGTAACCACACAGTTGCAGTCTGTGACTCATTGTAATCATTCTAACCCGGCATTTTGGCCTAGGTTACATTCATGCACAGGGTGTGCCTTGCTAATGAATGTGGTGCAAAACTACTTGGGGGGAGAAATACAGGCTCAATGCTGGCAGTCATTACAAATACACACAAGACTAAATTTCCTCATATCCTAAAAAGCTCTCAAAGTCACTAATGAGTCACTGACGAAGACAATGCACCTCTGCGTATTCAGGCATATGGAAGTCAGAGAGGGTTTGGAGCAGAAATGCCAAGAATTAGGAGAAATGGAGTTGTTCACTGATCGCCTGGGGCTTCACAAGTTACATAGGATTTAAGGGGCTGCAGCAAGCCCAAATCCTTTTAATATTAATTTTAAACAATTTTCAAGTATTAAATAGTCTCCTGTATTTGTGGTTTTCATTGGTATGTTAGAATTTGATTATCCTTTCTATTACCATTAAAGTAATGAACAACCCTTCCCCTCCCCCCAAAAAAAATCCCACAGCAATGAAACAATCACTAGAGCACAACCCCATCCCCCCAACCCATAACTGGTTAACAGCCTTTGATATACAATTTCATCATAGGTGGTAAAGCAAGATATGAAACAGGCTGCATTATATGTGACAGATAAATGTGTAATATAGCTGGCATCAACCTGTAATTGCATTGACCTGAGGGCGTTCAGATTGCTGTAGTTTAACCACTTACATCCCCTTAAGTCCTAAGGGGACTAAAAAAATGACAAAACAAAGATTTAACTCCTTCACCCCCAAGGGTGGTTTGCACGTTAATGACCGGGCCAATTTTTACAATTCTGACCACTGTCTCTTTATGAGGTTATAACTCGAACGCTTCAACGGATCTTCGCGATTCTGAGACTGTTTTCTCGTGACATATTGTACTTCACGCTAGTGGTAAAATTTCTTCGATATACCTTGTGTTTATTTTTGAAAAAAACACAAATATGGCGAAAATTTTGACAATTTTGCAATTTTCAAACTTTGAATTTTTTTTCTCTTAAAACAGAGAAATATGTCACAAAAATAGTTAAGAAATAACATTTCCCACATGTCTACTTTACATCAGCACAATTTTGGAACCAAAATTTTTTTTTGTTAGGAAATTATAAGGATTAAAAGTTGACCAGTGATTTCTCATTTTTACAACAAAATTTACAAAGCCATTTTTTTAGGGACCACCTCACGTTTGAAGTCACTTTGACGGGTCTATATAGCAGAAAATACCCAAAAGTGACACCATTCTAAAAACTGCACCCCTCAAGGTACTCAAAACCACATTCAAGAATTTTATTAACCCTTCAGGTGCTTCACAGGAGCTGAAGCAACGTGGAACGAAAAAATGAATATTTAACTTTTTAGCCACAAAAATGATCTTTTACAAACTTTTTTTTATTTTCACAAGGGTAAAAAGAGAAAATGGACAGATAAAGTTGTTGTGCAATTTCTCCTGAGTACGCCAATACCCAATATGTGGGGGAAAACCACTGTTTGGGCACACGGCAGAGCTCGTAAGGGAAGGAGCGCCGTTTGACTTTTTCAAACTAAAATTGGCTGGAGTTGAGATTGGACGCCATGTCGTGTTTGGAGAGCCCCTGATGCGCCTAAACAGTGGAAACTAGACCCCCTAAGGAACTTATCTAGATCTGTTGTGAGCACTTTGAACCCCAAAGTGTTTCACAAAAGTTTATAATGCCTGGGTGTGAAAAAAAAAAAAACAATTTTCCACAAAAATGATTTTTTAGTCCCAAATTTTTGATTTTTCCCAAGGAAATTGGACCCCAAAAGTTGTTGTCCAATTTGTCCTGAGTACGCTGATACCCCATATGTGGGGGGGGTGGGAGGGGGGAACTGTTTGGGCGCATGGCAGGGCTTGGAAAGGAAGCAGTAACGTTTTGGAATGCAAACATTGATGGGGGTCATGTTCCGCTTGTAGTGCCCCAGATGAGCCTAAACAGTGGAAACCCCCCACAAGTGACCCCATTTTGGAAGCTAGACCCCCTAAGGAACTTATCTAGATCTTTGGTGAGCACTTTGAACCCCCAAGTGCTTCACACAAGTTTATAATGCCCGGGCATGAAAATAAAAAATTCTATTTTTTTCCCACAAAAATTATCTCTTAGTCACTAATTTTTTTATTTTCCCATAGGTAACAGGAGAAATTGGACCTCAAAATTTGTTGTCCAATTTGTCCTGAGTACGCTAATACCCCATATGTGGGGGGAATCACTGTTTGGGCGCACGGCAGAGCTCGGAAGGGAAGGAGCACCATTTGACTTTTTCCAACCAAAATTGGCTGGAATTGAGATTAGACGCCATGTTGCATTTGGAGAGTCCCTGATGTGCCTAAACAGTGGAAACCCCCCACAAGTGACCCCATTTGGGAAACTAGACCCCCTAAGGAACTTATCTAGATCTTTGGTGAGCAATTTGAACCCCCAAGTGCTTCACACAAGTTTATAACGTAGAGCCGTAAAATAAAAAAATCATATTTTTTCCACAAAATTGATCTTTTCACCCCAATTTTTATTTTCCCAAGGGTAACAAGACTCCAAAAGTTATTGTGCAAGTTGTCTTGAGTACGCTGATACCCCATATGTGGGGGTAAACCACTGTTTGGGTGCATGGCAGAGTTTGGAAGGGAAGGAGCGCCGTTTGACTTTTTCAACGCAGAATTGGCTGGATGCCATGTCGTGTTTGGAGAGCTCCTGATCTGCCTAAACAGTGGAAACCCCTCACAAATGACACCATTTTGGAAACTAGACCCTCAAGGAACTTATCTAGATGTGTGGTGAGCACTTTGAACCTCCAAGTGCTTCACAAAAGTTTATAACGTACAGCCGTAAAATAAAAAATCTTTTTTTTTTTTACAAAAATGATTTTTTTGCCCCCAATATTTTATTTTCACAAGGGTAACAGGAGAAATTGGACCCAAAAAGTTGTTTTCCAATTTGTCCCGAGTACGCTGATACCCAATATGTGGGAGTAAACTACTGTATGGGCGCACGTCAGGGCTCGGAAGGGAAGTAGTGACGTTTTGGATTGCAGACTTTGATGGATTGGTCTGGGGGCGTCATGTCGCATTTGGAGAGCCCCTGATGCGCCTAAACAGTGGAAACCCCCCACAAGTGACCCCATTTTGGAAAATAGACCCCACAAGGAACTTATCTAGATGTGTGGTGAGCACTTTGAAGCCCGAAGTGCTTCACAGAAGTTTATAGCGTACAGCCGTAAAAATAAAAAAATCATTTTTTTTTTTACAAAAATTATATTTTCGCCCCCAGTTTTTTATTTTCCCAAGGGTAACAGAAGAAATAGGACAAATTGCACAATAACTCTTGGGGTACAGAGTACGCTGATACCCCATATGTGGGGGTAAACTACTGTTTGGGCGCATGGCAGAGCTCAGAAGTGAAGGAGCACCGTTTGACTTTTTCAACGCAGAATTGGCTGGAATTGAGATCAGACGCCATGTCACATTTGGAGAGCCCCTGATGTGCCTAAACAGCAGAAACCCCCAATTCTAACTCCAACCCTAACACACCCCTAACCCTAGTCCCAACCCTAACCACAAACCTAACCCTAACACACCCCTAACCCTAATCCCAACCCTAACCCTAATGTTAGCGCCAACCCTAACCCTAACTTTAGCCACAACCCTAACCCTAATGGAAAAATGGAAATAAATAAATTTTTTAATTTTATTATTTTTCCCTAACTAAGGGGGTGATAAAGGGGGTTTGATTTACTATTTATAGCGGGTTTTTGTGATTGGCAGCTGTCACGCTAAAAGACGCTTTTTATTGCAAAAAGTAGTTTTTTGCATCACCACATTTTGAGAGCTATAATTTTTGCATATTTTGGCCCACAGAGTCATGTGAGGTCTTATTTTTTGCGTGACGAGGTGACGTTTTTATTGGTACCATTTTTGAGCATGTGACGATTTTTGATCGCTTTTTATTTCGATTTTTGGGAGGTTAGAATGAACAAAAATCAGCAATTCATGAATTTCTTTTGGGGGAGGCGTTTATACCGTTTCGCGTGTGGTAAAATTGATAAAGCAGTTTTATTCTTCGGGTCAGTATGATTACGGTGATACCTCATTTATATCATTTTTTTATGTTTTGGGGCTTTTATAGAATAAAAGCAATTTTATCTAAAAAATTATTATTTTTGCATCGCTTTATTCTGCGAGCTATAACTTTTTTATTTTTTCGCTGATGATGCTGTATGATGGCTCGTTTTTTGCGGGACAAGATGACGTTTTCAGCGGTACCATGTTTATTTATATCGGTCTTTTTGATTGCGTGTTATTCCACTTTTTGTTCGGCGGTATGATGATAAAGCATTGATTTTTTGCTTAGTTTTTTTTTTTTTAAGGGGTTCACTAAAGGGGTTAACTAGTGGGATAGTTTTATAGGGGGGGTCGTTACGGACGCGGCAATACCAAATATGTGTACTTTTATTGTTTTGTTTTTTTATTTACAGGAAGAAATGAATTTATTGGGGAATATTTTTTTTTTTTACCACTTTTTATTTTCATTTTTTTAACTTTTTACTTTGTCCCAGGGTGGGACATCACAGTATTTTTGCAGATCGCTGGTGTGACAGTGTGCACAGCACTCTGTCACACCAGCGATCGCTCTGGCAGTGCTGCAGGCTTCTCAGTGCCTGCTCTCAGCAGGCACTGAGGAAGCCGCCTCCCTGCAGGACCCCGGCGCCATCTTGGATCCAGGGACCTGGAGGGAGGACGGACCCTCGGAACAGCGCAACACATCGCGCTGTTCTGAGGGTCTCAGGGGAGCGCGCAGGGAGCCCCCTGCCTGCGCGATCCTCCCCTGTGCCCCCTGGTACAGCGCGATCATGTTTGATCGCGGTGTGCCAGGGGTTAATGTGCCGGGAGCGGTCCGTGACCGCTCCTGACACATAGTGCTGGGTGTCAGCTGTGATAATCAGCTGACACCCGGCCGCGATCGGCTGCGCTCCCCCCGGGAGCGCGTCCGATCGCACGGGACGTACTATCCCGTCCATGGTCATACGGGCCCAGGTACCATGGACGGGATAGTACGTCTGATGGCAGTAAGGGGTTAAATATAAAAATAAAATCATTTATAAATTTACATCACTTTCATTTTTCCCCTTTCACAATAATAATTTTAAGAAACAGATAGATTTGATATCGCATTAAGCCTAGTGACCTGGAAAATAATGTTTTCAGGTCATTTTTACCACAAGCAAAGCTGTAAAAGCAGTAACAATGACGTTATCATTTCTTTTTCACATTGTATGGTAAAATGAATGGTGTGGTTCAAAACTATAACTCATCTCACAAAATATGAGCGCTCAAACCACTATAGCGACAGAAACAAAGTTATGCAACTTGAAACAAAGCCGAGAAAAAGAGCATAAAAACAAAAATCCTGATCACTGAAGGGTTAAAATATAAAAAAGACGGATTTTGGTAAGAACTTACCTGTAAAATCCTTTTCAGCGAAGGAAGGGAGACACACTAGTCATTACTAGTGGGTAGGCGGAGCCCAGATAGGATTGACACCTCAGATTAAAAAGAGTGTTGACCGGCCCCTCCAGCTCGGGCTCCTCCTACTCCTGCTTCTCCAGTCGTACACAAGCTAAGGAAGAGCAAATATCACCAGCGGAGCAACATAACCCCTTCTGAAGGACTTCAGAGAAAAAACAAAAATACAGGTTATGTATGTAACAGGAAAAAAAACACACAGTTCCAGGTACTACTCAGCCCAGATAATCGCTTCAGAGAAGGGTCACGCCGCATCTGAAAACAACAACACACTTCTGCCATGGGAGGGAGCTGTGTCTCTCTTCCTTCCTTCGCTGAAAAGGATTTTACAGGTAAGTTCTTACCAAAATCCGTCTTTCAGCAGCAGATTGGAAGGAAGAGAGACACACTAGTCATTACTAGTGGGACGTCCCAAAGCAGTCCAAAAATTAAGGGTGGGAAAAAAAACAAAAGAGGCAGAATCCCAACAACCTAAGTAAATGCCAACCAGCGCTAAACACAAGTTAACGAGAACTTTAAACTACAGCCGCCTGCAGGACCCTACGTCCTAAGGCCGCATCAGCGGAAGCACTAACGTCCACCTTATAAAATTTTGTAAACGTGTGGACGGAGCGCCAGGTCGCCGCCAGGCAGAGCTGAGCTGCTGAGGCCCCTTGATGAAAGGCCCACGATGAACCCACAACCCTCGTGGAGTGAGCTCGAAAACTTAATCGGGCGAGGTTCGCCCTTAAGTCGGTAAGCCTCTAAAATGGCCGACCGAATCCAACGAGCTATAGAGTCCTTGGAAGCTCGTTGACCACGCTGACGACCTGCTGGAATCACAAACAGAGAGTTCCGACTTCCGAAAATTTTGAGTAATAAACAAATAGAACTTCAAAGCCCGCACCAAATCCAATTTGTGCAAGGCCCGTTCCTTCGCATTCCTCGGCTCCAGACAGAGCGAGGGCACCTTAGGTAGGAAGTCGCCCCGTGTGCGAAGTACTACGCGATCCGGGTGAAACTCCAGGAAAAGAGGCGAGCAAGAAAGAGCCGCCAACTCAGAAAACCTTTCTCAAAAAGGTGACCGCCACTAGAAAGGCAACCTTCCAAGATAGCAAAGAAAAGCTAGCAGAGTTCATAGGCTCAAAAGGCCCCTGTTGAAGAGCCTCCAATACAAGATTGAGCCGCCAAGGAGACACAGGTGCCTTCCGCGGCGGAAACTAACGGTTTACTCCGCGAAAAAAAGGAACGTACGTCCCTACGCGAGGCGATAGCCTTCCGAAAAGCAAACAGGGCAGAAACCTGACCCTTCAGAGTGCTAACTGCCAAACCCTTGTCCAGCCCGTACTGCAAAAGGCCAACAAATTGGGAATGGAAAGAATCCTCGGGTTCCTTGAAGAACCCGAACACCACAAAAAGAAGGCTTCCAAGACTTGTGATAAATCCTAGTAGTAGCCGGACCTCTGGCAGCCCGCAAAGTGGCAATGACTTTGGCTGAAAAACCTTGACGGTCAATATTTCGGTCTCAAGAGCCACGCCGTCAAACGCAGAGACTTCAGGTCCGGATGACGAACGGGCCCTTGGGTTAACAGGTCCGGGCGAAGAGAAAGTGGAAAAGGAGGCGCTGCCAGAAGCGACACCAGTGTCGAGAACCACGTCCTCCTTGGCCAATCTGGGGCTATCAACATAGCCGGGATTCTCTCCAGTCTGATCCGACGCAACCCCAGAGGAAATAAAGGTATCGGTGGGAACACACAGATTAGCTCGAATTGGTCCAACGGAGCCACCAGAGCATCCACCGTCACAGCCTTCGGGCCCTTGTACCTGGACATGAAAGTCGGTAACTTGGCATTGAACCTGGATGCCATCAAATCCACTTGGGGAGTTCCCCAACGGGAGCACAGCAGTGCAAAAATCTCCGGATGAAGACTCCATTCTCCGGGATCATCTTCTCGCGACTGAGAAAGTCTGCCGTGATTCTGAACTCCTGGAAAGTGTATCGCAGAGATGGCTGGCACTCTGGTCTCGGCCCATACCAGGATCCGAGATACCTCCACCATGAGCCTGGAACTCCTTGTCCCGCCTAGATGGTCAATATACGCGACCGCCGTCGCATTGTCTGTCTGCACTCGGACTGGCAGACCGCTTGAAGGGACCGTCCAGTGTTGGAGGCAAAGGAAAAAAGCCCTCAATTCCAGGATGTTGATCGGCAGGACATGACTCCTCCGACGACAATACTCCCTGAATCCAGAGATTGTTCCAGACACCTCCCCAGCCCGTCAGGCTGGCATCGGTGGTTATGACCGACCACCTCGGAGGGAGGAAAGACTTCCCCAGGGATAACGCTTCCGGACATAACCACCATCCTAGAGACTCTCGCACCCTGTGGGAGATGATGACACTGCAATCCAGCGAAGCCTGCGATCGCCAACGGCTCAGGATGAGCCTTTGGAGGGCCCTGGAATGAAACTGAGCAAACGGAAGTGCCTCCATGGACCACCATCAAACCCAGAAGGCGCATACACCTTCGAAGGGACATCGCTGTCGAAGACTTCATAACCTGTACATGTCGAAGGAGACATGCTTGCTTGTCTGGAGGCAGAGACACCACTGCTCGTACCGTGTCGAAATACATCCCCAAAAACAGGATTGACTGCGATGGTTCTAGAGATGACTACTCCCAGCTGACCAGCCACCCGAACTCCTCCAGGAGCTGAAGGGATAGATTGCAAGCAGTCACTGCCTCCTCCTTTGAGGACGCCACAATCAAAAGGTCGTCCAGGTAGGGAAGAATCGAAACCCCCTGTCTTCGAAGAATTGCCATGAGAGGCGCCAGAATTTTTGTAAAAACTCTGGGCGCTGAGGCCAACCCGAATGGCAGAGCCACAAACTGGTAATGGTCCTGACCTATGGCAAAACGAAGGAAGCGTTGGTGGGCCCTTCTGATTGGGAAGTGCAAATAAGCGTCGCGAATGTCGATTGACACCCAAAAAAGCATTCTGCGACAGGGCCGCCAAAACGGAGCGAAGCGACTCCATGCGGAATTTCCTGGCGTGGACATGCCGATTCAATCTTTTGAGATCCAGAATGGGCCGAATTTTGTCCTCTTTTTTGGGGACCACAAAGAGGTTAGAATAAAACCCTCTTCCCCGGCCCTCCGGCAAAACCGGCACCACCACACCTTTCTGCAGAAGGGAATCTACCTCCCGCAATAGAGCGGCAAAAAGCTTGGGCTCTGACGGAACGTGAGGTTGACAAAAAAACTGTCTGGGGGTCGAGAAAGAAACTCTATGAAGTAGCCTGCCAACACAACCTGTGTCACCCAGGCGTCCGACATGCGGGAAACCCAAGTCGGTTTGAATTGGAGTAAACGACCCCCCACTCGAGAGCGCTCGAGTGAGACCCAGGCGTCAGTCCGCCTTAGTGGGCTTTTTGCCAGCTTCCCGCTTGTCTTGTTTCCAGGGTATGAAGAATTTCTGAGAATTCCTTTTTTTTTTTTTTAAAAAAAAAAGAGAGGGACGACCCGAACCCCCAGAGGGCTGACCGAATCATCCCCTGGACCGAAAGGACCGCCGACAACCACCGGCACTAGTCCTGCCAGACGCAGAAGTCACAGCTCTGCGCTGCGGTAAAGCTGTTTCTTTTGCCTTTGCCTTGGAAATCAGCTCCGTGAGGTCAGATTCAAATAGCTGACCACCTTGTAAGCTAAAGATAGCAAACCCTGCTTGGAAACCGCGTCTCCACTGTCTAAGCCACAGTGCTCTTCTGACTGTGACTGCCGAGGTGACGCATATCCTCCAACAACTTGAAAAGCCCATCTACCTCGATAGAGGGGATCCACCTTGCCACGCCGTCGTAGACGGTCCAACCGGCTCAGGGAAACTTTACAAGCACACATAGATCCTTAATACTGAATCCATGACCCGCGGCCTCGCAGATGGATATTGTTGCCATCTCCGTTCTTCTGTCCAGCGGGTCCAGATTTTCTAAGCTGGGATAAAGGGACATTCACTTCAGGAGAAGGGATCCAATTATGAATCAACTCCGTAGAACACGGATACAGTTTGTAAAGCCGATCGCGACCTATGCGACTCCTGAAACATCCGGGCCGACTTACCAGGACGTCTAGTTACCTCCTCCGGTAACTAACGCCCTCATGGCTCCAATAAAAGTCTCTGTACGGCCCATAAGAGAGGCAGAGTGTCCCTGCCGATCCTCCTTGTCCGAATCGGACATCTTCGTTACGCGGGAAGGAAGGCACCGGTTTGTGTCGCTTCCTTGAGAGGATCTAGCTGACACCCAATAACCTAGAAGGTCAGACAGGCCATCAATAGAAACTAGCGAGGGCCTCCATTTTGACACCACTGGAACCTCCGACCGCTGCGCATGACGCCGTCGAGGTCTGCGTGTCAGATACGCGAGACTGATCCTGTAGCGGATCTGGGAGACGGTCCGCATCTGACATGTCCTTGCACAGTATATGGCAGGTTAAACCTGTCAGTAACTAGAACAGTGTGTTTCTTAAAGAAAGACGGATTTTGGTAAGAACTTACCTGAAAATCCTTTTCAGCGAAGAAGGAAGGGAGACACACTAGACAATACTAGTGGGTAGGCGGAGCCCAGATAGGATTGACACCTCAGATTAAAAAGAGTGTTGACCGGCCCCTCCAGCTCGGGCTCCTCCTACTCCAGCCTCTCCAGTCGTACCAAGCTAAGGAAGAGCAAATATCACCAGCGGAGCAACATAACCCCTCCTGAAGGACTTCAGAGAAAAGACAGGAATACAGGTTATGCATGCAACAGAAAGAAACCACACAGTTCCAGGTACTACTCACTGGACCTGACCACTGCGATGAGCTGGCGATGCTGGAACAGAGTCTTAGCGCGCTGACCTCAGCCCAGATAATCGCTATCAGAGAAGGGTCACGCCGCATCTGAAAACAACAACACACTTCTGCCATGGGAGGGATGTGTGTCTCCCTTCCTTCTTCGCTGAAAAAGATTTTACAGGTAAGTTCTTACCAAAATCCGTCTTTCAGCTGCAGATGAAGGAAGGGAGACACACTAGACATTACTAGTGGGACGTCCCAAAGCAGTTCAAAAATTAAGGGTGGGAAAAAACCAAAAGAGGCAGAATCCCAACAACCTTGATAAATGCGCAACCGGAGCCAAATACAAGTTAACTAGAACTTAAAACTACAGCAGCCTGCAGGACCCTACGTCCTAAGGCCGCATCAGCGGAAGCACTGACGTCCACCTTATAAAACTTTATAAACGTGTGGACGGAAAGCCAGGTCGCCGCTCGGCAGAGCTGAGCTGCCGAGGCCCCTTGATGAAAGGCCCACGATGAAGCCACAGCCCTCGTGGAGTGAGCTCGAAACTTAATCGGGCAAGGTTCTTTAAGTCGGTAAGCCTCCAAAATGGCCGACCGAATCCAACAAGCTATAGAGTCCTTGGAAGCTCGTTGACCACGCCGACGACCTGCTAAAATCACAAACAGAAAGTCTGACTTCCGAAAACTTTGAGTAACAGACAAATAGAACTTCAAGGCCCGCACTAAATCCAATGTGTGCAAGGCCCGTTCCTTTGCATTCCTCGGGCCCAAGCAAAACGAGGGCAACACAATATCCTGGTTAACATGAAATTGCGACACCATCGTAGGTAGAAAGTCGCCCCGTGTGCGAAGCACTACTCGATCCGGGTAAAACTCCAGGAAGGAAGGCGAGCAGGAAAAAGCCACCAACTCAGAAACCCTTCTCAAAGAGGTGACCGCCACTAGGAAGGCAACCCTCCAAGGAAGTAAAGAAAGGCTAGCAGAGTCCATAGGCTCAAAAAGGCCCATGCTGAAGAGCCTCCAAGACAAGGTTGAGCCGCCAAGGAAACACATGCGTCTTCCGCGGCGGAAACTGACGGGTTACTTCGCGAAAAAAGGAACGTACGTCCCTACGCGAGGCGATAGCCTTCCGAAACAGCATGGACAGAGCAGAAACCTGACCCTTCAGAGAGCTAACTGCCAAACCCTTGTGCAGCCCGTACTGCAGAAAGACCAACAAATTCGGAATGGGAAAAATCCTCGGGTTCCTTGAAGAACCCGAACACCACGAAAAGAAGGCTTCCCAAGTCTTGTGATAAATCTTAGTAGTAGCCGAACCTCTGGCAGCTCGCAGAGTGGCAATGACTTCGGCTGAGAAACCTCTACGGGTCAATATTTTGGTCTCAAGAGCCACGCCGTCAAACGCAGAGACTTCAAGTCCGGATGACGAACGGGCCCCTGGTTAACAGGCCCGGGTGAAGAGGAAGTGGAGTGGAGGTGCCGCCAAAAGCGACACCAGAGTCGAGAACCACGTCCTCCTTGGCCAATCTGGGGCTATCAACATAGCCGGGATTCTCTCCAGTCTGCTCGAATTGGTCCCACGGAACCACCAGAGCATCTACCGCCACAGCCTTCGGGTCCTTGTACCTGGACATGAAGGTCGGTAACTTGGCATTGAACCTGGATGCCATAAAATCCACTTGGGGAGTTCCCCAACAGGAGCACAGCAGTACAAAAATTTTCGGATGAAGACCCCATTCTCCGGGATCCATCTTCTCGCGACTGAGAAAGTCCGCCGTGACATTCCTAACCCTGGAATGTGGATCGCAGAGATGGCCGGCACTCTGGTCTCGGCCCAAATCAGGATCCGAGACACCTCCACCATGAGCCTGGAACTCCTCGTCCCGCCTTGGTGGTTGATATACGCGACAGCCGTCGCGTTGTCTGTCTGCACTTGTACTGGCAGACCGCTCAAAAGGACCGTCCAGTTTTGGAGGTAAAGGAAAATTGCCCTCAATTCCAGGATGTTGATCGGTAAAACAGACTCTTCTGATGACCATACTCCCTGAATCCAGAGATCGTTCCAGACACCCCCCCAGCCCTTCAGGCTGGCATCGGTGGTTATGACCGACCACCTCGGAGAGAGGAAAGACTTCCCCAGGGATAACGCTCATGGACGTAACCACCATCCTAGGGATTCTCGCACCCTGTGAGAGATGATGACACTGCCATCCAGCGAAGCCTGCGATCGATCCCAATGACTCAAAATGAGCCTTTGGAGGGCCCTGGAATGAAACTGGGCAAACGGAAGTGCCTCCATGAACGCCACCATCAAACCCAGAAGACGCATACACTTCCGAAGGGACATTGCTGTCGAAGACTTCATAATCTGTACATGTCGAAGGAGACATGCCCGCTTGTCTGGAGGTAGGGACACCACTGCCCGTACCGTGTCGAAATGCATCCCCAAAAACAGGATTGACTGCGACGGTTCCAGAGACGACTTCTCCCAATTGACCAGCCACCCGAAGTCCTCCAGGAGCTGAAGGGATAGATTGCGAGCAGTCACCGCCTCCTTCTTTGAGGACGCCACAATCAAAAGGTCGTCCAGATAGGGAAGAATCGAAACCCCCTGTCTTCGAAGAAATGCCATGAAAGGCACCAGAATTTTTGTAGAAACTCTGAGCGCTGAGGCCAACCCGAATGGCAGAACTGATAATGGTCCTGACCTATGGCAAAACGAAGGAAGCGTTGGTGGGCCCTTCCAATTGGAAAGTGCAAATAAGCGTTGCGAATGACGATTGACACCAAAAGTCGTTCTGCGACAGGGCCGCCACAACGGAGCGAAACGACTCCATGCGGAATTTCCGGGCGTGGACATGCCGATTCAATCTTTCGAGATCCAGAATGGGCCGAAATATGTCCTCTTTTTTGGGGACCACAAAGAGGTTAAAAAATAACCCTCTTCCCCGGCCTTCCGGCGGAACCGGCACCTCCACACCTTTCTGCAGAAGGGAATCTACCTCCCGCAGTAGAGGCGAGGTTGACAAAAAAAATTGTCTGGGGGTCGAGAAAAAAACTATGAAGTAGTCTGCCAACACAACCTGTGTCACCCAGGCGTCCGACACACGGGAAGCCCAAGTCGGTTTGAATTGGAGTAAACGACCCCCCACTCGAGAGCGCTCAAGTGAGACCCAGGCGTCAGTCCGCCTTAGCGGGCTTTTTGCCAGCTTCCCGTTTGTCTTAACGGAAGTTCTGTTTCCAGGGTATGCGGAATTTCTGAGAATTCCCTTTTTTTTTTTTTTAAAAAAGAAGAGAGAGAGAGAGAGAGAGAGAGAGAGAGGGACGACCCGAACCCCCAGAGGGCTGGCCGAATCATCCCTGGACCGAAAGGACCGCCGACAACTACCGGCACTAGTCCTGCCAGACGCAGAGGTCACAGCTCTGCGCTGCGGTAAAGCTGTTTCTTTTGCCTTGGCAATCAGCTCCGTGAGGTCAGATCCAAATAGCTGACCACCTTGTAAACTAAAGATAGCAAACCCTGCTTGGAGACCGCGTCCACATGTCTAAGCCACAGTGCTCTTCTGACTGTGACTGCCGAGGATTGCGCCCTGGATAGCAGTGACGCAGTATCCTCCAACAACTTGAAAAGTCCATCTACCTTGATAGAGGGGATCCACCTTGCCACGCCGTCCGTAGACGGTCCAACCGGCTCAGGAAAACTTTACAAGCACACATGGATCCTTAATAACTGAATCCATGACCCGCGGTCTCGCAGATGGATATTGCTGCCATCTCCGTTTTTCTGTCCAGCAGATCCCGCAGACTCGCCTTCCCTTTAACAGGAAGATTTGCTAAGCTGGGATAAAGGGACATCCACTTCAGGAGAAGGGATCCAATTCTCAATCAACTCCGTCGAACACGGATACAGTGTCTCAAAAGACCGTGTCCCTTGAAAACGTTTATCTGGACACAGGCGTTCCTTGTCCCATTAAGCTCATCCAGAGCTGGCAATGTCGAACGCAACTTACGGTACTCCTGGTACATCCGGGCCGACTTACCAGGACGTCTAGTTACCTCATCCGGTAACTGTAACGCCCTCATGGTCCAATAAAAGTCTCTGTACGGCCCAAAAGAGAGGCAGAGTGTCCCTGCCGATCCTCCTTGTCCGAATCGGACATCTTCGTTACGCGGGAAGGAAGGCACCGGTTCGTGTCGCTTCCTTGAGAGGATCTAACTGACATCTAATAACCTAGAAGGTCAGACAGGCCATCAATAGAAACTAGCGAGGGCCTCCATTTTGACACCACTGGAACCTCCGACCGCTGCGCATGACGCCGCCGAGATCTGCGTGTCAGATACGCGTCTGTAGCGGATCTGGGAGACGGTCTCTGACATGTCCTTGCACAGTATATGGCAGGTTAAACTGTCAGTAACTATAACAGTGTGTTTCTTAAAGAAAAAACAAACGCTGAAGGGTTAGAGCTCTTAAAGAGAGAGCTACCCCAGCTGTCCCCCATTAGGAGTTAATCGCCTAAGAAGGGGTTAAAGTAGCAGTGATAATGAGAAGGGTGTGCGAGCCCCAAGTGCCTCTTATAAGGCCGCAGCTGCGGGACAGCTATGCCACACTTAACAGAAAAAAAAAAACGTTCATCGCTAAAAAATTGCGCTGTTTTGTATATCGCAATGACCGCCAAAGTTGTTAAGGAGATCAGTAAGCGCTCCAGATTGGCAGCTACTAGCGACATTAAAAGCGTATAGTGGCAGTAACTTCACTGTCGCAGGCTCCCCACAACCTCTTTATTATTATTGAAAAGAGTATGCGAGCCCCCTTATGGGATAACAGCCGCAGGACAGCGCAATCTATCACTCATTAGTGCCTCAGAAGGCGCCCGCGCTGTGGGGGTGAAGGGGTTAAGCTTCTGCCCGCGGGCTAGAAACGACTCACCCGGCTGGCCACAGTGTAACATCTTGCCGGGAGGGGAGAAGGGAGAAGAACCAGAAGAAGCTTTCAGCCTGCTTCTTTAATGGCCGCCGAGCTGTGTCTCCGTGTGCTCCATGTCAGAGAAGCCGAAAATGGAGACTGCCGTAAAGCGCGCGCTCAGAGCGGCGCGAAAATTCAAATAAAAAAAGCGCGCACTCCTCTCTCCCGTTCCTATGTCCTGCAGGTATCAACCTGCGGACAAAAAATACTAGTCACCGGCATGTTTACTGTAACAGCGACTGCCGCAGCAGTCGCTGAATCACTCACACACATTAATAAAAATGCGGAGTACTCACCAGCCGAGCGCCACAGGGACCCCCAGGGGTTTGTGGCGCTATGCCCATCGCTTCCCCCCAGGGCGGGGAACGCAGTGACCCCCGATGTGCGGTTTGCGTCCCCGCCAGGGAAGCAATCCTCATCCCCCCGGGCCGGCATGATTCTGCAGGGACCACCATCAGGGTAATTACAGATCCGCCAAGGGATGGGTGGGGGTCCAGCAGCGCTGAGACCCCTGAGACCTCTAGACCACTTCTGGTGATCCAAGTCTCTTGTCCGATAAAAATAATAAAATCTTCTGAGGAGCTGCTTCAGCAGCGACCATCCTCTGGGACCTCAAATTTTAGACTGGAGAGGCTGGAGTAGGAGGAGCCCGAGCTGGAGGGGCCGGTCAACACTCTTTTTAATCTGAGGTGTCAATCCTATCTGGGCTCCGCCTACCCACTAGAAATGTCTAGTGTGTCTCCCTTCCTTCATTTGCAGCTGAAAAAACGAACGCTGAAGGGTTAAAGCTCTTAAAGAGAGAGCTACCCAGCTGTCCCCCATTAAGAGTTAACCGCCTAAGAAGGGGTTAAAGTTGCGAGCCCCAAGTGCCTCTTATAAGGCAGCAGCTGCAGGGCAGCTATGCCACACTAAACAAGAAACGTTCAACGAGATCGCTAAAAAATTGCGCTTGTATATCGCAATGACCGCCAAATTCTTAAAGGGGATCGCTAACCGCTTATGCGTCGTTAATGAGATCGCCCAGATTGGCAGCTACTAGCGACATTAAAACGATCACACAAACGATCGCATTAGTATGCGTCGTTATCGGGATCGTTGGCGGGAACGTATAGTGGCAGTATTAATGTCGCAGACTCCCCACAACCTCTTTATTATTATTGAAAAGAGTGTGCGAGCCCCTTATGCGATAACAGCTGCAGGACAGCGCTATCTGCCACTCATTAGTGCCTCAGAAAGGCGCCCTGCGCTGTGGGGGTGAGGGGGTTAAGCTTCTGCCCAGACGGGTAGAAGCGACTCACCCAGCTGGTCACGGTGTAGCGATGCCGGGAGGGGAGGAGAGAGAAAGGCCCGAGGAAGCTTTCAGCCTGCTTCAGTAATGGCCGCCGCGCTGTGCCTCCGATGTGCTCCATGAGAGAAGCTGGAAAAGGAGACAGCAGTAAAGCGCGCGCTCAGAACGGCGCGAAAATTCAAATAAAAAGGCGCGCAACTCCTCTCTCCCCCGCTCCTATGTCCTGCAGGCATCAACCTGCGGACAAAAGACACTAGTCACCGAATGTATACATGTAACAGCGGCTGCAACAGCAGTCGCTGAATCACTCACACACATTAATAAAAATGTGGAGTACTCACCAGCCGAGCGCCACAGGGACCCCCAGGGGTTTGTGGCGCTGTGCCCATCGCTTCCCCCCAGGGCGGGGAACGCAGTGACCCCAGATGCGCGGTTTGCGTCCCGCCAGGGAAGCCATCCTCATCCCCCCGGGCCGGCAGGGTTCTGCAGGGACCACCATACAGGGTAGTACAGATCCGCCAAGGGAGAGGTGGGAGTCCAGCAGCGCTGAGACCCCTGAGACCTCTAGACCACTTCTGGTGATCCAAGTCTCTTGTCCGATGAAAATAAAAAAATCTTCTGAGGAGCTGCTTCCAGCAGCGACCATCCTCTGAGACCCCAAATTTTAGACTGGAGAAGCAGGAGTAGGAGGAGCCCGAGCTGGAGGGGCCGGTCAACACTCTTTTTAATCTGAGGTGTCAATCCTATCTGGGCTCCGCCTACCCACTAGTAATGACTAGTGTGTCTCTCTTCCTTCCAATCTGCTGCTGAAAGACAATACTACAACTACACGGCAACCACTTACAAGAAAGTACGAATTGCATATAAACGCGTTCTCGTTCATGTGAAAACCCCACGTACCTTCATTATAATCTCAGCTGGAATACAATGGGTTAAGAGCTCATACAGTCGTCCACGAACCTCCAGCAACCTATTGAAATCAGAACATTACATGTTATTAGCACAATACTCACTTATATAGCACCATTAATTCCACAGCGCTTTATCACTGCTGTCCCCAATGGGGCTCACAATCTGGATTCCCAATCAGTATGTCTTTGGAATATGGGAGGAAACCACACAAACTTGGGATGCTGTCAAAGTCAACTTATTGATTAGATTCTAACATTCAAAGGGGTATTCCAGCCTAAAGTGAACACGTACCCACTGGACAGGTAATAGCTGTTAGAATGAAGTTGATTCCACCACTGGACCCCCCCCATCGTCAGAATGGGGGACAGGATACTCCTGTTCTCCACTAGCTGTAAGACTGCAGCCAGGAGATGAGTGTAGGCTACAGATACATTGAAGATACTAGTTCTGCAATCTTCACAAGTGTCAAGACTTGAAAGAAGCAGCAGGGCACACGTGCGACCAGCAGCCTCCACTTAACTTCTCCCGGCTGCAGTCTTACAACCAGGGGAGAATAGGAGTTACAAGTCCCTCCTTCTGGCAAATAATGGGGGTTCCAGGATAGACTGGAAAGCGAAAAAAAAGACAAAAAACGCATTTAATAAATCAAAATAAGCAACTTGTTACTAAAGTAAACACTTTTACTTTAGGAACAAAAATGAATGACATCAGCCATGTACAAAAATGGCAGTGTCCAACACATTTTCATGGCATACCGTATGTACTCGAGTATAAGCAGAGTTTTTTCTGCACATTTTTTTTTTTGCTGGAAAAGCCCTCCTCGGCTTATACTTGAGTGAGGGTCCCGCAAGATGGAGAGGGAGCGGGTCACAGGATGCAGGCGACGAGCTGCGGCTAACGTTTGTGTCCGCTGCTAAAGAAAAATGAATATTCACTTTTCTCCACTCCCTTAGTCGTGGAGGGCAGTGAATATTCACTCCCTTTAGTAGTGAGCACATGTGATCGCCCAGCCGCTGCAGCAAGCCAGCGGCTGAGGTTACTGTGCCCGCTATTAAAGAGCAATGAATATTCACTACTCTGCAAGCCCATAGTCTCGGTGTGGAGAGCAGTGAGTATTCATTCCCTTTAGTAGTGGGCACATGTGATCGCCCAGCCGCTGCAGCAAGCCTGCGGCTGAGGTTACTGTGCCCGCTATTAAAGAGCAATGAATATTCACTACTCTGCAAGCCTATAGTCTCAGTGTGGAGAGCAGTGAGTATTCATTCCCTTTAGTAGTGGGCACATGTGATCGCCCAGCCGCTGCAGCAAGCCAGCGGCTGAGGTTACTGTGCCCGCTATTAAAGAGCAATGAATATTCACTACTCTGCAAGTCCATAGTCTCGGTGTGGAGAGCAGTGAGTATTCATTCCCTTTAGTAGTGGGCACATGTGATCGCCCAGCCGCTGCAGCAAGCCAGCGGCTGAGGTTACTGTGCCCGCTATTAAAGAGCAATGAATATTCACTACTCTGCAAGTCCATAGTCTCGGTGTGGAGAGCAGTGAGTATTCATTCCCTTTAGTAGTGGGCACATGTGATCGCCCAGCCGCTGCAGCAAGCCTGCGGCTGAGGTTACTGTGCCCGCTATTAAAGAGCAATGAATATTCACTACTCTGCAAGCCCATAGTCCCGGTGTGGAGAGCAGTTGAGTATTCCAGCAGCTGTCCTTGGCTTGTAAGCAGAGCATGACGTCACTGCCATGCGCTGCTTAAAAGCATAAATCAGCAGCTGGCATTGGAACAAAAAGCTGCGAGAGAGTGCAGGGAAGGCAACTAGGAAGGTTTATTTTTAATGTTTTTCTGATAGGGGCCATGCATATCAGGAAAGGGATGAGGGGGCCCATGCATACCAGGCTCATACTCTAGTAAATAAGTTTTCCCAGTTTTTTGTGGTAAAATTAGGTGCCTCGGCTTATACTCTAGAATATACGGTAATTGACTTTAATTTTGCTAGCAATCTTTATTCTGAAGACTCATCCTTATAAATCCGGATTATAGGAAGAATCACAGCTCTTCAGTTCACTAAAGTGGCGGTAAACACTATAAGGTATAAATTCACGGTTGGTTGAAAATTTACATAGAACAAACAGATGAAAACTAACCTGCCCAAACATCTGTTCAGTGACAGATTGACCGTCCTACACATTTATGGACAATTCATTTTATTTGCTTTTGAACAGAATTTCCCTGAGTGTTGATGGGTGGACAGACATACTCTCACTGTATGCAAGGTGACGTTTCATTGCAGAATTTGCATTAACCATTTTTAGAATTGGGAGTGATCAAATATTAAAGTAGGCCATGGTGAAAGTAACTCAATGTTCCTGCTATTGCCCTCACCCAGCCAACCATTACCCTACTATATGCAAACGAGGGGGTAAGAAGTACAAAACAGCTTGGGCGTCATTTCACATGGCAAGACTCTTAAGGGTAAGACATTGACTTTTAGGGTAGGTATCTGCAATAAGTGGCAGTCCAGTGCCAGTTTCTCACTCATTGAATCCGATTCATAATTTTCATTTTTTTAAGTCATTTTTCTCTTTTGTCTTGTCGAATTTGTTGCAGATTTTAGCACCAAATTCTTCAAAATAGCCCATAGTTATTCATGTGTTCTTAAAATTCTTTTTATTTTTGTCTTCTCGTTGAGCAATAAAAAAAAGCATACAACTCTAGCGTTGAACGAAAAATTTCTGGAGCGCAAAATCAATCCAAAACGGACATTTTCACAAAAAACAACAACACAAATCTAGAAACTGGATCCGCTCATTCCTCAACCATGAAACCACAAAAACACTAGTGCACGCCCTCATCATCTCCCGCCTCGACTACTGCAACCTCCTACTGTCTGGCCTCCCCTCTAGCACCACTCCAGTCCATCCTACACGACTAATCCAACGTCTCCCCTCTATTCCCCAGCCTCCCCCCTATGCCAGACCCTTCACTGGCTTCCTATTGCCCAGAGGCTTCAGTTCAAAACCTTAACCATGACATACAAAGCCATCCACAACCTTTCTCCTCCATACATCTGTGACATGGTCTCCCGCTACCTACCTACACACAACCTTCGATCCTCTCAAGATCTCCTTCTCGACTCCCCCCCTCATCTCTTCTTCCCACAACCGCATACAAGACTTCTCCCGGGCTTCCCCCATACTCTGGAACTCCCTGCTGCAAAACATCAGACTTTCACCAACAAACGGAGACCTTCAAGAAAAACCTGAAGACCCACCTGTTCCGACAAGCCTACAACCTGCAATGATCCTCAGTGTACTGAACCATCGCACGACCAGCTCTACCCTTTCCTAGTGTATTCTCACCCATCCCCGCAGACTGTGAGCCCTCGCGGGCAGGGTCCTCTCTCCTTCTGTACTTGTGTGTCCCTTGTCTAGCACATGTTTATTGTACCTGTCTATATTTTTCCCTTTTCATATGTAAAGCGACATGGAATAAATGGCGCTATATAAATGTATAATACATAATAACTGGACTGGATTACAAAATCCATAAAATAAGACTTTAAAATGAGCAAGACTTAGAAAAAAGGCTTTAAAAGAAGGAAAAACAAGAAACAGGAGTAAAAGGAATGAATCAAGCCCTTGGAGAAGAACCAATTTGCACTACTTTTACTCCCTGGGGGAGGGTTAGAAACCACAAAATCACACTGAAGTATCTGCAACTGCTGACAGTAAAGACCCCTCATCTCTGCTCTGATCATTTATCAATACATTAAGTGGAGTAAGGGACATAGAAGGTTTGGTTTAATTTCACACAATTTCCAATTAATTCTGTAGCTTACTTTATTCAACAGTAAAAAAAACATTGCCGAACCTTTGTGGAGATTGTTGGCTGACTATAGCATTGGCAGTCTCCTTCACATAAACCTCCCAATCTGTCTCTGGCAAGTCTTGATCTGAGCTGAAGGGATATCTGTAGCATTTATTTAAGAAAAAAAAAATCAGTATGAATTAAAAGCATTTATTTTTTTAACAGTTTTGTGGTTATTCTATTTGGTAAACATTGAATATTACAGCACGCAAATATATACATCACCACACGTACTGTTGGACGCGGCAAGCCTCACACATGAGAAGTGCTTTACGCAGGTTTCTGCCAGATTTCTCGGCAATCTTCCGAGCAAGCTCTTGTGGTAGAGAAAGTCCCTCTTTTTTGCACACATTAAATAGAACGGTGCAGATCTGAAAGTAAAAGTATTCTTGAATACTAAAACCCGTAAAAATAAAAGGAGTATTCCTAACTTAGGCATTTATGACATTCACAGGATGCAATCATGTCTGAGTGGAACCCTGATCTACATCCAGGAGGATGGGGCTGTTTTATTAATTCCCACAGAAATTAACAGCCACCTCCCTTTTCAGTCTCCGCCTGAGTGTGGCAGATATCACCTATTCTGGAGAAAGGTGCAGTCCGCATAGCAAACTGTGTGGAAACGTCAAATATCTATTGTGGGAATGCATTTATTTGTAAAACTTAATTTTCATAAAACATTTTTCACAGTAACAGTATACATGGATTAAAAGTCAGCAAGTTGATTGGAATATATTATCTAACCAGTAATCTCTAGATTCATTTCTTATAAGGAATTCCATTTTAACCCCTTTACCACCGAGGGTGGTTTTTGCACGTTAATGACCGGGCCAATTTTTACAATTCTGACCAATGTCCTTTTATCAGGTAATAACTCTGGAACGCTTCAACGGATCCTGGCGATTCCAAGAAAGTTTTCTCGTGACATATTGTACTTCATGTTAGTAGTAAAATTTCTTTGACATAACTTGTGTTTATTTGTGAAAAAAAAACAGAAATTTGGCAAAAATTTGGAAAATTTTTACATTTTCCTGCCTTTAAATCACAGAGATATGTCATACAAAATAAATAAAGAAAAAACTGACGCACTCAAGAGAAGTAAAAAATTTTTAGAAAAAGTTTGTGGCAATTCAAGCCATCTTAAAAACAAGTCACCTGACGCGTTTCGAGTGCTTCTCTTGCACTCTTACTCAT
Organism: Oophaga sylvatica; assembly: GCA_033576555.1. Lineage (NCBI taxonomy): Eukaryota > Metazoa > Chordata > Amphibia > Anura > Dendrobatidae > Oophaga > Oophaga sylvatica. Next base: position 64,947,287 of record JARQOD010000002.1, on the reverse strand, counting down.
AGGATACAGAAGCAAGTCATGAAACACATATATACACAGATCAACCAATTAGAAACGAACAATCATTAAAGACATATGTGCAAGAAGTAATCACAAAACTCCTGAAAAACCACATTCAGTAAATATAGAACAAATCATTGTTTGGAACTCATAACCAAGGAAAATTTAGTATTTAATTTAAGAATCCAAAACGCTTCACGCGTGAAAAGCATTTTTTGATTATTACCCCCTCGTGTTGGATGATGAATTTTTTCAAATGCAAGGAACCTAAACGAGGTGGTGTTGCCTTGGTGAAAATTTACAAAGTGCTTTACTGCTCCAGAGTAACATGCGTTTTTATTAGAAATATTTGTAAGATGCTCTGCAATACGCTCTAGAAAAATAAAAATATCAGCCACTGCCTGCTGTCTCTTAAATCACAAATGTAACTCATCATCTTCCCCTGCTCGAGCCGATCACCAGCAGAGCATCGGAGAATAATGAAAGCCGTGTTCAGCACCCAACGCCGGGGAACACAGTGCTTACTGCAAAGCTTCTTCCCTAGCGCCCATCCGTGTGGTACTGATGCAGCACACAGATGCCACACGTGTGCCGCAAGTATTACACACACGGACACTGACATCTATAGTACCGGAAATATCAGGATGTGTGAAAGTGGCCTTAAAGACCCCGCTATATGTTTGGCAGCTGTCACACACCAAAAGATGCTTTTTATTGCACATAAAAAAAACACGGATTTTGGTAAGAACTTACCGGTAAAATCCTTTTCAGCGAAGGAAGGGAGGGAGACACAGGAATTCATTACTGATGGGTAGGCGGAGCCCCAGATCAGGATGTCACCTCAGATCAAAAGAGTGCTGACTGGCTGGCCCCTCCAGCTCGGGCTCCTCCTACTCAGCTCCAGTCGTACCAAAGCTTTTAGGAAAAGAGCCAAGATCACCAGCGGAGCAACATAACCCCTTCTGAAGGAACTTCAGAGAAAAAACACAAGGATACAGGTTATGCATGCAAAGAAAGCCAAAAACCACAGAGTTCCAGGTACTACTCACGGAACCTGACTACTGCGATGAGCTGGCGATGCTGGAACAGAGCCTTAGCGCGCTGACCTCAGCCCAGATAATCGCTATCAGATAAGGGTCGCGCTGCATCTGAAAACATCAACACACTTCTGCCTTGGGAGGGTGCTGTGTCTCCCTCCCTTCCTTCGCTGAAAAGGATTTTACCGGTAAGTTCTTACCAAAATCCGTGTTTCAGCTGCAGAATGGAAGGGAGGGAGACACAGGAATTCATTACTGATGGGACGTCCCAAAGCAGTTCAAAAATAAGGGTGGGAAAAAACCAACAAGAGGCAGAAACCCAACAACCTTAACAACAAAGCGCAACCAGCGCTAAACACAAGTTCATCCAGAACTTTAAACTACAGCTGCCTGCAGGACCCTACGTCCGAGGGCTGCATCAGCGGAAGCACTGACGTCCACTTTATAAAACTTCGTAAACGTGTGGACAGAGCGCCAAGTTGCCGCCCGGCAGAGCTGCACTGCCGAAGCACCTTGGTGAAAAGCCCACGATGAAGCCACAGCCCTCGTGGAATGGGCTTGAATCTTAATCGGGCAAGATTCACCCTGAAGACGGTAAGCTTCCAATATAGCTGACCGGATCCAACGAGCTATAGAATCCTTGGAAGCTCGTTGACCACGCCGACGACCGACTGGAACCACAAATAGGGAGTCCGTCTTACGAAAACCTTGAGTAATAGATAGATAAAACTTCAAGGCCCGCACTAAATCCAATGTGTGTAAAGCTCGCTCTTTCACATTCTTCGGATCCGGGCAGAATGAAGGCAACACAATATCCTGGTTGACATGAAATTGTGACACCACTTTAGGCAAAAAATCACCCCGAGTGCGAAGCACTACATGATCCGGAAAAAACTCCAGAAAAGGAGGCGAACAAGAAAGAGCTGCCAACTCAGAAACTCTCCTCAAGGAAGTGACTACAACAAGGAAAGCCACCTTCCAAGAAAGTAAAGAAAGGCTAGCAGAAACCATAGGCTCAAAAGGTTTATGCTGAAGAGCCTCCAAAACAAGGTTGAGCCGCCAAGGAGACACGGGTGCCTTCCGCGGCGGAAACTTACGAGATATACCTTGGAAAAAGGAGAGCACGTCTCTATTCGAAGCAATGGTTCTCCGGAACAATAAGGACAGAGCAGAAATCTGACCTTTCAGGGTGCTGACTGCCAAACCCTTGTCTAGCCCATGCTGCAGAAAAGCCAACAGGTTGGGAATGGAAAATTTTCTCGGGTTCCGAGAGGACCCCAAACACCACGAAAAGAAGGTTTCCCAAATTTTGTGGTAAATCCTAGTAGTAGCCGGACTTCTTGCAGCACGAAGGGTAGCAATGACCTCGGCTGAGAAACCTCTACGGGTCAAGATTTCGGTCTCAAGAGCCACGCCGTCAAACGCAGGGACATCAAGTCCGGATGACAAACGGGCCCCTGAGTCAACAAGTCCGGTTGAAGAGGGAGTGGAAAAGGAGGTGCCGCCAACAGCGACATTATTGTCGAGAACCACACCCTTCTTGGCCAGTCTGGAGCTATCAAAATAGCTGGAATTCTCTCTAGTCTGATCCGACGCAGTACTAGAGGAAGTAAGGATATCGGCGGGAATACATAGATCAGCTCGAACTGATCCCACTGAGCCACTAGAGCATCCACCGCCACCGCCTTCGGGTCCTTGTACCTGGACATGAACGTCGGTAACTTGGCATTGGACCTGGATGCCATCAAATCCACTTGGGGGGTTCCCCAGCGAGAGCACAGTAGTGCAAAAACTTCCGGGTGGAGGCTCCATTCCCCGGGATCCATCCTTCTGCGACTGAGAAAGTCCGCTGTAATATTCTGAACCCCTGGAATATGAATCGCCGAAATGGCTGGTACACTGGCCTCTGCCCAAATCAGAATTCGGGACACCTCTACCATGAGTCTGGAACTCCTTGTCCCACCTTGGTGATTGATATACGCGACAGCCGTCGCATTGTCTGTCTGCACTCGGACTGGCAGACCGCTCAAAGGGACCGTCCAATGTTGGAGGCAAAGGAAAATCGCCCTCAATTCCAGGATGTTGATCGGAAGAACAGACTCTTCCGATGACCATACCCCCTGAATCCAGAGATTGTTCCAAACACCCCCCCAGCCCGTCAGGCTGGCATCGGTGGTTATGACTGACCACTTCGGAGGGAGGAAAGACTTTCCCAGGGAGAATGCCCCTGGACGTAACCACCATTCTAGAGACTCCCGCACCGCGCGAGAAATAGTGACACTGCAATCCAGCGATTGCGACCGGTTCCATCGACTCAAGATGAACCTTTGGAGAGTCCTGGAATGGAACTGGGCAAAAGGAATTGCCTCCATGGACGCCACCATCAGTCCCAGAAGACGCATACACTTCCGTAGGGACATTGCCGTTGAGGATTTCATAATCTGTACATGTCGAAGAAGACATGACTGTTTGTCTGGTGGTAGGGAAACTACCGACCGAAACGTGTCGAGATGCATTCCCAAAAAGAGGATTGTCCTCGATGGTTCCAGGGACGACTTCTCCCAATTGACTAGCCAACCGAAGTCCTTCAGAAACTGAAGAGACAAATCCCGAGCCGTCAACGCCTCCTCCTCCGAGGAAGCCACGATCAAAAGATTGTCCAGATAAGGGAGAATCGTAATCCCCTGTCTTCGAAGGATTGCCATGAGGGGCGCCAGAATTTTTGTAAAGACCCTTGGCGCTGAGGCTAAGCCGAACGGCAGAGCCACGAACTGGTAATGATTCTGACCTATGGCAAATCGAAGAAAGCACTGATGAGCCTTTCCGATGGGAATATGCAAATAGGCGTCGCGAATGTCGATTGACACCAGAAAATCGTTCTGTGACAGAGCTGCCACAACGGAGCGAAGCGACTCCATGCGAAATTTCCGGGCATGGACATGCCGGTTTAATCGCTTGAGATCCAGAATCGGGCGAAATTTGTTCTCCTTTTTGGGAACTACAAAAAGGTTGGAATAAAAACCTTTCCCTCGGTCCTCTGACGGAACCGGTATCACTACACCCTTTTGTAGCAGAGATTCGACCTCTCGCTGTAGAGCGACAACAAACTCGGGTTCCGACGGAACGCGAGATTGACAAAAAACATTTGGGGGTCGAGAAGCAAACTCTATGAAATAGCCTGCCGACACTATCCGCGTTACCCAGGAATCTGGAACGCGAGCCATCCAAGTCGCCTTGAAAAGAAGCAGGCGACCCCCCACTCGAGAATCCTCGAGTGGACCCCTGGCGTCAATCCGACTTTGCGGGCTTCTTGTCAAGTTCCCGCTTGTCCTGGCGGAAACTCTGCTTCCAGGGAGTACGAGTTTTCTGAGAGGATTTCTTTCCTGAGAAGGAAGGACGACCCGATCCCCACGAGGAGTGACTAGATCGTCCTCGGCCCCGAAAGGACCGCCGACCACTATAGACACCAGGCTTACTGGACACCGAGGCCATGGCCCTACGCTGTGGTAATGCTGATTCCTTCGCCTTAGCCTTGGAAATCAGCTCTGTGAGGTCGGATCCAAAAAGATGGCCACCCTTGTAAGGTAAGGCCAACAACCCTTGTTTGGAAACTGCGTCCCCGGCCCACTGTCTGAGCCATAAAGCTCTTCTGACTGTGACCGCTGAAGCTTGCGCTTTGGCCAGCAGAGATGCCGTATCCAGACCGGCATCAAAGATATAACAGGCTGCCGTTTCTAACCATTCACAAGTTTCCCGTATCTCAGATAACGGAGATTCATTTTGGAACTCCGTCTTCAGACGTGCCAACCAGCCTAGAGAAGCTCTAGCAGCACACATGGATCCTAGCACCGCTCGGAATCCATGACCCGCAGCCTCATAGCTTGCTTTTGCCGCCAATTCCGTTTTTCTATCCAAAGGCTCCTGTAAACTCGCTTTCCCCTTAATAGGGAGTACTGAGGATTTACTAAGCTGAGATAAAGACACATCCACTTCAGGAGCAGAAGTCCAATTAGCCTTTAACTCCGCAGAGCAAGGATAAAGTGTATCAAAGAAATGTGTTCCATGAAAACGCTTATCTGGACACAGACGTTCCTCCTCTATTACACTATTAAGCTCATCCAGAGCTGGCAATGTTGTACGCGAAGCACGGGACTCCTGGAACATGCGTGCTGATTTACCAGGACGACTAGTTACCTCCTCCGGTAACTGCAATATATCTCTCATGGCTTCAATTAATGCCTCCGTACGCTTCGCCATAGAGGAACGCCCCTGCGGCTCGTCCGCATCTGAATCGGATATTTCTCCATCCGAATTTAAAGGGGAACTCTGCCCAATATCAGATACATCTGACTCGCTCCGTGTAGAGGCCGGTAATGGCCTGCGTCGCTTCCTCTGAGAGGAATTAGCAGACACATATTGACCTAAAAGGTCAGACAAGTTGTTGATCGATCGAGCGATATCGTCCAATTTTTCACCGCTGTCGACCGCAGCGCTAGACGCTGTGGAGGTCTGCGTATCTGATTGCCGTAATGGCACTGGGACGTGGTCCGCGGCATCTGAACTCTGTTCAGACATGTCTCACCTGTATGAGCAGGTCAAAGCGGTAATACCAGCAAAAACTATGCGTTTTTTTTTTTTTTTTTAAAACGCTGAAGGGTTAACGCTTCACCAGGCAGGGTTACCCCAGCGGTATTCAGTCAAAAAATGTAGCTGGTAGAAATAACCCTCAGAGGGGTTAATATTGCAAACTCACCACAATATATATATATGAAGTGTGAGCCCCAGCCAATTTTATGTCTCTAATGAGACTGCAGCTGCAGGATAGCGATCGCTGCGCTGCGGGGTGAGGAATCAGCACTCACCCAGCTGGCCGTGGTGTCTTATGAGGAGAGGAGCGGTCTGAGGAGCCCAGGAGCCTGTGTAATGGCCGCCACAGTGGGGGAGTCGCAGGAGAAACGCCAGAGCGCGCGTCTTCCTGCTCAGAAGACCGGGAATCGTTAGGCCACGCCCCCCGCCAGCTCAAATATTGAGCGCGAACTCCCTCGCTCCTGCTCCCTCTCTGTCCTGCAGCTATCTGCCTGCGGACAAAAAATCACCACATCTACTTGTAACAGCGCTGTCACAGCAGCGCTGAAGCATACTGACATACAAGTAATAGCGCTGCTCACTCAGACGCTAAAGCACTCACACATAATAATAATAAAAAATTTGTGTGGAGTACTCACCAGCCAAAGCGCCACAGGGACCCTCAGGGGTTTCTGGCGCTGTGCCCATGCTTCCCCCCAGGGCGAGGAACGCAGTGACCGCACGTGTGGTTTGCGTCCCGCCAGGGAAGCTCTCCTCATCCCCCAGGGCCGGCAAGATTCTGCAGGGACTTTGAGTAAATACAGATCCGCCAAGGGAGAGGTTGGGGTACAGCAGCGCTGGTACCCCTGAGACCTCTAGACCAACTGGTGATCCAAGTCTCCTGTCCGAATATAAAATAATAAAATCTTCTGAGGAGCTGCATTAGCAGCGACCATCCTCTGGGACCTCAAATCTTAGACTGGAGCTGAGTAGGAGGAGCCCGAGCTGGAGGGGCCAGCCAGTCAGCACTCTTTTGATCTGAGGTGACATCCTGATCTGGGGCTCCGCCTACCCATCAGTAATGAATTCCTGTGTCTCCCTCCCTTCCATTCTGCAGCTGAAAAAAAGTTTTTGCATCACCACATTTTGAGAGCTATAATTTTTCCACATCTAGACCACAGAGTCATGTGAGGTCTTGATTTTTTTGCTCGACGAGTTGACGTTTTTATTGGTACCATTTTCAGGCACATGACATTTTTTGATCGCTTTCTATTCCGATTTTTTGGGAGGCATAATGAACAAAAACTAGCAATTCATGAATTTCTTTTGGGGGGGAGTGTTTATACCATGTGTGGTAAAACTGATAAAGCAGTTTTATTCTTCGGGTTAGCATGATTACAGCGATACCACATTTACATGTTTTTTTTATGTTTTGGCCCTTTTATACAATAAAAACTATTTTATAGAAAAAATACGGATTTTTATATTACTCACCGTAAAATCCTTTTCTCTGAGACGCTGATTGGGGGACACAGGACTGTGGGTGTATGCTACTGCCTTTTGGAGGCTAACACTAAGTAGACAAAAGAAAAGTTAGCTCCTTCTCCGACGTATACACCTTGCCACTGGCCACCGATGAAGCCAGTTTGGTGCAAAAGCAGTAGAACAAGGCACACATTAACCTCATAGACACAACTTGTCTAAGAATTCAAACCCACAGACGGAATAATAAAATAAAATAAATAAAAGCCATCCGGCTACTAGGGTGGGTGCTGTGTCCCCCAATGAGCGTCTCGAGAAAAGGATTTTACGGTGAGTAACACAAAATCCGTATTTCTCCATCGTCTCATTGGGGGACACAGGACTGTGGGACGTCCCAAAGCAGTCCCTGGGAGGGAAAACCGCCTAGACTTCATATACAGGCATTAGGCATGGCCTATCGGTGTGCTACCGCCGCCTGAAGAATCCTCCTACCCAGGCTTGCATCTGCCGAAGCCGGAGCGTGGATATTATGTTTTGAAAAGGTATGCAAACTACTCCAGGTTGCCGCCTTACAAACCTGCTCTGCCGAGGCTTCGTGTCGAAGAGCCCAGGAAGCCCCTACCGCCCGGGTGGAATGCGCCCTAAGTGCTGCCGGCGCTGTTGCGCCCCTAATGCGGTAAGCCTCCTGGATGGTTGACTGGATCCATCTGGCCAGCGTAGCCTTAGAAGCAGTGAGCCCCTTCCTGCACCCTTCAGGGAGAACGAACAGAGAGTCCGTCTGACGAAAGGGCGCTGATCGAGAAATATACCTCCTTAGTGCTCTCACTTGATTTAATATATGAAGCGCCTTCTCCACTCTGTGTGTTGGAGCCGGGCAAAAGGACGGCAACACAATGTCCTCATTGATATGAAAAGAAGACAACTTTCGGTAAAAAGGGCGGTGCTGGTCTGAGCACCACCTTGTCCTGGTGAAAAAGCAGATACGGGGCTCGACAAGATAGAGTCGCCAGCTCCGAAACTCGCCTAATGGAAGTTATTGCCACTAGGAAAACGACTTTCCAAGAGAGATATCTCAAAGATACCACCTGGAGCGGTTCAAAAGGAGACTCCTGCAAGACTCCTAAAACTAGGTTGAGATCCCAAGTTTCTAATGGAGCCTTGTAGGGGGGCACTATATGGAGAACACCTTGAATAAAGGTTTTCACCTGTAGATTAGTGGCAATCTTTCGCTGGAAAAGAACCGTCAATGCTGATATTTGTCTCTTCAGAGTACTGGGAGCTAGTCCTGCATCCAGGCCAGCCTGGAGAAACGCCAGAATGTTGGGAATAGAAAACCGAAGAGGTGAACAACCGTGTTCCCTACACCACCTGAAAAAAACTTTCCAAGTATGATGGTATACTCGAGCCGAGGAGGCCTTCCGAGCGCTGGTCATCGTGGTAGCGACCTTCCGGGAAAAACCTGCCCTAGAGAGGACCCAAGATTCAACGGCCAGGCTGTCAAATATAGGGCTCCTGAGTTCTGGTGGTAAATCGGGCCCTGGGATAGAAGATCTGAGCGCTCTGGGAGCTTCCAAGGGACGTCAGATAGAAGCAGCACCAGTTCTGCGTACCAGGACCGGCGGGGCCAATCTGGAGCGATTAAGATTGCCGCGACCCCTTCCAACTTGATCTCTCTGATCACACTGGGAAGTAGAGCAAGAGGGGGAAATAGGTTCGGAAGGCGAAACTGGTTCCACAGCAGAACCAAGGAATCCACCGCCAGTGCCGGCGGATCTCGATAATGGGATACAAACCGGGCCACCTTGGCATTTTCTCTGGAAGCCATCAGGTCTACGTCCGGTGTACCCCAACGGTGACATATCTGCTGAAACACCTCGGGATGGAGAGACCACTCCCCTGATGCCAGACCCTGGCGACTGAGGAAGTCTGCTGCCCAGTTTTCCTCGCCAGGAATGTGGACTGCTGAAAGAACTGAGTGATTCCTTTCGGGCCAGGTCAAAACCTGTCCTACCTCTCGCATGGCTTCCCTGCTGCGGGTACCCCACTGGTGATTTATATATGCCACCGCCGTGGCGTTGTCCGATTGTACCCGGACGGGGCGACCTGCCAAGTGAGGCTGAAAATGCCGAAGAGCAAGCCAAATGGCCCGAATCTCCAGCAAGTTGATCGGTAGGACTGACTCCTCCTGAGACCAACGGCCCTGGGCTGTGTAGTGGAGAAATACAGCCCCCCATCCGAGGAGATTGGCATCCATCGTGATTACCAGCCAGTGAACGGGAGGAAACATCTTCCCCGTTGAAGGGACAAGCTCGACTTCCACCATCTTAATGCCTGTCTCACCTAAACAGATAGATGGCACCGGGTCTCCAAGGAACGAGGATTCCTGTCCCAAACTGCCAAGAGGGCATGCTGTAAGGGACGCATGTGAAATTGAGCAAAAGGCAGAGCCTCTATTGTCGCCAACATCCTTCCTAGTACCCTCATGCAGAACCGGATGGACTGAGGAGCAGGCTGGCAAAGTATTCGGACCTCCTGCTGGAGGGTCAAAGCCTTTTCTTGAGGGAGGATCGTCTTCCCGCGAGCAGTGTCGAGGATCATGCCCAAGAAGGTGATCCTTCGAGCTGGCGTCAGGGAAGATTTTTTGATATTTATCAGCCAGCTCAGGCGTGACAGAGTGTCCAACGTGATGCTGATACTCTCTCTACAGGCTTGAAGTGATGGGCCCTTGACGAGAAGATCGTCTAGATAGGGCATAACAATCCCTCGTACGTGTAGGATGGATACCACAATGGCCATCACCTTCGTAAAAACCCTGGGTGCCGTGGCCAACCCGAAGGGCAGGGCTGAGAATTGAAATTGCAGATCGTTTACCGCAAACCGTAGGAACCTTTGATGAGATGGAAATATGGCAACAATCGAGTTCGCGGCAGCCACTGCCGCACAATTAGCCGCGTCCAGAGAAGCATTAACCAGATAGTCTTCAGCACGAGCTATCTGATTTGATATTTCAAACACCTCTGGCGGCACATCCCTGCCGAAGAGAGCCCCATTAAGTGCGTCTGTCCAAGAGACTACAGCTTTGGCAACCCAGGTTGCCGCAAATGAGGGGGCGAGGGCTGACCCTGATGCCTCAAAGACCGACCGTGTCAGATTTTCCATGAGGCGGTCCGTTGGATCTCTGATAGAGGATCCGTCTGAGAGAGAAAGCAATGTTTTTGATGCTAGTCGGGACACCGGAGGGTCCACTGCGGGCGATTCTGCCCATTTTTTAATCAGATCAGGAGCAAAAGGATACCTAGCATGGAGAGCCTTTTGCCCTGCAAAGCGTTTATCTGGCCTTTCACGGTGACGCTGCACTAGGTCCTCAAACTCCGGGTGAGACCCAAATATCCTGTGAGACCGCTTGGCCTGTTTAAAACACACCTTATGACCAGTGGTCAGAGTGGGTTCATCATCGACCTGTAAGGTCTAATTAACTGCCTCAATATGGCTATCCATGGTTTCCTGGAAGGAAGTTTCCTGTAGTTCAAGGGATTCCTCTGAATTATAATCTGAGCCCTGAAGGGATGGACCCTTGACTTGAAAACTCATTCCCGGAGGGGAGAGGGAGCGAGAGTCCGAGTTGCCTGAAGCCAAAGCTCCTGATGGCTCAGGTGATGCCGTACGGGTTTGCTTCCCCCGGGTCTGCCTTGTGAGAGTACGACCCCTGCAGGCCAAGGATTCCTGAGAGACTGACAACCCCTCTGATGCCGGAGACCCGCTCTCTCGACCCCTATCAGGGGTTCGGAGGGACTCAATTGCCCTAGTGAGTGACGCCATGGATTCAGATGGAGACAGGGCCCATTCCAGGGGTCCTAACGCACTGGGCTTAGTCGGTAGGGTGGGCTCCTGGGCACGCTCAGAATCACAGGTTTCACAGGTCTTATTGCTCTGGGCTCGCGGGAAAGGTACCTGACAAGCCACGCATGCCGTGTATAATACCATATGGGGTTTTGTCCTTTTGGACATGATGAGCTTATGAGGTTGCCAAGCCTAATATTATGACCAGTTGTCAACAATAGATCGGGTGCCAGCGGCTAGAGTGCAGCAGAGGATCGAGCTACTATGGAGGGAGCACTTACCCCAGTCCTGTGCCCCTGCGACCAAAAACGCCTCCTTAGGAGGGAGAGAAGACATTCTGGTGCTGAGGTGCGTTCCTACAGCAGCTGACCTTTCAAAAGAGGCGCCATTCCCGGGTGGAACGCCCCCTAAAAATCAATCGCTTTTGGGGGCGGAACCGCTCTCTTCAGCCAGCGTCCCCAGCCGGGGGCAGCTCACCGGAAGTAGATGCGGCTTCCGGGGGCGGGACTTCCGCCAGCGGCCTAGTCGCGGTAAAAGACCGGGATCTCGCGTGCGTCCCTTCCGCCGGAAGATGCCCAGCTGCTCCACGCCGCAGGTTCGCAGGCAGGCATAGCTACCCGCCGCAGTGTTCTGCAAGCAGTGCTGCCGGGTGGAGAATCTCTGGCGCCATCACCGCTCTGCTTTCCTGGAGGGGAGAGAGCCCGACGGCTGCAACTGAGGGCTGACTGCCTACCCCAGTCCTGTCGCCGACACCTCCTGCACCCTCAGCGCCGCTGTTGAAGCTACCCGGCTGGAGGTCTAAAGACCAGAACCTCGCTCATCACTAAAGGTTTCTTACCCCAGTCCTGCTCCCAGAGGGGAGGGAGGGGATCAGGACGGTGCAGGCACCCTAGCACCATCAAACCTTAAGGGAAAGAGGAGAGGGACCGTCCGCCCCTTCCATCACCGCAGTCCAGCATTGGTGATGCAGAGGGGGCCGCAGGAACCCTATATTGCCGCTGTACAGCCCATAGTTTCAGTACTTAGGGGTGGTCAGGGCCCGGCATAATGTCCCTCGTTGCGGGAGAGGATATGTGGAGGCGAAACTCCACGTGCTCGGCCGTTGATGGTTTTGGGGAGATCGGACCCCTTCAAAAGGGTCCGTTGCCCCTATCTCAATCTTGATAGAAGGGAAAAAAAATTGTCTGAAAGAAAACCAGATGTGTGCCTCCATGAGACACTAAGCATAAACTGGCTTCATCGGTGGCCAGTGGCAAGGTGTATGCGTCAGAGGAGGAGCTAACTTTTTTTTGTCTACTTAGTGTCAGCCTCCTGAAGGCAGTAGCATACACCCACAGTCCTGTGTCCCCCAATGAGACGATGGAGAAATAATTATTTTTGCATCCCTTTATTCTGAGAGCTATAACTTTATTTTTCCGCTAATGGAGCAGTATGGCAGCTTGTTTTTTGAGGGGCAAGATGACGTTTGCAGCGGTACCGTCTTTTTGATCACGTGTTATTCCACTTTTAGTTCGGCGGTATGATAAAGCATTTTTTTCCTTTTTTTACTGTGTTCAATAAAGGGGTTAACTAGTGGGACAGTTTTATAGGTCGGGTTGTTGCGGACGCGGCGATGCCAAATATGTGTACATTTATTGTTTAGATAATTTTTTTTCATTCAAATATTTATTTAGTGATAGAATATATAGTTTTAATAATTATTTTGAATTTTTTTAAAAATATTTTTGCAATTATTTAAAAACATTTTTTTTTACTTTTTTTCTAACTTTTTTACTTCGTCCCACTATGGGACAATCATTTATTTTTTGCAGGCTGATCGCTTCTATAGCATGCAGATGAAACAGCATCTGCATGCCACAGAAGCTGTCAGCTCTGCACTGACAGAGACTTGCTTATCATGCACTGCGCATGATCAGCAAGTTTCCTCGTACTGAAGACCCGGATGCCATGACGACATCGGGTCACCATGGCAACGATCGGGACGCCACAGGGTCTCCGATCCAAAGGCAGAGGGGCTGTCAGCCCTCTGCAGGCTTCCGGAATGATGCGATTGTGTTCAATCGCAGCATTTCGGGGGTTAAAGTGCCAGGAGTGGTCTGTGACTGCTCTTGGCACCTAGTGCGGGTGTCAGCTGTCAAATTCAGCTGACACCCGAAGGCGATCACGATGACGTAATGTTCCATACCTAGTCAGATACGCCCAGGTCACATGGAATATTACATCTGATGTCAGAAAGGGGTTAATCAATAATGCAAATATCCAGTTACGGTTTTTATAAACTGCAAGTCACAAACATTGGGTAAAAACTTGCTGTCGTTAAAAGTATGTCCTAACTAAACCACCACTCCAACGTTTTTTTTTTGCTTTTTTTTTATTTTTATTGCACCGCTAAAGTGGTAATTTCAATGTAATTCCTCTGCCCCGTCTCATACTCACCTGACACTGCTTTCATCATTTTTCAGAGTCGCACTCGGTCTATGGCGAAAAGTGACCTGCTGTTAGCTCCAGTGTTTGCTGGAGCGCGTCCACAGGTCAATTTTCAATACAAGTCTATGACAATCTCGTTTTGGCACTCCAACTTGCATTGAGCAAGCAAAAAATTTATATATATAAAAAAAACAAAAAAAAACATACCATTTCTGTTGGTCATGGATTGGTAGAAAGATAACAGGTTTCCAATTTCACCAGAAGCCTATACTGGCCATGTTTCACACCACACTTTTCTCGGATTGCTTTTGGTGTGCACAAGGCCGGTGCATGGAAGTAACAGACTATGTGGGTACTAGGTGTAAAGTGGTCACAGTTTTCTCCAGACTAAAAACAATATAACTTCTTAGGACCAATCCTACCTCTTCAATGCTCGGAGCAGGCACGCGAACTGCTAGACATCTGCTTCTTATTGGAGCAATGACTTTTGATGTAGAATTACAGCATAAAATAAGCCTGCAAGTAGACATGTACTTCTCCATAGTTCTCCTCAGTGCGTGCTGAGCGTCCTTAGTAAGTTTATCCACCTCTGTTAACAGCACAACTGCAAAGTAAAAAAAAATTGCTTAAGTGATAAAACCTTTCTAGCAACTTATGCAATGTCACTGACAAAACAGGGATTTTTGTGTACTCACTGTAAAATCCTTTTCTCCGAGACGCTCATTGGGAGACACAGACCATGGGTGTTATGCTGCTGCCACTAGGAGGACACTAAGATAATACACAAAGAAATTTGCTCTTCCTCCGCAGTATACACCCTCTGCTGGATCTAGCCTGAACCAGTTTGATGCAAAAGCAGTAGAAGAAGGTTAACATCATACCAAGGTACGATCATTCACATAATATTAGTGATCACCACATTGGCTGAAAGAGACAAGCAGAAGTTGTTAGACTAAAAAGGGTGGGTGCTGTGTCTCCCAATGAGCGTCTCGGAGAAAAGGATTTTACGGTGAGTACACAAAAATCCCTGTTTCTCCATCGCCTCATTGGGAGACATAGACCATGGGACGTTCTAAAGCAGTCCATGGCTGGGAAACAGAATGACAGCCGAAACCTTAATATACGCAGCGAATAATCTGGTCTACAGATGCGCTGCTGTCGATTGCAGAATTTATCTGCTAAGGGTAGCCTCTGAAAAGGCTTAAGTGTAATGGTTAACTAACGTGAGAAGACTGGACCAAGTTGCAGCCCTGCAACCTTGCTGTATCGACGTCCGGGGCCGAATGACCCAGGACGCCTGTACTGACGTAGTGGAGTCTACTCTGAGGTTCGCAGGGATAGGTGACCTCAGACTCGGAAAGCTTCTTAAATTGGAGAGCAGATATATCTGGCTACTGCAGGTTTTTTTTTTTTTTTAAAAGGCAGGTAGGCCTTTTCTGTGTCGCTCTGGAAACAGAGAAAAAAAATCCTATTTGGAGAAAGGCGCTGTTTTGGAAGTGTTTGTTACAGCCACCAGAAAGGGAGCTTTCCAAGAAGAAAGAGTGATAGATACATCTTACAGGAGTTTGAAGACCACTTGTAAAGCACCTGAGATCAGATGAAAACAGGGTGGATAGCATTGAGAGAAAACAGTGCCAGGCTTGAATGGAAACCTTTTGGAGGAACTCCAATATGGACGAAATGGCAAACACAAGTGGGAAACAAACGTGGTTGTTAAAACCACCAAGGGAACAAAGCTTTCTCGAATACGATGGTAAATACGCCTGAGCGTAAATTTCTGGACATTGACAATAACGGTGAACGCTACGTGTGGCGGTCAATGCTCAGGTCGTTAAGCCCAGCCCACTCGAGTCCTGGTGCTCTGGAAAAAAGATCTGGACGGTTTTGTAACCGCAGAGGTAGGGTCTAGATGCACTAGAACCACGTACCACGCTCGTCGTATTCAGACTGGTGCGACGAAAAAAACAGTGGGATTCCCTCCGCCTAGAACTTCTGGAAGACACTTGGAATTAGCAGAAGAGGCGGAGAAAAAGTATTGGAAGCGAAAAACTGATGCCACGGAAGCACCAGGTCATCTGACCCCAGGACAATTGGGTCAGAGAACGGATCTAGAAATGCCGGGACTTTGGCGCTTAGTGTAGAGGCCATTGAGGTCTATATGCAGCGTTACCCAGCATTGCCAACCGTGCTAAAAGGCTGCCAGGGAAATTAATAAGTGTCCTGGGATCAGGCCCTGGCGGCTGAGAAAAAACGTGCGCCCAATTTCCTACTCCTAGAACGTGAGCTGCTGACAAAAAAGGTAAATGTTTTGTATCGGCCTTTTGCAGACAGTGAGCTACGTCAAGCATGAGCCCTCCTGACCACAGATGTATGCCACAGCCGTGGCGTGGACTGATTGGATCCGGGGGGGGAATGACCATCGGGAAGCAAGCAGAAATTGGATGACTAGTCAGATTGGCCGGATCTCAAGAAAATTGATCAGGAGACCTGATTCCCAAAGGGCAAGCGTCCCTGGACCGGGGGAGCACTTTCCAACCTAGGAGACTGGCGACAGTGGTCAACACCAGCGTGGGAACAGGAAGAAGCTACTTTATCTGAATCATTAAGGACAACAACGTTCACTACCTCAGAGACCGTCTGATCCGGAGGGACTGGCGAAAAATAGCGGTCCAGAGAGGATGGATATCTGTCCCACGCTGGTAGCAATGTCTGCTACAGACGACAAAGATGTAGTCGATGGAATTGTACTGATGGATTGTAGGCACCATTTTTTTTTTAGACCTGCGGTCCAGACTGCATGAAAAGGGGACGGTCGAGAGGAAACTTCTGAGCTTCCTGGATCAGTGAAAATCTTTCCTGAAGGGGGAATTATCAACACTCGGGAAGTGTCCAGGCATGAAACGAGGATCCTCTGAGATGGGATGAAAAGGAATTGTGCAAGTTCTCTAACCGACCTAGACGAGTGAGAAGTGTCCACGGTGATGCTGACCCTGTCTGCACAGGCTTGAACGTGCGATCTCTTGAAAAGGAGGTCGTCTGGGTAGAGTGGAATCAATATGCCCCGAGAGCACGGGAAAGAAATAACGACTGCCATGACCTTGGAGAACAGCCTAGGAGCAGAGGCGAGACAGAAGGTTAAAGCCGTCAACTGAAAATGGTTGTCTGCGATGGCGAAGCAGAGAAATCCTTGTCGGGCTGGGAAGGATTGGAATGAGAGGTGATAACATAGGAAAAATTCCATCTTGAAGAGACGCACCCTGACAAACTTGTTCGTCAGTTTTACTTCTAGGATGGGACGCACAGTTCCGTCCTTCTTTGGAACGACGAACAGGTTTGGGTAAGACTGTTTGAACCTGTCTGTGTTTGGGAGCGTGAGAATAGTTCCATAGATGCGGAGTACATGAAATGGCCTAATAAGGTGGGGCCGCTTGTTCCTTTTGTCCTTAAAAGACGGGACCGGAGGAAACGAGTTGGCGAGAGCGACAGGAATTCTATGTCCGTATCTGGAAACCACTAGATTTCAGACCCATGGTCGAGAATACCCGCCAGTCAGACCTGGTAAAGCAGGAGTAGATGGATGCCTACCCTGTCCGAGTCTTTCAGATACTGCAATGAGTCATTGAGCAGAGAAACTTGTGGGAAGGGGTACCCCTGAGTTTGGACCATGAGGGTCTGCGTTCCCAGGAATGGAAGAGCTTAAGGAAGTTAGAGATTTCTTCGAAAGTGAATCTGCTCGCCACTCTCGGAGTCATAGGGCTCTGCAGATGGTAATGGCGTTGGAGCTATAAGGCTACTTTCACACTTGCGTTTTTTTGCGCTGCGTTTTGAGCGCACATGAAGCGCATTAAAAAAACGCATGCAAACGCTTGTAAACGCTGCAATATTTAGTCGCATCAGCATGCGCATTTCGACAAAAAAACGCAGCGTTTGTCTGCGATTTCATGCGTTTTTGCATGCGTTTGCGTTTTTTTGGCGCATGCGTTTTCTATTTGTCACATTATCATCTCTGCCTCCATCATCTCTGCCTCCATCATCTCTGGCTCCATCATCTCTGGCTCCATCATCTCTGGCTCCATCATCTCTGCCTCCATCATCTCTGCCTCCATCATCTCTGCCTCCATCATCTCTGCCTCCATCATCTCTGCCTCCATCATCTCTGGCTCCATCATCTCTGGCTCCATCATCTCTGGCTCCATCATCTCTGGCTCCATCATCTCTGGCTCCATCATCTCTGGCTCCATCATCTCTGGCTCCATTATTTACAGAAAAATCGCATGCGTGCAAAAGCGCTTACGAGCGCAAAGCCATGCGCACGCCAGCGCCCCCATAGACTGCAATGTTATTTTTTGCGCATAGATTGCGCACACGTTTTTTTAAAGCGGTTGGGCGGAAAAAAAAATGCAACATGTAGCGTCTGGCGCGTATGGGCGCACACCGGGAAAATGCGCAGCGCACGACAAACGCACATAAACGCGTGCAAGCGCTAGACCCTGCGCCCGCCATGTTAAAGATAGGGGAACATTGCGCATGCGTCCGATAGCGCAAGACGCGCTGCGCAAAAAAACGCAAGTGTGAAAGTAGCCTAAGAGCGTCGCCATCCGCTGTATCTAGGAATGCATGTACCCATAATCCCTGGCCCAGGCTATTTGGTAATCCAGACTAACCACCTAGTGGGGCAAGCTATTGTCTTGACTGATCTTGGCTAGGGCCCTAGTCCAAACCATCATGCTGTGGCCACCTAGGTGATGGCGAGAGAAGGGAAGAGAGTTGCCCCAGAAACCTCAAAAGACTGGCCAATTGGACGGTCAGTGGGATTTTAATAGACAAGCCGTCAGTCAAAGACAGTAGAGGTTAGTAAGCGAGCCGTAATATAGGATCCATTGTTGGAGACTCCGTCCACTCTATTTTTAGAGCGTGGACAAAAGGGCACTCAGGGAGATTAGTAAAAAACCCTGTGAGGACATTTGGTCCCTTTGAAGGTCTCAGTGAGATAAAGACTAATTTTTGACATAGAGCTCTATTAACCGGATCGATGAGGGCATCCAAGGATTCCTGGTAGTGTGGCGAATCAGGATATACGGCCACATGAGACTCATATCCTGAGTCGTGTTTGCTGCAATCCCCAGTGACGGGGGAGCTGGAAAGGGAGCATGCGTACACCAAAACAACAGAATGCCTGTGAGACGTTAGTTAGAAAATTGGGCATTCTTTGCTGCTGTCAGCCCCTGTCTGAAGACTCGAAGGGCAGAGGGCCTTCGTCGTAAGGTAAACTGAAGCTGGAGACGTTGCCCATTCGTTGGGCTCCTGTGAGAAGATGCAAACTGCACAGATTGCAGTGGATAGCCTTCACGGTAGTGGGGCATTACACGTAGTACACTAGGCGTAAGCGTGCGATTTATCAGTCAGTGCTACCAGGTCATATGTCCGTGCCGTCAGAGACGGCAGACTGCGTAGCAGTGACAGACGAGTAACGAAGGTCACATGTAAACCACTCGCCATCCGCACTGACTATCTGCTCAATCCACCATCCCTTTGATAGGGAGATGGAGAGGTTTTGTTAGCCTCCAGTCACCATCCACCTTTAAGCAGTGGTGATATAGTGGGGCCGCACGAACGCCGCATGGAGCCTCAGATATTAATAAAGGATGTAGACTTGCAGGGAAGGGGTTAAGCGCTGTTAAAGCCTACCCAGGGTCCTGTGTCCTGTCCATCTTCGTCTGTCAGACCCCAGGATAGCTTTTCCCCTACTCAGGGGATGTGGCGTTGAAGGGAGAAATGGCGGCCGGGACTGAGTTGGCGCTTCTCGTTTTTGAAGAGAAGCGCCAGAACAGGTGGGAGGAGGCAAGCCGAGGGGCCAAGAAGCAAGGAGAGCGCCAAAAAACCGTGGGTGGAGCTACCCGGGAAGGAGGAACTGAGGCCTACCCGGCCAAAAGCAGGGACTAAATTAGAGAGGCAGCCGCTCAGTTGGAGAAGGCCGCGGCCCTGCTGGACGGCTGCGGCGGAGACTCGCAGCAGCGCAGGAGGTGAGGCGCAGGAGCGACTCCGGTGATTAAGACCGCGGCGGCTCCTTTGAGCCAGAAGGGGGTGCTTGGGGGCGACAACCCATGTTCCCGTCTGTTGGTGGTATGGGGAGAGCGGACCCATTGAAGGAATCCGTCGCCCCTGAGGAGAGCTCAGGACGCATTGAGGTTGCAGGAGGGGATACGGGGAGACGACACTCCGCGTGACCGCCTGTTGGTGGTTTTAGGAGATAGGGACCTTGAAAGGCCCCGTCGCCCCTTGAATCCATAGAAAAAAGCAAAAAAGTAAAAATGAAAATAACGTGGGGGTCTCAAACCAGACCCTAGTGCCTCCTACAGACACTAAGCAAGAACTGGTTCAGGCTAGAGCCAGCAGAGGGTGTATACTGCAGGAGGAGGAGCCAATTTCTTTGTGTATTAGCTTAGTGTCCTCCTAGTGGCAGCAGCATAACACCCATGGTCTGTGTCTCCCAATGAGGCGATGGAGAAAGTACCGTATATACTCGCGTATATGCCGAAATTTTCAGCCCATTTTTTAAGGCTGAAAGTCCCCCTCTCGGCTTATACACGAGTCATATACGCCAGGGGTATGCGGGGAAGGGGAGCGGGGGTGTCAGATCATACTTAACCCCCCCCGGCGCATCTCTGCAGCCCCCCTGCTTCTCCCACAATCTCAGGCTCCTTCCTGCAGCGGTCACGTGGTACCGCTCATTAAAGTCATGAATATGCGCATATTCATGACTTTAATGAGCAGTATCACGTGACCGCTGAAGGAAGGAATAGCTGCCGGAGACCGCGGGAGAAGCAGGGGGCTGCAGAGACGCTCCAGGAGGGGTAAGTATATGCGATATTCACCTGTCCCCGGTCCACCGCTGCTCGCCGCTCGATCCTCTGCGTCCTCTGGCTGTGAAGTTCAGGTCAGAGGGCGCGATGACGTAGTTAGTGCACGCCACACCCTCTGCCTGAGCATTCACTGACAGAGGACCCGGAAGACAGCGGCGCGCAGTGTTGGACCGGGGACAGGTGAATATGGGGGCATAATCTATGGAGCATCTTATGGGGGCATAATCTATGGAGCATCTTATGGGGGCATAATCTATGGAGCATCTTATGGGGGCATAAGCTATGGAGCATCTTATGGGGGCATAATCTATGGCGCATCATATGGGGCATAAAATATATGGAGCATCTTATGGGGTCATAATCTTTATGGAGCAGCATATGGGGCGTATTTTGTATGGAGCATTTTATGGGGCTCCTGATTCAATATGGATAATCAAAAACATTTAACCTACTGATGTCTCAATTAATTTTACTTTTATTGGTATCTATTTTTTTTATTTTTGAAACTTTACCAGTAGCTGCTGCATTTTTCCACCCTAGGCTTATACGCGAGTCAATAAGTTTTCCCAGTTTTTCGTGGCAAAATTAGGGGGGGTAGGCTTATACTCAGGTCTGCTTATACACAAGTATATACGGTAAGCCAAAAAAGGTATATTGTGCATGATGAAGACACAATGGAAGCGCCCGGATACTACGATCCTGAACACGGTCTTACTGAATATTGCACTAAGCAACTGGACAAACATAGTAAATCCACACATGTATGAAAGTAATGTGATAGTTCAATGACAATCAGATATGAGATGCTGTGCAAACAGATTGCCTAACCTTAAATACAATAATAGAGCTACCCAGGTCTAGATAAGTTTGTAAAACGTACCCTGGTAACCCAAAGTTAGGCAGGGGGTCACGTCACATTAACCACTTCACAAACTTGAGAATTTCCGTTTTTTTTCTCCCTTTCGTCTTAGAGTCATAACGTATTTTTCGGTCAATATAGCCTTATGAGGGCTCGTTTTTTGTGGGACGAGTTGTACTTTTGAATGACATCACTGATTTTATAATTTAATGCACTGGAAAGCGGGAAAATAATTCCAAGTGCAGTCAAATTGCAAAAGTGCAATTTTACAATTTTTTGGGTGGCTTTTCATTTACCATGTTCACTATATGGTAAAACTAACCTGGCTTAACCGTATAACTTTTGAAATATGTAATGCATGAAGACTCATTTATCTTCAACATGTTTTTGGTTAAATGCTGGAATAGCCAGAATTGATTGTTATGCTTTAAACCCTTAGTGACAGAGCCAATTTGCAGCTTAATGACCGGTCCAATTTTTACAATTCTGACCACTGTTACTTTATGAGATTATAACTCTGGAACGCTTTAACGAATCCCGCTGTTTCCGAGACTGTTTTTTCGTGACATATTGTACTTCACGTTAGTGGTAATTTTTTTTTTTTATATGACTTGCGTTTATTTATGAAAAAAATAGGAAATATGGCGAAAAAAACTTTAAATTTTTATGCCCTTAAATCAGAGAGATAGGTCACACAAATTTCTTAATAAATAACATTTCCCACATGTCTACTTTACATCAGCACAATTTTGGAAACAATTTTTTTTTTGTTACGAAGTTGACCAGCGATTTCTCATTTTTACACCATTTCTTTTTAGGGACCACATCAAATTTGATGTCACTTTGAGGGGTCTATATGATAGAAAATACCCAAAAATGACACCATTCTAAAAACTGCACCCCTCAAGGTGCTCAAAACCACATTCAAGAAGTTTATTAACACTTTACGTGCTTCACAGGAACTGAGAAATGTGGAAGGAAAAAATTAACATTTAACTTTTTTTGAAAAAATTAATTTCAGAAACAATTTTTTTTATTTTCACAAGTGTTAAAACAGAAAATGAACCACAAAATTTGTTGTGCAATTTCTCTTGAATACGCCGATACCCCATATGTGGGGGTAAACCACTTTTTGGGCGCACGGCACAGGTCGCAAGGGAAGGAGCGCCGTTTGACTTTTTCAATGCAGAATTGGCTGGACGCCATGTCGCATTTGGAGAGCCCCTGATGTGCCTAAACAGTGGAAACCACCAACAAGTGACCTCATTTTGGAAACTAGACCCCTTAAGGAACTTATCTAGATGTGTGGTGAGCACTTTGAACCTCCAAGTGCTTCACAGAAATTTAGTGCCGTGAAAATAAAAAAATAATTTTTTTTCTCAAAAATTATTTTTTAGCCCGCTATTTTTTATTTTCCCAAGGGTAACAGGAGAAATTGGACCACAAAAGTTGTTGTGCAATTTTTCCTGAGTACGCTCATACCCCATATGTGGGGGGAACCACTGTTTGGGCGCAAGGGAGAGCTTGGAAGGGAAGGAGCGCCATTTTGTAATGCAGACTTTGATGGAATGTTCTGCGGGCGTCATGTTGTGTTTGGAGAGCCCCTGATGTGCCTAACCAGTAGAAACTTCCCCACAAGTGACACCATTTTGGAAACTAGACCCCCACAAGGAGCTTATCTAGATGTGTGGTGAGCACTTTGAACCCCCAAGTGCTTCACAGAAGTTTATAAATGAAGAGCCGTAAAAGTAAAAAATCATTTTTTTCCTCAAAAATGATTTTTTAGCCCACTATTTTTTATTTTCCCAAGGGTAACAGGAGAAATTAGAACCCCAAAATTGGTGTGCAATTTGTCCTGAGTACGCTGATACCCCATATGTTGGGGTAAACCACTGTTTGGGCGCACGGCAGGGCTCGGAAGGGAGGGAGCACCATTTGACTTTTTGAACGCCATGTCGTGTTTGGAGACCCCCTGATGTGCCTAAATAGTGGAAACCCCTCAATTCTAACTTCAACCCTAACCCCAACACACCCCTAACCCTAATTCCAACCCTAACCCTAATTGTAACCCTAACTCTAATTCCAATCCTAACACTAATGGAAAAATGAAAATAAATATATTTTCTTTATTTTATTATATTTCCCTAACTAAGGGGGTGATAAAGGGGGGGTTTATTTACTATTTTTTTTAAATTTTGATCACTGTGATAGTGTATCACAGTGATCAAAATGTACCTTCACTGAATGAATTAATCTGCCGGTCGGCAGATTCGGCGGGTGCACTGCGCATGCGCCCGCCATTTTCTTCCCGGACCAACATGGCGGTGCCCATCGGAGGAGGCAGGAGGGTCTGTGGACACCGGGAGGGGGGGAATTCGGGGACGCTATTTCTCTCTCCTCTGATGTGTGATCACATCAGAGGAGAGAGAAAGATAAAGCAGAATCGTGGCTTTTTTTTTTTTTTTTGCGGTCGCCGTTATATGGTTAATAACGGCGATCGCAAAAGAGGGGTCGGTAAAAACCGACCCGAATCATGTTATCTGGGGGTAGCCGAGACCCCGGAGACAATCCGACTCTGGGGGGCGCTATACACTTTTTCCACAGCGCCATGAATTCACGGCGCTGTGTAAGTACCCTTAACCACCGCCGTTAATAGGCGCATCGGCCGTTGTTAAGGGGTTAAAATGTCATTATGTTGTGGATCTGGGTGGTATTACCCCATCACTAAAATGAGTTAAAAAACACGGATTTTGGTAAGAACTTACCTGTAAAATCCTTTTCAGCGAAGGAAGGAAGAGAGACACAGTATTCATTACTGATGGGTAGGCGGAGCCCCAGATCAGGATGTCACCTCAGATCAAAAGAGTGCTGACTGGCTGGCCCCTCCAGCTCGGGCTCCTCCTACTCAGCTCCAGTCGTACCAAAGCTTTGAGGAAAAGAGCCAAGATCACCAGCGGAGCAACATAACCCCTTCTGAAGAAACTTCAGAGAAAAAACACAAGGATACAGGTTATGCATGCAAAGAAAGCCAAAAACCACAGAGTTCCAGGTACTACTCACGGAACCTGACTACTGCGATGAGCTGGCGATGCTGGAACAGAGCCTTAGCGCGCTGACCTCAGCCCAGATAATCGCTATCAGATAAGGGTCGCGCTGCATCTGAAAACATCAACACACTTCTGCCTTGGGAGGGTGCTGTGTCTCTCTTCCTTCCTTCGCTGAAAAGGATTTTACAGGTAAGTTCTTACCAAAATCCGTGTTTCAGCTGCAGATGGAAGGAAGAGAGCCACAGTATTCATTACTGATGGGACGTCCCAAAGCAGTTCAAAAATAAGGGTGGGAAAAACCAATAAAAGGCAGAAACCCAACAACCTTAACAACAAAGCGCAACCAGCGCTAAACACAAGTTCATCCAGAACTTTAAACTACAGCTGCCTGCAGGACCCTACGTCCGAGGGCTGCATCAGCGGAAGCACTGACGTCCACTTTATAAAACTTTGTAAACGTGTGGACAGAGCGCCAAGTTGCCGCTCGGCAGAGCTGCACTGCCGAGGCACCTTGATGAAAAGCCCACGATGAGGCCACAGCTCTCGTAGAATGGGCTCGAATCTTAATCGGGCAAGATTCACCCCGAAGACGGTAAGCTTCCAAAATAGCTGACCGGATCCAACGAGCTATAGAATCCTTGGAAGCTCGTTGACCACGCCGACGACCTGCTGGAACCACAAACAGGGAGTCCGTCTTACGAAAACCTTGAGTAATAGATAGATAAAACTTCAAGGCCCGCACTAAATCCAATGTGTGTAAAGCTCGCTCTTTCACATTCTTCGGATCCGGGCAGAATGAAGGCAACACAATATCCTGGTTGACATGAAATTGTGACACCACTTTAGGCAAAAAATCACCCCGAGTGCGAAGCACTACACGATCCGGAAAAAACTCCAGAAAAGGAGGCGAACAAGAAAGAGCTGCCAACTCAGAAACTCTCCTCAAGGAAGTGACTGCAACAAGGAAAGCCACCTTCCAAGAAAGTAAAGAAAGGCTAGCAGAAACCATAGGCTCAAAAGGTTTATGCTGAAGAGCCTCCAAAACAAGGTTGAGCCGCCAAGGAGACACGGGTGCCTTCCGCGGCGGAAACTTACGAGATATACCTCGAAAAAAGGAGAGCACGTCTCTATTTGAAGCAATGGTTCTCCGAAACAATAAGGACAGAGCAGAAATCTGACCTTTCAGAGTGCTTACTGCCAAACCCTTGTCTAGCCCATGCTGTAGAAAAGCCAACAGGTTGGGAATGGAAAATTTTCTCGGGTTCCGAGAGGACCCCAAACACCACGAAAAGAAGGTTTCCCAAATTTTGTGGTAAATCCTAGTAGTAGCCGGACATCTTGCAGCACGAAGGGTAGCAATGACCTCGGCTGAGAAACCTCTACGGGTCAAGATTTCGGTCTCAAGAGCCACGCCGTCAAACGCAGGGACATCAAGTCCGGATGACAAACGGGCCCCTGAGTCAACAAATCCGGTTGAAGAGAGAGTGGAAAAGGAGGTGCCGCCAACAGCGACATTATTGTCGAGAACCACACCCTTCTTGGCCAGTCTGGAGCTATCAAAATAGCTGGAATTCTCTCTAGTCTGATCCGACGCAGTACTAGAGGAAGTAAGGATATCGGCGGGAATACATAGATCAGCTCGAACTGATCCCACTGAGCCACTAGAGCATCCACCGCCACCGCCTTCGGATCCTTGTACCTGGACATGAATGTCGGTAACTTGGCATTGAACCTGGATGCCATCAAATCCACTTGGGGGGTTCCCCAGCGAGAGCACAGTAGTGCAAACACATCCGGATGGAGGCTCCATTCCCCGGAATCCATCCTTCTGCGACTGAGAAAGTCCGCTGTAACATTCTGAACCCCTGGAATGTGAATCGCCGAAATGGCTGGTACATTGGCCTCTGCCCAAATCAGAATTCGGGACACCTCTACCATGAGTCTGGAACTCCTTGTCCCACCTTGGTGATTGATATACGCGACAGCCGTCGCATTGTCTGTCTGCACACGGACTGGCAGACCGCTCAAAGGGACCGTCCAATGTTGGAGGCAAAGGAAAATCGCCCTCAATTCCAGGATGTTGATCGGAAGCACAGACTCTTCCGATGACCATACCCCCTGAATCCAGAGATTGTTCCAAACACCCCCCCAGCCCGTCAGGCTGGCATCGGTGGTTATGACTGACCACTTCGGAGGGAGGAAAGACTTCCCCAGGGAGAATGCCCCTGGACGTAACCACCATTCTAGAGAATCCCGCACCGCGCGAGAAATGGTGACACTGCAATCCAGCGATTGCGACTGATTCCATCGACTCAAGATGAACCTTTGAAGAGTCCTGGAGTGGAACTGGGCAAAAGGAATTGCCTCCATGGACGCCACCATCAGTCCTAGAAGACGCATACACTTCCGTAGAGACATTGCCGTTGAGGATCTCATAATCTGTACATGTCGAAGAAGACATGACTGTTTGTCTGGTGGTAGGGAAACTACCGACCGAAACGTGTCGAGATGCATTCCCAAAAAGAGGATTGTCCTCGATGGTTCCAGGGACGACTTCTCCCAATTGACCAGCCAACCGAAGTCCTTCAGAAACTGAAGAGACAAATCCCGAGCCGTCAACGCCTCCTCCTCCGAGGAAGCCATGATCAAAAGATCGTCCAGATAAGGGAGAATCGTAATCCCCTGTCTTCGAAGGATTGCCATGAGAGGCGCCAGAATTTTTGTAAAGACCCTTGGCGCTGAGGCTAAGCCGAACGGCAGAGCCACGAACTGGTAATGATTCTGACCTATGGCAAATCGAAGAAAGCGCTGATGAGCCTTTCCGATGGGAATATGCAAATAGGCGTCGCGAATGTCGATTGACACCAGAAAATCGTTCTGTGACAGAGCTGCCACAACGGAACGAAGCGACTCCATGCGAAATTTCCGGGCATGGACATGCCGGTTTAATCGCTTGAGATCCAGAATCGGGCGAAATTTGTTCTCCTTTTTGGGAACTATAAAAAGGTTGGAATAAAAACCTTTTCCTCGGTCCTCTGACGGAACCGGTATCACTACACCCTTTTGTAGCAGAGATTCGACCTCTCGCTGTAGAGCGACAACAAGCTCGGGTTCCGACGGAACGCGAGACTGACAAAAAACATTTGGGGGTCGAGAAGCAAACTCTATGAAATAGCCTGCCGACACAATCCGCGTTGCCCAGGAATCTGGAACGCGAGCCATCCAAGTCGCCTTGAAAAGAAGCAGGCGACCCCCCACTCGAGAATCCT
The DNA here is from genome assembly GCA_033576555.1 of Oophaga sylvatica. Taxonomy (NCBI): domain Eukaryota; kingdom Metazoa; phylum Chordata; class Amphibia; order Anura; family Dendrobatidae; genus Oophaga; species Oophaga sylvatica. The sequence goes on along the minus strand of JARQOD010000002.1, from coordinate 64,919,897 downwards.
CGAGTGGACCCCTGGCGTCAATTAGACTTTGCGGGCTTCTTGTCAAGTTCCCGCTTGTCCTGGCGGAAACTCTGCTTCCAGGAAGTACGAGTTTTCTGAGAGGATTTCTTTCCTGAGAAGGAAGGACGACCCGATCCCCACGAGGAGTGACTAGATCGTCCTCGGCCCCGAAAGGACCGCCGACCACTATAGACACCAGGCCTTACTGGACACCGAGGCCATGGCCCTACGCTGTGGTAATGCTGATTCCTTCGCCTTAGCCTTGGAAATCAGCTCTGTGAGGTCAGATCCAAAAAGATGGCCACCCTTGTAAGGTAAGGCCAACAACCCTTGTTTGGAAACTGCGTCCCCGGCCCACTGTCTGAGCCATAAAGCTCTTCTGACTGTGACCGCTGAAGCTTGCGCTTTGGCCAGCAGAGATGCCGTATCCAGACCGGCATCAAAGATATAACAGGCTGCCGTTTCTAACCATTCACAAGTTTCCCGTATCTCAGATAACGGAGATTCATTGTGCAACTCTGTCTTCAGACGTGCCAACCAGCCTAGAGAAGCTCTAGCAGCACACATGGATCCTAGCACTGCTCGGAATCCATGACCCGCAGCCTCATAGCTTGCTTTTGCCGCCAATTCTGCTTTTCTATCCAAAGGCTCCTGTAAGCTCGCTTTTCCCTTAATAGGGAGTAGTGAGGATTTATTAAGCTGAGATAAAGACACATCCACTTCAGGAGCAGAAGTCCAATTAGCCTTTAACTCCGCAGAGCAAGGATAAAGTGTATCCAAGAAATGCGTTCCATGAAAACGCTTATCTGGACACAGACGTTCCTCCTCTATTACACTATTAAGCTCATCCAGAGCTGGCAATGTTGTACGCGAAGCACGGGACTCCTGGAACATGCGTGCTGATTTACCAGGACGACTAGTTACCACCTCCGGTAACTGTAATATATCTCTCATGGCTTCAATCAATGCCTCCGTACGCTTCGCCATAGAGGAACGCCCCTGCGGCTCGTCCGCATCTGAATCGGATATTTCTCCATCCGAATTTAAAGGGGAACTCTGCCCAATATCAGATACATCTGACTCGCTCCGTGTAGAGGCCGGTAACGGCCTGCGTCGCTTCCTCTGAGAAGAATTAGCAGACACATATTGACCTAAAAGGTCAGACAAGTTGTTGATCGATCGAGCGATATCGTCCAATTTTTCACCGCTGTCGACCGCAGCGCTAGACGTTGTGGAGGTCTGCGTATCTGATTGCCGCAATGGCACTGGGTCGTGATCCGCGGCATCTGAACTCTGTTCAGACATGTCTCACCTGTATGAACAGGTCAAAGCGGTAATACCAGCAAAAACTATGCAGTTTTTCTTTTTTTTTTTTTTATATATGCTGAAGGGTTAACGCTCCACCAGGCAGGGTTACCCCAGCGGTTTTTCTGGTAGAAATAACCCTCAGAAGGGTTAATATTGCAAACTCACCACAACATATATATATGAAGTGTGAGTCCCAGCCAATTTTATGTCTCTAATGAGACTGCAGCTGCAGGATAGCGATCGCTGCGCTGCGGGGTGAGGAATCAGCACTCACCCAGCTGGCCGTGGTGTCTTATGAGGAGAGGAGCGGTCTGAGGAGCCCAGGAGCCTGTGTAATGGCCGCCACAGTGAGGGAGTCGCAGGAGAAGCGCCAGAGCGCGCGTCTTCCTGCTCAAAAGACCGGGAATAGTTAGGCCACGCCCCCTGCTAGCTCAAATGTTGAGCGCGAACTCCCCCGCTCCTGCTCCCTCTCTGTCCTGCAGCTATCTGCCTGCGGACAAAAGATCACCACATCTACAATGTAACAGCGCTGTCACAGCAGCGCTGAAGCATACTGACATAAATGTAGTAGCGCTGTCACAGCAGCGCTGAAGCATACTGACATACATGTAGTAGTGCTGTCACAGCAGCGCTGAAGCACTCACACATTATTATAATAAAAATTGTGTGGAAAACTCATCAGCTCAGCGCCACAGGGACCCCTAAGGGTTTCTGGCGCTATGCCCATGCTTCCCCCCAGGGCGGGAAGCGCAGTGACCCAGCGTGTGGTTTGCGCCCCCGCCAGGGAAAACTCTCCTCATCCCCCAGGGCCGGCAAGGATTCTGCAGGGACCATTATGTAATTACAGATCCGCCAAGGGAGAGGCTGGTGAAATACATTGATAAACATGTAATAGTGCTGTCACCGCAGCGCTGAAGCATACTGATATACATGTAATAGCGCTGCCATCAGACGCTAAAGCACTCACACATTAATAATAAAATTTTGTGTGGAGTACTCACCAGCCAAGGCGCCACAGGGACCCTCAGGGGTTTCTGGCGCTATGCCCATGCTTCCCCCCAGGGCGAGGAACGCAGTGACCGCACGTGTGGTTTGCGTCCCGCCAGGGAAGCTCTCCTCATCCCCAGGGCCGGCAAGGATTCTGCAGGGACTTTGAGTAAGTACAGATCCGCCAAGGAGAGGTTGGGGTACAGCAGCGCTGGTACCCCTGAGACCTCTAGACCAACTAGTGATCCAGGTCTCCTGTCCGAATATAAAATAATAAAATCTTCTGAGGAGCTGCATTAGCAGCGACCATCCTCTGGACCTCAAATCTTAGACTGGAGCTGAGTAGGAGGAGCCCGAGCTGGAGGGGCCAGCCAGTCAGCACTCTTTTGATCTGAGGTGACATCCTGATCTGGGGCTCCGCCTACCCATCAGTAATGAATACTGTGCTCTCTTCCTTCCATCTGCAGCTGAAAAAGAAACCGATCTGGCAATATGATTCTCCAGGTCAGTACGAGTATGCAGATACCAAACATTTATAGTTTTGTTTTTTTTTAATTCATGAAATTTTTTGGGGGCAAAATTTGAACGAAAAAATAAATACTTGTGTTGCCATTTTCTGAGGCCCCAAATGCTTTTAATTTTTGTGCCTCGAGCTGACATTTTTTAATGATACTATTTTGATTGCATCTTATTGAGTTTTATAGCAATGTTGCAGCAGCAAAAAAAAACAAAAAACCCAATTCTGGAGTTTTTCTTTTCGTTATGCCATTTACTGATCGGATTACCGTATATACTCATGTATAAGCCGACCCGAGTAAAAGCCGACCCCCCTAATTTTTCCACAAAAAACTAGGAAAACTTATTGACTCGTGTATAAGCCTAGGGTGAGAAATGCAGCAGCTGCTGGTAAACTTCAAAAGTAAAAATAGATAGCAATAAAAGTAAAATTTATTGAGACATCAGTAGGTTAAATGTTTTTTAATATCCATATTGAATCAGGAGCCCCATATAATGCTCCATACAGTTCATGATGGCCCCATAAGATGCTCCATACGATATAAGCCCCATATAATGCTGCACAAAGGTTAATAATGGCCCCATAAGATGCTCCATAAAATAATATGCCCCATATAATGCTCCATAGATTATGCCCCAATAAGATGCTCCATATATTTTATGCCCCACATGATGCTCCAAAATATGCCCCCATAAGATGTGCCATATATTTTATGCTACATATGATGCTGTTTTATGTCCTATATGATGCTCCATAGATGATGCCCCCATAAAATGTTCCATATATTCTATGCCCCATACAAAATATACCCCATATAATGCTGCACAAAGGTTAATAATGGCCCCATAAGATGCTCAAAATAATATGCACCATATGATGCTCCATAGATTATGCCCCATATGCTGCTGCAAATAAAAAAATAAAAAAAAAAAAACCGACATGCTCACCTCTCGTCGCTGGGGGCCAGTTGCCGGTGTCCTGAGCAGGCGGGGACACCGGCGCGCTATGGGGGACAGGTGCCGGTGTCACCTCTGGCTCAGGACCCCGGCACCTGAGATATTCATCTGTCCCCGGTCCACCGCTGCGCGCCGCTGTCAACCGGGTCCTCCGTCAGTGAATGCTCAGGCAGAGCACTAACTACGTCATCGCGCCCTCTGACCTGAACGTCACAGCCAGAGGACGCGGAGGACAGAGGGGTGAGCAGCGGTGGACGGGAGGCAGGTGAATATCGCATATACTTACCCCCTTCCTGGAGCGTCTCTGCAGCCCCCCTGCTTCTCCCGCGGTCTCCGGCAGCTATTCCTTCCTTCAGCGGTCACGTGGTACCGCTCATTAAAGTCATGAATATGCACATATTCATGACTTTAATGAGCGGTACCATGTGACCACTGAAGAAAGGAGCCTGAGACCGTGGGAAAAGCAGGGGGGCTGCAGAGACGCGCCAGGGGGGTGAGTATGATCTGACACCCCCGCTCCCCCTCCGACCCCCTGGCGTATATGACTCGCGTATGAGCCGAGAGGGGGACTTTCAGCCTTAAAAAATGGGCTGAAAATCTCGGCTTATACGCGAGTATATATGGTAATTTATTTTATACTTTGAAAGATTGCACATTTCTGAATGCAATGATATCAAATGTGTATTTTTTTATTATTTTATTTACAATGGGGGTGACTAACTTTGGTGGGGTTTTTATCTTCATTTTTTTTTTAACTTGTGTTTTTCACTTTTTACTTACCGTATATACTCGTGTATAAACCGAGATTTTCAGCCCATTTTTTAGGGCTGACAGTCCCCCTCTCGGCTTATACGCGGGTCATATATGGGGGTCGGCGGGGGACGGGGAGAGGGGGTATCGGATCATACTCACCCCTCCGCCGGCGCGGTCTCTGCAGCCCCCTTGCTTCTCCCACGATCTCCGGCTCCTTCCTGCAGCGGTCACATGGCACCGCTCATTAAAGTCATGAATATGCACATATTCATGACTTTAATGAGCGGTACCATGTGACCGCTGTAGGAAGGAAGCGCTGCGGAGAGCGTCGGGAGAAGAGGAGAGGCTGCAGAGACGCGCCGGCGGAGGGGTGAGTATAGTGATATTTACCTGTCCCGTTCCACCGCTGCGCTGCTCCCTCGTGACTCCTCTGGCTGTGAATGATCAGGCAGAGGGCGCGATGACGTCGTTAGTGCGCGCCGCGCCCCCTACCAGATCATTCACAGCCAGAGGAGTCAGACGAGGACGCAGCGTGCAGCGGTGCACGGAGGACAGGTAAATATCTCAGGACACCGGCACCTGGCCCCCAGCGACGAGAGGTGAGTATGTCATTTTTTTTCAGCAGCAGCAGCAGCATATGAGGCCTATACTATGGAGCATATGGGGCATAATCTGGAGCATATGGGGGCATAAGCTGTGGAACATATGGGGGCATAATATGGAGCATATGGGGGCATAAGCTGTGGAACATATGGGGGCATAATATGGAGCATATGGGGCATAATCTGGAGCATATGGGGGCATGATATGGAGCATATGGGGACATAAGCTGTGGAACATATGGGGGCATAATATGGAGCATATGGGGGCATAAGCTGTGGAACATATGGGGGCATAATATGGAGCATATGGGGGCATAATATGGAGCATATGGGGGCATAAGCTGTGGAGCATATGGGGCATAAGCTGTGGAACATATGGGGGCATACTATGGAGCATATGGGGGCATAATATGGAGCATATGGGGGCATAAGATGTGGAACATGTGGGGGCATAATATGGAGCATATGGGGCATAAGCTGTGGAACATATGGGTGCATAATATGGAGCAAATGGGGGCATAAGATGTGGAACATATGGGGGCATAAGCTGTGGAACATATGGGGGCATAATATTGAGCATATGGGGGCATAAGCTGTGGAACATATGGGGCATAATCTGTGGAACATATGGGGGCATAATATGGAGCATATGGGGCATAACTGTGGAACATATGGGGGCATAATATGGAGCAAATGGGGGCATAATCTGTGGAACATATGGGGCATAATCTGTGGAACATATGGGGGCATAAACTGTGGAACATATGGGGGCATAATCTGTGGAACATATGGGGCATAATCTGGAGCATATGGGGGCATAATCTGGAGCATATGGGGGCATAATCTGTGGAACATATGGGGCATAATCTGGAGCATACGGGGGCATAATCTGTGGAATATATGAGGGCTTAATCTGGAGCATATGGGGTATAATCTGGAGTATATGGGGGCATAATCTGTGGAGCATATTGGGCATAATCTGTGAAGCATATTGGGCATAATCTGGAGCATATAGGGGGCATAATCTGGAGTATATGGGGACATAATCTGTGGAGCATATTGGGCATAATCTGTGCAGCATATTGGGGCATAATCTGTGCAGCATCATATGGGGGCATAATCATTTTTCACCCTAGGCTTATACGCGAGTCAATAAGTTTTCCCAGTTTTTTGTGGCAAAATTAGGGGGGTCGGCTTATACGTAGGTCGGCTTATACATGAGTATATACAGTATTTGTTACTCCCCTTAAGGGACTTGAAGCTACAACTAATCGATTGCTTGGGCTATACATAGTAGAAATCATGATCTCTTAGGAGCGTTCACAGAATGATTATAATGATAGGCACGGGGGTCATCTGTAGACCACCGGCTGTCATGACAATCCATCAGCATCCTGCGATCACGTCACAGGTGCACTGATGCTACCGAAGAATGAAGCGATCCCTGCCGGTGTGTGTTAAATGCTGCCATCAGAATTTAAGTGGCCCTTTTCAGCTCAGTATATTGCAATAAGCAGAAAGGTACTGAATAGTCTAGCAGACCAGGGTGAATCCAGTATGGGAAACAATAAAATTATGTGTACAAAGCCTAAACCAGCAGTAAAAAATAAGCAGCGTCAGAAACACACCAAAAGCTCATTGTGGGAACATAGCCTCAGAGTGAGCTATGATAGTGCACAGGAACCTTATAGACTTTGGGAAATGGATAACGATACAGACCTTTGAAATCCCTCTGAGTACTTGTCTCAAGTTGTTGTGATTGGGCAACAGTTTTCAATAATTCTTGGATGACAATGCGATCGCTATTGCCGGCATCACTGGAAAATATAGGATAGCATCAGAACAAACATGTAGGAGCTGCTGGTTAGAGTGGGAGAAACTAAAACACGGATTTTGGTAAGAACTTACCTGTAAAATCCTTTTCAGCGAAGGAAGGAAGAGAGACACAGTATTCATTACTGATGGGTAGGCGGAGCCCCAGATCAGGATGTCACCTCAGATCAAAAGAGTGTGACTGGCTGGCCCCTCCAGCTCGGGCTCCTCCTACTCAGCTCCAGTCGTACCAAAGCTTTTAGGAAAAGAGCCAAGATCACCAGCGGAGCAACATAACCCCTTCTGAAGGAACTTCAGAGAAAAAACACAAGGATACAGGTTATGCATGCAAAGAAAGCCAAAAACCACAGAGTTCCAGGTACTACTCACGGAACCTGACTACTGCGATGAGCTGGCGATGCTGGAACAGAGCCTTAGCGCGCTGACCTCAGCCCAGATAATCGCTATCAGATAAGGGTCGTGCTGCATCTGAAAACATCAACACACTTCTGCCTTGGGAGGGTGCTGTGTCTCTCTTCCTTCCTTCGCTGAAAAGGATTTTACAGGTAAGTTCTTACCAAAATCCGTGTTTCAGCTGCAGATGGAAGGAAGAGAGCCACAGTATTCATTACTGATGGGACGTCCCAAAGCAGTTCAAAAATAAGGGTGGGAAAAACCAATAAAAGGCAGAAACCCAACAACCTTAACAACAAAGCGCAACCAGCGCTAAACACAAGTTCATCCAGAACTTTAAACTACAGCTGCCTGCAGGACCCTACGTCCGAGGGCTGCATCAGCGGAAGCACTGACGTTCACTTTATAAAACTTTGTAAACGTGTGGACAGAGCGCCAAGTTGCCGCTCGGCAGAGCTGCACTGCCGAGGCACCTTGATGAAAAGCCCACGATGAGGCCACAGCTCTCGTAGAATGGGCTCGAATCTTAATCGGGAAAAGTTCACCCCGAAGACGGTAAGCTTCCAAAATAGCTGACCGGATCCAACGAGCTATAGAATCCTTAGAAGCTCGTTGACCACGCCGACGACCTGCTGGAACCACAAACAGGGAGTCCGTCTTACGAAAACCTTGAGTAATAGATAGATAAAACTTCAAGGCCCGCACTAAATCCAATGTGTGTAAAGCTCGCTCTTTCACATTCTTCGGATCCGGGCAGAATGAAGGCAACACAATATCCTGGTTGACATGAAATTGTGACACCACTTTAGGCAAAAAATCACCCCGAGTGCGAAGCACTACACGATCCGGAAAAAACTCCAGAAAAGGAGGCGAACAAGAAAGAGCTGCCAACTCAGAAACTCTCCTCAAGGAAGTGACTGCAACAAGGAAAGCCACCTTCCAAGAAAGTAAAGAAAGGCTAGCAGAAACCATAGGCTCAAAAGGTTTATGCTGAAGAGCCTCCAAAACAAGGTTGAGCCGCCAAGGAGACACGGGTGCCTTCCGCGGCGGAAACTTACGAGATATACCTCGGAAAAAGGAAAGCACGTCTCTATTTGAAGCAATGGTTCTCCGAAACAATAAGGACAGAGCAGAAATCTGACCTTTCAGAGTGCTTACTGCCAAACCCTTGTCTAGCCCATGCTGTAGAAAAGCCAACAGGCTTGGGAATGGAAAATTTTCTCGGGTTCCGAGAGGACCCCAAACACCACGAAAAGAAGGTTTCCCAAATCTTGTGGTAAATCCTAGTAGTAGCCGGACATCTTGCAGCACGAAGGGTAGCAATGACCTCGGCTGAGAAACCTCTACGGGTCAAGATTTCGGTCTCAAGAGCCACGCCGTCAAACGCAGGGACATCAAGTCCGGATGACAAACGGGCCCCTGAGTCAACAAGTCCGGTTGAAGAGGGAGTGGAAAAGGAGGTGCCGCCAACAGCGACATTATTGTCGAGAACCACACCCTTCTTGGCCAGTCTGGAGCTATCAAAATAGCTGGAATTCTCTCTAGTCTGATCCGACGCAGTACTAGAGGAAGTAAGGATATCGGCGGGAATACATAGATCAGCTCGAACTGATCCCACTGAGCCACTAGAGCATCCACCGCCACCGCCTTCGGATCCTTGTACCTGGACATGAATGTCGGTAACTTGGCATTGAACCTGGATGCCATCAAATCCACTTGGGGGGTTCCCCAGCGAGAGCACAGTAGTGCAAACACATCCGGATGGAGGCTCCATTCCCCGGAATCCATCCTTCTGCGACTGAGAAAGTCCGCTGTAACATTCTGAACCCCTGGAATGTGAATCGCCGAAATGGCTGGTACATTGGCCTCTGCCCAAATCAGAATTCGGGACACCTCTACCATGAGTCTGGAACTCCTTGTCCCACCTTGGTGATTGATATACGCGACAGCCGTCGCATTGTCTGTCTGCACACGGACTGGCAGACCGCTCAAAGGGACCGTCCAATGTTGGAGGCAAAGGAAAATCGCCCTCAATTCCAGGATGTTGATCGGAAGCACAGACTCTTCCGATGACCATACCCCCTGAATCCAGAGATTGTTCCAAACACCCCCCCAGCCCGTCAGGCTGGCATCGGTGGTTATGACTGACCACTTCAGAGGGAGGAAAGACTTCCCCAGGGAGAATGCCCCTGGACGTAACCACCATTCTAGAGAATCCCGCACCGCGCGAGAAATGGTGACACTGCAATCCAGCGATTGCGACTGATTCCATCGACTCAAGATGAACCTTTGAAGAGTCCTGGAGTGGAACTGGGCAAAAGGAATTGCCTCCATGGACGCCACCATCAGTCCTAGAAGACGCATACACTTCCGTAGAGACATTGCCGTTGAGGATCTCATAATCTGTACATGTCGAAGAAGACATGACTGTTTGTCTGGTGGTAGGGAAACTACCGACCGAAACGTGTCGAGATGCATTCCCAAAAAGAGGATTGTCCTCGATGGTTCCAGGGACGACTTCTCCCAATTGACCAGCCAACCGAAGTCCTTCAGAAACTGAAGAGACAAATCCCGAGCCGTCAACGCCTCCTCCTCCGAGGAAGCCATGATCAAAAGATCGTCCAGATAAGGGAGAATCGTAATCCCCTGTTTTCGAAGGATTGCCATGAGAGGCGCCAGAATTTTTGTAAAGACCCTTGGCGCTGAGGCTAAGCCGAACGGCAGAGCCACGAACTGGTAATGATTCTGACCTATGGCAAATCGAAGAAAGCGCTGATGAGCCTTTCCGATGGGAATATGCAAATAGGCGTCGCGAATGTCGATTGACATCAGAAAATCGTTCTGTGACAGAGCTGCCACAACGGAACGAAGCGACTCCATGCGAAATTTCCGGGCATGGACATGCCGGTTTAATCGCTTGAGATCCAGAATCGGGCGAAATTTGTTCTCCTTTTTGGGAACTATAAAAAGGTTGGAATAAAAACCTTTCCCTCGGTCCTCTGACGGAACCGGTATCACTACACCCTTTTGTAGTAGCGATTCGACCTCTCGCTGTAGAGCGACAACAAGCTCGGGTTCCGACGGAACGCGAGATTGACAAAAAACATTTGGGGGTTGAGAAGCAAACTCTATGAAATAGCCTGCCGACACTATCCGCGTTACCCAGGAATCTGGAACGCGAGCCATCCAAGTCTCCTTGAAAAGAAGCAGGCGACCCCCCACTCGAGAATCCTCGAGTGGACCCCTGGCGTCAATCCGACTTTGCGGGTTTCTTGTCAAGTTCCCGCTTGTTCTGGCGGAAACTCTGCTTCCAGGGAGTACGAGTTTTCTGAGAGGATTTCTTTCCTGAGAAAGAAGGACGACCCGATCCCCACGAGGAGTGACTAGATCGTCCTCGGCCCCGAAAGGACCGCCGACCACTATAAACACCAGGCTTACTGGACACCGAGGCCATGGCCCTTCGCTGTGGTAATGCTGATTCCTTCGCCTTAGCCTTGGAAATCAGCTCTGTGAGGTCGGATCCAAAAAGATGGCCACCCTTGTAAGGTAAGGCCAACAACCCTTGTTTGGAAACTGCGTCCCCGGCCCACTGTCTGAGCCATAAAGCTCTTCTGACTGTGACCGCTGAAGCTTGCGCTTTGGCCAGCAGAGATGCCGTATCCAGACCGGCATCAAAGATATAACAGGCTGCCGTTTCTAACCATTCACAAGTTTCCCGTATCTCAGATAACGGAGATTCATTTTGCAACTCCGTCTTCAGACGTGCCAACCAGCTTAGAGAAGCTCTAGCAGCACACATGGATCCTAGCACTGCTCGAAATCCATGACCCGCAGCCTCATAGCTTGCTTTTGCCGCCAATTCTGCCTTTCTATCCAAAGGCTCCTGTAAGCTCGCTTTTCCCTTAATAGGGAGTAGAGAGGATTTACTAAGCTGAGACAAAGACACATCCACTTCAGGAGCAGAAGTCCAATTAGCCTTTAACTCCGTAGAGCAAGGATAAAGTGTATCAAAGAAATGCGTTCCATGAAAACGCTTATCTGGACATAGACGTTCCTCCTCTATTACACCATTAAGCTCATCCAGAGTTGGCAATGTTGTGCGCGAAGCACGGGACTCCTGGAACATGCGTGCTGATTTACCAGGACGACTAGTTACCTCCTCCGGTAACTGTAGTATATCTCTCATGGCTTCAATTAATGCCTCCGTACGCTTCGTCATAGAGGAACGCCCCTGCGGCTCGTCCGCATCTGAATCGGATATTTCTCCATCCGAATTTAAAGGGGAACTCTGCCCAATATCAGATACATCTGACTCGCTCCGTGTAGAGGCCGGTAACGGCCTGCGTCGCTTCCTCTGAGAGGAATTAGCAGACACATATTGACCTAAAAGGTCAGACAAGTTATTAATCGATCGAGCGATATCATCCAATTTTCCACCGCTGTCGACCGCAGCGCTAGACGCTGTGGAGGTCTGCGTATCTGATTGCCGCAATGGCACTGGGACGTGATCCGCGGCATCTGAACTCTGTTCAGACATGTCTCACCTGTATGAGCAGGTCAAAGCGGTAATACCAGCAAAAAACTATGCGGTTTTTTTTTTTTTTTTTTTTAAACGCTGAAGGGTTAACGCTCCACCAAGCAGGGTTACCCCAGCGGTATTCAGTCAGCAAATTTAACTGGTAGAAATAACCCTCAGAGGGGTTAATATTGCAAACTCACCAAAATATATATATATTTGTGAGCCCCAGCCAATTTTTATGTCTCTGATGAGACTGCAGCTGCAGGATAGCGATCGCTGCGCTGCGGGGTGAGGAATCCGCACTCACCCAGCTGGCCGTGGTGTCTTATGAGGAGAGGAGCGGTCCGAGGAGCCCAGGAGCCTGAGTAATGGCCGCCACAGTGAGGGGGTCGCAGGAGAAACGCCAGAGCGCGCGTCTTCCTGCTCAAAAGACCGGGATAGATAGGCCACGCCCCCCGCCAGCTCAAATAATGAGCGCGAACTCTCCCCGCTCCTGCTCCCTCTCTGTCCTGCAGCTATCTGCCTGCGGACAAAAAATCACCACATCTACTTGTAACAGCGCTGTCACAGCAGCGCTGAAGCATACTGACATTACATGTAGTAGCGCTGTCACAGCAGCGCTGAAGCATACTGACATTACATGTAGTAGCGCTGTCACAGCAGCGCTGAAGCATACTGACATACATGTAGTAGCGCTGTCACAGCAGCGCTGAAGCATACTGACATTACATGTAGTAGCGCTGTCACAGCAGCGCTGAAGCATACTGACATTACATGTAGTAGCGCTGTCACAGCAGCGCTGAAGCATACTGACATACATGTAGTAACGCTGTCACAGCAGCGCTGAAGCATACTGACATTAGTAATAGCGCTGCTCATTCAGACGCTAAAGCACTCACACATAATTATTATTAAAATTTGTGTGGAGTACTCACCAGCCAAGGCGCCACAGGGACCCTCAGGGGTTTCTGGCGCAGTGCCCATGCTTCCCCCCAGGGCGAAGAACGCAGTGACCGCACGTGTGGTTTGCGTTCCCGCCAGAGAAGCTCTCCTCATCCCCCAGGGCCGGCAAGGATTCTGCAGGGACTTTGAGTAAATACAGATCCGCCAAGGGAGAGGTTGGGGTACAGCAGCGCTGGTACCCCTGAGACCTCTAGACCAACTAGTGATCCAAGTCTCCTGTCCGAATATTAAAATAATAAAATCTTCTGAGGAGCTGCATTAGCAGCGACCATCCTCTGGACCTCAAATCTTAGACTGGAGCTGAGTAGGAGGAGCCCGAGCTGGAGGGGCCAGCCAGTCATCACTCTTTTGATCTGAGGTAACATCCTGATCTGGGGCTCCGCCTACCCATCAGTAATGAATACTGTGGCTCTCTTCCTTCCATCTGCAGCTGAAATATCTTGTCTTTTGCATATAATTATATGAACATATAATATTACAGGTATACAATTTACCAACATGGAGAACTCCATGTTGGAAGTGAAAAAAGAAAAAGGTTAGGTGCATACAAGGTTAAAGGGTTTTGTAATTTTCATTTCAAAGGGTAAAAATCTGCTGTAACGTTACAACACACAGATTGGCATATCTGCATAAAATCCCAGTCACATGCATTATACTGTACTTTGTTATACTTCAGTGTTTTGTACAGTCCAGACTCAAAGTTGTATAAATTACAGAAATATTTAGATACACATTTCCAGACTCAAGTTGTGACTGGGATGGCATAATGTGGACAGCATTTCCGTCCGCTTCTATTAGCAGACCTGCATATGTATCAACCCAAGTAAAAGAAACTACTGTAAAAGCTTCCACAAGTTCTTCTTTTATACAATTTCTGTCAATTTTAATATAACCAGAACATTTGTGAATATAAAATCAAAATCTGATCTCTGAATGAATATATTCACTCCTAAAAACAATAATTTGATAAAACCTCATGTATAACAGAACCTCTTAGGGTGTTAATTTTGGTCACCTTCAGCTATATACAGAACAGGCCATATTTTATCAAATAACTGTTGGATATAGGACATTTTGAAATTATGGGTTCTTATTTTTTCTACTGAACACTCTTGATAATTTGTTTTTAGGGTATGTGCACATGTTGCAGATTAGCCTGCGGAATTTTCTGCACAGAATCTGCACTTGGCAGAAAACGCAGGTGCGTTTTTTTATGCGGTTTTGCTGTGTTTTTCATGCAGATTTGTATGCGTTTCTGTAAGCTAAATAAAGATGTTATTTAACAAAAAAAATATTTGTGATGTCATTTCTTGTCCAACCTCCTCTTTTACAATTGTCCAATCCACACTCCATTACACACATAGATAGATATGGGATAGATCGATAGATAAAATGGTACATAGTTAAAGACACACACAAAATCTTCACGCAATATCTTTAACTTAAAAGAAAACAAAAAAAGGAGATTTTTGTGTACTCACCGTAAAATCCTTTTCTCCGAGACGCTCATTGGGGGACACACAGACCGTGGGTGTTATGCTGCTGCCACTAGGAGGACACTAAGCAATACATTAAGCACAAAAGATTAACTCCTACTCCTGCAGTATACACCTCCTGTTGGCTCAATCCTGAACCAGTTCGGTGCCAAAGCAGTAGGAGCTCATAACAGAGTGCAATATGTCACAAATCAAATAACTACTTACAAATATACAACGAGGCTTCAAATTAAACAAGGGTGGGAGCTGTGTCCCCCAATGAGCGTCTCGGAGAAAAGGATTTTACGGTGAGTACACAAAAATCTCCTTTTCTCCTTCGCCTCATTGGGGGACACACAGACCGTGGGACGTCCCAAAGCAGTCCCTGGGTGGGAAGCCATCAACAGATGGAGCCTCGTGAAAACGTATGCATACAAAACGCTTAACTGGTTAACGATCAACTTACAGATGCGCAACAGCTGATTGCAGAATTTGCCTGCCAAGTGCCGCATCTGAAGAAACCTGAGCATGAATTTGATAATGCTTGACGAAAGTATGAAGACTGGACCAAGTCGCAGCCTTGCACACTTGTTGTGCCGAAGCCTGGTGCCGAATGGCCCAGGAGGCCCCCACAGATCGAGTGGAGTGTGCCTTAATCCCAGCCGGGATAGGCTGACCTTTAACACGATACGCCTCTTGCATCGCAGAGCGAATCCATCTGGCTAACGTGGCCTTGGAAGCAGGAAGACCCTGTCTGCGTCCTTCCGGAAGCACAAACAGAGCGTCCGATTTTCGGAAAGGTGCCGTTCTAGAAATATACCTTCGGAGGGCTCTCACCAAATCCAGGGTGTGAAGAGCTTTTTCAGTACGGTGAATCGGCGCCGGACAGAACGAAGGCAAAACTATCTCCTCATTGATGTGAAAATCCGAAACGACCTTAGGCGTGAAAGAAGGAGACGTTCTAAGAACTACCTTGTCCTGGTGAAAAATAAGGAAAGGAGATTTACAAGATAAGGCTGCCAACTCCGATACCCGTCTGATAGAGGTAATCGCCACTAGGAAGACAACCTTCCAGGAGAGAAGCGATAAGGACACTTCAGACAAAGGTTCGAAGGGTGATTCCTGTAAGGCACTGAGGACCAAATTAAGGTCCCAAGGCTCTAAAGGCCTCTTGTAGGGCGGAACAAGATGTGACACTCCCTGGATAAAGGTCCTGACCTGAGACTTAGATGCGATCCGCCGTTGGAAAAGGACGGACAACGCAGAAATCTGTCCCTTGAGAGAGGAGAGAGCTAACCCTGAATCCATTCCTGTTTGAAGAAACTCTAGAATGGAAGGGATAGAAAAAAACCAAAGGGGAACGACCCTGGTCTTTACACCAGGAAAAAAATGTCTTCCAGACTCGATGATAAATGCGTGCGGAAGCCGGCTTCCTGGCATTGATCATTGTTGAAACCACGTTGGTAGAGAAACCAGCCTGACTTAAGATCCAGGCTTCAATGGCCATACCGTCAAATTCAGCGCTTTCGAATTGTGATGGTAAATTGGACCCTGTGAAAGAAGGTCCGGACGATCTGGTAATCTCCAGGGAACGTCTGCGACTAGACGCACTAGTTCCGCATACCACGGACGGCGAGGCCAGTCCGGAGCGACCAGAATGAGAGGAACGCCTTCCGCTTTGATCTTCCGAATCACCCTGGGGATTAACGGAAGAGGTGGGAAGATGTAAGGAAGGCGAAATTGACTCCAAGGGAGAACTAGCGCATCCGAACCGATGGCTAATGGATCGCGTGATCGACTTATGAAGGTCTGAATTTTGGCATTCAATCTGGATGCCATGAGATCCACATCCGGAATTCCCCAACGCTGGCAAATGAGTTGAAACATTTCCGGGTGAAGGGACCATTCCCCTGAGTCTAAGCCTTGGCGACTGAGGAAGTCGGCCTCCCAATTGTCCACTCCCGGGATGTGAACCGCGGAGATGGGCGAGCGGTTTTCCTCGGCCCAGCGCAGGATGTGCGATACCTCAAGCATAGCTGTTCTGCTCCGAGTGCCCCCCTGGCGGTTGATATACACCACGGCCGTGGCGTTGTCTGACTGAATCCGGATGGGACGTCCGGCCAGTAGATGATGGAACTGCACGAGAGCTAACCTGATAGCTCTGATCTCCAGGATGTTGATCGGAAGACGGGCCTCTGATAGAGACCATCGGCCTTGAGCCGTGTGATGGAGGAACACTGCTCCCCATCCGAGGAGACTGGCATCGGTGGTCACCACCAGCCAATGGATCGGCAGAAAGGATTTTCCCTGATTCAGTGATGAAGCCTTTGTCCACCATTTTAAGGAGCTTCTGACTGTGGGAGACAGACGGAAACGGCGACCTAAAGACGCAGGGATCCTGTCCCAAAGCGATATTAGCTCCTGTTGAAGAGGACGAAGGTGGAACTGAGCGAATGGTACTGCCTCGATGGACGCTACCATTTTCCCCAGGACCTGCATCGCGCTCCGCAGAGAGTGCGAGTGGCCTAGAAACAACAGGAGTACTCCCCGTCTCAGAGAGTTGATCTTCTCTGGCGGGAGAGATACCAACCCTTGGAAGGTGTCCAGAATCATTCCCAGAAAAGGCATCTTCTGAGAAGGAATGGGAAGAGACTTGTCCAAATTGATTAGCCAGCCCAAACGAGAAAGGGTGTCGATAGTGATCTCGACACTTTCTGCGCAGGCCTGAAAAGACAGACCTTTGATGAGTAGGTCGTCCAGATACGGGAGGACTACCACACCCCGAGAGTGTAAAATTGACATGGCGGCCGCCTTGACCTTTGTGAACACTCTGGGGGCAGTTGCGAGACCGAAAGGCAGAGCGGCAAATTGAAAATGATCCTCTCCGACCGCAAAACGCAGAAACTTTTGATGACCTCTGAAAATTGGAATGTGTAGATACGCATCCTTGATGTCTATAGACGCCAAGTATTCTTTCCTTTCTAGAGATGCGACCACAGAACGGAGGGATTCCATCCTGAAATGACGGATTCTGATGAACTTGTTTAGTAATTTGAGGTCTAGAATAGGACGCAAGGAGCCGTCCTTCTTGGGAACCACAAAGAGGTTTGAGTAAAACCCTTGGAATCTTTCCCTGTGAGGGACTGGGACGATGACGCCGCTGGAACGAAGTATGTCCAGAGCCTGAAGGAAGGGAGCTATGAGATCCTTGGACTTGGGGGGACGTGACTGAAAAACGTGTTGGGGGGAGGGACAAGAATTCGATCTTGTAGCCGGAGTGTACCAGATCGAGGACCCACTGGTCCTGAATGACCGACCCCCAGACTTCCGAAACAAGAGTAGGCGGCCGCCTACCTTGTTTGGGACCCCCGTCCTTGGTAAGGAGTCATTGGGAAGACTTGCGAGAAGAGGAGCTCCTATTTCCCGCCTGAGAAAATCTGTTTCTCCAGGGCTGAGAGGACCTGGACGATGGTTGCGAGCCCCTATCTCTGCGAGCTGGACGGGGTGCTCGAGACGAGGTCGAGGACCAATTAAAGGAACTACGAAATGGCCGGGAACGACCTTGGTATTGATACCGAAAAGGTCGATTGATTCTGCGCTGCGGAAGAAATTTGCTCTTGCCCCCAGTGGCGTCAGAAATAATTTGATCAAGACAGTCTCCAAAAAGACGTCCTGAAAGATAAGGCAGCGAAGTCAAAGTTCTCTTTGAAGCAGCATCTGCACGCCACTCTCGGAGCCAGAGGGATCTCCGAATAGCGATAGCATTGGCTGCTGTGAGTGCAGCGCAATTAGCTGCATCTAGGGACGCATGAACCATGTAGTCACCTGCCCGAGTAATCTGATAGGCCAGATTACGTGCCTCGGGTGAAAGGGAGATATCGCTAGTTGTTTTAACTAGGTCCTCAACCCAAGCCACCATGGCCCTTGCTACCCAGGTGGCCGCAAAGGAGGGGGAGAGAGAGGCTCCAGCCGCCTCAAAAATTGATTTTGCGAGGTTGTCAATTTGTTTGTCAGACGGGTTCCTAATGGATGAACTATCTGACACAGAGAGCAGGGTTTTTGAAGCTAAGCGAGATACTGGAGGATCTACCACTGGAGATTCAGTCCACTCTTTCGCTACAGTTGCTGAAAATGGATAACGAGCTTTCAGAGACTTCAGCCCTGAAAAACGTTTGTCTGGACGCTCCCTCTGTCCCTGGACAATTTCCGTAAATTCAGGGTGATTACCAAACACCTTGTGAGTACGTTTGGCTCTTTTGAAAGAGATAGGGTGATTTGGTTGAGACCCGGGTTCTTCATCTAGTTTGAGGATTTTATTAATTGCCTCAATGAGAGAATCTAACGATTCCTGAAATACTGGCGAGTTGGGGTCATCACCAATGTCCGACTCGTATTCCGAATCATGATCACTACGATATCTGGGCGAAGGGGAGCGAGAGCCTGAGCTCGCCGATGCCGAACCGCTGGATGGATTAGGAGACGCATTATGGCGGCGTTTTCTGGACGACCGCTTTGCGGACGCCGAGGGTCTGCCCCTGTCTGATGAGGTCTCTCTGAAGGCTAACGGGCCCCTTTCTGGAAAAGGGACGCCCTGGGAAGAAGCGGAGCCGCGGAAAGTATCCAAGGCCCTAGTCAGAGAATCCATGGAATGCGCCAGAAATTCTGGCCATCCTGAAGGACCTGGCTCAATGGGATCAGGAATAGACAGAGACTCCTGAACGGTAGTAGGGGGCTCCTGAGCGGCAGAAGCAGTGGGCTCTTGGGCACATGATGTACAGAATTGGGAACCATGCTTTGACGGCAGTGGAGCGTTGCATGCAATGCAGGCGGCATATACTACAGTGTAGTTTTTAGCCTTTTTAGCGTCCTTTGATTGCGACATATTTTCTGCAATTTTTGGAGCCTGCTGCAGTAGAAGGGTTAATCGCAGTGCCGACCTAGTCGCAGCGTGCACTTACCCAGGTCCTGTGCAGGGAAGAAGGAGAACAGCGTCCCAGCGCTGCTCCACAAAAAAGATGGCGCCCGAGATTATAGCAGCGCTTCTCGTGTGGTACGAGAAGCGCCAGAGGTAGTGGGAGGAGAGAGGGAGGACCCAGGAGAGAGACCCATGTAATCTAACGCAGGCCAATAGCGTTAGAGATGGGCGGAGCCGTTCGCTTGAGGCCTATCCCGGCCTGAAGCCGGGGACTAAATTTAGAAAATGCGGCCTATGCCGGCCCGAAGCCGGGGCCTAAATTTTTGCGGCCTACCCCGGAGCTGAAGCCGGGGAGTATATTTAAGGCCGTGGCCGCGAATATAGCGCTAGCGGCGTGATTGTAGCGCTAGCGGCGCGATTGTAGCGCTAGCGGCGCAGGCGCAAAGACGTGGCGGCGCAACACCGCTGCGGCCGCGATGCGACGCCAAAGCGGTCGCGGCGACATGAGGCAAAATCGCCCTCCTGATATACTCACTGCGGGGGGGCCCGAAGATGGAGACCGCAGGACTACAGCATTTATGGCCGTACTTCCTCAATCCACCATCCCCTTTCATTAGGGGGGTGGAGAGGGATCTTTCATGCATCAGACCGCCACAGCTTCAGGAGAGGTGAGCGGGATATTCAATCAAAGGTGCCACGCGAATCCATCATCTACCTCGTGGGATATCTCATGGGGAGAGCGGCCCATTCCAGGGATCTGTCGCCCCATGGTAGCGTGGCAGGAGGGGTACGTGGAGGCGACACTCGCACGATGCCGCCTGTTGTTGGTTTTTGGGA
>JARQOD010000002.1:64876570-64899739 GCA_033576555.1 Oophaga sylvatica | reverse complement strand
GATCGTGACTTTTCGTACAAGTCCCGTCGCCCATCCGTGCGTGAAGAAAGTAAAAATAAGAAAAAGTTTAAAAAATCAGAAAAAAATGGGGTCTGAGAGCAGACCCTAGTGCCTCCTACAGACACTAAGCAAGAACTGTGTAATGTATGTAGTACAGTTCATATAGCGTCTTGTGCTTGCGTGCGATGAAAACACAGGAGTCACAGGTTTGATATAGAAAAGTCCTGTATTACTTCATACAAGTTGGCAGAAATAGTCACACAGTTTGCACACACAGAAACAGGAGACACAGCAGGCCAGAGTAATCCAAGCTCAGCAATCACTCTCCAATACAGATTCAGGATCTTCTTCTCTGTTACCGTAAGTCCATGCAAACGTGGGTCTTTCAAAGAGCAGGGTTCAGAGTCCACAAGTGCTTCAGAGTTCCTCAGTAGGAATAGCTGGAGTACAAGGTCCAAGGCTTACAGGAGTCAAGTCACAGGTTCACTGCAGGCTAGATTCTGAAGCACTGATTGCTCAGCTGTGGCTGCTTAAGAAGCAAAGGAGAGAATCAGGGCGGGAACATGCAAGCTGGAAACTCCATTTTGACTGAGGGCAAGATAGCTGCAGCAAGACAGAAAGTAAAATGGCTGACGAACAAACTGAGTTTCAGGAATATATACATAGAACCTTACATTACTCCCCCCTTAAGGACAACCTCCGGATGACCTCAGACCAGGCTTGTGTGGGTACCTCTGATGAAACTGACGGAGCAAGCGAGGAGCATTAACGTTATTGACCGGTTCCCATGAGTTGTCCTCCACTGGGTAGCCCTGCCATTTAATCAGATATTGTAACTGATTTCTATACAACCTGGAATCTAAAATCCTTTCCACCACAAATTCTTCCTGACCATCGACTAGCACTGGGTCAGGGCAAGGAGAGGAACGTCCAGGAAACGTATTGGGTGTCGCAGCCTTTAGTAGGGATACATGAAAGACAGGGTGGATTCTCATAGTTCTGGGCAGTTGAAGACGACAAGCAACGGCACTTATAATTTTACTGATTTTATAGGGTCCAATGTACTTATGTCCCAACTTAGACGATGGAATCCTTAACTTAAGATTTCTGGTTGACAGCCAGACCAAGTCTCCTACCTTGAAAGCTGATGCAGGTTTACGAAATTTATCTGCTGCTTTCTTGTACCTTTCTTGAGCCGATTCCAGATTTTCCTTTAGAAGATCCATATTCTTCTGTAAAGACGTGATTCTTTCAGCCACTGCTGGTAAAGGCGTTTCTATGGGAAATCGTGGTAGAATGTTAGGATGATAACCTAGATTAGAGTAAAAAGGAGACTGTTTAGTGGAGGCACTCTGAGAGTTGTTATACGAGAACTCAGCTAATGGAAGTAGATCCACCCAATCATCCTGTAGGTGGCAGATAAAGCAGCGGAGATACTGCTCCAGGGTTTGATTGGTTCGTTCGGTCTGTCCATTAGTCTGGGGATGAAAAGCAGAAGAAAGGTTTACTTTAATGTCCAATGCTGCACAGAAATTTTGCCAAAACCTAGAAGTGAATTGCACCCCTCGATCCGAAATAACCTCATCCGGTACTCCATGTAAGCGAAACACATCTTTAATCATCAAATCTGATGTCTGTTTTGCAGTGGGTAAGCCGACACAAGGGATAAAATGAGCTGCCTTTGTTAGACGGTCAACCACCACTAGAATGGTGTTCTTCCCCTGAGAGGTTGGTAACTCCACAATGAAGTCCATAGAAATGGATCCCCACGGGCGGGACGGGGTGGGAAGAGGCTGTAACAGACCAGTTGGTGAGGAGCGAGGTGTTTTGCATCTTGCACAGACCTCACATGAAGTGACATAATTCAAAACATCCTTCCTGCAAGTGGGCCACCAAAAGAAACGAGAAAGAAATTCCTGTGTCTTTAGAATTCCTCTATGCCCAGCTATCTTGGAATCGTGAATGAGTTGCAATACTCTTAATCTGACTGTTTCAGGAATATACAGACGTTGTCCCTGAATCCACACACCATTCTTAAAGACAAGACTTACGTCCCTTGGGGGTTGTGCCAAAAAGGAATCCGCATGGTATGCTTCCTTGATGTCCTTAAGTAGGTCTTGATTATGAATTACTCCTAGGAATCTAGAGTCAGGAAGAATAGTCTTAGGAGGAGTAATTGGACGTGTCTCTGCTGAGTAAATCCTAGAGAGTGCATCAGCCTTTCCATTGCGCGATCCTGGTCTATAAGAGATGATAAAATTAAATTGGTTTAAGAAAAGATTCCAGCGAGCCTGGCGAGGAGTCAGGCACTTAGCCGACCTGATAAACTCAAGGTTACGATGGTCTGTCAGGACGACTATTTGCTGTGCAGCTCCCTGAAGAAGGTGTCTCCATTCTTTGAAGGCGGCAATAATGGCCAACAACTCTCTATTGCCCACATCGTAGTTCCTCTCAGCCGAAGACAACTGCTGGGAAAAGAAGGCACAGGGATGCAAGACATTCTTCTCACCTGTTCTCTGAGAGAGTATAGCTCCAACGGCACAGTCTGAAGCATCCACCTCTATTATGAAGGCAAGCTCAGGGTTGGGATGTACTAGGATAGGTGCAGTGGTAAATTTATCTTTTAGACGGGAAAATGCTTCCTGGGCTTGGGGAGTCCAGGAAAACCTAGACTCTTTCCGGGTAAGTTGAGTGATAGGTGATACTACCTCAGAGAAATTTCTAATGAAACGTCTATAGAAGTTGGCAAACCCGATGAAGCGCTGTACCTCCTTCACATTTCTAGGACTTGGCCAATCCTTGATGGCTTGGGTTTTGCTTCCATCCATACTAATTCCTTGTGTAGACAGTACATACCCCAGAAATTGAATTTCGGTCCTATGGAATTCACACTTTTCAAGTTTGATGTAAAGATGATTTTGTCTTAGACGTTCCAAGACCATTCTCACATGTCCATGATGTTCCTCTGTGGAGTTAGAAAAAATTAGAATATCATCCAAATAAATTACCACGAATGTATCTAGGAGATCCCTGAAGATGTCATTCACCAAGTGTTGGAAAGTGGCTGGGGCGGTACTCAGACCAAAAGGCATAACTAGATATTCAAAGTGTCCATAGCGTGACCTGAATGCAGTCTTCCATTCATCCCCAGGTCTAATACGGACTAAGTTATAGGCCCCACGAAGATCTAGTTTAGAAAAAATTTTGGCATGTCGCACTCTCTCCAATAACTCAGGGATTAAAGGCAATGGATAACGGTTTCTAATAGTAACCTTATTGAGTTCCCTATAGTCTACGCATGGTCTCAGAGATCCATCTTTCTTCTTTACAAAGAAGATGGGTGCACCTGCAGGAGATGAAGAGGGGCGTATGAAGCCCTTGGCTAGATTTTCATCTATGTAATCCTTTAAAGCCTTTAGCTCGGGCCCCGCCAGGGGGTAGATCTTACCAAAAGGTATCTCTGCTCCAGGCAATAATTCAATTGGACAATCATATGGACGGTGAGGAGGAAGCTGGTCAGCGTTCTTCTTCTCACATAAATCCACATAGTCCTGGTATACAGCTGGTAGTTCAGGGACTGACATGATTCCTTTAGGAACAGAGCAAGCTGAAACTTTTGGACTCATCTGTTTCTCTGGAAAGTGTAATTCCTTGGTCTCCCAGTTAATGGTAGGATTCTGAGCCTGCAGCCATGGTAGCCCTAGAATAATGGGAAAGTGGGGAGAAGAGATAAGCATAAAGGACAGTTTCTCTTGATGATCTTTACCCATAAGAACCATCAAAGGCTCTGTTTCCTGATCCACTGGTCCAGAGGTCAGCAGGGAGCCATCCACAGTTTCCATCTGTACTGGAGTAGCCTTCTTCACTGAACGTATTCCCTGTTTCAGAGCAAAGGAGACATCCATAAAATTTCCACTTGCCCCTGAGTCGATCATAGCAGAGCTAGACACCCAAGCTGAGTCAACCCAGAGTTTGATGGAAAGAAAGCAATGAGAATTGTTTTTCTTACAACTCAGCTGGGACACCGCTGAGGAAACTTGAAAAATGGCAGCGTTTACACAGTCAACGTCCTCAGAGGTAACGGAGTTTAAGTCCGAGAAATCAAGATCTGTTGCTGCAGATCTCTCTGGAGCCTGAGGCTCGGACCTGACAGATCCCCTCTCGCAACACTCACAATGAATGAGTGCTGCAGTAGTCTTACGAGAACGGCTGGGGCAGTTTATAATGAAGTGCCCTGACTTACCACAATAGAAACATAGATTCTCCTTAAAACGATGTTCCTTGCGTGCATCACTAACCCGTCGTTGTAAAGAGTCCACCTGCATGGGTTCAGGTTCAGGTTCCCGTGTAATCCTACTCAAAGGTTCCTTAGCTGGAGAGGAAGGTAGGAAAAGGTTAGTACGATTGCTTTCGAACCATCTCTCTTGCCTGCGTTCAGTCAGACGAGTATCAATACGGATGCAGTAGTTAATAAAGTCACCTAACGCAGTGGGAGGGTCGGCACGAGCAAGTTCATCCTTAATCAGTGGAGATAACCCCTTTCGAAAACACGGATTTTGGTAAGAACTTACCTGTAAAATCCTTTTCAGCGAAGGAAGGAAGAGAGACACAGTATTCATTACTGATGGGTAGGCGGAGCCCCAGATCAGGATGTCACCTCAGATCAAAAGAGTGCTGACTGGCTGGCCCCTCCAGCTCGGGCTCCTCCTACTCAGCTCCAGTCGTACCAAAGCTTTGAGGAAAAGAGCCAAGATCACCAGCGGAGCAACATAACCCCTTCTGAAGGAACTTCAGAGAAAAAACACAAGGATACAGGTTATGCATGCAAAGAAAGCCAAAAACCACAGAGTTCCAGGTACTACTCACGGAACCTGACTACTGCGATGAGCTGGCGATGCTGGAACAGAGCCTTAGCGCGCTGACCTCAGCCCAGATAATCGCTATCAGATAAGGGTCGCGCTGCATCTGAAAACATCAACACACTTCTGCCTTGGGAGGGTGCTGTGTCTCTCTTCCTTCCTTCGCTGAAAAGGATTTTACAGGTAAGTTCTTACCAAAATCCGTGTTTCAGCTGCAGATGGAAGGAAGAGAGCCACAGTATTCATTACTGATGGGACGTCCCAAAGCAGTTCAAAAATAAGGGTGGGAAAAACCAATAAAAGGCAGAAACCCAACAACCTTAACAACAAAGCGCAACCAGCGCTAAACACAAGTTCATCCAGAACTTTAAACTACAGCTGCCTGCAGGACCCTACGTCCGAGGGCTGCATCAGCGGAAGCACTGACGTCCACTTTATAAAACTTTGTAAACGTGTGGACAGAGCGCCAAGTTGCCGCTCGGCAGAGCTGCACTGCCGAGGCACCTTGATGAAAAGCCCACGATGAGGCCACAGCTCTCGTAGAATGGGCTCGAATCTTAATCGGGCAAGATTCACCCCGAAGACGGTAAGCTTCCAAAATAGCTGACCGGATCCAACGAGCTATAGAATCCTTGGAAGCTCGTTGACCACGCCGACGACCTGCTGGAACCACAAACAGGGAGTCCGTCTTACGAAAACCTTGAGTAATAGATAGATAAAACTTCAAGGCCCGCACTAAATCCAATGTGTGTAAATCTCGCTCTTTCGCATTCTTCGGATCCGGACAGAGTGAAGGCAACACAATATCCTGGTTAACATGAAATTGTGACACCACTTTAGGCAAAAAAATCACCCCGAGTGCGAAGCACTACACGATCCGGAAAAAACTCCAGAAAAGGAGGCGAACAAGAAAGAGCTGCCAACTCAGAAACTCTCCTCAAGGAAGTGACTGCAACAAGGAAAGCCACCTTCCAAGAAAGTAAAGAAAGGCTAGCAGAAACCATAGGCTCAAAAGGTTTATGCTGAAGAGCCTCCAAAACAAGGTTGAGCCGCCAAGGAGACACGGGTGCCTTCCGCGGCGGAAACTTACGAGATATACCTCGGAAAAAGGAGAGCACGTCTCTATTTGAAGCAATGGTTCTCCGAAACAATAAGGACAGAGCAGAAATCTGACCTTTCAGAGTGCTTACTGCCAAACCCTTGTCTAGCCCATGCTGTAGAAAAGCCAACAGGTTGGGAATGGAAAATTTTCTCGGGTTCCGAGAGGACCCCAAACACCACGAAAAGAAGGTTTCCCAAATTTTGTGGTAAATCCTAGTAGTAGCCGGACATCTTGCAGCACGAAGGGTAGCAATGACCTCGGCTGAGAAACCTCTACGGGTCAAGATTTCGGTCTCAAGAGCCACGCCGTCAAACGCAGGGACATCAAGTCCGGATGACAAACGGGCCCCTGAGTCAACAAGTCCGGTTGAAGAGGGAGTGGAAAAGGAGGTGCCGCCAACAGCGACATTATTGTCGAGAACCACACCCTTCTTGGCCAGTCTGGAGCTATCAAAATAGCTGGAATTCTCTCTAGTCTGATCCGACGCAGTACTAGAGGAAGTAAGGATATCGGCGGGAATACATAGATCAGCTCGAACTGATCCCACTGAGCCACTAGAGCATCCACCGCCACCGCCTTCGGATCCTTGTACCTGGACATGAATGTCGGTAACTTGGCATTGAACCTGGATGCCATCAAATCCACTTGGGGGGTTCCCCAGCGAGAGCACAGTAGTGCAAACACATCCGGATGGAGGCTCCATTCCCCGGAATCCATCCTTCTGCGACTGAGAAAGTCCGCTGTAACATTCTGAACCCCTGGAATGTGAATCGCCGAAATGGCTGGTACATTGGCCTCTGCCCAAATCAGAATTCGGGACACCTCTACCATGAGTCTGGAACTCCTTGTCCCACCTTGGTGATTGATATACGCGACAGCCGTCGCATTGTCTGTCTGCACACGGACTGGCAGACCGCTCAAAGGGACCGTCCAATGTTGGAGGCAAAGGAAAATCGCCCTCAATTCCAGGATGTTGATCGGAAGCACAGACTCTTCCGATGACCATACCCCCTGAATCCAGAGATTGTTCCAAACACCCCCCCAGCCCGTCAGGCTGGCATCGGTGGTTATGACTGACCACTTCGGAGGAGGAAAGACTTCCCCAGGGAGAATGCCCCTGGACGTAACCACCATTCTAGAGAATCCCGCACCGCGCGAGAAATGGTGACACTGCAATCCAGCGATTGCGACTGATTCCATCGACTCAAGATGAACCTTTGAAGAGTCCTGGAGTGGAACTGGGCAAAAGGAATTGCCTCCATGGACGCCACCATCAGTCCTAGAAGACGCATACACTTCCGTAGAGACATTGCCGTTGAGGATCTCATAATCTGTACATGTCGAAGAAGACATGACTGTTTGTCTGGTGGTAGGGAAACTACCGACCGAAACGTGTCGAGATGCATTCCCAAAAAGAGGATTGTCCTCGATGGTTCCAGGGACGACTTCTCCCAATTGACCAGCCAACCGAAGTCCTTCAGAAACTGAAGAGACAAATCCCGAGCCGTCAACGCCTCCTCCTCCGAGGAAGCCATGATCAAAAGATCGTCCAGATAAGGGAGAATCGTAATCCCCTGTCTTCGAAGGATTGCCATGAGAGGCGCCAGAATTTTTGTAAAGACCCTTGGCGCTGAGGCTAAGCCGAACGGCAGAGCCACGAACTGGTAATGATTCTGACCTATGGCAAATCGAAGAAAGCGCTGATGAGCCTTTCCGATGGGAATATGCAAATAGGCGTCGCGAATGTCGATTGACACCAGAAAATCGTTCTGTGACAGAGCTGCCACAACGGAACGAAGCGACTCCATGCGAAATTTCCGGGCATGGACATGCCGGTTTAATCGCTTGAGATCCAGAATCGGGCGAAATTTGTTCTCCTTTTTGGGAACTATAAAAAGGTTGGAATAAAAACCTTTTCCTCGGTCCTCTGACGGAACCGGTATCACTACACCCTTTTGTAGCAGAGATTCGACCTCTCGCTGTAGAGCGACAACAAGCTCGGGTTCCGACGGAACGCGAGACTGACAAAAAACATTTGGGGGTCGAGAAGCAAACTCTATGAAATAGCCTGCCGACACAATCCGCGTTGCCCAGGAATCTGGAACGCGAGCCATCCAAGTCGCCTTGAAAAGAAGCAGGCGACCCCCCACTCGAGAATCCTCGAGTGGACCCCTGGCGTCAATTAGACTTTGCGGGCTTCTTGTCAAGTTCCCGCTTGTCCTGGCGGAAACTCTGCTTCCAGGAAGTACGAGTTTTCTGAGAGGATTTCTTTCCTGAGAAGGAAGGACGACCCGATCCCCACGAGGAGTGACTAGATCGTCCTCGGCCCCGAAAGGACCGCCGACCACTATAGACACCAGGCCTACTGGACACCGAGGCCATGGCCCTACGCTGTGGTAATGCTGATTCCTTCGCCTTAGCCTTGGAAATCAGCTCTGTGAGGTCAGATCCAAAAAGATGGCCACCCTTGTAAGGTAAGGCCAACAACCCTTGTTTGGAAACTGCGTCCCCGGCCCACTGTCTGAGCCATAAAGCTCTTCTGACTGTGACCGCTGAAGCTTGCGCTTTGGCCAGCAGAGATGCCGTATCCAGACCGGCATCAAAGATATAACAGGCTGCCGTTTCTAACCATTCACAAGTTTCCCGTATCTCAGATAACGGAGATTCATTGTGCAACTCCGTCTTCAGACGTGCCAACCAACTTAGAGAAGCTCTAGCAGCACACATGGATCCTAGCACTGCTCGGAATCCATGACCCGCAGCCTCATAGCTTGCTTTTGCCGCCAATTCTGCTTTTCTATCCAAAGGCTCCTGTAAGCTCGCTTTTCCCTTAATAGGGAGTAGTGAGGATTTATTAAGCTGAGATAAAGACACATCCACTTCAGGAGCAGAAGTCCAATTAGCCTTTAACTCCGCAGAGCAAGGATAAAGTGTATCCAAGAAATGCGTTCCATGAAAACGCTTATCTGGACATAGACGTTCCTCCTCTATTACACTATTAAGCTCATCCAGAGCTGGCAATGTTGTACGCGAAGCACGGGACTCCTGGAACATGCGTGCTGATTTACCAGGACGACTAGTTACCTCCTCCGGTAACTGTAATATATCTCTTATGGCTTCAATTAATGCCTCCGTACGCTTCGCCATAGAGGAACGCCCCTGCGGCTCGTCCGCATCTGAATCGGATATTTCTCCATCCGAATTTAAAGGGGAACTCTGCCCAATATCAGATACGTCTGACTCGCTCCGTGTAGAGGCCGGTAACGGCCTGCGTCGCTTCCTCTGAGAGGAATTAGCAGACACATATTGACCTAAAAGGTCAGACAAGTTGTTGATTGATCGAGCGATATCGTCCAATTTTTCACCGCTGTCGACCGCAGCGCTAGACGTTGTGGAGGTCTGCGTATCTGATTGCCGCAATGGCACTGGGACATGGTCCGCGGCATCTGAACTCTGTTCAGACATGTCTCACCTGTATGAACAGGTCAAAGCGATAATACCAGCAAAAACTATGCGGTTTTTCTTTTTTTTTTTTTATATATGCTGAAGGGTTAACGCTCCACCAGGCAGGGTTACCCCAGCGGTATTCAGTCAAAAAAATTTTTCTGGTAGAAATAACCCTCAGAAGGGTTAATATTGCAAACTCACCACAACATATATATATGAAGTGTGAGTCCCAGCCAATTTTATGTCTCTAATGAGACTGCAGCTGCAGGATAGCGATCGCTGCGCTGCAGGGTGAGGAATCAGCACTCACCCAGCTGCCCGTGGTGTCTTATGAGGAGAGGAGCGGTCTGAGGAGCCCAGGAGCCTGTGTAATGGCCGCCACAGTGAGGGAGACGCAGGAGAAACGCCAGAGCGCGCGTCTTCCTGCTCAAAAGACCGGGAATAGATAGGCCACGCCCCCTGCTAGCTCAAATATTGAGCGCGAACTCCCCCGCTCCTGCTCCCTCTCTGTCCTGCAGCTAACTGCCTGCGGACAAAAGATCACCACATCTACAATGTAACAGCGCTGTCACAGCAGCGCTGAAGCATACTGACATACAGTAGTAGCGCTGTCACCGCAGCGCTGAAGCACTCACACATTATTATAATAAAAATTGTGTGGAAAACTCATCAGCTCAGCGCCACAGGGACCCCTAAGGGTTTCTGGCGCTATGCCCATGCTTCCCCCCAGGGCGGGAAGCGCAGTGACCCAGCGTGTGGTTTGCGCCCCCGCCAGGGAAAACTCTCCTCATCCCCCAGGGCCGGCAAGGATTCTGCAGGGACCATTATGTAATTACAGATCCGCCAAGGGAGAGGCTGGTGAAAAACACTGATAAACATGTAATAGCGCTGTCACCGCAGCGCTGAAGCATACTGATATACATGTAATAGCGCTGTCATCAGACGCTAAAGCACTCACACATTAATAATAAAATTTTGTGTGGAGTACTCACCAGCCAAGGCGCCACAGGGACCCTCAGGGGTTTCTGGCGCTATGCCCATGCTTCCCCCCAGGGCGGGAAGCGCAGTGACCCAGCGTGTGGTTTGCGCCCCCGCCAGGGAAAACTCTCCTCATCCCCCAGGGCCGGCAAGGATTCTGCAGGGACCATTATGTAATTACAGATCCGCCAAGGGAGAGGCTGGTGAAAAACACTGATAAACATGTAATAGCGCTGTCACCGCAGCGCTGAAGCATACTGATATACATGTAATAGCGCTGTCATCAGACGCTAAAGCACTCACACATTAATAATAAAATTTTGTGTGGAGTACTCACCAGCCAAGGCGCCACAGGACCCTCAGGGGTTTCTGGCGCTATGCCCATGCTTCCCCCCAGGGCGAGGAACGCAGTGACCGCACGTGTGGTTTGCGTCCCGCCAGGGAAGCTCTCCTCATCCCCCAGGGCCGGCAAGGATTCTGCAGGGACTTTGAGTAAGTACAGATCCGCCAAGGGAGAGGTTGGGGTACAGCAGCGCTGGTACCCCTGAGACCTCTAGACCAACTAGTGATCCAGGTCTCCTGTCCGAATATAAAAATAATAAAATCTTCTGAGGAGCTGCATTAGCAGCGACCATCCTTCTGGACCTCAAATCTTAGACTGGAGCTGAGTAGGAGGAGCCCGAGCTGGAGGGGCCAGCCAGTCAGCACTCTTTTGATCTGAGGTGACATCCTGATCTGGGGCTCCGCCTACCCATCAGTAATGAATACTGTGGCTCTCTTCCTTCCATCTGCAGCTGAAAATAGATTTTTTGGCGGAACTGTCCCAGGTGGTATCAAGGGCCCATCTCCTGAAATCCAAGGCATATTCAGCTACCGAGTGCTTACCTTGGCGCAAAGCTAACATGGCTGCTTCAGCTGTTGCACCTCGATTGGGGTCATCAAACACCTGCCCCATGGCTGAAATAAAATCATCAAGGTGATTCAAACAATCATACTCAGTCTCAATCAGAGGGTTTGCCCACATTAAAGCCTTGTTGGTAAGCAACATAATTATAGTAAGCACCTTAGATCGTTCAGTGGGAAATTGTGAAGCATGTGCAGAAAAAAAAAGATTGCATTGATTAATAAATCCCCTGAATTTCTCACGTTCACCGCCAAAACGAAAAGGGGGCAACTTGGGAATCCCAGCACCCGGGGCTACGGCAGGAGCCTGGACTCGCCCCTCTAGAACCTCAATCCTGGCTCGCAAATCCTGGGTAGTCTGTCCAACCACTTGCAAATTGTGATTATTGAGGTCCTGTAGATTTGTAAAACGGGTCTTTATATTCTGCAAATCTGCAAGGATATTATCAGTCACTCCGCAAAGTTCCTTTATGCGGGCCTCCATTTTCCAGATCTTTTAAGACAGGATTACTGGAAGAAGAGGAGAGAAAAAAAACAAAACAATAGTGTTCACCTGTGGCAACACTGCAGAGAGAAAAAAAAAATTAAGGGAACTGCTCACCTGGAATGGTTGTGAGAAGTCACAACCACTATCATCACAGAAAGTTTCAACCAGACATCTGATATCCAGAGTTACAGCAGACAAAAAAGAGAAAAGAAAGGAAAAAAAAAAAAAAAAAAAAAACAATAGTGTTTACCTGTGGTAACACTGCAAAAAGAAAAAACTTAAGGGAATTGCTCACCTGGAATGGTTGTGAGAAGTCACAACCACTGTCATCACAGAAAGTACAACCGGACGTCTGATATCCACAGTACAGCAGACACAGCCTTCCAGACCCAGCAGACACTAACGTTTTGGCTTCAGAATCTTGTAATGTATGTAGTACAGTTCATATACCGTCTTGTGCTTGGGTGCGATGAAAACACAGGAGTCACAGGTTTGATATAGAAAAGTCCTGTATTACTTCATACAAGTTGGCAGAAATAGTCACACAGTTTGCACACACAGAAACAGGAGACACAGCAGGCCAGAGTAATCCAAGCTCAGCAATCACTCTCCAATACAGATTCAGGATCTTCTTCTCTGTTACCGTAAGTCCATGCAAACGTGGGTCTTTCAAAGAGCAGGGTTCAGAGTCCACAAGTGCTTCAGAGTTCCTCAGTAGGAATAGCTGGAGTACAAGGTCCAAGGCTTACAGGAGTCAAGTCACAGGTTCACTGCAGGCTAGATTCTGAAGCACTGATTGCTCAGCTGTGGCTGCTTAAGAAGCAAAGGAGAGAATCAGGGCGGGAACATGCAAGCTGGAAACTCCATTTTGACTGAGGGCAAGATAGCTGCAGCAAGACAGAAAGTAAAATGGCTGACGAACAAACTGAGTTTCAGGAATATATACATAGAACCTTACAAACTGGTTCAGGATTGAGCCAACAGGAGGTGTATACTGCAGGAGGAGGAGTTAATCTTTTGTGCTTAATGTATTGCTTAGTGTCCTCCTAGTGGCAGCAGCATAACACCCACGGTCTGTGTGTCCCCCAATGAGGCGAAGGAGAAAACAAATTCATAGCCAGAAAGGCTACGCAGATAGGAAGGAGCCATGGATATTGGCGCCTCCCCTTGTTAAAAATACCAGCACCCAGCCGCCCCAGAATTGATGCATCTGTATGATGCGCCAATTCCGGCACTTAGCCCCTCTCTTCCCACTGCCGTGTAGCGGTGGCATATGGGGTAATAAGGGGTTAATTTCACCTTGCTACTGCAAGGGGACATTAAGCCCGGTTAATAATGGAGAGGTGTCAATAAGACGCCTATCCATTATTAATCTTGTAGTATGAAAGGGTTAAAACACACACACATAAGAATAAAGTATTTTAATGAAATAAAACACGACACGGTTTTTCATAATTTGTATTGTACGCCTAAATCCATCCATCACCTGCAAAAAATTAAAAAAAAAAAAAAAACATACTCCCTGTCCGACGCAGTCCCTCATTAAAACGAGTGTCCCACAATGATACCCCCTATACAGCTGATACATCGGCAGATGTGACCGCGCTATAGGCCTCCGATGACACACTGACCAGAGATAACCCTCCCGCAGTGTATCATCGGAGTTCACTTTACGGCACTACAGCCGTGAGAAAATTCTCAAGGCTGTAGTGCTGCAAATGACAGGTGAACTCCAGTGACCTTGACCTACCGGCGGCGGTGTGTTATAGTGCGGAGGATTATCTCCGTCACTGTATCACCGGAGCCCCTGGAAAGCGGTCGCATCTACTGATGTGACAGCTCTCCACGGGAGATCGTCGTGAGACAATCGTTATTATATGGATTACGTCGGACACCGGGAGTTTATTGGTTGTTTGCTTTTTATTTTTTTTTTCAGGTGAACGAGAGCTTCATGGAATTAGCTGTATATGGTGAGTATGTACTCTATGTGTGTATTTCTTTGTTTTTTTTTTACACTCCCTGACAGAAGTTATGTCGCTTATCCATGTTATGAAAATAAAAGCTTATAACCGGACGTTAAATTCATCCATTGGTTGTATAAAATATTCTTTCGAAAGCTGAAACCATCCAAAATGTGGTTTAGGTTAAGAAAATAAATTGGCATCAATGCAGAAATATTGATCATTTAATGGACACAGAATGGTCAAATTTTGGCAAGGCAAAAGTTTTGTCGCCTGGTCATATAATGCCCCAATCCTAGTTTACATCCTCACCTGTGCTCAGTAAATGATCGGTTAATTAGTGGGTGTGTATAAAAAGAAACCCAGCACCCCAGGCCTTCACTTGAACGGCAACTTGAGCTCTGACAACATGCCAAAAATACACCCTGCGACCAAAGACTGGATTATCAAGAGGCTGAAGACCAGATCCACTGCAGAGGTGGCTGGCACATTTAATGTGCCTCAGCGTCAAGTACAAAAAATTAAAAGATTTGAAGAGACTGGAGATGTGTTTGACAAGCCCAGTTCCGGCAGACCCCGCAAGACAACTGCTCAGGAGGAACGTTTGTTGGTTAGAAAATCCAAAGCAAGCCCCTCTTCCACTGCAGCAGAGCTCCAACAGGCCTGGTCACCTCAAGTCCCTGTGTCAACTAGAACAGTTTGTAGGATTCTGTCTCGAAATGGCCTCCATGGAGGAATCAGTGCCCAGAAGCCAGCACTAAATAAAAGGCAAATAAAAAACCGTGTGGCATTTGCAAAGTCCCACAGCCTGCTAAACAGATGGACGCTGGAAAAGTGGCAAAAGGTGGATTTCTCTGATGAATCTTCAGTAGAATTACACCACAGCCGCCGCAAATACTGCAGGAGACCTACTGGAGCCCATATGGATCCAAAATACACCCAGAAAACAGTTAAATTTGGTGGTGGAAAGATCATGGTCTGGGTTACATTCAGTATGGGGGTGTGCAAAACATTTGCAAGGTGGAAGGCAATATCAATAGCCTAAAATATCAAGAAGTATTAGCTACCTCTTACATTCCAAATCATAAAAGGGGTCAAATTCTGCAGCAGGATGGTGCTCCATCTCATCCATCCATCTCTAGAACAAAGTTCCTCCAGGCAAAAAAGATCAAGGTGCTCAATGACTGGCCAGCCCAGTCACCAGACATGAACATCATTGAGCATGTTTGGGGTAGGATGAAAGAGGAAGCTTGGAAGACAAAACCAAGGAATCTAGATGAACTCTGGGAGGCATGTAAGACTGCATTCTTTGCTATTCCTGATGATTTCATTAATAAATTGTATGAATCATTGTTGAACCGCAAGGATGCAGTCCTTCAAGCTCATAGAAGTCACACAAAATATTAAATATGACTAAATAGCACCACAACTTAATTCACCAATGTTATGCAACATATAATTGTATTTTAAGTTAATTATTTGTTTGAATGTCACATTACTTTGAGGGCGACAAAACTTTTGTCTTGCCAAAATCTGACCATTCTGTGTCCATTAAATGATCAATATTGCTGCACTGAATGATTGAAGCCAACTTATTTTCTTAACCTAAACCACATTTCGGAGGGTTTCAGCTTTCAAAAGAACAATTTATAAAACCAATGGATGAATGTAACGTCAGGTTATAAGCTTTTATTTACATAACATGGATAAGCAACTTAACTTCTGTCAGGGAGTGTACATTCAACACATTAGCTGGATGATGGGACTACTACTGTCACATCATTGTCTAATGGTCTCACTGTAGCAGGCATAGCCGGATGGGACTGGTAGTCCCATCGGACGATGCCTACACACAGCCACGCCCGCAGACCCCCGCACATTCACAGATCACGCAGTGCCCTGCGCACAGTCACCGTCCACACACTTCCCTCCTCCCGATCTGCAGCATTTCACCCGCAGCAAAACCGCAGATTATTTTAGACCTGCGGTTTTGCTGCGGAAGTGCCCGACTCAATGCAAGTCAATGGATGCACAAACGCTGCAGCTTCACACAAAGAATTGACATGCTGACGAAAATAAAACGCCGCAAATCCACATTTTTTTCCGCAGCATGTGCACAACAAACCTGCGTTTCCCATAGACTTACATTGGCTGTGCACAATTACTTTTCCACGTGTCCAGAAACCCTGCGGAAACGCATCTAAATCTGCAACGTGTGCACATACCCTTATTGTACTCGCCTGCGGATTCTCTCTGCAGAATCAGATTAAATAAAAGAAAATGAAACAAATCCACGACACCTGAACTAACAACCGGTTCTAGATCATTGAGGATCAGGAGGGGGATATTTTTTTCAAGGTTTAATTAAACACATTAGCCCATATGGTCCTCTGTGAGCTCAATGCAGCAAGTGGGTTTGTTATATCCTGAACTCTAGGCTGATGGTGATTAACTACATTGCTACAATACAGGAGGCTGCAGCTGAGTGACTGAAGGACAGTTTGTATTCTCTGTCACAAAGAAGCGATATGGAAATCCACTTTAAAGAGATAACAATACAGTGTCCTGTTAATAAATGCACACATCATACCTTGGATTGACCTCCAGATGATAGTTGCTTGCAATTGTGCTGATCTCAATTTTCTTTTTAGATGGAGTCTGAAGATATAATATAAAATTAATATATAACAGTTCTATTTTCAAGATTTTCTTTTTCCACTGCAATTACTAGAAGATTGAATACACCTTAACAGTTGTGAGCAGCTTCATCATTCAATTTGTTTCTTTTTTTAACATACGTTAGTGGTTTCCTTTTAGTTGGTAAAATTGCACTAAGTTTTAATCTACAACCTTCATTAATTTTCATACCCACTGATTTGCAGTTTGCAGCCTGATCCAAGTTTCAGATTTTTACTCTTGTAGGAGAGTAATTGGACGATTTGCCTACTTTAGACACATCATACGAAGAGATCAATCACTGGAGGCAATCATGCTCGGAATAGAAGGAACAAGTCAAGTGAAAGACAAGCAACCCGATGGCTTGATACCATCAAGATAAAGGCAGAGAAGACCCTGGTGGACCAATCCAGGCTTGCATAAGATCGATCTTCCTACAGAATGTTCATAGACCAAATAACCATAGATCGAAATCAAGCTGAACGCAGCTAAAAAACAGGTTCTTGCTATTGTAACTGATAACACTTCAAACATGGTAAGTACGGTGACCAGAAAAATGTCCAAAAGAAAAATGCCCACAGGAAAAGTGCCCACAGAAAAAAACCCACAGTCATGAATGCCCACAGGAAATTTGCCCACACGGAAATTTGCCCACAAAGAAAATTGCACACAGGAAAAATGCCCACACAGAAAATTGCACACAGGAAAAATGCCCAGTTATGATTGCCCATAGGAAAATTGCCCACAAGGAAAAGAAAATTGCACATATGGCCAAAATAACAGTTTATTAAAAATGTATAATAACAATAACTCCATTTAATTAAACTTTCATTGCACACCTGCAAGGTTGACATTTTACTGCAAATTAGCCAATCCCATATGGAAAATTGGCCACATGGGAGATTGCCCACATTCTTCACTCTTGCTTTCTACATCCGAGGGGTGCACCTATATTGAGCAGAGGTGAATCGCTCGCCTCAGGCGGCACCACCTGGTGGAGAGGAGAATGCGTCACAGCAGAGAGATACTGGGCCACATGTCTGCCTCAACATGCTGTTCTCTCCCCTGCACCAGGTAGCACCGGAAACAGGAGTTTCTGGGCACAGGTCAGAGCAGGCCTAGTGAAGGGGTGGTTGAAGCAAGCAGGCGTGAGAGGGAGAAGGGCTTGCGCTGCATCCAGCTGCTCAGTTCCCCAGGCCCCAGCATCCTGCTGCCATGACAGCCAGAGCGGAAACAGCTGTACAGCGACTGTGTCCCGGATGGCCTCAGGTTGCCAGGCCTGGGACTTG
This sequence comes from Oophaga sylvatica, assembly GCA_033576555.1. Lineage (NCBI taxonomy): Eukaryota > Metazoa > Chordata > Amphibia > Anura > Dendrobatidae > Oophaga > Oophaga sylvatica. The sequence continues at coordinate 64,882,037 of JARQOD010000002.1, read as the reverse complement.
TGAGCGGTCAGCTGCAGCCTGCGTGAAAACAGAGACTGCAGCCTTCCAGCCTGTGCAGAGAGGACCCCGGGAGCGCTGGGAGCAGGTAAGTACGGGCTGAAGAGCCATTTGGCGATAGTACCCCTTTAAAAATGTATAGTAACAACAATAACTCAATCATTGCACATCTGCAAAGTAGCCATTTTACTGCAAATTAGCCAATCTCCTTAAGTACTTAAGTTTATCTTCTACAGAGGTGGAACTGTCTGATACAGTGCCTCATACTTCCTCTTTTTTATCTCAAAGCGACCTGCCTGTGCATTAGCCAGTGTTAATTTGTGGCAAGCCAGGTCCCTCTGCAATCCATCAAAAAGAAACCACAAGCTGGGATGACTGCAGTGGAAGGAGTTAAGTTCATTGTGAAATCCCTCACAACAGTTTGTCGTTTTTGGTGACTGTTCCAGGGCTGCTTCATGATTCCATATTCGTATAGGAAATTGTGGATCTCTACCAGCTGCACCCTCAATATATGTAGAAAAAAAGTATGTGAGAGCTTCATTATAGCGGTCTTCATCTGGGAATGTGGCAGCAAGCTGATCAAAAACACACCTCACATCTTCTATTGGCACAAAGGCCAGTGCAGCAAGAGACTTCAGTGTCATTTTTGCGTCGATAATACTTTCATATTCTGTCTTCAAACCAACATTTTTTATTTTTCTAATGAGGCAACCTTTGACCTCAGCATGTGGAAAGGCAACCCTGACTGCAGTTATACAAGCCTTCTCAAAATCAACTAAAACCTTTTGAGGTGCCAGATTTGGAATCAACAGCTTCATTATTTCAAACATTCTCTTATACGTCCTCATATCCTTTGTTTGTAGTAAAATGTACAAACATGGTGGATATGAGTTACCCACCTTGGCATGCCAAGTGTACAGTTGGTAAAACATATTGGGCACTTTATCAAAAGTGCCATCTCCATAGATGGTATCTTTGTTCAGTTCCAGCATAAGATCTCTATCGCCTAAAACCAGAATTCTATTTCTATCGTCCTTTCCGGAATCATGAAGGAGCAGTTGACTGTACTTTTCCGGAATATCAAACTTGATAGTTTTGGGGTTAGGCAAATTACCATCTGTTCTATGATGGAGAAGGCTTCTCGCACGAGATGATTGTCTTGGCATATGAGCCAAGACATCATTACTCAACCCAGACAACACCTTTCCCATCACATTGCGAGGAGTAGAATTTACAGCTCTCATGTCTTCTCTCATTTTGCTTCTGGCAACATTTGCTACCGCTTTTTGAGGGCAGGAGTCATGACAATGTTCTGTTGGTTCTTGAACTACGTTGCCATCTTTTGTTTTGATAATTGAATGGCATTTTATAGAGCGATGCAGCCTATATCTCCAAGTCACCACTGCATTGATAGTGCAAAATGCCAGATATTCAAACCCCAAGTAATTCAGAACTTTGTTGTTTCTCTGGCTACTTGAAAACTCCATTGTTTGCACTACAAGAAGACATAGAATAGTTTAGATAAACTAAAAATATACTTTTAGGGTGAAAACACACGGGTGTTTTGAAAATCGCATAATCTTTGAAAATGTATTATTTATTTTTTATTTGCAAAGCAAAACACACATGCATATTTTGCATTGTGAAGAAAAAGAGATAGGAAAAAAATGTAGGGATGAGTGATCTGATCATGTGAACATCGGCAATTTTACCGATTGAAACATCATGGTTATCGGCAGCTCCGATTCCGATGAAGGTGATCCGAACCAGAGCTGACTGCAGGTCCCGTCGCAGGGAGGCTTAGCTTACCTGATCCGGCTACCTCTGGTCTTCCCCGAGTCTTCCTGCTGCAGGACCTGTGATGACGTATGTGATCACATGCGTCACATGATCGCGTACTCCATGAAAGATCTGCAGTAACATGGAAGGGGGAATCTCTGGACTCCCCGTCCACGTTACTGCAGTTCTTCCTGCACTTTTTCTTTGCGCAATTCGCATGTGTGTTTTGTACATACTTTTTTTAAACTCACCCATTGATTTCAATAGGAAAATCAGTCCGCAATTTATGCGGACCGTGAAAAAGAACGGACATGTCATCAGTGCTATCTACCACCACAGATAATACAGTAATATGTCTCTGAGTGCAGATAATATATTAGTGTTAAGCGGATACCTGGATATCCGTTATCCGCTCCGTATAGGAACCGGATCCAATCGGATTCGGATCCCATAGAAATCTATGGTACAACACTATATGCGGGCTGGGACATCCCTTCACCAGTAACACAGAGGGGACTCCTCGCCTGCCGGTGACATTCCCCCTACGTCGGCAGTGACATGTGGGACACCCCGCCCACCAGTGACATACCTGGGTCTGATCCTTGCTATGCCACCACGGCAGAGACTCATTGCCCACTGGGGGACATACCTGGGTGAGGACAACCCCCCAGCCAGACCCCTGCTCTCTGTCACTGCTAAAAAACACGGATTTTGGTAAGAACTTACCTGTAAAATCCTTTTCAGCGAAGGAAGGAAGAGAGACACAGTATTCATTACTGATGGGTAGGCGGAGCCCCAGATCAGGATGTCACCTCAGATCAAAAGAGTGCTGACTGGCTGGCCCCTCCAGCTCGGGCTCCTCCTACTCAGCTCCAGTCGTACCAAAGCTTTGAGGAAAAGAGCCAAGATCACCAGCGGAGCAACATAACCCCTTCTGAAGGAACTTCAGAGAAAAAACACAAGGATACAGGTTATGCATGCAAAGAAAGCCAAAAACCACAGAGTTCCAGGTACTACTCACGGAACCTGACTACTGCGATGAGCTGGCGATGCTGGAACAGAGCCTTAGCGCGCTGACCTCAGCCCAGATAATCGCTATCAGATAAGGGTCGCGCTGCATCTGAAAACATCAACACACTTCTGCCTTGGGAGGGTGCTGTGTCTCTCTTCCTTCCTTCGCTGAAAAGGATTTTACAGGTAAGTTCTTACCAAAATCCGTGTTTCAGCTGCAGATGGAAGGAAGAGAGCCACAGTATTCATTACTGATGGGACGTCCCAAAGCAGTTCAAAAATAAGGGTGGGAAAAACCAATAAAAGGCAGAAACCCAACAACCTTAACAACAAAGCGCAACCAGCGCTAAACACAAGTTCATCCAGAACTCTAAACTACAGCTGCCTGCAGGACCCTACGTCCGAGGGCTGCATCAGCGGAAGCACTGACGTCCACTTTATAAAACTTTGTAAACGTGTGGACAGAGCGCCAAGTTGCCGCTCGGCAGAGCTGCACTGCCGAGGCACCTTGATGAAAAGCCCACGATGAGGCCACAGCTCTCGTAGAATGGGCTCGAATCTTAATCGGGCAAGATTCACCCCGAAGACGGTAAGCTTCCAAAATAGCTGACCGGATCCAACGAGCTATAGAATCCTTGGAAGCTCGTTGACCACGCCGACGACCTGCTGGAACCACAAACAGGGAGTCCGTCTTACGAAAACCTTGAGTAATAGATAGATAAAACTTCAAGGCCCGCACTAAATCCAATGTGTGTAAATCTCGCTCTTTCGCATTCTTCGGATCCGGACAGAGTGAAGGCAACACAATATCCTGGTTAACATGAAATTGTGACACCACTTTAGGCAAAAAATCACCCCGAGTGCGAAGCACTACACGATCCGGAAAAAACTCCAGAAAAGGAGGCGAACAAGAAAGAGCTGCCAACTCAGAAACTCTCCTCAAGGAAGTGACTGCAACAAGGAAAGCCACCTTCCAAGAAAGTAAAGAAAGGCTAGCAGAAACCATAGGCTCAAAAGGTTTATGCTGAAGAGCCTCCAAAACAAGGTTGAGCCGCCAAGGAGACACGGGTGCCTTCCGCGGCGGAAACTTACGAGATATACCTCGGAAAAAGGAGAGCACGTCTCTATTTGAAGCAATGGTTCTCCGAAACAATAAGGACAGAGCAGAAATCTGACCTTTCAGAGTGCTTACTGCCAAACCCTTGTCTAGCCCATGCTGTAGAAAAGCCAACAAGTTGGGAATGGAAAATTTTCTCGGGTTCCGAGAGGACCCCAAACACCACGAAAAGAAGGTTTCCCAAATTTTGTGGTAAATCCTAGTAGTAGCCGGACATCTTGCAGCACGAAGGGTAGCAATGACCTCGGCTGAGAAACCTCTACGGTCAAGATTTCGGTCTCAAGAGCCACGCCGTCAAACGCAGGGACATCAAGTCCGGATGACAAACGGGCCCCTGAGTCAACAAGTCCGGTTGAAGAGGGAGTGGAAAAGGAGGTGCCGCCAACAGCGACATTATTGTCGAGAACCACACCCTTCTTGGCCAGTCTGGAGCTATCAAAATAGCTGGAATTCTCTGTAGTCTGATCCGACGCAGTACTAGAGGAAGTAAGGATATCGGCGGGAATACATAGATCAGCTCGAACTGATCCCACTGAGCCACTAGAGCATCCACCGCCACCGCCTTCGGATCCTTGTACCTGGACATGAATGTCGGTAACTTGGCAGTGAACCTGGATGCCATCAAATCCACTTGGGGGGTTCCCCAGCGAGAGCACAGTAGTGCAAACACATCTGGATGGAGGCTCCATTCCCCGGAATCCATCCTTCTGCGACTGAGAAAGTCCGCTGTAACATTCTGAACCCCTGGAATGTGAATCGCCGAAATGGCTGGTACATTGGCCTCTGCCCAAATCAGAATTCGGGACACCTCTACCATGAGTCTGGAACTCCTTGTCCCACCTTGGTGATTGATATACGCGACAGCCGTCGCATTGTCTGTCTGCACACGGACTGGCAGACCGCTCAAAGGGACCGTCCAATGTTGGAGGCAAAGGAAAATCGCCCTCAATTCCAGGATGTTGATCGGAAGCACAGACTCTTCCGATGACCATACCCCCTGAATCCAGAGATTGTTCCAAACACCCCCCCCCCAGCCCGTCAGGCTGGCATCGGTGGTTATGACTGACCACTTCGGAGGGAGGAAAGACTTCCCCAGGGAGAATGCCCCTGGACGTAACCACCATTCTAGAGAATCCCGCACCGCGCGAGAAATGGTGACACTGCAATCCAGCGATTGCGACTGATTCCATCGACTCAAGATGAACCTTTGAAGAGTCCTGGAGAGGAACTGGGCAAAAGGAATTGCCTCCATGGACGCAACCATCAGTCCTAGAAGACGCATACACTTCCGTAGAGACATTGCCGTTGAGGATCTCATAATCTGTACATGTCGAAGAAGACATGACTGTTTGTCTGGTGGTAGGGAAACTACCGACCGAAACGTGTCGAGATGCATTCCCAAAAAGAGGATTATCCTCGATGGTTCCAGGGACGACTTCTCCCAATTGACCAGTCAACCGAAGTCCTTCAGAAACTGAAGAGACAAATCCCGAGCTGTCAACGCCTCCTCCTCCGAGGAAGCCATGATCAAAGATCGTCCAGATAAGGGAGAATCGTAATCCC
>JARQOD010000002.1:64753520-64876470 GCA_033576555.1 Oophaga sylvatica | reverse complement strand
GGAAAAAATTTAAATTGCAAAATCACCATTATTTGTTTTACCTTTTTTTATATAGCTCATTTTAAAATTTTTAAAAAAAAACAAACCCCAGCCCCCCAACCCGGGGGTAAAAAAACCCTCCCCTCCCTTATCATGTCTTTTTTCCAATTTTTTTCTTTCCCCTTTCCCAAAGACATTTTTGTTTCACGTCACTTTCTTCCTTTTGCACTTTTCCCCTTTTCCCCTTTGGTAAATATTAAAATGTATTTTTCATTTTTGTTTTGGGTCTTTGCCTGATAAGAGACCGGAGTTTCGAAAGTTGAAATTTGTTCCCATTTTTTTCATTACCAAATTAAAAAGGGGGTATCCCCCCACTGAGGATTTAAAATCTAAATTTTTTTTTTTATATAGCACCTTTAAATTTTCCACAGCACTTTCCGACATTATTCTTTCTGGCACTGTTTTCTGATTAGCCTGACAAAATGCATAGTTTCCAAATTTTCCAAAAAGAAGGAATTCTTTGGGGAAACCCCAACAGATTTCATGATCCGGGCACAAACGTCAAAAGTACCATCCTAAATTCTTCCAAATCTTTCATTTTTTTTTTTAAAAAGGTCAGTTTTTTTTGCTGAAAGAAGAAAAATTTCAGTGTTGCCACTAGATGTCACTGTTGAAATCTTCTGATCACAACATACAAACCGCCAGAAGCCACTATTATTCGTTTCTCAGAAGCCCATAACGTCTCACCGATCACCCATAGCATTCAGGCATGTGCAAAATTAGCGTAATTTCGGTCTGAGTGCGATCCGATATTTTGAATTAAGGCTCATACCCATTTGTGGAAAAAAAAACGGTCCGTTTTCTGGATGGAAAAAACGGTCCGAATATATACAATTGTCATGCGATTTGTATGCGATTTTTAATTGCTCCATCCGTTTTCCATCAGTTTTCCATCTGTATGCAATACGATATTAACATGACGTGATACATAGAGCAGTTATCTCTATGTAAAAAGTCATGTAAAAATCACGTAAAAAAAAATGTAACAAACAAAAAGAAATAATTATATAATATAATATATATATATATATAGGTCATACACTTCTACATAGTATAATAGCCGCTAATTCATCCCCGGCTATACTGTAAAACCACACTGACAGCTTTAATAAAGAATAGAAACAATACATATACACACACAAGCTCCACGTGACCCACGATCTCTTTACCTCCCGCAACCTCTCCTTCCTAGCCCTTACTGAGACCTGGCTGACGCCCCATGACACAGCCTCCCCTGCTGCACTGAGTTACGGTGGCCTCCACTTCACTCACACTCCTCGCTCTGGCAACAGACATGGTGGAGGCGTGGGTTTCCTTCTCTCTAATAACTGCTCCTTCAACCCTATCCAACCCCCACCCTCCCTTATCCTCCCTTCCTTTGAGGTCCACTCAGTCCGTATCTACTCTCCCTCTAATCTCCAAATGGCCGTCGTATACCGACCACCAGGCTCAGCCACTGCCTTCATTGACCAATTCTCCAGCTGGCTTCTTCACTTTCTCTGCTCTGACATCCCCACCATCATCATGGGTGACTTTAATATCCCTACTGACAGCTGCCAGCCAGCAGCCTCCAAACTCCTGTCACTTACTTCATCCTTTGGACTTACTCAGTGGTCCTCCACAGCCACCCACACAGACGGACATACATTAGACCTCATCTTCACCCGCCTCTGCTCCCTACCTAATTTCACAACCTCTCCCCTCCCCCTATCTGACCACCACCTACTCACCTTCTCATCCCTGTCCTCTTCACCTGCCCCCTATGTTCAGCCACTGGCACATCCTCGCAGAAACCTCGCACACCTAGACATTCACAGACTCTCAGATTCTCTTCTACCTCTGTCCTCCATATCTTCACTCCACGACACAGACAGCTCTACTGCTTTCTATAACACCACCCTCACATCTGCCATAGACTCAGTCGCCCCTCTCACGCACGGCAAAGTGCAACGAATCAATAGGCAACCCTGGCACAACAATCTCACCAAAAAACTTCGACAATCATCCAGGGTCGCGGAGCGGCATTGGATGAAAACACGCCTGCCAGACGACTTCACTGCTTTCAAACAAGCTACACTTGCCTTCAAAATAGCCCTCACCTCTGCTAAACAGACCTATTTTGCAAACCTTGTATTTTCATTATCCTACAACCCAAAACAACTATTCAGCACATTCAACTCTCTCCTCCGCCCACCACTGCCACCTCCAACTCCCCTCATCTCTGCCGAGGACTTTGCCACCTACTTCAAAAATAAGATCGACCAAACAAGGCAAACCTTTACTGTTCCACCACCCCAACCACTCCATATACCAGACCTCTGTCCTTACCTACTAGCCTCCCTCTCCAACATCACTGAAGGAGAGCTTACTCATCTGCTTTTCAAATTACACCTCACCACCTGTGCACTTGACCCCATCCCTTCCCACCTGCTCCCCAACCTCACTAACATGCTCATCCCAGCCCTAACCCATCTCTTCAACCTATCGCTATCTTCTGGTACCTTTCCCTCTGCCTTCAAACATGCCACCATCACACCCATCCTCAAAAAAACAAACCTTGACCCTACTGCTATGCCCAGCTATCGCCCAATATCATTGTCCCGTTTGCTTCCAAACTCCTTGAGCAGCATGTCCACGCTCAACTCTCCTCCCACCTCTCATCTAACTCTCTCCTCGACAACCTCCAATCTGGCTTCCGCCCCCACCACTCCACTGAAACTGCCCTGACCAAAATTACTAACGACTTACAGCCAAAGCTAACAGACAGTTCTCCATCCTCCTTCTCCTTGACCTGTCCTCTGCCTTTGACACAGTCGACCACTGCCTACTGCTACAGATTCTTTCTTCCCATGGCATCAAAGACCTTGCCCTGTCCTGGATCGCCACTTACCTTTCCGACCGCACATTTAGCGTCTCCCACTCTACCTCCTCATCCCGACCTCTGTTGGAGTCCCTCAAGGCTCTGTCCTGGGCCCCTATATTTTTCCATCTATACCCTTGGCCTAGGACAACTCATAAAGTCCCATGGCTTCCAGTACCACCTCTATGCGAACGATACTCAGATCTACCTCTCTGGCCCAGATGTCACCTCTCTGCTGTCCAGAATCCCGGAGTGTCTATCAGCCATATCCTCCTTCTTCACCTCTCGTTCTTAAAACTCAATGTAGACAAAACCGAACTCATCATCTTTCCTCCATCTCACGTATCTTCCCTACCCGATCTATCTATTATGGTAAATGGCATCATGATCTCTCCCGCACCTGAAATCCGCTGCCTCGGAGTAACTCTCGACTCTGCCCTGTCCTTCAAACCACACATCCAAACTCTTGCCACCTCCTGTTGCCTCCAACTTAAAAACATTTCCAGAATCAGTCCCTTCCTCAGCCCTCAATCTACTAAAACTCTTGTGCATGCCCTCATCATCTCCCGCCTTGATTACTGCAACACCCTCCTCTGTGGCCTCCCCATCAACTCTCTTGCACCACTCCAATCTGTCCTCAATTCTGCTGCCCGACTAATTCACCTCTCCCCTCACTGCTCCCCTGCTTCTCCCCTCTGCAAATCCCTCCACTGGCTCCCAATTCCCCAACGAATCCAGTTCAAACTACTAACACTGACCTACAAAGCCGTCCACAACCTGTCTCCTCCCTATATCTCTGAACTAATCTCCCAATATCTTCCTTCACGTAATCTTCGATCCTCCCAAGACCTCCTACGATCCTCCACACTTATTCGTTCCTCACACAACCGCCTCCAAGATTTCTCCCGAATATCCCCATCCTCTGGAATTCCAGCCTCAACATGTACGATTATCCACCACCCTTGGATCCTTCAGACGGAACCTGAAAACCCATCTCTTCAGGAAAGCCTACAGCCTGCAATAACCATTCCGCCTCGCCGCCACCACCCGAGCTGCTGCCTCGCCGCCACCACCCTATGCGCCACACCGCCACCACCAGAGCTGCCACATCGCCGCCACCACCAGAGCTGCCGCACCCCCGACCTTCTGTTTCTTCCTCATTATCCCGTAGAATGTAAATCCGCAAGGACAGGGTCCTCTCACCTCTGTACCAGTCTGTCATTGTAAATTTGTTTACTGTAAACGATACCTATAAATTTGTATGTAACCCCTTCTCATGTACAGCACCATGGAATTAATGGCACTATATAAATAAATAATAATAACATAGAATAATATATATATATATATATATATGTCATTGTGACATATATATACATATATTTATAGTTCATACACTTCTACATACTGTAATAGCCGCTAATTCAATTGCCGGTTTTTGTGAAATCACAGAACCCGACATGAAATGACACATGGTTTACATACAGTTAACCATGTCATTTCATGTATTTTGATATATGGTTTTAACTTACAATTACATGAGTGTATGTGTGCAAAATTTCACACATGTAGGGGTTAATTAAAGGTGTAAATTTGTTGAAAAAAAATGCGTGGGCTCCCGCTGTATTTTCTCCACTAGACAGACAAAGCAAGCGAGTGGGGGCAAATAATAATAGCCCAGGGAGGGTGAATTTATTTTGTGCCCCCCTGGCTACTAACATCTGCCCCCAGACACCCCAGAAAAGGCAAATTATAATTAGAATCGCCCTTTCTGGCACTTTGCCCATCTATTCCCATTGCCCTGTAGCAGTGGCGAATGGGTTAATAAGGGGTTAAAGCCACCTTGCAATTGAAAGGTGACTTTAAGCCAGTTTAATAATTGAGAGCTGTCAATTTGACAACTGTCAATTATTAATCCTATTGTATGAAAGGAAAAGAAACACACACATTAATTATTAATCCCTTTAATGAAATAAGACACAGTTTTGGACCATATTTTATTGCTCAGCTGTAATCCCCTGAATGAATCAGTTCCTCTCCCGGCGACAGGAGAGGAAGTGATGAGTGTGTGAAGCTTAATTGATTGCTTCCCACTTTCACTTAAGGTCAGTCAGGGTGACCTGGCCTGAAGTGAAAGTGGGAATAAATCAATTAAGCTTTACACAATCACTTCCTCTCCTTTCGCCGGGAGAGAAACTTATTCATTCAGGGGGTAACAGCTCAGCAGGCAGCATTAGCTGCCTGCTAGCTGTAACCTGTTAACCCTTTCTGATGGATTACAGTGTGGGACCTGACTGTGCATCGGATAGGTAAGAATAATTTTGCTTTTTTATTTTATTTTTATTACAGGAAATGGTTTTAGCAGGAAAATAAAAGATGGTCAAAAACGTTGATTATTTCATTAAAATGATTTTTTATTAAAGTGTGTGTTTGATTTTTCTTTCATACAATAGGATTAATAATTGATAGTTGTCTAATTGACAGCTCTCAATTATTAACCTGGCTTAAAGTCACCTTTCAATTGCAAGGTGGCTTTATCCCCTTATTAGCCCATTCGCCACCGCTACAGGGCAATGGGAATAGACAGGCAAAGTGCCAGAAAGGGCGAATCTAATTTAGATTTGCCTTTTCTGGGGTGTCTGGGGGCAGATGTTAGTAGCCAGGGGGGCACAAAATAAATGCACCCTCCCTGGGCTATTATTATTTGCCCCCACTCGCTTGCTTTGTCTGTCTGGTGGAGAAAATACAGCGGGAGCCCACGCATTTTTTTTCAACGAATTTACACCTTTAATTAACCCCTACATGTGTGAAATTTTGCACACATACACTCATGTAATTGTAAGTTAAAACCATATATCAAAATACATGAAATGACATGGTTAACTGTTTGTAAACCATGTGTCATTTCATGTCGGGTTCTGTGATTTCACAAAAGCTGGCAATTGAATTAGCGGCTATTACAGTAGAAGTGTATGAACTATAAATATATGTATATATATATATATATATATATATGTCACAATGACATATATATATATATGTATTCTATGTGTGTATATGTATTGTTTCTATTCTTTATTAAAGCTGTCAGTGTGATTTTACAGTATAGCCGGGGATGAATTAGCGGCTATTATACTATGTAGAAGTGTATGAACTATAAATATATATATATGTATGTGTCACAATGACTGTATATATATATATATATATATATATATATATATATACGTATTCTTTGTGTATCTATCTAATGTTTTGTGAGCTGTCAGTGTGATTTTACAGTAGCTGGGGATGATTTGCCGGCTTTTCAAAGGAGACTGGTGCGTATAAATCGGACAGCACTCGCATGGTGCGAGTGCTGTGCGATGATTTCTCGCACCCATTGACTTGCATTGGCGATTATCATGCCAAATTCGCATCAAATCGCAGCATGTTGCGATTTTTTTCTCCACCGATTTCGGCTGAGAAAAAAATCGTAAATGAGATGTCACCTATTAAATAACATTGGTCAGATTTGAATCCGATTTTTTATCGGCTGAATATCATCCGTTTTCGTCGCCAGTGAGTATGAGTCCTTAAAGTTATTTTATGGGGCCGTGCACTTGCCCAATTTTGTTTCTCGGAACGAGCCTGTCAGAGGAAAAAAAGATCTCTGCATGCCCAAGTTTGATCCGATATTTGGATTGCACGAATCCATTAAGTCAGTGAGTGCATGGAAAACATTGGACTGCACTCGAATGACATCTGAGTGCAGTCCACTTTCCGCGCACTCTCATCTTCTCATCCCCAGAGAATCAGATCACACTATACTCATACTCTGATAAGAGTTTGATCAGAGTGTGATTTGTATAATCGGCCCGATTTTCTTGGATGACAGAATATAGAACCGTCTGCACCTACCCTTAAGCTGATCTGTCACCAGATTTCACAACAAAATCTGCATAAATCTCTTAGACCTTATGAGACTAATATACTTTTTATTTTCTAAATCCATGTCATGATAGTTGTATAAACCTTATTGAAAGTTCTCAGAATATAAGCATTATATGAAAAAAAGTATAAAAGGACATTTTAAAGGGAATCTGTCACCCCATTTTCGCCCTATGAGATAGGGCCACCGCCATCAGGGGCTTATCTACAGCATTCTGTAATGCTGTAGATAAGCCCCCGATGTTACCTGAAAGTGAAGAAAAACGAGTTATAAAATACTCACCCAGGGCGTTCCATGGGGCGGTCCGGTCCGGAGGGAGTCGCTGTCCGGGGCCTCCCATCTTGTGACGAAGTCGGCTTCTTTTTTCCGTTCCGTCGCGGCTCCTGGTGAGGGCAGAGCAGAGTACTATAGTGCGCAGGCGCCGGACCTCTCTGACCTTTCCCGGCGCCTGTGCACTGCAGTACTCTGCTCTGCTCTCACCAGGACAGAGCAGTGCGCAGGAGCCGCGACGGGACGGAAAGAAGAGGCCGGCTTCGTCACAAGATGGGCGGCCCCGGACCGGACCGCGACTCCCTCCGGACCGGACCGCCCCACGGAACGCCCCTGGGTGAGTATTTTATAACTCGTTTTTCTTCACTTTCAGGTAACATCGGGGCTTATCTACAGCATTACAGAATGCTGTAGATAAGCCCCTGATGGCGGTGGCCCTATCTCATAGGGCGAAAATGGGGTGACAGATTCCCTTTAATACGAGGGAGGAAAAAGTTACAAAAGGATTGATTATAAAACCATTCTGGTATGAATTTTTTAAATAAGTACACCAGCCTCATCAAGTTGAAGGGGAATATGTCACCAGGTTTTTTTCTATGTAATCTGAGAGCAGCATGATGAAGGGGCAAAAACCTTGATTCCAGTTATATATCACTTACTGGTCTGCTTCCTGCCATTTTCATATAGAATCCCTCTTTCCTCAGCAGATAAACCAGTGATCCAAATCTGTAGCAGGCAGCCCAGTAAGTCACACATCACTGATATCAGGGTCTCAGCCCGTATGTCATGTTGCTCTCAGATGGGTAGCAAACACAGATTCTCTTTCATATGTTAAAAAAAGACAAAAGTCCATCAAATTTAACCAAGGGATGGGAAAGGACAATTTTTGATCCACTTGTTGGGTATTATTGATTTGCAGCGGTTAATGCCCACCAAAAATGTTTCAAGAAAGGACAACTGGTGAACTCAGTCACCCAAGGCTCATAAATGTATGTAATCAGTTTGTATGGTCTAATTCCAGAAAAGAGCTATTGTAGCACAAATTGCAGAAAAAGCTAAAGGGGTTTCCCACCCCTTTAGTATTAATGACCTACAGTGGGTACAGAAAGTATTCAGACCCCTTTACATTTTTCACTCTTTGTTTCATTGTAGACATCTGGTAAATGCAAAAAAGTTCATTTTTTTCTCATTAATGTACACTCTGCACCCCATCTTAACTGGAAAAAAGCAGAAATGTAGAAATTTTTGCAAATTATTAAAAAAGAAAAACTGAAATCTCACATGGTCATAAGTATTCAGACCCTTTGCTCAGTATTGAGTAGAAGCACCCTTTTGAGCTAGTACAGCCATGAGTCTTCTTGGGAATGATGCAACAAGTTTTTCACACCTGAATTTGGAGATCCTCTGCCATTCTTCCTTGCAGATCCTCTCCAGTTCCGTTAGGTTGGATGGTGAATGTTGGTGGACAGCCATTTTTGTAACGAATGGAAACGGAGACACAGATGTTGCAATGTAGATTCGTTTATTGCAATTTTTGTGGAAACGCGGGATCCGGGGCTCCAAAGGGGGCGTGACTATGCGAGCCCCAGACACCCGTGGTAAAACCCCTCAAGCAGAGTTAGATTGGAATGTCCGAGGGACGCAGGTGCTACCTCCAGTTTGACCCCAGACACGTGGAAGCTGTCCCAGTGGAACAGTCGGACTGACCGGGATAGCAGGTAGCGGTGAACTTGGCTGGTGGTAAGCGGCTGACCGGGAAGGACCTGACACAGGCAGCTCTGGTGTCGTCCTGGATGACGGATTGAAGAGCGAGTGAACCTCTGAGAAGACAAACAGGATTAGCAAAGTACTGGCGGTACACAGACAAAACGCGAACACAACTGTACGGGATCGGTAACTAGAAACATGAAATACTTGTTGCTCCTGCGCCTCAATGGCAGAGGAGCCTAAAATAGTACTCACTGTTCAATATTGGTTCAGAGCATGTTTGAAAAATGCACGCTGTCTCTTTAAGAGACCGGGAGCTCGCACGCGCCCTCAGAGTCATACCCGGAGACCTGCTGGCTACACGCCAGGAAACAGCAGCAGGAGGGAAGCCAGGGACCGAGGACGGACAGCAGAGAGCAGACCGAGAGCTGGGACCCCCGCGGAGGTACGGGCGCCGGCGCTACAGCACCCCCCTTTACTAGCAACATAGCAAGGCTGAAAAAAGACATTTGTCCATCCAGTTCAGCCTATATTCCGTCAGAATAAATCCCCAGATCTACGTCCTTCTAAAGAACCTAATAACTAAGATACAATATTTTTACTCTCCAGGAAGACATCCAGGCCTCTCTTGAACCCCTCGATTGAGTTCGCCATCACCACCTTCTCAGGCAAGGAATTCCAGATTCTCACTGCCCTAACAGTAAAGAATCCTCTTCTATGTTGGTGGAAAACCTCCTCGAAACGCAGAGAATGCCCCCTTGTGACCGTCACCTTCTTTGGTATAAACAGATCCTCGGAGAGATATTTGTATTGTCCCCTTATATACTTATACATGGTTATTAGATCGCCCCTCAGTTGTGATTTTTCTAGACTAAATAATCCTAATTTTGCTAATCTCTCTGGGTATTGTAGTTCCCCCATCCCCTTTATTAATTTTGTTGCCCTCCTTTGTACTCACTCTAGTTCCATTATATCCTGAGCACCAGTGCCCAAAACTGTACACAGTACTCCATGTGTGGTCTAACCAGGGATTTGTACAGATGCAGTATAATGCTCTCATCATGTGCATCCAGACCTTTTTTAATGCACCCCATGATCCTGTTTGCCTTGGCAGCCGCTGCCTGGCACTGGCTACTCCAAGTAAGTTTAACATTAACTAGGATCCCCAAGTCCTTCTCCATGTCAGATTTACCCAGTGGTTTCCCATTCAGTGTGTAATGGTGATATTGATTCCTTCTTCCCATGTGTATAACCTTACATTTATCATTGTTAAACCGCATCTGCCACCTTTCGGCCCAAGTTTCCAACTTATCCAGATCCATCTGTAGCAGAATACTATCTTCTCTTGTATGACTGCTTTACATAGTTTTGTATCATCTGCAAATATCGATATTTTACTGTGTAAACCTTCTACCAGATCGTTAATAAATATGTTGAAGAGAATAGGTCCCAACACCGACCCCTCTGGTACCCCACTGGTCACAGCAACCCTGTTAGAGAATATACCATTTATAACCACCCTCTGCTTTCTATCACTAAGACAGTTACTTAAGCCTCTTTCACACATCAGTTTTTTGCCATCAGTCACACCGTCGTTTTGTGAAAAAAACGAATCCAGCAATTGATGCTGCAGGATCCGTTTTTTTCTCATAGACTTGTATTAGTGACGGATTGCGACGGGTGGCCGTGCGTTTCATCCATCATTCGACGGGTCCGTCGGAAATTTTGTGTCCGTCGGCCGGAGACAACTCACAAAGCAACGTTTTTTGTCTCCGTCGAAAACCTGTTGTTTTTTATAATGGAAGCCTATGGGCGCCGGATCCGTCGTCTTCCGTCAAATGACGGATTCCGGCAACGGATCCGGTTTTTTTACAGAGCATGCTCCTGACAGGTTAAAAAAAAAAAAAAAGAATAGATATGTACACATAGAATACATCTGTTTCGTGCGGAGACATTGAAGATGCATATCCTTCAGGACAGCCACCCGCTTCTTTGTGACTTTCCCATCCGCCAGTATCACCAACTGATTCCGTCTCTGGTGCCCAGTTCACACTATAGGCTTTTACATGTACACCCTCGCTGGCACAGGCTTCTCGCATGTCTTCAGGTACCTCCATCACGCACTTAAAGAGCGAAGCCTCATTCTCTTCTTGGTTTACCTCGGACACTTCCCTCAAGACATCTGCCACGACGACCGGCTCTTACTGCTTCTCTGAGCATTTCCACGTCTTCTCTTAAGGCCTTATTCATACTTTGCCACTTTGACAGGTGACCTCTGAGCTCAGAGACTTCCTTCTCCAGCTCATCCATTCTGTGCTCAGCAGTTTTTCTCAGGGCCTTTTCTTGTTCGATATGCTCTTTCCTTATCTTTAATACGGACTGTAAATCTGGCACATTGTGCTTCGCTCGAGACAACTCTTTAGCGAGGTCTTCGAACGCCTGTGCTCTCTCTCCAAACTGGGCCTTGACTGCCGCAAACTCGGACTCCAGGTGGCGCACCCGCTCCAATTGCACAGAGTTGGCAACTTCCATATCCGACTCCTTCAACTTTTTTGAGGCTCTGCCCGGTCATCCTCAGTTACCTCTCAACTCTTTGTACCTTCAGAGAGCTCCACACTCTCCAGCACTTCAGCTACAGGTTCTTCTTTATTGACATTCTCAATGGTTGCAATTTGCTCAGGCTCTTGCGCCCTTTACGTCTCCGAAGACGGGAGGACTTTCCCTCCTTGTGGGGCCCTTCCTTACTGTACTCCCTTTCTATCTTAGAGTCACAGTCACCCCCAGAGTCTGAGTCACACCCCACAGTATGGTGAACCCTCCAGTTACCCTCTTAGGCTGTGTTTCCACGTTCCAGAAACACAGCGCTTTGGACGGAGCGGAAAGTCCGCTCCGCCCAAAGCCCCCCCCTTCTGAACGCGCGTCACCGCAAGGGAATAGGACATGCTGCGGTCTAAAAAGACGCGCCGCATGTCCGGAAACGCAGGTCTTCCGCCTGCGTGTTTTGAAGCATAGTGGAGACGGGATTTCTTGAAATCCCCTCCACTATGCTGTAACATCTGGACGCTGCGTGTTTGACGCTGCGCCAACGCACAGCGTCAAACACGCAGCTAATCCGGACTGTTTCCTGACCGTGGAAACATACCCTAACTGGGTGTCCGTTTCAGACGTCTGATCTACCATATCATTATCGGTCATTTTGTCATACACTTCAGGGGACGTCAGGTCAGTAAGT
Source organism: Oophaga sylvatica (assembly GCA_033576555.1). Lineage (NCBI taxonomy): Eukaryota > Metazoa > Chordata > Amphibia > Anura > Dendrobatidae > Oophaga > Oophaga sylvatica. Next base: position 64,864,431 of record JARQOD010000002.1, on the reverse strand, counting down.
TGGGCAGACGCACGCTTTCCTCCAGTCACCCCTACGTCTAACCCGTCAGTTTTGGGAGGCGTCACTGTCCCAATACCTGCCACCCGAACAGTAGAGAGGCCTCCCTCCTCCTGCTGTAGAGGAACTCCCCTCTCCCACAAGTCGGAGAACAGTTTAGAGTCCCGACCTATAACCACTGGACAAGACAAATTCGGGACTATAGCGACATCCTGTCCCGCAATGTCCCAGCCTGTCTCAAAGATTACCCTGGCCACGGGATAATCCTTAGGGTCCCCATGGATGCAGGTGACCCCGACCTTTCTACCGGGTATTTGAAATCCCTCAGGTGCAACCCTCACTAGAGTCACCGTGCTCCCCGAGTCGACCAGACCAACCACATCTTCATTATTTATCTGCAGTGCACACCCCGTAGCCTTGTGCCGGGTGGGTAGTTCATAAGGCAGACTGGACACAAATAGTACATTTGCCCCTGGCAACAGTTCATCTGCACCACCCCTTTAAGGTCGGGATGTTCCACCCCCTTTTTTGCAGCCATCCCTGCTTGGGTTACCGCCCCTTTTAGACCACCACCCCTTTTAGGGACACCAACCCACTCTGCGATACACCCCGTGGACTCCCCCAGGCTTTCTTAGGCCCCAGTCCCACACTACAGTTTTATGTCTTTCGGGCTTGTACTGGCCCTTTAAGAGTTTGTGTGACCTGGTTCACACTGTCCTCCTATGACACCACACCAGCTCCTGCTGGCACTGCCACCGCTTCTGTTGCAGCCACAAACCACCGGCACCTCCAGATGCCGCTCACAAGCCGCTGTGGCTGTTACTGCAGCTCCTGCTGCTGCAGAACCTCTTGCTGCAACTGTAGCTCCCTCTACCACAAGTCCCTGCATGGCTCCGCACCGCCGACTTCGTGGACCCGCCGATCCACAGCAAAACCTTCGTAACCCCGCCGAGTTACAGCAAGTTGAAAAAAGAAAAAAAAATTCATGGACTTGCCGATCCACTGAAAAAAAAAAAAACCTGCACATGTGCTTTTTGGGCCGCTGCCAGCATTCTAACACCAATTGTGACATTCCACACTGTCTGTGGATGGGGATCACTCGCTTTGCTGGTCTGGGAGGTAAGCACTGGCACACGCAGGGTTAAAACAAAAGTCCATTTAGTTTATTACAGCAGCCATTAGATAAAATACAGTCTGTCACTGATCCCGATCAGCACAACACGGATCCCTGTCTGTTACCGTTACGTGTTCGCGTCAGCCACACAGGTTCCCGGAGACCTCTTAGCTTCAGAGGTATCCAGTACACATCAAAACAGTCTTTCTCTCACCAATACTTCTCATGGCTTGAACACAGTCTTCCTGACCCCGGTCATCATACCACTGACGCCTGTCTGTCACCTGTTGGCCACGCAGGTTCCCGGAGACCTCTTACCCTCAGAGATATCCAATCCACACTTCTCACTTCGCTCTGACCCTGGGTCAGTGTCACGTTTTCAAGACCGATCACTCCACAGGCTCAAGCTCGCCAGCATTGCTTCCCCAGTCTGTGCAACATCCAGCCTGGACGTCAGGGAGTTTTGTCCAGGCTGACAGACTCCCAACACACTCACAGACTCTTCACAGTCTCAGACTCTAACCATGTGCCAAACACTTCCTTACATACCTGTAGCCACTCCCACAGGTGAGTATGGAGCACATAATCTGGTCACATGCTCATGACCTCATCACAGGTCCTCAAAACTCACAAACATAAGGTGGGTGGTGTTTGTGTGGTTAGCCAGTCCCACCCAGCTCTCCAGCTAACCCTGTAAGCCAACCTTGAAAATAAACACAACTCTTGTAGGACTACAAGTCCCAGAACAACATTACTTTGGCTTACAGCGCAGAGGAGCTCTGCGACACATACCTGCCATTCACAACAATGCCGGGGACTGTTTTACCATCCAAATCACGCCTCCATGCATATCTTGAGGAGCATATACAGCACCCCCTAGCTGCAGCATGGGTCACTACACCACTATATATATATATATAATATATATATATATACACATGTCCTTGAGACACATATATTTATTGTTCATACAGTTCTACATAGCATAATAGCCGCTAAATCAATTGCCAGTTCTGCAAAATTATTACAGAACCCGACATGAAATGACACATGGTTTACATACAGTGAACTATTTCATTTCATTTTGTTTGATATATGGTTTTGACTAATTAATAGATGAGTGTATGTGTGCAAAATTTGGGACATGTAGTTGTTAATTTAACGGGTAAATTCATTGTAAAAAAAATGCTTAGGCTCCCGCGGTATTTTCTCTTCAGAGAGGGAAAGCCAGTGACTGAGGACAGCTATTACTAGCCTTGAGAGGGCCACCCCTTGCTAAAAACATCTGGCCCCAGCCACCCCAGAAAAGGCACATCTGTTATGTTTCGGTAGCTGAGGAGGACAGGAACAACAGCAGGGCAGCCGAACACCTGAGATGTTGGTAACTGATGGGTTGCAGATTCCTAAACTAACGACACAACTAGAGGTAGCCGTGGAGCTTCCTACGTTGATCCTAGACGCCTCGTCACAGCCTGAGAGATAACTACACCTAAAGGCAGAAAGATGAAAGCTATCTGCCCCGGAGCAGATCCCCAAAGAAAATAGGAAGCCCCCAAACATATAATGGCGGTTAGACAAGATGAAAATACAAACATAGGCAGAAAATAGACTAAGCAAACGCTGGGGCCACAAGCTGACTAAATAGGATAGGACAGGAGAGATTACTTTCTGCAACCCAGAAAACCCTACAAAAATCCAACAATTCTGATTACAAAATTACTGAGATCACACGATCTCGCCACCCACTAAATCAGGTCTCAGTGTGAACAAAAACCAAGTCGCAGCCGCTGAAAAAACAGGAAAGAGCAAATGAGCAAATAACAGTGGCTGCAGATAAACTGTGAGGAGCTCAGGCCCCAGGAGGGGACCTGGCTTACCTCCACAAAAGTGCAGAAAACAATGCAGAAAGCAAGCACAAAAAGAAAAGCAAAAAATATCTTATCTGAAAGCAGGAGATGCAGGCAAGACTCCAGCAAACTTCCAAATGAACCAGGAACCACAATTGAGACAAGAACAATTGATCACCGGCAACCATCATGGGACGGAACCTCCCTTATATCAGACCAGTCAGTGAACCCAGATTGCCACTCCTCACTGAAAGATTCAGTACTGTCTGTAACCACCAGAGGGAGCCTCTGCTCAGAAACCATCTCTAACACATTCACAACAGTACCCCCCCCCTTGAGGAGGGGTCACCGAACCCTCACTTGGGCAACCAGGCCGATCAGGATGAGCTCGGTGATAGGCACGGATCAGTCTCCTAGCATGGATGTCCGAAGCAAACACCCAAGAATTGTCCTCCTGACCATAACCTCTCCACTTAACCAAATACTGGAGTTTCTGTCTAGAAAAACGAGAATCCAATATTTTCTCAACCACATACTCCAGATTGCCCTCAACCAAAACAGGGTCAGGAGGCGCAGCCATAGGAACCACTGGCTCGACAAACCTCTTCACTAAGGACTTGTGGAACACGTTATGGATCTTAAATGTCCCTAGAAGAAGCAAACGGAAGGAAACAGGATTAAGAATCTCCATGATCTTATAAGGTCCAATGAACCTGGACTTAAACTTTGGAGATGCAACCCTCATAGGGATATTTCTTGAGGACTACCAAAACAAGTCCCCCACTTTAAACCGAGGACCATCAGTCCTATGCCGGTTGGCAAACCGTTGGGCCTTCTCCTGAGAGAGAGACAACCTCTCCACTACCTGGTCCCAAATCTGCTGCATTCGCTCCACAACAGAGTCAACACCCGGACAGACAGAAGCCTCCACCTGTCCGAAAAAAATCTAGGGTGAAACCCAAAATTGCAGAAAAATGGAGACATCAAGATGGCAGAGCTAGCCCTATTATTAAGAGCAAACTCAGCCAAAGGCAAAAAAGAGACCCAGTCATCTTGATCAGCAGACACAAAGCATCTCAGATAAGTCTCCAATGTCTGGTTTGTTCTCTCAGTTTGTCCATTGGTCTGAGGATGAAAAGCAGAGGAGAAAGATAATTGAACACCAAGTTTAGAACAAAATGTCCTCCAAAATCTGGAAACAAACTTGACTCCTCTGTCAGACACAATGTTCTCCAGAATGCCATATAACCGAACCATGTGCTGAAGGAACAAAGGCACCAATTCGGAGGAGGAAGGCAACTTAGGTAATGGCACAAGATGTATCATCTTGGAAAACCTATCACAGATTACCCAGATAACGGTCATTCTCTGAGAAACAGGGAGGTCGGAAATAAAATCCATAGAGATATGGGTCCATGGTCTCTTGGGCACAGGCAATGGCATCAACAAACCACTAGAGCGAGAGCAAGGCTTGGAGCGAGAGCAAGTCCCACAGGACTGCACAAACTCCCTGATGTCACGAGACAAAGTAGGCCACCAAAAGGACCGACTCACCAAGTCTCTGGTACCAAAAATCCCGGGATGACCAGCCAACACGGAACAATGAATCTCAGACATCACACTCTTCTTCCACTGGTCTGGGACAAACAATTTCCCAATAGGGCAGCGCTCAGGTTTATCCTCCTGACACCCTTCCAAGGCCAGTCTCAAATTGGGCGAGATGGCGGAAAGAACTACACTCTCTTTCAAAATAACAGTAGGATCAGATAACTCAGGAGAGTCCGCAAAGAAACTCCTCGAGAGGGCATCCGCCTTAACATTCTTAGTGCCAGGAAGAAAAGAAACCACAAAATTAAAACGTGTGAAAAACAAGGCCCACCTGGCCTGTCTAGGATTAAGTCGCTTGGCTGATTCGAGATAAACCAGATTCTTATGGTCCGTGAGGACCACCACCTGATGTTTGGCTCCTTCCAGCCAATGTCTCCACTCTTCAAAGGCCCACTTCATGGCCTATAACTCCTGATTACCCACGTCATAATTACGTTCAGTTGGAGAAAATTTTCGAGAGAAAAAGGCACAAGGGTTACTCTTAGAGGTCTCTGGATCTCTTTGGGACAAAACGGCACCTGCCCCAATTTCAGAGGCATCAACCTCCACCTGAAACGGTAGAGAAACATCAGGCTGCCGTAGAACAGGAGCAGAAGTGAATCTCTGCTTAAGTTCCTGAAACGCAGAGACTTCTCAGGAGGCCAATTCACCACATCAGAACCCTTTTTGGTCAAATCAGTCAATGGTTTAACAATACCGGAGAAATTACCAATAAATTTACGATAAAAATTGGCAAAACCCAAGTATCTCTGATAGAGCCTTTAATGAAGTAGGTTGGACCCAATCACAGATGGCTTGAACCTTGACCGGGTCCATTTAAATAACAGACAGAGACAAAATAATCCCAGAAATGAGACCTTCTGTATGCCAAAAAGACACTTTGATCCCTTCACATACAGTGCATTCTCTCTCAAAATCTGGAACACAGTCCGAACATGTTTCACATGAGAGTCCCAGTCATTGGAAAAAATCAAGATATCATCCAAATAAACAATCAGAAATTTATCCACAAAATCCCTGAAAATATCATTCATGAAGGATTGGAAGACGGAAGGAGCATTAGTGAGCCCAAAGGGCATCACTAGGTACTCAAAATGCCCCTCTGGGGTATTAAACGCCGTCTTCCATTCATCCCCGTGCTTAATGCGACTAAGGTTATACGCCCCCCTGAGGTCAAGCTTGGTAAACCAACTCGCACTTTTCACCCTGGAAAACAGGTCAGAAATCAAGGGTAACGGATATTGATACTTCACAGTGATCTTATTCAAGAGACGATAATCAATACACGGCCTCAATGAACCATCCTTTTTGGCCACAAAGAAAAAACCGGCACCCAAGGGTGAAGAGGATGGTCTGATATGACCCTTCTCCAATGACTCCTTGATATAAGATCGCATAGCATCGTGTTCAGGTACAGACAAGTTAAAAAGGCGACCTTTAGGAAATTTACCCCCAGGTACTAATTCAATAGCGCAATCGTAGCTCCTGTGTCGGGGCAAAGATGCAGATTTACTTTCACTAAATACATCCGAAAAATCTGTCAAAAAGTCAGGAACATCCTGAGACTTGGGAGAGGCAGAAAAAACAGGAGTGTCGGCATTAACACATTGGCAGCCCCAACTGGTCACAGACACAGATTTCCAATCCAAAACAGGATTATGAGACTGTAACCAAGGGAAACCTAGTACAATAATGTCATGCAGATTATACAGCACCAGAAATTTGCAACTCTCCTGATGATCTGGTTCAACCCTCATTATCACCTGAGTAGAAAACTGGGGTTTATTCTCTGCCAAAGGGGTGGAATCAATGCCCAGTAGGGGAATAGACTTCCGCAGGGGTATCATGGGAAACCCACAACATTTGGCAAAGTCAAAATCCATCAGGTTAATAGCTGCTCCTGAATCAACAAAAGCCTGAGCAGAAATGTGGACAGTGAGCAAATCAGGGTAACAGTCAACAGAAATTTAGTCTGAACACTACCCAAGACAACTGAGCGTGCAAAACGTCTTCCCCGCTTAGGGCAGACTGAAATAGCATGAGAGGCATCACCACAGTAAAAACATAACCCATTGCGCTTTCGAAACTCATGACGCTGAGCCCCAGAAGTCACTCTATCACACTGCATGGGCTAAGAAGCTGGCACACAAGGCAACACTATCTCACGCATACCTCTGCGCTCACGCAAACGTCTGTCAATTTGAATAGCCAATGACATAGAATCATTGAGACCAGAGGGAGCAGGGAATCCCACCATAACATCCTTTACTTCCGAAAAAGGGCTGCCAAAGCATCATCATTCCATTTGGTCAGGACTGCCCACTTTTGGAATTTCTGACAGTACAACTCAGCGTCTTCAAGACCCTGATTTAATGCCAACAAGGTTTTTTCAGCTTGATCAGTGATATTAGGTTCATCGTACAATAACCCCAGAGCCAGAAAAAATGCATCAATATCATTCATGAGGGTAAACTGATCAAATTTGCTGATGACACAAAGCTAGGAGGGGTAGCTAATACTAGAGAAGAGAGAGAGGATTCAAAAAGATATAAATAAACTGGAGCAGTGGGCAGCAACTAACAGAATGGTTTTTAACAGGGAAAAATGCAAAGTACTACATCTGGGCAATAAAAATGAAAAAAGCATATACAAAATGGGAGGAATAGGGCTAAGTAACAGCACATGTGAAAAAGACTTGGGTATACTAATTGATCGCAGACTGAACATGAGTCAATAGTGTAATGCAGCAGCAAAAAAGGCAAATACAATTCTAGGATGTATCAACAGAAGCATACAGTCTAGATCACGTGAGGTCATTATTGCCCTCTACTCCTCTTTGGTCAGACCTCATCTGGAATACTGTGTCCAGTTTTGGGCACCACATTTTAAAAAAGACATCAACAAACTGGAGCAAGTTCAAAGAAGAGCCACCAGAATGGTGACCGGTCTGCAAACCATGTCCTATGAGGAACGGTTGCAGGATTTGGGAATGTTTAGCTTGCAAAAAAGAAGACTGAGAGGAGACTTAATAGATGTCTACAAATATCTCAAGGGCTGTCACATTGTAGAAGGATCATCTTTATTTTCATTTGCACAAGGAAAGACTAGAAGCAATGGGATGAAACTGAATGGGAGGAGACACAGATTAGATATTAGAAAAAAACTTTTTGACAGTTAGGGTGATCAATGAGTGGAACAGGCTGCCACGAGAGGTGGTGAGTTCTACTTCAATGGAAGTCTTCAAACAGAGGCTGGACAGACATCTGTCTGGGATGATTTAGAGAATCCTGCTTTGAGCAGGGGGTTGGACCAGATGGCCCAGGAGGTCCCTTCCAACTCTACATTCTATGATTCAAAACAGGATCCCCAGGTGTCAGGGAAAAAGCCCAATCCTGAGGATCGCCGCGCAGGAGAGAGATGACAATTTGAACCTGCTGTGCTGCGTTACCTGAGGACTTAGGCTTTAAGGCAAAAAACAACTTACAGTTATTTTTGAAATTCAGAAATTTAGCCCGATCCCCCAAAAAAAATTTGACATGGGAATCCTAGGTTCCACAACCGACAACCCAGCAAGATAGGTAGCAATACGCCGAACCTCAGTGGCAAGCTGATCCACATGGCCAGACAACTGTGCAAACTCTATTGAGAAAAAAAAAAAATCCTCCTCAGCACCCAGAGAAAAAGAGGGAAAAAATGCAACAGACAGAAAAAAAAAAAATCTCTGACAACTTTTTTCTTTCCACACTATTTTTCCCTTCTGTGAGTACCATATAATTTTCAGTTATGGCCGGTGATACTGTTATGTTTCGGTAGCTGAGGAGGAAGGAACAACAGCAGGGCAGCCGAACACCTGAGATGTTGGTAACTGATGGGTTGCAGATTCCTAAACTAACGACACAACTAGAGGTAGCCGTGGAGCGTTCCTACGTTGATCCTAGACGCCTCGTCACAGCCTGAGAGATAACTACACCTAAAGGCAGAAAGATGAAAGCTATCTGCCCCGAGCAGATCCCCAAAGAAAATAGGAAGCCCCCAAACATATAATGGCGGTTAGACAAGATGAAAATACAAACATAGGCAGAAAATAGACTGAGCAAACGCTGGTGCCACAAGCTGACTAAATAGGATAGGACAGGAGAGATTACTTTCTGCAACCCAGAAAACCCTACAAAAATCCAACAATTCTGATTACAAAAATACTGAGATCACACAATCTCGCCACCCACTAAATCAGGTCTCATTGTGAACAAAAACCAAGCCGCAGCCGCTGAAAAAAACAGGAAAGAGCAAATGAGCAAATAACAGTGGCTGCAGATAAACTGTGAGGACCTCAGGCCCCAGGAGGGGACCTGGCTGACCTCCACAAAAGTGCAGAAAACAATGCAAAAAGCAAGCACAAAAAGAAAAGCAAAAAATATCTTATCTGAAAGCAGGAGATGCAGGCAAGACTCCAGCAAACTTCCAAACGTACCAGGAACCACAATTGAGACAAGAACAATTGATCACCGGCAACCATCATGGGAGGGAACCTCCCTTATATCAGACAAGTCAGTGAACCTAGATTGCCACTCCTCGCTGAAAGGTTCAGTACTGTCTGTTACCACCAGAGGGAGCCTCTGCTCAGAAACCATCTCTAGCACATTCACAACACACATCTATTATTAGATGCGCTTTTTCTGGCACTTAGCCCCTCTATTCCCATTGCTTTTAGAGGTGGGTCATGGGTTAATTAGGGATTAATGTCATCTTGCTATTGAAAAGTGACATTAATCCGGGTTAATAATGGAGAGGTGTCAATTAGACAACTATCCATTATTAATCCTATTGTAGTAAAGGTTTAAAAAAAACACACATATATTAATTAAAAATTATTTTAATAAATTATTACACATAGTTTTTGACCAAAGTTTCCAAAATGGGGTCATTTTTGGGGGTTTCCAATGTTTAGGCACATCAGGGGCTCTCCAAACGCGACATGACACCCGCAGACCATTCCATCAAAGTCTGCATTCCAAAACGTCACTGCTCCCCTAATTAAGGGAATATAGTAAACAAAGTCAGCTCACCCTCCTGGTATCCAGAGACAGAAGCACGGATGCCTGCAATGCAGCAGGAAAAAGGTATACAAGGGAAGAAGAAAAAATCCAGCTTCACAAATCCAGAAAAATCTTTATTCCACAGATTATGACAGTTCCAACTTCATAACAGCATACAGTCACCACCGAGGTGGGATTGAACTGACGCGTTTCGAGCTATATGCTCTTATTCATTGCTCTACAAATAACATACTTTGCACTTGTTATATACTATTGGCTAATTAAACAGGTGAGCTATTAACCCCCACATTGCTTTCATTAATTAGCTCTAACCTGATGCTTGTTCGCAATCTCATAGCATACACACAGAGATCCAAAAACCAGTATATTCAGTGCAAATCAAAAAACAAAATCACCGTAACACCATAAAAAAATGTATATAAACTATTTGTGTAAAAATGATACATCAAATATAAACATAAATTAATAAATAAAAAATATAACGAATCAATATAAAAAACACAAAAAAATACAAAAAACAAGCGACAAAAAAACACTCCAGGCTGTGTTGTCTTTCTTTTTTCTCTTTTTTTCATTTAAATATAATGATAGGATAAATCTTGTCTAATATTCATACCTTTAGAGGATCTAGTTTTTAAATTATAAATCCACCAAGATTCCCTGTTCATTAATTTCCTACGATGATCTCCTCCTCTCCACGGTTTAAATACTTTTTCTATCCCCATAATTTTAAAAGTGGATAAGTTACCATCATGATATGTAGAAAAATGTCTAGAAGCTGCAGAAAAATATTTAGAATTGAGAGTCCTCAGTGGTTGATACCTTTTAATGGCTAACTGAAAAGATGTAACAAACTGCAAGCTTTCGAGACTACTCAGGTCTCTTCATCAGGCAAAGACTAATACAAAATCTGAAGAATCACATATTTGTACACAACACAGCACAGAAAAAAAAAAAAAAAGCAATAGATGAGACAAGTGACGTGAAGCAGAACTGTCATTCTATCTACTGGCTAACAGGGTACTAAGATATAAATCTTTACTGTATTAGAAGCTGCAGAGCATTTCATTACTCTCTTAGTACCATACCCTATAATTCCTATCCTGCATTCATTACCTAAAATTCATAAGTCTAAATTTCCCCCTCCCCTACGACCTATAGTTGCGGGTATTGGCAGCTTAGGAGAGACATTGAGCTCCTTAATAGATATGTACTTGCAACCATTAGTTTGTGAATCTCCCTTTTTTTTTGAAAGATATGAAACATGTTATTTCTTCATTGGATGGTACTAAATGGTCAGATAAATGTGGCTGGTTATCTTGTGATGTAATAGGTTTATACCCTTGTAGACCACATTCATTAGCTTTAATGGCTTTGACATCTTTTCTTCAAACACATAGTAACTATACTCCTGCTATCAATGAATTTATTTTGATGGCTACTGAATATCTTCTGTCCCACAATTATTTTTCTTTTAATAAAAAATTCTTCCTACAAAAACAGGGAGCCCCGATGGGGGCAGGTTTTTCATCTGCTATTGCGAATATTTTTATGAGTTTTTGGGAGGAAAAATTTGTTTTTCGGACAGATACGGATTTTGCATCTAATATCAGGTGGCATGGTCGTTATTTTGATGACCTTATCCTGATATGGGATGGATCTGAGGATGAAGCTAGGAATTTTGTGGATTTTTTGAACAACAATGGTATGAACTTAAAATTTACTTGGAATTTTCAAAAAAATTCTATGGATTTTCTGGACATTACATTGAATTTTTCTGACAATGGAATTGTTATTACCCCTTTTAGGAAAGAAATGGCTACGAATGCAACTTTATATACAACATCTTGCCACTCTAGAAATACTATTAAAAATATTCCAGTGGGTGAATTTTTTCATTTGAAAAGGAATACTTCTCATGAAATTACCTATGCGAATGAGGTTAAAAAATTAGCAATAGATTGCTATCTAGAGGTTATTCTCCATGGATGATTAATAGAGCTATTTCATTAGTAAATTCTAAAAAAAGAGATGTTAAATATAGATAATCCTTTGAAAAAAAGCAATCCAAATTGCATTACTTTTGTGACCCAGTATAGCCCACAGTTCAATAAAATTAAAAATCTCATATTCCAATATATACCAGTTTTGTATCAAGATGAGAGATTGAGAAAGATTATTCAGGGTAATTTGAGATTTACAGCAAAGAAAGCCCCTACTTTGAGTATTTATCTCCTAGTCTATATACTAATTGAACTGAAATGGTTAATAAAACATGGCTTCAATTTAAAGGTAATTTCAAGTGTGGTCATAATATACAGTATGTACTTGTTGCGATTATATGCAAGTTTCTAAAACCTTCCTTTCAAGCATTACGAATAAGAAATATACAATTATCTCCTACATAAATTGTAACACTACATATGTAGTTTATTTGATAACTTGTACATCTTGCGATATACAATATGTAGGTTGTACTACTAATGCATTGAAAGTTAGACCTAGGAGACATTTATCTAATGCTGCTAATAAGAGAGTAATGAAATGCTCTGCAGCTTCTATTTTGATATAGGAAAGATGTATATCTTAGTACCGTGTTAGCCAGTAGATAGAAAAATATTTAGAATTGAGAGTCCCCAGTTGTTGATACCTTTTAATGGCTAACTGAAAAGATGGTAACAAATTGCAAGCTTTCGAGACTACTCAGGTCTCTTCATCAGGCAAAGAGTTTGTGAATACAAATTGATGGTGACCTTTGACACTCTCAATGCTGGAATGAACATATCACATGGATTTATGACGTTGTACATCAATTAAGGAATTTGCTTCAAAGACCCTGTGAGAACATCACAAAACATTACCAGACCCCAATCAGAGGGCAATAAAACTTTCACACTCCTTATCTATGAACTAGTCCAATATTTATTGCCACAACTGTTCATCCCTCTCCCATAATGACAGTTCTGCTTCACGTCACTTGTCTCATCTATTGCATTGTTTCTGTGCTGTGTTGTGTATAAATATGTGATTCTTCAGATGTTGTATTAGTCTTTGCCTGATGAAGAGACCTGAGTAGTCTCGAAAGCTTGCAATTTGTTACCATCTTTTCAGTTAGCCATTAAAAGGTATCAACCACTGAGGACTCTCAATTCTAAATATTTTTCTGCAGCTTCTAGACATTTTTCTACATATCATGATGGTAATTTATCCATTTTTAAAATTATGGGGATAGAAAAAATATTTAAACTGTGGAGAGGAGGAGATCATCATAGAAAATTAATGAACAGGAAATCTTGGTGGATTTATAATTTAAAAACTAGATCCCCTAAAGGTATGAATATTAGACAAGATTTATCCTATCATTATATTTAAATGAAAAAAAGAGAAAACAGAAAGACAACACAGCCTGGAGTGTTTTTTTGTCGCTTGTTTTTTGTATTTTTTTGTGTTTTTTATATTGATTCGTTATATATATTTTTTTATTTATTAATTTATGTTTATATTTGATGTATCATTTTTACACAAATAGCTTATATACATCTTTTATGGTGTTACGGTGATTTTGTTTTTTGATTTGCAATAAATATACTGGTTTTTGGATCTCTGTGTGTATGCTATGAGATTGCGAACACGCATCAGGTTAGAGCTACTTAATGAAAGCAATGTGGGGGTTAATAGCTCACCTGTTTAATTAGCCAATAGTATATAACAAGTGCAAAGTATGTTATTTGTAGAGCAATGAATAAGAGCATATAGCTCGAAACGCGTCTGTTCAATCCCACCTCGGTGGTGACTGTATGCTGTTATGAAGTTGGAACTGTCATAATCTGTGGAATAAAGATTTTTCTGGATTTGTGAAGCTGGATTTTTTCTTCTTCCCTTGGTCACTACTTCCCTGTTCTGAGGGTCTCAGGGAAGCACGCAGGGAGCCCCCTCCCTGCGCGATGCTTCCCTATACCACCGGAACACTGCGATCATCTTTGATCGCAGTGTGCCAGAGGTTAATGTGCCGGGAGTGGTCCATGAACGCTCCCGGCACATAGTGCCGGTGACAGCTGTGGTAATCAGCTGACACCCGGCCGCGATCAGCTGTGCTCCCCCCGTGAGCGCAGCTGATCGCGATGATATACTATCCTGTCCATGGTCTGACGGGCCCAGGTCACCTGGACGGGATAGTACATCCGATGGCAGAAAGGGGTTAAAGTCCCCCATAACAAGGACCTCATTATGGGTTGCAGCTTCATCTATCTGTCTTAGTTGTAGACTTTCCATGATTTCTGTTATATTTGGGGGTTTGTAACAGACCCCAATGAGAATTTTGTTACTATTTTTCCCTCCATGTATTTCGACCCATATAGACTCGACATCCTCATTTCCTTCACTAATATCCTCCCTTAAAGTGGTCTTTAGACAAGACTTTACATAAAGACAAACCCCTCCTCCTCTCTGATTTTTACGATCCTTTCTAAACAGACTGTAACCCTGTAAGTTAACTGCCAAGTTATAGCTTTCATCTAACCATGTCTCGGTTATTCCCACAATGTCATCATTACCTGTAGATATTTTTGCTTCTAGTTCTTCCATCTTGCTTGTCAGGCTTCTGGCGTTTGCAGGCATGCAGTTTAGAGGATTTTGTTTTGTTCTAATCTCCTCCCTGTGGATTGTTTTAGAAATTTTCTTACCTCCCTTCCGATTATGTTGATTTGGGTCTTCTTTGCCGCACCTCATATCCATCATCGGTATATTTTCTGGCTTCATGTTCGAGTCAAACGTTTTTCTTCCCATCCCCTCTTCTAGTTTAATGCCCTCCTGATGAGTGTTTCGAGTCTTCTGGCGAATGTGTTTCCCAGCTTTGTTGAGGTATAGTCCGTCTCTGGCGAGGAGTCCGTCGTACAGGTAATTCACACCATGGTCCAGGAATCTGAATCCTTGTTGCCTGCACCATTGTCTTAGCCAGTTGTTCGCATCAAGGATCCTGTTCCATCTCCTGGTGCCATGCCCGTTTACTGGAAGGATAGAAGAAAAAACTATCTGGGCATCCAGTTCCTTTACTTTCTTCCCCAACTCTTAAAGTCCTTGCAGATTGTCGGTAGGTCCTTCCTTGCTGTTTCATTGATGCCAACATGTATCAGATGAAATGGGTGTACGTCCTTGGAACTGATGAGTTTTGGTATCCTATCAGTCACATCCTTGATCTTCGCACCTGGGAGGCAGCATGCTTCTCTTGCGGTTATGTCTGGTCTGCAGATGGCTGCTTCTGTGCCTCTCATAAGTAAGTCTATCACCACTACCACTCTTCTTCGCTTCTTGGCTGTACTTTTTGTTGTCACTTCTGGGTGTTGCTGTGTGCCCTTTTCTTTGCTTTCTGGTAGTGCCTCATCCTTAGGTGTCCCATCTTCATCCTCTAGAAAGCCTTGGTATCAGTTTCTCAGTTGCGTGGTTGGTGATGTCTCCATGGTCTTCATGCTTCTTTTGGTCACATGCTTCCATGCTTTATGCCCCTTCTTTTTCAAGCCTGTGAGAAATCTCTCCAATAGGAGTGGAGCCTAGATATTCTCTTTGGGCTCCTAAGACCTCTCCTCAGGACCAAAACCCTTCCAATCCACCAAGAAAAAGGTTTTTACCCTTACCCTTTTTGTGGCCAAAATATCCTTTACCTCAAAGATATCCTCAAGGACGGGATCAGGAGTGGTACCCGGATCCTTAAAGAAGGAGCTCAAGATTACTGGTTTGAGAGAGAAACAAGAAAAGAAATAGGCACACCTAATGAGGCAGGCAATGTCAATTTGTACGAGACTGCGTTGATTCGTTTCAAGATCTCAAAGGGACCAATAAAGCAGGGACCCAATTTGTAGGAGGGCATTTTTCAAACGGATGTATTTGGAGGAGAGACATACTTTATCCCCAGGCCGAAAGATAGGAGCATCCAGGCGTCTTTTGTCTGTATGTTTCTTCATCCGTTGTGAAGCTTTTTCCAAAGTGGACTTGGAATCTCTGCACACTTCAGAGAACTCCTCCGCAAAGGTGTCAGCTGCTGGAATGCCCGAAGACCCAGAGGTGGGCAGAGGGATTCCGGGTTGAAGTCTGAAGACAATCTGAAAGGGAGACCTTCCAGAGTATTCACTTACGTGATTATTGTAGGAGAATTCCGCCCACGGCAGTAACTTGACCCAGTGATCATGATGTACGTTGACAAAATGACGCAGGAATCAGTACACGATTTGATTGGTCCTCTCCACCTGCACATTGGATTGAGGATGGTACACAGACAAAAAATCCAGCTCCACCCTCATTAGGTTACAGATCGCCCTCCAAAACTTCAAAGTGAACTGGACACCCTTGTCGGACACAATGTGGAGAGGGAACCCATGGAGACGGAAAATATGCTGTATGAAATAGCCGGCAAGCTCAGGAGCAGACGGAAGACCAGACAGAGGAACAAAGCCATTTTCGAAAAGCGATCCAACACGACCCAGATAGTGGAACAGCCAGAAGAGACTGGAAGATCCGTAATGAAGTCCATAGCAATGTGCTGCCAGGGAATGGAAGAGACTGGAAGTGGCAGGAAACATCCGGTCGGAAGATGCTTAGCAGTCTTGTTACGGGCACACGAAGGGCAGGCTGCAACATACTTCAGGATATTCTTACCCATGGTAGGCTGCCAGTAATAACAGGAAATGATCTGCACGGTTTTCTTTTGTCCGGCATGACCTCCCAACTTGGAGGAGTGACCCCACCGAAGGATACGATTCCTGTTCCAGATGGACACAAAAGTTCTTCCGGGAGGAAGCCGAGAAAGATTAACGGAGGCTACTGACACTAACCTGGATGGCTCAATGTTATGTTTGGGTTCCTCTTCAAGGTAGAGAGGCAGGAAGGCTCTAGAGAGTGCATCAGCCTTGACATTCTTATCAGCTGGGTGAAAATGAAGAACGAAGTTAAATCTAGCAGAAAAACAAAGCCCATCTGGCCTGGCAGGGATTCAACCTCTGTGCAGACTGGAGGTAGGCAAGGTTTTTATGATCGGTGAATATGACAACCTGATGGACTACGCCTTCAAGGAGGTGTCGCCATTCTTGCAGAGCCAATTTGATTGCCAGCAATTCCCGATCTCCAACGGAATAATGCCTTTCGGAAGCGGAAAAAAATCTTTGAGAATAAACCACACAAAACCATACGACCAGTTTAAGACTTTTGAGAGAGAACCGCTCCAGTGCCTATAGAGGAGGCATCCACTTCGAGAAAAAATTGTTTATCTGTGACCGGTCGATGGAGAACAGGCGCGGAAGAGAAGGCTTTCTTCAGAGAAATAAAGGCCTCCTCAGCCTCCGGAGTCCAATCCTTGGGGTTAACTTCTTTTCGGGTTGGAGCTGAGATAGGTGCCACTCGAGTAGAGAAGTGTGGAATAAATTGACGGTAATAGTTGGCGAATCCCAAGAACCGCTGTATCGCTTTAAGCCCAGATGGGTGAGGCCATTTGAGGATAGCGGATAACTTCTCCGGATCCATCTTTAGATCGGTGGATGAGACAATATATCCGAGAAAAGGCAGATAGGATTGCTCAAAGACGCACCTCTCGAACTTTGAAAAAAAAAGTGAGCACAACCTGAATGAGACTGGTGCTTTAAAGTCTAGGTTCCCACACCGGGTACTAATAATGAAAAAAGGCTTAAGCACTCAACTTAAAAGGTTTATTAGTAGTATCTCCAAACGTTTCGGTCAGAAAAGACCTTCATCAGTGACTACTGTAATCATAATATAAACGCATAAGAATATGTACAAACAAAATAAGAAACATTGCGATAAATAAAGTATATACAAAAAAAGTGAGACACGGGTCACAGGACGGACAATAGTAAAACGGTGGGTCAGCTCTGAGTATACCAAGACAGTCAAAATAATATCCAAGATGGATGAATGGGTAATAGTGCCATACCTTATTTTTATATAGAAGATTGTCTCCTAAAAAGGGGAGGAGAGGTGCGTGCCCCAAGGAAAGTGTGCTGCCTGGATAAGAGTATAATATGGTGAGCATATTATGCCACAGCTGTGAGTCTAATGTGACTAATCAAGTAGTACTTACTTAAAGACAAACGTAGCTTATAAGAATGCAGAGGAGATTGAAGAAAATTAGCAAATTTGAGTAAATAAGGAATATCTTGTGCTCCTAAACAAATGGTATCCTGTCAATATATATATATATATTACCTCAGTAGAAATATCCAGTGACTAAGCTTGCGGTATCCACCGCTATGTAGACTGGAGCTGTCATTAGCAAAAAGCAAAATCAGGGGCTTAAAAAATTAGGGGCAAAAAAAACATTATATGTAAGAGTTATCAAAAGTAATCCCTTGTAGTGTCAAAACCGCTATATTACCTCTGCCAGGACGCTGTCTGAGCCTGCTGATTTGGTTTCCATGAGTATGTGGGGCAGAAGTGAGGTAATGGCTCAGAGGTTCCTTTATATGGAGCAGGGGTGGGACTAAGAGCACTGCTGTCAGTCAAGAAATGCAATCAGGAAGTGACTGAGCAGAGGCAACATAAAAAAAAAAAAAAAAAAGGTTTGGATCGCTTATATGTATAGCGCTACTATATACAGCGCTGTGTTGCCATGGTAACTCTGAGGCGCTAAATGGTGAAAGCAGCTTTGGATCGCTTATATGTATAGCGCTACTATATACAGCACTGTGTTGCCATGGTGACTCTGAGGCACTAAATGTTGAAAGCAGCTTTAGATCGCTTATACGTATAGCGCTACTATATACAGCGCTGTGTTGCCATGGTAACTCTGAGGCACTAAATGGAGAAAGCAGCTTTAGATCGCTTATATGTATAGCGCTACTATATACAGCGCTGTGTTGCCATGGTAACTCTGAGGCACTAAATGGTGAAGGCAGGGAGGGAGAAGGGGAAGAAAACAGGAGAAGATGATTAGAGAAGTGCTCAGAAGCCATTTATTTTATAGACAAAGGCAAAGAAACATACATAGTGAAGTGAATCATTATTTTGCCGTGAAGTATAATGGTCACAGTGAGACTCCCAGAAATGAGTGACGTGGTGACTTGTGATAAGAGGTCCAACCATTCTAATATAGACGGCTCTAAGGGAAAAGGAGAAAGTGTTAATATGCTGGAGAAGTGAACATATATTAACATTACTGCACTAGGTACATATGTTACATCTCAATGACAATGTAAATTCTCTCTAACACTTGAACATGCTAAAAAAAGCAGATAATTCATATTCCCTATTGAGGCCTCTCGGATGTATAGTATCTAATGTGTGTATCCAATAGGCTTCACGTTTTTTTAGAAGCTGGATCCTATTGCCTCCTCTCCGAGAGGGTGGAATTTGCTCTATGATTTGGAACCTTAACTGGGACACATTATGACCGGCATTAACAAAATGGTAAGGGATAGGAAGAAGGAGGTTCTTACACCGTACTGTAGACTTGTGCTTCGATATTCGGTCACGTATGGTCTGTGAGGTCTCCCCAACATATGCTAGGCCACAAGGGCACTTGATGACATTTACTACATAAGTAGAGTCGCATGTAAAATAATTCCGAATTTTAAATTCCTTACTGGAATGGGATGGAAATTTTGTCCCCTTTAATGACACTATTGCACTGTACACACCTTAAGCATGGAAAAGTCCCACATTTAGGTTTTTGTAGAAACCGCTGTGTCACTAAGGGTGATTTAGATCCAAAATCTGCTTGGACCAGTGAATCACGTAATTTGGTGGCGTTTGTAACATGGTAAAAATGGCTCTCTAAATTCAATGACCTCTGGGTATGCCTTTGAAAGGAGGTGCCAGTTTTTACGTATGGCTCTATGAAGAATATTGGTGACCGGATGATACGTGTGTACAAACGGGATACGTGTGTCAACTTTCTTGATCGGTCTTGTTCAGATTCCATAGATTTTTCAAGGATAGAGACAGGATACCCTCTGGCTTAAATTTTTGTGTCATTCTGAGAGGCGTTGGCGTTGTACAGCCTCATCAGAGACGATACGTTTCACCCTCTGAAACTGAGATTTGGGAATAGCTTTTTTAGTAGCAGGTGGGTGGAGACTCTGGTATGTAGTAGACTGTTTTTGTCTGAGTCCTTAATGAAAAGATCAGTTGAGAGTTTACCTTCAGGGTCTTTCATGACCAAGGTGTCAAGAAAGTTAATACGCCAGAGGTCATGATTCATGGTGAATTGTATCCCT
Organism: Oophaga sylvatica; assembly: GCA_033576555.1. NCBI lineage: Eukaryota > Metazoa > Chordata > Amphibia > Anura > Dendrobatidae > Oophaga > Oophaga sylvatica. Next base: position 64,844,591 of record JARQOD010000002.1, on the reverse strand, counting down.
GCCAGGATGAGTTTAATAGTTCAAAAAATCTCTGTAAGAGTTCTACTGGGCCTGACCAGATACAGAAGGCATCATCAATATAGCGCTTCCATGTAATGACATGGTCGCGAAATAAAGGATGTAGATATATGATGCTCTCCTCAAAGTCGGCCATATATGCATTGCTTATGGTGGTGCTGCGTTAGACCCCATAGCGGTCCACGCGTTTGGAGGTAAAAATCATCTGGAAGAGGAAGAAATTGGAAGTAAGAATAATTTTCAATAAGTCAACACACAAATCAACCTGGTCACTATCCATAGTGGTAGATGATAACAGCGAGTTACTGACTGAATGCCCTTGTTATGGGGATAGAGGTATACAGGTCTTTTACGTCCAGTGTAACCAAACGAGTTTGGGGAATCAATTGGAGTTCCTTGATTAGTTTAAGAAATGCTCCTGTGTCCAAGATGTAAGACCTTGTTTGCTTATGTGGGGAGTAAGAATTTTCTCCAAGAATATTGCTAGAGGAGACAAGATAGAATTAGTAGATGCTACAATTGGTCTCCCTGGGTTTTTCAAGATTTTTGTGGAGAGTATAGAATACTGGCGTGCGGGGATTCGTATTAGTGAGGCATTCGCAAGTTTTAGGATCTAATACTCCCAGATTAGAGTATTTTTGGAGAATCGTCCTGATCCTCTGGCCAATGTCAGGTGTTGGGTTTTTAGAAAGAGGCTGGTAGATGGATCTGTCACCTAGTTGGCCTTGAACCTCTTCAAGGTACATGGATTTGTCCATTACAACTAGGGCACCTCCTTGTCAGCTGGCTTTAGTATAATAGAATCATCATCCTGTAAACATTTAAAGCCGTGCGTTCCTCGACAGTCAAATTTGAGGGATAAAACAGTTTACCTTTATCAATATCACAGCGTAAAGATTGAAAAGAATTATACACAAAATAATAAACGTTTCAACAGCATGTGAATTCTGAGGTGGACGAAAGAAATGTTTACTGCGTAAGCCTAAGCTAAGCGCAGATAAAAGTTTAGGATTAGATGTTGTTGGTGGCTCAGAGGTAGCACCTCTCGAACTTGGCATACAGTCTGTTCTCCATGAGCCTCTGCAAAACTGGTGAACATGCCTCTGAGTGGGTAAATCAAGATGTCATCCAAGTAGACAACAACACAAGAATAGAGGAGATCTCTAAAAATGTCGTTTACGAACTCCTGGAAGTATTCATATTGCCCATCTCGAGTGTTGAAAACTGTTTTCCATTTGTCTCCTTGATGTATACGGATCAGGTTGTAGGCTCCCCTGAGATCCAACTTGGTGAAGATTTTCGCTCCCCAAGATGATCAAACAGCTCTGAAATAAGCGGTAACGGGTACCTATTTTTACCGTGATTTGATTTAACCCCCTGTAGTCAATACAGGGCCGTAGCGAACCATCCTTTTTCTTGACAAAAAAGAATCCTACACCCGCTGGAGAAGATGATTTACGAATAAATCCTCTAGCCCGGTTCTCCTGGACGTACTCAGACATGGCCTGAGTCTCAGCATGGGAAAGAGGATAGATTTGCCCCCAAGATGGAGATGTTACTGTAAGCAGATCAATGGAACAGTCATACGACCTGTGGCGACATCTCCGCTTCCTGTTTCCCGAAGACATCTGAGAAGGACCAGTATGAGAAAGGTAACACCGGTAGAGCCGTTGACGCCACTGGTGGACGAGCAGGATGGATAGGAGCGATACATTGATCGGCACAGGAACTTCCCCAGCGCCGGACTTCCCCAGTCTTCCAGTTCAAGACGGGCTCATGTGCTTGGAGCCAAGGTAACCCTAAGAGCAAGGGGTGAGACAAATCAGGCAAAATATAAAAACAGATTCTCTTTGAATGCGTCAGACCTACTCGAAGTTCCACGGGCACAGTCTGGAACCGAACAAGCTTGATCAAGGGTTTTCCATCCACAGAAGCCATCCGCAAGGGATTTGGAAGATGCTGGACTGGAATTCGGTAACGGTCCACCACTACTTGCTGAAGGAAGTTCCCCGCGGCCCCAGAATCCAGGTAGCCAGACTCCGAAAAACTGATCGGACCGAAAGATAAGGACACAGTCTTCTGTTTGAAGGAGAGGGATGATCCTCACCCAGGGAGGCCTTTCCTACCAACCCTAGTTTCCCGACCTCACCGGACACAAGCAAATCAGATGCTCTGAACTACCACAATGGAAACACCTCCCCTCTGATCGGTGCTCCTCCTGGCGCTGTCTAGCCAAATTAACTCTGTCCACTTGCATAACTTCTGTAAGAGAGGTTGAAGATGGAGAAGCAAACGGTTTTTGGAAACTTTTCACCCATTGACATGGCATGAATGGGTGTTTTTTGTGCCAAAACCTCATTCTTTGGAATAGGATTTTGTTTTTCAATGCTAAACTTTTCTTTATCAGCATGCACAAGAGTCAAATCTATCATGCAAAACCACTTTTTTTGCGGTATCGAAAAACGCAAGAAAAAACAATGCTTTTTTTTCTGCATCTTCTTTCCTGCCAAGAGATCAGGTTTTGCTGCAGAAAAAAACGCAGCAAAAATGCTCAGTGTGAACTTAGTGTCAAATGGATGTAAAAAAACACAACCAATGGCATACAGATTACATATAGATTACAATATAAATGAAAAATTGTTTGTTTTTGTAAATGAAAAATGGAAGATTTTATATAAGCTCGTCTGGACCTAGCTAACGCTTGAGAAATTTCCATCAGTATTTTTTTTTTTTGCATATGAACCACGGCGCTATTTTGATGTACCGTAATTTCATTTTGTCTGCAGCAACTAGGAGGCGCTTGCGCAGTAGCATCTATCAAAATGCGACAGATGTTAATGCGCAGGCGCAGCCGACGGCTCAGTAGTCAGATTTGCAGCTTTTTTTTTCAAACAGAAGAGAATTGATATGTTGCTTTTCCACATGAGAAAAAAACACATAAAAAAACAGCACAGTGCACTATAGGAGTACTTTCCCATTGCAATTATTAAAGAGATGATTCTTAGTATTTAAAGTGATATTTTTCATGTGGATTTTACAACAGAATCTGCACCAAAATAAACATAAAAAAATCTGTAAATTTACAGTACCTATGTGTGAAAACACCACCATGTAACAAAGAGACCGTGAAATCACCAAAATGTCAAAAATACAATAAAAAACACACTCCTTCAATATTGTGAACTGATTACCCCAGGCCTGACATTTTTTACAATATATAAAATATGTAGCAATGATATTTTATGAATGTCTTTTTGCCTTCAACCCTTTTTTTTTTTTTTTTTTTACATCCAAGAGGTTAAATTATGAGAATTCTTGGAAGACATGCTTTTACCTGCAGGTTGGAGCCTGTCAGTGTCAATTTGTGAATGCTGTCATTCTCTAATATGACAAATACTCTGCATATTTTCCCTGGATGATCTCATCTACATTACACGTTGGAATAGTGTGATTCTGAATTCTGCTTTTTACACCTGAAGTTACTGAGCGCTTTATGTATTACACAACATAGGGTGCTTATAGAAGCCAATGAGCCCTTGTCCTTTCTGTGTAGTTCATACGGAATCTGATATAAAAAAGAATTGTGGCATGTCCGATGCCATGTTATCCGGATAGTCTCCTTAGAGCTCATACTCACTTGAGCCGAAAACGGATGATTTCAAGCCGATAAAAAATCGGATTGAAATCGGACCAATGTTATTCAATAGGTGACATCTCATTTGCGATTTTTTTTCTCAGCCGAAATCGGTGTGAGAAAAAAATCGTAACATGCTGCGATTTGCTGCGATTTTGGCATGATAATCGCTAATGCAAGTAGATGGTGCTATAAAAAATCGCATGCAAATCGCATGACAATTGCACATAATCGGACCATCCTGAAAACTGACCGTGTCTTTTCCAGCAAATGGGTATGAGCCCTTAAGGCCGGGGTCACACTTGTGAGTGTGATGCGAGAAAGTCGCATCAATACCCGGCACTGTGCAGCTGCACCCTCCGATCCGAGTGCAGGGTGTTGATGCGAGAGACTCGTGGGAGTTTCTGGTATCACACTCGCAAGTGTGACCCCGGCCTTAGGGTATGTGCATGCAACATTTTTTCAGGCATTTTTTTGAACTTTGAAAAAGCACTTAGAAAGCACTTGAAAGACTCTTCCTTTTAATTTTTAGTGTAAAACCAATTTGATGTTCATATGTTTAGGCTTTTGTGTGTTTTTAGGTTTCCAAAATGCCAAGTGGCTGAATGGAGTGATTGGATCATTGTTCTAGCGCAGTTTTCCGCTGTGAAACCACTCCAAAAGAAAACTCCTGGAAGACATATGACTTATCACTACTTGTGTGGCACCAGTCAAGTGTTTGGAAAGCCATTGTATATTGTGTTTGTAGGTGTGTGCTTTGTATGAGTAATATGTTCCCGTGTATTTATACAAGTCATGGATTTATTTATGTATACTGGGTGACTACATCATTTCTTTGAAACCCATTTAGTTTTGAGTTAAGCTAAACGATTCACAGGACCCTGGTCCAGTAGTCACTTTGGCAGCCCATTGCCATGGGACCCAAAGTGCCATCGTCCGTGGCTTGTCTTCTGATTAGTAGTCTCAGCCCAACGTCACCATTGCAAAAATCACGTCACAGTAAAATGTTTCTTCTTTATAATGTAATGGTTTATGGATGTGAATAATATCTTGTCATTGATCTACTGTAATTATCTTTTGCATATTTGTATTCAGGTTACTTACCGTATATACCCGAGTATAAGTCGACCCAAGTATAAGCCGAGACACCTAATTTTGCCACGAAAAACTGGGTGAACTTATTGACTCCAGTATAAGCCAGGTATGCATTGTCACCTCATCCCTATCCTGGTATGCATGGCTCCCCAGTCCCTGTCCTTGTATGCATGGCTCCCCCGTCCCCGTCCTTGTATGCATGGCTCCCCCGTCCCTGTCCTTATCATAGAATCATAGAATGGTAGAGTTGGAAGGGACCTCCTGGGTCATCTGGTCTCAAAGCAGGATTCACTAAATCAGCCCAGACAGATGTCTGTCCAGCCTCTGTTTGAAGACTTCCATTGAAGGAGAACTCACCACCTCTCGTGGCAGCCTGTTCCACTCATTGATCACTCTAACTGTCAAAATTTTTTTCTAATATCTAATCTGTGTCTCCTCCCATTCAGTTTCATCCCATTGCTTCTAGTCTTTCCTTGTGCAAATGAGAATAAAGATAATCCTTCTACAATGTGACATCCCTTGAGATATTTGTAGACAGCTATTAAGTCTACTCTCAGTCTTCTTTTTTGCAAGCTAAACATTCCCAAATCCTGTAACCGTTCCTCATAGGACATGGTTTGCAGACCGGACACCATTCTGGTCACTCTTCTCTGAACTTGCTCCAGTTTGTTGATGTCTTTTTTAAAATGTGGTGCCCAAAACTGGACACAGTATTCCGGATGATGTCTGACCAAAAAGGAGTAGAGGGCAATAATGACTTCACGTGATCTAGACTGTATGCTTCTGTTAATACATCCCAGAATTGTATTTGCCTTTTTTGCTGCTGCATCACACTGTTGACTCATGTTCAGTTTGTGATCTATTAGTATACCCAAGTCTTTTTCACATGTGCTGTTGCTTAGCCCTATTCCTCCCATTCTGTATACGCTTTTTTCATTTTATTTCCCATATGTAGTACTTTGCATTTTTCCCTGTTAAAAACCATTCTGTTAGTTGCTGCCCACTGCTCCAGTTTATTTAAATATTTTTGAATTCTCTCTCTCTCTCTCTCTCTCTAGTATTAGCTATCCCTCCTAGCTTTGTGTCATCAGCAAATTTAATCAGTTTACCCTCAATTCCTTCATCTAAATCATTGATAAAGATGTTGAATACAGGGCCCAAGACAGAGCCCTGTGGTGCCCCACTTGATACATTCTTCCAACTGGATGTGCAGCCATTTACTACCACTCTTTGGGTCCTATCTTTAAGCCATTTATGAATCCACCTAACAGTTGCCTTGTCCATTCCATACTTAGTCATTTTTTCAATAATGATTGTGTGAAATACTTTGTCAAATGCTTTGCTGAAGTCAAGATATAATATATCTACAGCATTTTCCTGATCCACCCAGTCAGTGATTCTGTCATAGAAGGAAATTAAATTAGTCTGACATGACTTATTAGTTACAAACACATGCTGACTCTGGTTAAGCACTTCATTCTTGTCCAGGTACTTACATACATGTTGTTTAATAATTGTATGCATGGCTCCTTATTCCCATCCTTGTATGCATGGCTCCTTATTACCTATCCTTGTATGCATAGTTCCTATTAAAAAAAAAAATCCAACGTACCTTGCCTGCGTGCCCTCGCTGCATCTCATTCAGGTGCAAGCAACTTTTCTGGCCGAGCGATCACGTGGCCCGCTCATTAAGATAATGAATGTTCACTCCACAACTATGGGAGTGGAGAGGCATGAATATTCATTACCTTAATGAGCGGGGCCACGTGATCGCTCGGCCGGAAGAGCTGTTGGCGCTGGAACAAACGAGATGCGGCAATGGCGCGCAGGAAGGTAATTAGGATGTGTGCTGGAAGCCGGCGGCTGTGGCTGTAACTGTGGTCTATTACAGCGAAATGAATATTCATTTCTCTATAGCAGCATCACAGGCTTTAGCCACAGCCGCTGGCTCCTGCCTCTGTGACCTGCCACTCCCCCTCTCCCGCCGTCTTTCTGGGACAATTGACTTGTGTATAAGCCGAAGGGGGCGTTTTCAGGACAAAAAAATGTGCTGAAAAAAGCTTATACACGAATGTATACGGTAGTTGTTTTTTTTGTTAAATTTGACATTTTGTTCATGAATTTGTACTTAGGGCAACACAGATGTCTATGGCTCTTTTCACACTGACTTTTTTTTTTTCAGGCAGTCAAAAACACGTTTTTAGTGAAAACCACTCCGTCTTTGGGGAGTTTTTGGAGGAGTATTTTGCTTTCCTGAAGCATTTCATGCAAGTTTTGAAGAATTTTTTAAGCGTTTTTGCAGGTTTTTTTTCCTAAAGCATTTTTTTGCAGCCTTTTGATTGGAAAATGTTTAGTTTGAAGCATTTTCCAAGAGGAACTGCTTCAAAGCACTTTTTTCCAGGATGTCCCACCTGACAGCACCAGGAAGGACGTCCTTCATCTCCTTGCAGGGACAGGAAGAACACACAAGAGGTTAAAAGGCCCTCACCGCCCACCATTCCTCAGTGTTTTTCCTGTCCCTGCACGGAGGGACACGCAAGAGAATGAAGAGAGACAGATCCAGCTTACCGGAGGGGTCCAGGAGGATCGGTGCGGTGAGGCCAAACCCTCCCTCCTATGAAGCGGCCCCGGCGCTGAAACCCTCATGGGTGGGGGTCCCTCAGCCCTAAAGACCAGGGGTGGAACGAGGCCCCTGGGTTGAGCCGCTTCCTCCCACGGGGAGGCTCTCGGCTCTGATGCTGTCCGCAGAGAGGACAGGAAGTCGGGTGCATGTGACGCGCGACGCACTTCCGGTGACGTCACAACCCGGAAGTGAGAAGGCCGGCGTGCGCTCTCAGAAGAAAACGAGCACGATACAGCGAGTCAGGCGGCATCCTCCCCCCTGATCTCGCAAGAGGGCTCATGGCAGCGCAGACTCCATGGAGGACCAGGGAAGATTGAGCCGGAGGTGGTAAGTGCGCTATGCGCAAAGGACCCTCTGAACCCTGACACTAATGGACCGGTGCCCTGACGATCCCTTCTTGCACTATGCAGGAAAAGGGACCACAAGCGACTCCCCTACCTACGACTAAGCAGACGGGGAAGACCACGGGCAAATCAAACAGATGCCCTATATGCACTACGAAGCTCCCCAACAAATACAAAAAGCTCCTATGTGACACCTGCACAGCTAAGGTCATGAAAGGGGAACAGCCGTCTCTTCTGACAGAAATGAGGTCCATGATACGTGACGAGGTCCAAGCTTCCATGGCCACATTTTCCCATCCACAACCACCCAGTCCAGGTCCCACGGCAAAATAGACTAGGTGGGAGATGGAGTTCACCTCAGAGGAGGAAACATATTCCCGAGAGTCGGATCAGGAAGAAGGCGAGGTATATACAGATGTACCAGAACGAAACAGGAGATATCTCTTCTCAGCTGACGAGACGGACGAGCTGGTTCAGGCGGTCAGGGACACAATGCAAATAGAGGAGGTGCAGAAGCCGCAGTCTAGATAGGACATGATGTTTGGTGGCCTCAGGGCTCAGAGACAGCGTGTGTTCCCGGTGAATGACCACGTACAAGCTATGGTCCTGGAAGAGTGGGAAGAGGCGGAAAAACGCTTCGTAATTCACCGAGATTTTAAAAGACGCCTTCCCTTTGACCCAGATGATGTAAAAATCTGGGAAGAAGTTCCCAAAATTGACGTCCCGGTGGCTAAGGTCGCCAGAAAGACGTCCATCCCCTTTGAGGATTCATCCAGCCTCAAGGACCCGATGGACAGGAAAGCGGACAATTTGTTAAGACGGGCTTGGGAGACCTCTACAGCCATAATTAAAGCAAACGTAGCTGCCACTTCAGTGGCAAGATCTATGTTTTTATGGGTGGGGCAGTTAGAAGAACACCTTACTAACAAAACCCCTAGAGAAGAAATATTAGCTTCCCTGCCACTCATGAAATCCGCTACTGCCTTTTTAGCGGATGCTTCGGCAGAATTCATAAGATTCTTGGCTCGAAATAGCTCGCTGACTAATTCAGCACGCAGAGCTATTTTGTTAAAGACATGGTCAGGAGATGGAGCTTCAAAGAATAAGCTCTGTTCCCTTCTCTTTTCTGGATAAAGGTCTTCGGACCAGCTCTAGACAAAATTCTAGAGAAGGTGTCGGATCAAAAGGGAGGTTTTCCAGAAGAAAAAAGGTCAAGGGATCAGTCCTTTCGTAGACCTGGTGGGCTTAGGAGGCAGCAGGAAAACAGAGTACATGGTAGACCTCAGAGAGAGCCCTTTGGAGGCACCCGAACCTACAGTCGGAAGAAATAGAGGATCCTTGTTTGGATCATGTACAAGGCCCAGAAGACCATGATTATGCTCATATAGGGGGTCGACTCAGAGAGTTCAGAGCCCAGTGGTCCAAAATCAGTGGGTAGTGAAGACCATATCAGAGGGTTACCGAATAGAATTTTCCTCCCCTCCCCCGAGAGATTCATTTTGCCCCAGCCTATAAAAACGCAATCTCAGATGTGGAAAGACATACGGGACTTAGCAGAATCAGGCGTCATTATCCCAGTACCTCAAACAGAAGTAGGAGCGGGCCACTATTCATCCCTATTCTCCATAATAAAACCATCCGGAGAATCCCGCACAATTATAAACCTGAAGCCATTAAATACCTGGGTCAGGGAATAATTATCATCCCGTACCTGGACGACTTTCTCTTAGTAGGAAGATCAGAGGAAGAGCTACAGCGACACAAGCTGAAGACGATGACGGTATTGAAAGCCCTAGGATGGATAATAAACGGGGGGAAAGTCTGATCTAGTCCTGGGAAGAAGGAAGATCTTCTTAGGGGTACTTCTGGATTCCAGCACCAGAACCTGCTTTTTACCACAAGAGAAACAGATGGTGGTAAACAGCATTAAAGAACTCCAGAAGACCAGCGTTTCCATCAGGTCGCCAATGCGAGCACTGGGACTCATGACATCATGCATCCCTTGTGTGTGCTGGGCTCATTTCCATTCAAGGGCCTAACAGAAAGAGATCTTGACCATCTGGGACTGTCGTCAGACTTCCCTTGACAGGAAAATATCCTTGTCCTGGGCTACCAGAATATCCCTGGATTAGTGGATGCAGTTGAAGAATCTAAGGAAAGGGGTCCCCTGGATTACATCCCCTGGCGTAGTGATCACCACGGACGCCAGCAAGTGGGGTTGGGGGGCCCACCTGGAAGGAAGGTTTCTTCAGGGAGAGTGGCCGATACACCTGCAGGCCAGCTCATCCAACTACAAGGAACTCTATGCCATATGGTAAGCCCTAAGACAAAATCAGACTCGATTGAAAGACCAACATGTAAAGATCCTGTCGGACAATGTGACAGCGGTATCTTTCCTCTGACATCAAGGAGGGACCAGACATCGGAAGCTCCAGGAACTCTCAAGAACAATATTTTCTTGGGCGGAGAAGAGAGTCTTGTCCATAACGGCCGTTCATCTGGAAGGGTCTCAGAACACGGTGGCAGACTATTTGAGCAGGCGGAAGATTTGTCCAGCAGAGTGGGAGCTGAACACAGAGATATTACAGGAGCTTTGCTCTCGTTGGGGAAAACCCCGCATAGACCTCTTCGCAACCAGGAAGAATGCCAAGACAAAGAGATTCTATTCACTAAACCCGCTGGACAACCCAGAAGGCGTGGACGCTCTAAGTCAGAAGTGGGGTGGGCCCTCTACTACGCATTTCCTCCGATAGCTCTCATCCCAGCCATCCTCAGGAAGATTCAGGAAGATCAGGTGAGAGTGTTGCTGATCGTACCGTATTGGCCAAAAAGGAGTTGGTTTCCGCTACTGGGAATCATGGCAGAAAATCAACTACTTCTGCTTCCACAGAGAGAAGACATCATCCACCAGGGGCCGGGTTACCATCAGGATCCGAAGAGACTCCAGTTGTCGGCCTGGATCATGAGTGGTACATCCTGAAAGCTCGAGGTCTGTCGGATCAAGTCATTTCAACAATGCAGGCCAGTAGAAAGCCGGTCACGTCGGCAATCTATCAAAAAATCTGGAAGCGTTTCTGCTTAGAAGGTGGCAGGTCCGATCCTCTAGAAGGGAAGCCTGATATCCCAAAGATCTTAGATTTCCTTCAGTCAGGTTTCAATACATGGGCGTACCCAGGATCAAAACTAGGGGGGGGCAAGCCAATGTCGCATCTTATACAGGTTACATCATATACACCGTACATTATCCTGCATATTAGGTATGGAGCATTAGAACTGTTGTATATTGTATAATACAGCAGTGTATGCGACACTACGCTGTATATACCATATATTATACATGGCAGTCGCGCTCATGTCAGGAGCGGTACCAGCAAGTCCGAGGATTGCAGTGCGATCCTCGCATGAGTTATACGGCCGTCTGTCTATGCCCTTGTTATAATAATACTGAAATATTAATCTATTATTAAAGTATTAAGGAGCTCACAAGTAAAAAAAAGCCCCCTACCTCCCCTGTCTCCCACCCACACCCCAACAGCCCATTGTCTCACATGCACCCCTTAGTGTTCTGTCCCACTGACCCCACAATACCCCCATCCTCTCACATGCACCCCTCAGTGCTCTGTTGCACCTCCCCACTTCAGTCCCCACAATACCCCCATCCTCTCACATTAACCCCCCAGTGCCCTAGCCCCCACAATACCCCATCCTCTCACATTAACCCCCCCAGTGCCCTAGCCCCCACAATACCCCATCCTCTTACATTCACCCTCAGTGCCCTGTACCCTCCCCCACAATACCCCCATCCTCTCACATTCCCCCACAGTGACCATGACATGCCTGAGCAGAATGAATTTAATAAATTCCATCCCCACTTACCATGAAGCTTGCAGGCAGTGGCTGAGGCAGGAGCAGGAAGTGTCCAGTGTATGCACCCAGAGGGCACTAGGACCCAGTGTGGCTGAGACAACCAGAGCCTGCAGGGCAGAAAGTGAAACTACAGCTGCTGCAGCCAGGAAGTTGCTCCTGTGGTGAGACAGCAGCTCCGTGCGCTGCGCACACACAGACAGGCACTGCAACCTGTGGCTGAGGGAGCTGGCATAGTGCTGCTCTCTCCGCTCTCTTTCATTGTGTGCCCCTGCTTCTAGGGGGGGCACCTGCCCCCCCCTGCCCCACGGTGGGTACGCCCATGTTTCAATAAGGGACTTAGGCCCAGTACGCTAAAAGTCTAAATCTCGGCCCTAAGTTCCTTCCTTGATTATCCCCTGGCATCTCATCCCTGGGTAATAAAATTTGGCAGGGCAACCCAGCGACTACGCCCCACGGTTAGGAGATCAGTGCCCCCATTGAATCTTAGCCTTGTTCTTTGGTCCCTGTGTTCAGACCCGTTAATTCAGGGGCCGCAGATGTCTATTTCTTATCAAACGATGAAGGTAGTATTCCTGGTAGCCATAACCACGGCCAAACGCATAGGTGAAATACAGGCCTTATCTATCCGAGAGCCATATCTCCGAATCTTAGAGGACCGGTTAATCCTGAAACTAGACCTCACTTTCCTACCCAAGGTAGCATCCACAAGCAACCTAAACCAAGAAATCATCCTGCCCACATTTTGCGAGAATCCCACAAATAATAGAGCGAGCTCTACACGAATTAGATGTGCATCAGGCAGTCTTAGATTATATCCAGGCCACACGCAGTTGAGGCAGGACCACAACTTATTTGTCTTATTTGGGGGGGGGAATAAAGGGGGAAAAAGGCCATCAAAATTTCCCCTATCGCGAAGGATAACACTCGACTCAGGCGTTATCAACCTCCTGGGCGGAGAGGGCGGGGCGTCAGTAAACCAGATCTGTAGGGCTGTGCATGGTCCAAACTAGATACATTTTGTAAGCATTACAAACTAGACGTTCTGTCCAATCAACAGACTGCGTTTGGTAGGATGGTTCTACAGGCAGTCATCCCACCCTGAGGAGGTACTTTGGTATTCTCCCTGGTGCTGTCAGGAGGGACGTCCTGGAAAATAGGTATTAGACCTACCAGTAATTATGTTTCCAGGAGTCCATCCTGACAGCACGGATAGTTCCCTCCCTGATGAAATCTTCTGTCTTATGCTGTAATATGATAATGTAAAATAAAGTGTTAAGTTGCATCAGCCACGGTGTGGTACTTGCTAAATCACTGAAGAATGGTGGGCGGGGAGGGCCTTTTAACCTCTTGTGTGTTCTTCCTGTCCCTGCAAGGAGATGAGGGACGTCCTCCCTGGTGCTGTCAGGATGGACTCCTGGAAACATAATTACTGAGATGGTTTAGGCCTCTTTCACACATCAGGTTTTTGCCGTAAGGCGCTATCCGGCGTCGCGCCGGAGCGCCGGATCCGGTTTTATTATGTTAAACCGGATCCGTCTCATCCGTTTCATCCGTTTTTTGATCCGCTTTTCACCGGATTACGACGGATCCGGTTTTTTAAAACACCCCTTGTGGGCTTCCAAACGTGATTGGCTACTGAAAACCTATATATACACTGTTCCTACAGTCCATCTTTGACAGGTTGTAGAGGAGCTAGTGCTGGTTGGAGAGAAGAGCAAGTGGCTGGTGAAGATGGACATTGTGTTAGGAAACATTCTGAAGAATTTGGTGGATTTCACAGTGGAGGTGAATCGTCTGAAAGCGATTGTTCTGGAGAAGGAGAGAAAGAGACAGCAGCGCATCATGCGTCAGCAGCGACGATGTTTCTGGATCCACCCCATCACAGCCCAGAGAATGACGCTGGGGTGTATTCTACACTATACGTGGAGCTACAAGGAAACCCTCAGAAATTTTTCGCATATGTTAGGATGAAAATGGAGACTTTTGATTTCTTGGTGGAGCACATTGGAGACCTGATAAGAAGATCGGACACGTATTGCCGCTTCTCCATTTCACCGGCGGAGCATCTGATGGTGACTCTTCAGTAAGCCATATTTATTGGATCTGCTTGCCTCAGAGCACACTTGTCCTGGAGTGTTGTTGCTAGTAGATAGTATACGGCCATCTGACTTAGCTTTAACAGTTGGAGATACTATAAAAATACATCTTTTTATAGTATCTCCAATTGTTATAGCTGAGTTCTGGTATGTAATGCTGTGATTTGAAACTCTTTTTTTTTTATTCACAGATTCCTGGGAACTGGAGAATCTCTTTCCTCACTCCATTTCCAGTACAGACTTGGGATTTCCACCATCTCTGGAATTGTGAAGCACACATGCCGTGCATTGTGGGATTGTCTAGTTGCTGAATTTCTACCAGAGCCCACAACAGACAGTTGGATTGAAATTTCTGAAAAGTTTGAACAAATATGTCAGTTTCCTAATTGCCTGGGTGCTGTGGACGGGAAACATATCCAGATTGTCAAGCCAGCAGGATCTGGATCCGAATTTTTTAATTACAAAAAATATTTTTCAATTGTCCTAATGGCCATCGCTGACGCGGAATACAAATTTATTGCTGTAGATATTGGGGCCTATGGCCGCTCCAATGACTCTCAAGTGTTCAAACTGTCCTCAATGGGCCGGCAGCTGTATGGAAACATCTTCAAGTTCCCACCCCCTAGACCGCTGCCTCAAACATCTGGCCCACCTATGCCTTTTGTTTGTGTAGGGGATGAAGCCTTCCAGCTGTCAGAACACCTGCTGAAACCGTACTCCAGCAGAGGATTGACACAGACAAAAAGAATTTTCAATTACCGCCTCACAAGAGCCAGAAGAATGGTGGAGTGCTCTTTTGGGATTCTGACAGCAAAATGGCGTGTTCTATTGACTGCGATCAACCTAAAGACTGAAACTGTGGACGAGATAATCAAAGCTTGTGTGGTTCTACACAATTTTGTTAATGAGGGACAAATTTGCAGAGTACTTTATGTCACCTGAAGGAAGACTAGACTGGCAGGATGACAGAGTTTAATAGAATCATAGAATAGTAGAGTTGGAAGGGACCTCCTGGGCCATCTGGTCCAACCCCCTGCTCAAAGCAGGATTCTCTAAATCATCCCAGACAGATGTCTGTCCAGCCTCTGTTTGAAGACTTCCATTGAAGGAGAACTCACCACCTCTCGTGGCAGCCTGTTCCACTCATTGATCACCCTAACTGTCAAAAAGTTTTTTCTAATATCTAATCTGTGTCTCCTCCCATTCAGTTTCATCCCATTGCTTCTAGTCTTTCCTTGTGCAAATGAGAATAAAGATGATCCTTCTACACTGTGACAGCCCTTGAGATATTTGTAGACAGCTATTAAGTCTCCTCTCAGTCTTATTTTTTGCAAGCTAAACATTCCCAAATCCTGCAACCGTTCCTCATAGGACATGGTTTGCAGACCGGTCACCATTCTGGTGGCTCTTCTCTGAACTTGCTCCAGTTTGTTGATGTCTTTTTTAAAATGTGGTGCCCAAAACTGGACACAGTATTCCAGATGAGGTCTGACCAAAGAGGAGTAGAGGGCAATAATGACCTCACGTGATCTAGACTGTATGCTTCTGTTGATACATCCTAGAATTGCATTTGACTTTTTTGCTGCTGCATCACACTGTTGACTCATGTTCAGTCTGTGATCAATTAGTATACCCAAGTCTTTTTCACATGTGCTGTTACTTAGCCCTATTCCTCCCATTTTGTATATGCTTTTTTTCATTTTTATTGCCCAGATGTAGTACTTTGCATTTTTCCCAGTTAAAATCCATTCTGTTAGTTGCTGCCCACTGCTCCAGTTTATTTATATCTTTTTGAATCCTCTCTCTTCTCTAGTATTAGCTACCCCTCCTAGCTTTGTGTCATCAGCAAATTTGATCAGTTTACCCTCAATTCCTTCATCTAAATCATTGATAAAGATGTTGAACAATACAGGGCCCAAAACAGAGCCTTGTGGTACCCCACTTGATACATTCTTCCAACTGGATGTGCAGCCATTTACGACCACTCTTTGGGTCCGATCACTAAGCCAGTTATGAATCCACCTAACAGTTGCCTTGTCCATTCCATACTTAGTCATTTTTTCAATAAGGATTGTGTGAGATACTTTGTCAAATGCTTTGCTGAAGTCAAGATATACTATATCTACAGCATTTCCCTGATCCATCCAGTCAGTGATTCTGTCATAGAAGGGAATTAAGTTAGTCTGACATGACTTATTAGTTACAAACCCATGCTGACTCTGTTTAATCACTTCATTCTTATCCAGGTACTTGCATACATGTTCTTTAATAATTTGTTCAAAGATCTTTCCTGGTATAGAAGTCAGACTCACCGGCCTGTAGTTCCCTGGGTCCACCTTCTTCCCCTTTTTAAAGATAGGAACAACATTTGCTCTTCTCCAGTCTTCTGGGACTTCTCCTGTTCTCCAAGAATTTTCAAAGATTATGGACAGTGGTTCAAGGATTTCTTCTGCTATCTCCTTCAGTACTCTGGGGTGTAATTCATCTGGACCTGGAGACTTGAATTCATTTAGGTTAGCTAAGTGTTTCCTCACTGTCTTTCTGTTTATAGATATCCTGGATTCTTCTATTCCTTTAATAGGACATTGAAGATCAGTTGATGTTACATTTCCTTTCTGAGAGAAAACAGATGCAAAATAGGAATTTAACAGTTCAGCCTTCTCAACATCCTGTCTTACCATTTCATCATTTTCATCCTGTAAAAATCCTATAGCATCTTTGACTTTTCTTTTACTTTTGACGTATCCCCAAAATCCTTTTTTGTTGCTTTTGATATCACTTGCAAGCCTTAATTCATTGTCAGCTTTAGATAATCTGATTTGTGCCCTGCAGGTTCTGCAGACAGCATTATATTCTTCTTTAGATATGCCTCCCTCTTTCCATTTGATAAACATTTCTTTCTTCCTTTTTAGCATGTGTTTAAGTTCTGTGTTCATCCATCCTGGTTTCCTTAAATGCTTCCCATTCTTCACTCTTTTCGGAATTGTTAACAATTGTGCTTTGAGAATCTCATTTTTCAAGATTTTCCATCCTTCCTGGACATTTTTGTCCTTAAGGATATCCAGCCATTGGATCCCTCCAATTCTCTTTCTGAGTCCCTTAAAATCTGCCTTTCTGAAATCTAACCTTGACGTCTGAGTCTTCACAGGTCTTCCTCCTCTTGTTATCCAAAATTCTAAAATAGCATGGTCACTACCTCCTAGGGTCCCAGCCACTCTTACCTCCTCAATCAGCGTTGATCCAGGGAGCTAGTCTGATTGCCGTATGTGGAGTCGGGAAGGAATTTTTTTCCCCAATGTGAAGCTTACTGTTTGCCACTTGGGTTTTTTTTGCCTTCCTCTGGATCAACATGTTAGGGCAGGTTAGGATAGGATATGGGTTGAACTAGATGGACTTAAAGTCTTCCTTCAACCTTAATAACTATTAACTATTAACCATTTCTTCCCTGTTTATAAGGATTAGATCCAAGGTGGCAGATCCCCTTGTTTTCTCCTCTACCTTTTGGAAGATAAAGTTGTCAGCAAGAGAGGATAAGAATTTCCTTGACCTGTTAGTTTTGCCTGAGAGAGATTCCCAACAAATGTCTGGATAGTTGAAATCTCCCATGACCACTATGTCATATTTTTTGGAGAACTTGGCCATTTGATGCATAAAGAGTTCATCCATATCTTCAGCTTGCATAGGTGGCCTGTAGTAAATGCCTACAATGGTGTCCTTTCCATTGTTCTGTCCTTGTATTCTTACCCAAACAGTTTCCACAGAACTCCCAGTCTCTGAAGCGTCAATCTCTGTGCAGATATACGCTTTTCTAACATACAATGCGACACCTCCTCCTCGTTTATCAAGTCTGTTTCTTGCAAATAAGTTGTATCCTTCTAGCCTTGTATTCCAATCATGTGTATTGTCCCACCAAGTCTCAGTGATTCCAATGACATCATACTTCTTCTCCTGTGTTAGTAGTTCCAATTCTCCTTGTTTGTTGCCCATGCTTTGTGCATTTGTATAGAAACATTTTAGTTTGTGATTGGTTTCTCTTCCTCCAATATTTTTATTATGTAGATTTTTGTCTTTGTTCTTCCCCTTCACTTCTAATAGCAGAATTCTCAATAGTTTTGTCAGGTGTATGGCTTTTGCAGGCGTTTTGCTTCCCTTCCCACATTGTTCTAGTTTAAAGCTCTCCTGATGAGTGTAGCAAGGCGACTTCCAAATACATGTTTTCCAGTCTTTGTAAGGTGCACCCCATCTCTAGCCAGTAGTCCATCGTATAGGTAATTCACTCCGTGATCCAAAAATCCAAATCCTTGCTGACGACACCATCGACAGCCAGTTGTTCACCTGCAGAATCTTCTTCCACCTCCTTGTTCCATGGACATCCACTGGAAGGATGGAAGAGAAGACCACCTGCGCTCCCAGTTCTTTCACTTTCTTACCTAAGTTTTCAAAGTCACTGCAGATGGTTTCCAGGTCATTTCTTGCGGTGTCATTTGTCCCCACATGTATTAGCAGGAATGGGTAGTCATCTGTAGGTCTGAAGAGTCCTGATATCCTGTCAGACACATCTTTAATTTTTGCACCTGGAAGACAGCACATTTCTCTTGAGGTTAAATCCGGTCTGCAGATAGCGGCCTTTTTGTTCCTCTCAACAGAGAATCCCCCATGACAACAACTCTCCGTTTCTTCTTCACAACAGTTTTCTTTCTCCAATCAGGAGGACTCTGAGAGCGTACAAGGTTATTGTTTGTGGCCAAAGTCTTATCTTGATGTATTTCTTCATCATTCTCCTGTGTAAGAGCCTGGTACTGGTTCCTGAGCAGAATTGGTGCTGACTGCCTCACGATCCTCCTGCTTCTCTGGGTCACATGCTTCCATTCCTCTGTTTCTTCAGGTGCACTTCGAATTTCTTCTCTTTCTGTAACATGAAGAGGTAATTCTGCTCTGTCTAAGAACTCTTCACCTTCCTTAATGGTTTTCAATGTAGATAACCTCTCTTCCAGATTTTGCAACTATTCCTCCAACAGGGACACGAGCTTGCATTTGTGGCATGTGAAGTTTGGCTTTTCCACTGGTAAGTCTGTGAACATGAAGCAAGAAATGCAGCTCACCACATGGCTCTTGGCCTCTTCCATGTTGTTATTGTTCAAGAGATATTCAAGCGGTGAATATATGCCAAAACTCGCGCGCCGTTTACTGATGTCCTCCTTTCAGCTGCAACAACCAAATAAACAAATAAATTGCTCTGTGACCTTTGTACCTCGTGTACCCACAGTATACCTCTGCAAACCAAAGTTGTCTACCTTGTTGTGGATTATGTACAGTATTTTACCTTTTGGCCAAAGTTGTGTCCCTGGTTGTGTATTACCCAAAGTATTTCACCTTTTAACCAAAGTTCTGTACCTTGTTGGGGATTACCTAACAATGTACACAACTTTGGTTAACAGGTGAAATACTTTGGCTAAGACACAACCAGGGACACAACTTTGGCCAAAAGGTAAAATTATTTTACCTTTTACCCAAAGTTATGTGCCTGGTTTTGTATACCCAATAAATGTTACCTTTATTTTACCTTACAAAGAAATGACAGACAACGATTTTAATCAACCATTTTTACATTTATTGTAGGTAATAAAAATGTTTAACAGTTTTTCATTTTTTTACTGTGAATTAAATGTTTCTTCACATTTTTTTTTCAATTTTCAATTTTTTTTTAATAAAAAATATTGTACCAAAAGTTTATTTTTTATTAACAATCATGTCAAAGCAGAAAATGTGAAAGTCAAAATAACATATCACAAATTTGTGTAGTGTGGGGTGGAGATACTACTGGAGGGGCTGCGGGACACTTCGACAGTGGGAGTGTGTAAAGCGGACTGGGATGGTGGTGGGGAAGGATCAGATAAAAGAGGTGAAGGGGTGGAAAAAAAAATGGAACGGGTGGAGATGTGGGAGGCAGAACAGGTGGGTGGTGGAGAGGAGGATTGGGCAGGGAGTAGAGGAGCAGATGTGGTTGGGAACTGGTACGGGGAAGGAAGTTGGTACGAGGCAGGTTTCTGGAAGTGGGGAGGTTGCTGGTACTGGATGGGAGGGGGAGGAGGGACAGTGGCTGGAGGGGGCAGGTGTGGGAGTAACGACTGGGTTGGGTGGAGGAGGTTGGGAGGTAACCTGCGCTAGAGCAGCGTGGCAAGTGTGCATTACATGCATCTGCTGGCTAGGAGATAGCGTATCCATGCGCTCGACTACAGACCGGAAAAAACTGTGGTTTGGCGAACTTCTTGCTTCTGAATGCATGGTTTGCAGAAGTGTCTTAACCTCCAGAATGCTGGAGTTGAGCTGATTAAAGCCTGCAGCCATTTGCTCTGACAATACTTTAAGACAGTTCTGGAAAGATGCATTAAGATGCAAGAATTCGGGCGCATAGCTCCTTTCCTGACCCCTCTGCCCAGCCGCCCAGTAGCCACAGTTGTACTAGAGGTGGCAGCGGCAGAAGGGTGGGGTAAGGGGAAATCTATCTCCTGACCAGTAGCACTCGGCCACTATGCTCCAGCGGTGGTGGAGGGGACAGAGGGCTCACGTGTCTGGGAAGGCTGGGAAGGTGCGGATGGGCTGGGGAGGTCAAAGTGTCCCTCGGTGGCGGACTCCTGAGGGATCGCTCCAGAAGGGTCCAACTCTGCAGGCTCCCGAATGCTGGTCACCGTTCTGTGAAATAAAGAGAAAAAAATACAATTAATATACTAATATTGAATGGCCCTGGCTGAGAAAAAAAAATTAGTTAGACATGTTAATATTTTTTTTTATATGGGGTGTGTAATATTTACCTTCTGGTGACCATTGTTGCCCGGAAGAACGACAGGGCTCGTGCGTACTTGTACTTGCTCCTGCGTCCTCCAGATCCACTCGGGGCCCGCATCTCCTTGTTGAACTCCTTCTTGAAGCGATCCCTCACAGACTGCCACCGCTTCACAACTCTCTCCCTGAAACGAGAAAGCACAAATTGGTTAGTATACATCAGTGTTTCCCAAACTACAGTCCTCACGGCCACCACGGGTTATGTTTTTAGGATTTCCATAGTGTTGCACAAAAGGAAATCCTGAAAACATGACCCATGGGGGCCATGAGGACTGGAGTTTGGGAAACACTGCTTTACGTCCAGCAACCTGAACTGTATACACTTACGATGTTCAATCTGGGCCCGAGCATCGAGGTCCTCCCAGCGGTCCACGAGTTGTGAACAGATTTCCTCCCAGAACCGACGGGTCACGATGAGATCAGCATGGGGCGGTCCCCCATGTTCCACAGCGGCTCCCTTTCTCTGACCAGATCAATGAGGAGGTCCACGTCGATCCCCCCTCCTCACCGTCAGAGTCGGGAGCACGCTGTGAAGCCTGTTAAAGAAAAAGAGAAAAAAAATACATTAGTCTCCAAACTACCAAGGGAATAAAAAAATGGGAAAAAATCAAGCAAAAATGTTAAAAAAAAAAATACAGTTATACTTACACGATGGTGACCGCCGCGTCGCTCACGCCGACGACACTGGGAGGCACTGTGAGGACCTCTTGGCCGAGCACCAGATTCAGATTTTGCAGGATCTGGCGCATTGCGGCGCTCATAGACTTTCATTGTGTCAAAAAGTCGGAGACAAAAAAAGTTACAGTAGCTGTTTTTTCCCGACACCGGAATGAGACAATTAGCCGGATCCGGCAAAAAACAGACACGCCGCAAGGCCATGCGGCGTGATCCGGCGCTAATGTTAGTCAATGGGAAAAAACGGATCCGGCATTAGATTTTGCCGGATCCGGTTTTAAGAAAAAATGCTGGAACTCGCCTGACGGCGAAAACCTGCTGTGTGAAAGAGGCCTTAGTGAATCCTGCATTGAGCAGGGGGTTGGACATGATGACCCTTGAGGTCCCTTCCAACTCTAACATTCTATGAAAACAACCAGTTGATGTCTACTCACCTGCTGCTACTCCCATGGATCCTTCATCGAATGTACTTTCTGAAGCGTCTCTGACAAATTGTATGAGTGCAGCATGTGCTTCTAAGGCTAGTTTCACATTTGCGTATTGGTGCGCAGCATTTGATCTGCATTTGATCTGCATAGATCCGCATGCGTCATGCGTACATATCTTTAACATGGTGTACGCAGGGACATGCGTCGTTTCGCGGTGTGCAGCTGTGTCCGTCAAACGCATCACGTTGAATTTTTTTGAAGCGTCAAAAATCCGTCAAATATGCGCAGTTATGCACATGTGGATGAGTGCGTAAAAAACCCCGCATTACTGTCTATGGGAACGCATTGGTACGCAAGGACATGCTCATGGATGTGTTCGATATGCATGCGCACTGCGCATGTCCAGGAACTGATTACAGCACCTGGAAATATTGAACGCATGCGCATAAGCAACGCAAATGAATGCAAAAACTCATACACACGCAGCGTTTTTTGACGTCATGTGTAAGATGATGCGGATAAAAAATGCTACGTTTGCATGTGTTTGCACATGCAGATGATACGCTGCGCACAGAAACGCTAATGTGAACTTAGCCTAAACCAGTGGAGTTCATCGGGCAACACGTGTGCATCCTGTGATTGATTCAGCACTGTGTCCTAGTTTCCATATTTGATGGAAATCACAACGCAGATGGGAACAGAGCCTTATGTGCATAATATATAACATACCTTCTATCGGTAGAACTATTGGCATGTTGCAGGTAATACAGTCATGGACAAAAGTTTTGAGAATAACACAAATATTAATTTTACAAAGTCTACTGCTTCACTTTTTCTAATGGCAATTTGCATATACTCCAGAATGTTATAAAGAGTGATCAACTTAACAGCAATGGCTTGCAAAGTCAATATTTGGCTAGAAAATGAACTTTATCCCCCAAAACACATTTCAACATCATTGCAGCCCTGCCTTAAAAGGACCAGCTAACCTCTTTTCAGTGATTGCTTCATTGACACAGGTGTGGGTGTTGATGAGGACATGGCTGGAGATCAATCTGTCATGATTAAGTAAGAATGACACCACTGGACACTTTAAAAGGAGGCTGGTGCTTGGCATCATTGTTTCTCTTCTGTTAACCATGGTTATCTCTAAAGAAACATGTGCAGTCATCATTGCAATGCACAAAAATGGTCTAACAGGGAAGAGTATTGGGAGCTAGAAAGATTGCACCTCAGTCAACAATCTATCGCATCATCAAGAACTTCAAGGAGAGAGGTTCCATTGTTGCCAAAAAGGCTCCAGGGCACCCAAGAAAGATTAGCAAGCGCCAGGACCGCCTCTTAAAAGTGTTTCAGCTGCGGGATCGGGCTACCAGCAGTGCAGAGCTTGCTCAGGAATGGCAGCATGCAGGTGTGAGTGCATTTGCACGCACTGTAGGCAGAGACTCTTGGAGCAAGGCCTGGTCTCAAGGAGGGCAGCAAAGAAGCCACTTCTCTCCAGAAAAAACATCATGGACAGACTGATATTCTGCAAAAGGTACAGGCAGTGGACTGCTGAGGACTGGGGTAAAGTTATTTTCTCTGATGAATCCCTTTTCGATTGTTTGGGACATCAGGAAAACGCCTCATTCGGAGAAGACAAGGTGAGCGCTACCACCAGTCTTGTCTCATGCCAACTGTTAAGCATCCTGAAACCATTCATGTGTGGGGTTGCTTCTCAGCCAAGGGAATCGGCTCTCTCACAGGCTTGCCTAAAAACACAGCCATGAATAAAGAATGGTACCAGAATGTCTCCAAGAACAACTTCTCCCAACCCTCCAAGAGCAGTTTGGCGATCAACAATGCCTTTTCCAGCAAGATGGAGCACCTTGCCGTAAAGCAAAGGTGATAACTAAATGGCTCAGGGAACAAAACATAGAGATTTTGGGTCCATGGCCTGGAAACTCCCCAGATCTTAATCCCATTGAGAACTTGTGGTCAATCATCAAGAGACGGGTGGACAAACAAAAACCTAAAAATTCTGACAAAATGAAAGCATTGATTGTGCAAGAATGGACTGCTATCAGTCAGGATTTGGTCCAGAAGTTGATTGAGAGCATGCCAGGGAGAATTGCAGAGGTCCTGAAGAAGAAGGGTCAACACTGCAAATATTGACTTGCTGCATTAACTCATTCTAACTGTCAATATAAGCTTTTGTTACTCATATGTTTGCAATTATATTTCTGTCTGTGATAAAAAACATCTGTCAAACACACATAAAAACCAGAGGGCAGCAGATCATGTGAAAATATAATATTTGTGTCATTCTCAAACTTTTGGCCATGACTGTACAGACTCTAATGGAAAGCTCTTACGCTAATAGAAGTATAAAAGGTCATTGGTGAAGATGCAGGGATGAAATAGGCGAGAGATTCATCAAACCTAACCATGTAAATCATGACTATGAAAAGCTTTGAACTTTTCCTGTATTTGAGCATCAAATTATAGTAAAGGATAACTATCAAAACAATATACATGTAAACATTTCTCCGTAATCTGCTGGTTGATACAAGTATATGAAAAGTAAACTGAACACAGGAAAGTGTTCTTTTATTAAACAATAGGAGAAATTACTGGGATTCATTGTGGTGAAAGGAATTAACCAGATAAACATGATCTCTGCCTTCCATTCATCATTAATTCTCCTTCAATAGTGGATTTATTTTTTTTGTATTTCAATTCTATTAATTTTGTTACACAAGAAAGGATGTGTCATAGACCGACCTCGGGACAGGATTGTAGACCCACTGTGTTGCTATAAGATTTGGCTTAGAGTTATTCTAGTGCAGTGTTGCCCAAACCCCGTCATCACGGCAACAAACACATGTTTTCAGGATTTCTTTAGTATTGCATGACATATTGGGGGCCGTGAGGACTGGAGTTTTTCAAATAACTGTCCTAGAGGATTGAGTCTTAATGTGCCCACATTCCTTAGATAACTGTTCACTGAATGAAAGCTATCTCTCCCGACCTCTCAATATACATGAACACTGTATTGGGACCTTAACTACTTCATGACCTTTGACATACCCATATGTCATAATTGGGCAGGGGTTCCTGACTTTTGACATATGGGTACATCATGGCGATCGTGTTGTGAATTCTCTGGATTCTGAGTTGGGGCACCCTCTGGTGGCTGTTGATATTAATGAAGCTGTCTTGACTGTCAGAGAGCTTTCAGCTGAGGATTCAGCTGCGGACGATTGGCAATCTGGGAGTCATGACTGGGGAGATTTAAGGGAGTAACTTTCCCATGATCCTCGTCGGTGATTAGTTGTCTCTTCCTGGTCCAGTTTGGAAGTCAGCTGCTGCGGTCTCCTGCAACTTTCAGATAAGCTATTTCTTGCTTGTTTCTGTGGTTTTGTTTTCTTTTGTTGTTCTGCCTTCTGAGTGAGGTCATCCGGGTTCCCCTGCTG
This sequence comes from Oophaga sylvatica, assembly GCA_033576555.1. Classification (NCBI taxonomy): domain Eukaryota; kingdom Metazoa; phylum Chordata; class Amphibia; order Anura; family Dendrobatidae; genus Oophaga; species Oophaga sylvatica. Next base: position 64,819,513 of record JARQOD010000002.1, on the reverse strand, counting down.
GGGCCTGCGCTGGTCTCTGTTTCTCAGTTATCTGTTCATTTGTTCAGTCCCTGTTATTTCAGTGGCTGCTGGTAGCTACCTGTTCATACCAGAGTTCTGATATAGCGGGAGAGATCGTGTGGTCTCAGTGTTTTTTGGAATCAGAAGTGTTGGAATTTTTCCTAGGGTTTTGCTGGATTACAGAAAGTATTCTTTTCTGTCCTGTCCTATCTAGACAGTTTTGGGCCCCAGCGTTTGCTTACTCTATTTTCTGCCTGTGTTTGTATTTCATCTTGTCTCACCGCCAATATATGGGTGGGGGCTAACTATTCCTTTGGGGCGCTACTCTGGGGCAGTTAGCTTTCCCCTTTCTATCTTTAGGCTTAGCTAACTCTCCTGCTGTGTCGAGGCGTCTAGGTCATCGTAGGTACGTCCCACAGCTGCTTCTAGTTGTGCAGTTAGTTTAGGGGTCTGCAATCCATTAGTTACAAACCTGTTATGTTAAGGTAGCTGAGGAGTGCAGGCAAAAAAAGGAAATACACCAGAGCAGTTGGAATCTATGAGATTGCAGTACCCTGAATAACCACCGCAACTAGAGGCAGCCGTGGAGCGTTCCTACGTTGGTCCTAGACGCCTCGTCACAGCCTGAGAAACTAACTACACCTAAAGATAGAAATAGGAAAGCTATCTGCCCCGGAGCAGAACCCCAAAGATAATAGAAAGCCCCCAAACATGTAATGGCGGTTAGACAAGAGGAAATACTGACACAAAAAGAAAATAGTATGAGCAAATGCTGGGGCCCAAACTAACTAAATAGAAAAGGACAGGAAGGGTACTTACTGCAATCTCAGAAAACCCTGAAAAACACCAACTCTACTAATTTCAAAATCACCTGAGATCACACGACCTCTACCACCTAAATTAGTTCTCTGGTGTAACAAAAACAGCAGCCACTGAAAAAACTGGAAAAAGCAAAAGTACAAAACACAGTGGCTGGACTAAACTGAGAGGGCAAAAGCCCCCGGAGGGGACCCTGAAGGCCCCCACAGAAGTGCAGGACAAAATGCAAAAATATAGCAAAAACACAAAATAAGAAATTGTCTTATCTGATAGCAGGAGATGCAGACACGACACAGCAGGCTACAAGGGAAACTGGAAAGAAGGATTCAGACCAGAACAATTGATCACCGGCAACCCTGATGGGAAAATTACTCCCTTATATAAGACCAATCAGTAACACCTGATTCCCAGTCCTCACAATCCTCACTAGTACCGCTTGTAACCACCAGAGGGAGCCTCTGCTCAGAACTCATCTCAAACCCATTCACAACAGTACCCCCCCTTGAGGAGGGGTCACCGAACCCTCATTTGAGCAACCAGGTCGGTCAGGATGAGTTCTATGATACGCACGGATAAGTCTCCTAGCATGGATGTCCGAAGCAAACACCCAAGAATTGTCTTCCTGACCATAACCTCTCCATTTAACCAAATACTGGAGTCTTCGTCTAGAAAAAACGAGAATCCAATATTTTCTCAACCACATACTCCAGATTGCCCTCAACCAAAACAGGGTCAGGAGGCACAGCAGCAGGAACCACTGGCTCAACAAACCTCTTCAACAAGGACTTGTGGAACACGTTATGGATCTTAAATGTCCCTGGAAGAAGCAAACGAAAAGAAACAGGATTAATAATCTCCATGATCTTATAAGGTCCAATGAACCTAGGCTTAAATTTAGGAGATGCTACTCTCATAGGAATATTCTTTGAGGACAACCAGACCAAGTCCCCCACTTTAAACCGAGGACCATCAGTCCTATGCCGGTTAGCAAACCGCTGGGCCTTCTCCTGAGAGAGGGACAACCTCTCCACTACCTGGTCCCAAATCTGCTGCATACGCTCAACAACAGAGTCAACACCTGGACAGACAGAAGCCTCCGTCTGTCCTGAAGAAAATCGAGGGTGAAACCCAGAATTACAGAAAAACGGAGACATCAAAGTGCAGAGCTAGCCCTATTATTAAGAGCAAACTCAGCCAAAGGCAAAAAAGAGACCCAGTCATCCTGATCAGCAGACACAAAGCATCTTAGATAAGTCTCCAATGTCTGGTTTGTTCTCTCAGTTTGACCATTGGTCTGAGGATGAAATGCCGAGGAGAAAGACAATTGAACACCCAGTTTAGAACAAAAAGTCCTCCAAAATCTGGAAACAAACTGGACTCCTCTGTCAGACACAATGTTCTCAGGAATGCCGTGTAAACGAACCACGTGCTGAAGGAACAACGGCACCAATTCAGAGGAGGAAGGCAACTTAGGTAATGGCACAAGATGTATCATTTTGGAAAACCTATCACAAATTACCCAGATGGTGGTCATTCTCTGAGAAACAGGAAGATCGGAAATGAAATCCATAGAGATATGGGTCCATGGTCTCTTGGGCACAGGCAATGGCATCAACAAACCACTAGAGCGAGAGCAAGGCTTGGAGCGAGAGCAAGTCCCGCAGGACTGCACAAATTCCCTGACATCGCGAGACAAGGTAGGCCACCAAAAGGACCGACTAACCAAGTCTCTGGTACCAAAAATTCCGGGATGCCCAGCCAATGCGGAACAATGAATCTCAGACATCACACTCTTTTTCCATTGGTCCGGGACAAACAATTTTCCAACAGGGCAGCGCTCGGGCCTATCCTCCTGACACCCCTCCAGAGCAAGTCTCAAATTGGGCGAGATGGCGGAAAGAACTACACCCTCCTTCAAAATAACAGAGGGATCAGATAGCTCAGGAGAGTCCGCAAGGAAACTCCTCGAGAGGGCATCCGCCTTAACATTCTTAGTGCCAGGAAGAAAGGAAACCACAAAATTAAAACGTGTGAAAAACAAGGCCCACCTGGCCTGTCTAGGATTGAGTCGCTTGGCAGATTCCAGATAGACCAGATTCTTATGGTCCGTAAGGACCACCACCTGATGTTTGGCTCCCTCCAGCCAATGTCTCCACTCTTCAAAAGCCCACTTCATGGCCAATAACTCCCGATTACCACGTCATAATTACGTTCAGTAGGAGAAAATTTTCGAGAGAAAAAGGCACAAGGGTTACTTTTAGAGGTCTCTGGATCTTTTTGGGACAAAACGGCACCTGCCCCAATTTCAGAGGCATCAACCTCCACCTGAAATGGCAGAGAAACATCAGGCTGCCGTAGAACAGGAGCAGAAGTGAATCTCTGCTTAAGTTCCTGAAACGCAGAGACTGCCTCAGGAGGCCAATTCACCACATCAGAACCCTTTCTGGTCAAATCAGTTAATGGTTTAACAATAACAGAGAAATTACCAATAAATTTACGATAAAAATTGGCAAAACCCAAAAATCTCTGAAGAGCCTTTAATGAAGTAGGTTGGACCCAATCACAGATGGCCTGAACCTTGACCGGGTCCATTTCAATAACAGATGGGGACAAAATGAATCCCAGAAATGAGATCTTCTGTACGCCAAAAAGACACTTTGATCCCTTCACATACAGAGCATTCTCTCTCAAAATCTGGAATACAGTTCGAACATGTTTCACATGAGAGTCCCAGTCATTAGAAAAATCAAGATATCATCCAAATAAACAATCAGAAACTTGTCCACAAAATCCCTGAAAATGTCATTCATGAAGGACTGGAAGACGGAAGGAGCATTAGTGAGCCCAAAGGGCATCACAAGGTACTCAAAATGCCCTTCAGGGGTGTTAAATGCCGTCTTCCATTCATCCCCGTGCTTAATGCGAATAAGGTTATACGCCCCCCTGAGGTCAAGCTTGGTAAACCAAGTAGCGTTTTTCACCCTGGAAAACAGGTCAGAAATCAAGGGTAACGGGTATTGATATTTCACAGTAATATTGTTCAAGAGACGATAATCAATACACGGCCTTAATGAACCATCCTTTTTGGCCACAAAGAAAAAACCGGCACCTAAGGGTGAAGAGGATGGTCTGATATGACCCTTCTCCAATGATTCCTTGATATAAGACCGCATAGCGTCATGTTCAGGTACAGACAAGTTAAAAAGGCGACCTTTAGGGAATTTACTACCAGGCACTAATTCAATAGCGCAGTCATAGCTCCTATGGGGAGGCAAGGATGCAGATTTACTTTCACTAAACACATCAGAAAAATCAAACAAAAAGTCAGGAACATCCTCAGCCTGGGGGGAGGCAGAAAAAAACAGGAGTGTTGGTATTAACACATTGGCAGCCCCAACTGGTTACAGACACAGATTTCCAATCCAAAACAGGATTATGAGACTGTAACCAAGGGAAACCCAGCACGATAATGTCATGCAGATTATATAGAACCAAAAATTTGCAGCACTCCTGGTGATCAGGTTCAACCCTCATTATCACCTGAGTAGAAAACTGGGGTTTATTCTCAGCCAAAGGGGTAGAATCGATCCCCAGTAAAGGAATAGACTTCTGTAGGGGTATCAAGGGAAACCCACAACGTTTAGCAAAATCATAATCCATCAGGTTAATAGCTGCTCCAGAATCAACGAAAGCCTGAGCAGAAAATGAGGACAGAGAGCATATCAGAGTGACAGTTAATAAAAACTTAGTCTGAACACTACCCAAGACAACTGAGCGTGCAAAATGTCTTCCCCGCTTAGGGCAGACTGAAATAGCATGAGAGGCATCACCACAGTAGAAACATAACCCATTGCGCTTTCGAAACTCATGACGCTGTGCCCCAGACACCACTCCATCACACTGCATGGGCTCAGCAGCTGGCTCACAAGGCAACACCACTCCACGCATACTTCTCCGCTCACGCAAACGTCTGTCAATTTGAATTGCTAATGACATAGAATCATTGAGACCAGAGGGGACAGGGAATCCCACCATAACATCCTTTACATTATCCGACAGACCCTTCCGGAAAAGGGCCGCCAAAGCGTCGTCATTCCATTTGGTCAGGACTGCCCACCTACGGAATCTCTGACAGTATAACTCAGCGTCATCAAGCCCCTGATTTAATGCCAACAAGGCTTTTTCAGCTTGATCAGTGACATTAGGCTCATCGTACAATAACCCCAAAGCCTGAAAAAATGCATCAACATCACTCAAAACAGGATCCCCAGGTATCAGGGAAAAAGCCCAATCCTGAGGATCGCCGCGCAGGAGAGAGATGATAATTTGAACCTGCTGCGCTGCGTTTCCTGAGGACTTAGATTTTAAGGCAAGAAACAATTTACAATTATTTTTGAAATTCTGAAACTTAGCTCGATCCCCTAAAAACAAATCTGGCATGGGGATCCTAGGTTCCACAACAGGCAACCTAGCAAGATATGCAGCAATACTCTGAACCTCAGTGGCAAGCTGATCCACACGGCCAGACAACTGTGCAAACTCCATTGGGAGAAAAGATCCTCCCCAGCACCCAGAGATACAGAGGGAAAAAAAAAAAAAATGCAACAAACAGAAAAATATCTCTGACAACTTTTCTTCCTTCAAAATATTTTTTCCCTTCTGTGAGTACCATACAATTTTTATGGCCGGTGATACTGTTATGTTACGGTAGCTGAGGAGTGCAGGCAAAAAAAGGAAATACACCAGAGCAGTTGGAATCTATGAGATTGCAGTACCCTGACTAACCACCGCAACTAGAGGCAGCCGTGGAGCGTTCCTACGTTGGTCCTAGACGCCTCGTCACAGCCTGAGAAACTAACTACACCTAAAGATAGAAATAGGAAAGCTATCTGCCCGGTAGCAGAACCCCAAAGATAATAGAAAGCCCCCAAACATGTAATGGCGGTTAGACAAGAGGAAATACTGACACAGAAAGAAAATAGTATGAGCAAACGCTGGGGCCCAAACTAACTAAATAGAAAAGGACAGGAAGGGTACTTACTGCAATCTCAGAAAACCCTGAAAAACACCAACTCTACTAATTTCAAAATCACCTGAGATCACACGACCTGTACTACCTAAATTAGTTCTCTGGTGTAACAAAAACAGCAGCCACTGAAAAAACTGGAAAAAGCAAAAGTACAAAACACAGTGGCTGGACTAAACTGAGAGGGCAAAAGCCCCCGGAGGGGACCCTGAAGGCCCCCACAGAAGTGCAGGACAAAATGCAAAAATATAGCAAAAACACAAAATAAGAAATTGTCTTATCTGATAGCAGGAGATGCAGACACGACACAGCAGGCTACAAGGGAAACTGGAAAGAAGGATTCAGACCAGAACAATTGATCACCGGCAACCCTGATGGGAAAATTACTCCCTTATATAAGACCAATCAGTAACACCTGATTCCCAGTCCTCACAATCCTCACTAGTACCGCTTGTAACCACCAGAGGGAGCCTCTGCTCAGAACTCATCTCAAACCCATTCACAACACAAACCACTCTGGGTGACTGGCTACCATATCATAACAGATCGTGCATGACAGAGCAGCTGTGCCCTTTGCGATCGCTGCTGGCAGCTCTGTTTATGGCAGACCTGGGCAAAGTGCGGCCCGCGGGCCACATCACGCCCCCCGGCTATCTCCGTCCGGCCAGCGGACTGAGACAGCTGTGGGGCTGGAAACCAGAGGACCACACCGTGCCCACCCGCTCGCTGTCTCCGTTGTCTCCATATGCGCTGACTGATGAACTTTTTTGAATTTACCAAATGGCTGCAATGAAACGAAGAATGAAAAATGTAAAGGGGTCTGAATACTTTCCGTACCCACTACTGTACTAGTTGTTTTTGAATCTGTATCTGACATATCAATATCTGAGGAAGAGATGTCACCTGGAGGATTGAGATTGTCTCCTAAAAAAGGAGTATGCTCTCTTTTCTTTGAAATCAAGCAGATCCTTAACAAAACATTTGATTTCTATCTTTGAAGCCAATTTAATATCTTTCAATTGTTCGTTTAAGTTTGACTTGTCTATTTGCAAAGTCAAGATCTGACTTATATTTTAATGCCTCATCTATTAGTTCTTGTAGGTTTTTTTATGTATTCTCTAAGGTGACCTTTCTCTAAAAAAATTCATAAATCTAATGGATGCAAGATTGTTGACCTGGATCATAAAGCTTGGACTATAAACCCTTTGGTACAATATTTTGTTTAATATAATGTTCAAGGCATTCTACGTCCTACCACGACTTTATGTTAATTTTATAAACCACTAATTCAACAAAAACTGATTTCAGTGTTGACTTAACAGCTGAAACTCTTGCAATATTTTGTCCCAGAAAATCTTCCTCAGCCACTTGGTAGTGTTTACTGGTCCCGACAGAAAACTAGTCATTACGATTAGCTAGAAAACCTAAATAATGTGAACAAGGGTATATCAATCACAGAAAACCAAAAAGAAAAAAAACCTTAAAAAATTACTTTTATTCGTATTCGCTAAAAATACCAAGTAATATACGGGCACTACAATGGCATATCTGCAATTTTCACTCCGCAACATCCACTGCTGCTTGTTTCTGGAAACACACATGGAGTCAAACTCGTCACTACAGCTGAAGATAAATTCTCACAAGGGTGTAGTTTCCTAAATGGGTTCACATGAGAGGGGCTATTATGCTCTTCTGGCACTTAGGGGCTCTGTATATGGAGTCTGCTAACTAGTCTGCAATAATTTGTTCTCTGAGAGTAAAATAGCGCTCTTTCCTTCTTCAGTCTTGCCGTGTGGCAAAGCAGTATGTGAGACAGTGAAGGGGTGCGTACTGGACGGGGTGTATATCTCGCCCAGGTTTCTTAGCTGGGTCGCATAAGGAATATAGGAGTGAAGGTAGGATGGCAGTACGACGTTCACTCCACTCCCCATCCAGTACAGGCTTGCAGCTCAACCCTGAGTACACACAGCTGCCTAATTAACCCCTTCACCCCCAAGGGTGGTTTGCACGTTAATGACCGGCCAATTTTTACAATTCTGACCACTGTCTCTTTATGAGGTTATAACTCTGGAACGCTTCAACGGATCTTCGCGATTCTGAGATTGTTTTCTCGTGACATATTGTACTTCATGTTAGTGGTAAAATTTCTTCGATATACCTTGCGTTTATTTTTGAAAAAAAACGCAAATATGGCGAAAATTTGAAAATTTTGCAATTTTCAAACTTTGAATTTTTTTTCCCATAAAACAGAGAAATATGTCACACAAAATAGTTAAGAAATAACATTTCCCACATGTCTACTTTACATCAGCACACTTTTGAAACCAACATTTTTTTTGTTAGGAAATTAAAAGGGGTTAAAAGTTGACCAGTGATTTCTCATTTTTACAACAAAATTTACAAAGCCATTTTTTTAGGGACCACCTCATATTTGAAGTCACTTTGAGGGGTCTATATGGCAGAAAATACCCAAAAGTGACACCATTCTAAAAACTGCACCCCTCAAGGTACTCAAAACCACATTCAATAAGTTTATTAACCCTTCAGGTGCTTCACAGGAGCTGAAGCAACGTGGAAGGAAAAAATTAATATTTAACTTTTTAGCCACAAAAATGATCTTTTACAAACTTTTTTTATTTTCACAAGGGTAAAAGGAGAAAATGGGCAGATAAAGTTGTTGTGCAATTTCTCCTGAGTACGCCAATACCCCATATGTGGGGGAAAACCACTGTTTGGGCACACGGCAGAGCTCGTAAGGGAAGGAGCGCCGTTTGACTTTTTCAAACTAAAATTGGCTGGAATTGAGATTGGACGCCATGTCGTGTTTGGAGAGCCCCTGATATGCCTAAACAGTGGAAACCCCCCACAAGTGACACCATTTTGGAAACTAGACCCCCTAAGGAACTTATCTAGATCTGTTGTGAGCACTTTGAACCCCAAAGTGTTTCACAAAAGTTTATAATGCCTGGGTGTGAAAAAAAAAAAAAAAATTTTCCACAAAAATTTATTTTTTAGTCCCAAATTTTTGATTTTTCCCAAGGAAATTGGACCCCAAAAGTTGTTGTCCAATTTGTCCTGAGTACGCTGATACCCCATATGTGGGGGGGGGAAACTGTTTGGGTGCACGGCAGGGCTTGGAAAGGAAGCAGTAACGTTTTGGAATGCAAACATTGATGAGGGTCATGTTCCGTTTGTAGTGCCCCAGATGAGCCTAAACAGTGGAAACCCCCCACAAGTGACCCCATTTTGGAAGCTAGACCCCCTAAGGAACTTATCTAGATCTTTGGTGAGCACTTTGAACCCCAAGTGCTTCACACAAGTTTATAATGCCTGGGCATGAAAATAAAAAATCCTATTTTTTTCCCACAAAAATTATCTCTTAGTCACTAATTTTTTATTTTCCCAAGGGTAACAGGAGAATTGGACCACAAAATTTGTTGTCCAATTTGTCCTGAGTACGCTGATACCCCATATGTGGGGAGGAACCACTGTTTTGGCGCATGGCAGAGCTCAGAATGGAAGGAGCACCATTTGACTTTTTCCAACCAAAATTGGCTGGAATTAGATTGGACGCCATGTTGCATTTGGAGAGCCCCTGCTGTGCCTAAACAGTGGAAACCCCCCACTAGTGACCCCATATGGGAAACTAGACCCCTAAGGAACTTATCTAGATCTTTGGTGAGCAATTTGAACCCCCAAGTGCTTCACACAAGTTTATAACGTAGAGCCGTAAAATTAAAAAATCATATTTTTTCCACAAAATTGATCTTTTCACCCCAATTTTTATTTTCCCAAGGGTAACAAGACTCCAAAAGTTATTGTGCAATTTGTCCTGAGTGCGCTGATACCCCATATGTGGGAGTAAACCACTGTTTGGGTGCATGGCAGAGTTTGGAAGGGAAGGAGCGCCGTTTGACTTTTTCAACGCAGAATTGGCTGGATGCCATGTTGTGTTTGGAGAGCTCCTGATCTACCTAAACAGTGGAAACCCCCCACAAGTGACCCCATTTTTGAAAATAGACCCCACAAGGAACTTATCTAGATGTGTGGTGAGCACTTTGAACCCCAAAGTGCTTCACAGAAGTTTATAACGTACAGCCGTAAAATAAAAAATCCTTTTTTTTTTACAAAAATGATTTTTTTGCCCCCAATATTTTATTTTCACAAGGGTAACAGGAGAAATTGGACCCCAAAAGTTGTTGTCCAATTTGTCCTGAGTACGCTGATACCCAATATGTGGGAGTAAACTACGTATGGGCGCACATCGGGGCTCGGAAGGGAAGTAGTGACGTTTTGGATTGCAGACTTTGATGGAATGGTCTGGGGAGTCATGTCGCATTTGGAGAGCCCCTGATGCGTCTAAACAGTGGAAACCCCCCACAAGTGACCCCATTTTGGAAAATAACCCCTCAAGGAACTTATCTAGATGTGTGGTGAGCACTTTGAACCCCGAAGTGCTTCACAGAAGTTTATAATGTACAGCCGTAAAAATAAAAAATCCTTTTATTTTTTACAAAAATGATTTTTTCGCCCCCAATATTTTATTTTTACAAAGGTAACAGGAGAAATTGGACCCCAAAAGTTGTTGTCCAATTTGTCCTGAGTACGCTGATACCCAATATGTGGGAGTAAACTACTGTATGGGCGCACGTCGGGGCTCGGAAGGGAAGTAGTGACGTTTTGGATTGCAGACTTTGATGGAATGGTCTGGGGAGTCATGTCGCATTTGGAGAGCCCCTGATGCGTCTAAACAGTGGAAACCCCCCACAAGTGACCCCATTTTGGAAAATAGACCCCTCAAGGAACTTATCTAGATATGTGGTGAGCACTTTGAACCCCGAAGTGCTTCACAGAAGTTTATAACGTACAGTCGTAAAAATAAAAAATCCTTTTTTTTTTACAAAATATTTTTTTCGCCCCCAATATTTTATTTTCACAAGGGTAAATAGAGAAATTGGACCCCAAAAGTTGTTGTCCAATTTGTCCTGAGTACGCTGATACCCAATATGTGGGAGTAAACTACTGTATGGGCGCACGTCGGGGCTCGGAAGGGAAGTAGTGACGTTTTGGATTGCAGACTTTGATGGAATGGTCTGGGGGCGTCATGTCGCATTTGGAGAGCCCCTGATGCGCCTAAACAGTGGAAACCCCCCACAAGTGACCCCATTTTTGAAAATAGACCCCACAAGGAACTTATCTAGATGTGTGGTGAGCACTTTGAACCCCGAAGTGCTTCACAGAAGTTTATATCGTACAGCCGTAAAAATAAAAAATCCTTTTTTTTTTTTACAAAAATGATTTTTTCGCCCCCAATATTTCATTTTCACAAGGGTAACAGGAGAAATTGGACCCCAAAAGTTGTTGTCCAATTTGTCCTGAGTACGCTGATACCAAATATGTGGGAGAAAACGACTGTATGGGTGCACGTCTGGGCTCGGAAGGGAAGTAGTGATGTTTTGGATTGCAGACTTTGATGGAATGGTCTGGGGGCGTCATGTCGCATTTGGAGAGCCCCTGATGCGCCTAAACAGTGGAAACCCCCCACAAGTGACCCCATTTTGGAAAATAGACCCCACAAGGAACTTATCTAGAAGTGTGGTGAGCGCTATGAAGCCCCAAGTGCTTCACAGAAGTTTTATAACATACAGCCGTAAAAACAAACAAATCATTTTTTTTTTTACAAAAATGATTTTGTCGCCCCCAGTTTTTTATTTTCCCAAGGTAACAGAAGAAATAGGACAAATTGCACAATAACTCTTGTGGTCCAGAGTACGCTGATACCCCATATGCGGGAGTAAACTACTGTTTGGGCGCATGGCAGAGCTCAGAAGTGAAGGAGCACCGTTTGACTTTTTCAACGCAGAATTGGCTGGAATTGAGATCAGACGCCATGTCACATTTGGAGAGCCCCTGATGTGCCTAAACAGCAGAAACCCTCCAATTCTAACTCCAACCCTAACCCCAACACACCCCTAACCCTAGTCCCAACCCTAACCACAAACCTAACCCTAACACACCCCTAACCATAATCCCAACCCTAATCCTAATCCTAACGTTAGCGCCAACCCTAACCCTAACTTTAGCCGCAACCCTAACCCTAACGGGAAAATGGAAATAAATACATTTTTTTAATTTTATTATTTTTCCCTAACTAAGGGGGTGATAAAGGGGGGTTTGATTTACTATTTATAGCGGGTTTTTGTGATTGGCAGCTGTCACCTAAAAGATGCTTTTTATTGCAAAAAATAGTTTTTTGCATCACCACATTTTGAGAGCTATAATTTTTGCATATTTTGGCCCACAGAGTCATGTGAGGTCTTATTTTTTGCGGGATGAGGTGACGTTTTTATTGGTACCATTTTTGAGCACGTGACATTTTTTGATCGCTTTTTATTTAGATTTTTAGGAGGTTAGAATGAACAAAAATCAGCAATTCATGAATTTCTTTTGGGGGAAGGCGTTTGTACCGTTCCGCGTGTGGTAAAATTGATAAAGCAGTTTTATTCTTCGGGTCAGTACGATTACGGAAATACCTCATTTATATCATTTTTTTTATGTTTTGTCGCTTTTATAGAATGAAAACAATTTTATATAAAAAATTATTATTTTTGCATCCTTTATTCTGCGAGCTATAACTTTTTTATTTTTTCACTGATGATGCTGTATGATGGCTCGTTTTTTGGGGACAAGATGACGTTTTCAGCGGTACCATGGTTATTTATATTGGTCTTTTTGATCGCGTGTTATTCCACTTTTTGTTCAGCGGTATGATGATAAAGCATTGATTTTTTGCTTCGTTTTCTTTTTTTTTTTTTTTAAGGGTTTCACTAAAGGGGTTAACTAGTGGGACAGTTTTATAGGGGGGGTCGTTACGGACGCGGCGATACCAAATATGTGTACTTTATTGTTTTGTTTTTTTTATTTACAGGAAAGAATGAATTTATTGGGGAATATTTTTTTTTTTTTATGATTTTTTTTACCACTTTTTATTTTTATTTTTTTTAACTTTTTTACTTAGTTCCAGGGTGGGACATCACTGTATTTTAGCAGATCGCTGGTGTGACAGTGTGCACAGCACTCTGTCACACCAGCGATCACTCTGGCAGTGCTGCAGGCTTCTCAGTGCCTGCTCTCAGCAGGCACTGAGGAAGCCGCCTCCCTGCAGGACCCCGGTGCCATCTTGGATCCGGGGACCTGGAGGGAGGATGGACCCTCGGAACAGCGCAACACATCGCGCTGCTCTGAGGGTCTCAGGGGAGCGCGCAGGGAGCCCCCTCCCTGCGCGATCCTCCCCTGTGCCCCGGGTACACCGCGATCATGTTTGATGCGGTGTGCCAAGGGTTAATGTGCCGGGAGCGGTCCGTGACCGCTCCTGACACACAGTCACGGGTGTCAGCTGTGATAATCAGCTGACACCCGGCGGCGATCAGCTGCGCTCCCACCGGGAGCGCAGCTGATCGCCCATGACGTACTATTCCGTCTATGGGAATTAGGTCCAGGGTCACATGGACAGGATAGTACGTCTGATGGAATAAAGGGGTTAAGCAGCCAGAAATAGGTGGTAGAGATACACAGAACTCTCAGTCTGAATCTGGCTTCAGACGCTGCTGGAAGTCTCCTGCAAGCCAATCTCTGGTAATTATAAATCTGTGTTGTTGTTGCCAGGCTGGTAGAGCCAAGACCACGGTAGTGAGGGAACTAACTGTGTCTAGCTAGCAGCCTGCCAGGCTTAGGATTTTGGTTTATGGTTTTGTTTTATGTTTATTGCTGTGGACTTTCAATAAAACTGGTTGCGGCCAGTTTATACCAGTACTGCTGTCTGTGCTTGAACTTTTCTATGCCACTCCTTCTACCCGAGACGGCGATCCCGGAGCTAAACCCCCTGAACTGTCTACAATTGGTGCTCGAATGCGGGCAACACAGTGGCTAAAGCAGCAGCAAAGGAAAACGTCTGTTAAAGCAGCCTTAAAGAGACAGTAGCCCTAATAGTGTCTGCACAAAAAAAAAAAAAGCTGAATTAGCTGTGGTAAAGACTTTTGAGTGAGCATGTCCTGGGTAAAGGCTACCGTTGCCAGGACAGACAAGTCTGACAGCATGGAGGCGCTACTTAAACATATGGTGCAAGTTAGTGTGCAACAGCAGGAGACTAACCGATTGCTAATGGAGCAGATGGCAGCACTACGCCAGGCTCTCAGCACCTTGTCCCAGAGTGATAACGCAAGGTCACCTGCGTTGTCTGCTGTAAAGAAGGCGGTAAAACAGACCCTGCAATAAGATGACGCCTCATGACAATGTGGAGGCATATCTCGCTATATTTGAAAGACTGGCAGAGAAGGAGAATCTGCCACCATCTGAATGGGCCATGGTGGTCGCACCCTATATGACTGGGGAACCCCTAAAGGCCTATTTTGACCTTAGCAAGCAGGATAGCAAAGACTATGCCAAGCTGAAAGCAGAGATTCTTGCCCGCCTGGGTGTTACGGTTGCAGTCCGTGCCAGGAGAGTCCATAACTGGAGATACAGTTGGGACAAGCCTGCTCGCTCACAAATGTATGACCTGATTTATCTGTTAAAGAAGTGGCTGGAGCCTGATTCAGCAACCCTGCCCAAATGGTCGAAAAAGTTGTGATGGACCGGTACATCTGGGCCCTTCCTCCTGAGGTGCAGCACTGAGTCGGACAGGGAGACCCCAAAGACGCCAATCATCTGGTCAGCCTGATAGAGAGGTACTCCGCCACCAAAGACTACCTCCATGCCCAGCCGTCCGAGCGGTCATCATTTCGGAGTTCCCGGCCTCCGACACCTCCCGGTAAGAGAGTTCCAGCTGTTGGGGTCAGGGGACTGCTGATAGACCGGCTCAGCCCTAAGGGGACATGTGTGAGGCAATGGCTGATGCTTCCCTGTTGGAAGTTCCCAGGCCTAGAAAGGTCTCCCCGTCTGAACCACCAGACCTGAGACAGTGTTGGAGATGCCGTGAACGGGGTCATATTTCAGCCAACTGTCCACTAGTGGGGGAACCTATGGACTGTGATGCTGGAAGGTCCCTCGCTTTCCTCGCGGAACCCGTGTGCGTGGCCACCCCAGCCGAGGAGACTGGCCCACAGGTGTCCCAGGTGGTTATAAATGGCTGCCCAGTACAAGCCCTCCTAGACTCAGGGAGTCGAGTGACTCTGGTACATGCCAGCCTGGTTGATAGGGACTTCTGTTGTGAATGTGCTAGAAATGAATTCTGAGCAGAAGCTCCCTCTGGTGGTTACAAACAGTACTGAACTATCCAATGAAGATTGTGAAGATTGGCGATCAGGTGTTACTGACTGGTCTTATATAAGGGAGGTTCCCTCCCATCAGGGTTGCCGGTGATCAATTGTTCTGGTCTCTTCTTTGATTCCTGTTCACTTTGTAGCTTGCTGTTTCGTGCCTGCATCTTCTGCTAACAGATAAGACATTTTCTTCTTTTAGTTTTTTGTGCTTGCTTTTTGCATTTTGTCCTGCACTTCTGTGGGGGTCTGCCGGGTCCCCTCCGGGGGCTTGTGCTCCTCTCAGTTTAGTTCAGCCACTGTTGTTTGTTCATTTGCCTTTTCCAGTTTTTTCAGTGGCTGCTGTTTAGTTTTTGTTACACCAGAGAACTAATTTAGGTGGTAGAGGTCGTGTGATCTCAGGTGTTTTTGTAATTAGTAGTGTTGGTACTTTTCAGGGTTTTTTGGGATTGCAGTAAGTGTCCTTCCTATCCTTTTCTATTTAGGAAGTTTGGGCCCCAACGTTTGCTCATACTATTTTCTGTCTGTGTCTGTATTTTCTCTTGTCTAACCGCCATTACATGTTTGGGGGCTTTCTATGTTCTTTGGGGATCTGCTCCGGGGCAGATAGTTTTCCTCTTTCTGTCTTTAGGTGTAGTTAGCTTCTCAGGCTGTGACGAGGCGTCTAGGACCAACGTAGGTACGCTCCACGGCTGCCTTTAGTTGTGGTGGTTAGTCAGGGTACTGCAATCCCATAGATTCCAACCTCTCTGGTGTATTTCCTTTTTTGCTTGCTCTCCTCAGTTACCAAATCATAACAGTATCACCGGCCCAAAAACTGATATTTGTATGGTACTCACAGAAGGGAAAAATAGTGTTAAAGAAAGAAGATTGTCAGAGTTGTCAGAGATTTTTATTTTTTTTTTCCCTCTGTATCTCTGGGTGCTGAGGAGGATTTTTTTTTTCTCTCAATGGAGTTTGCACAGTTGTCTGGCCGTGTGGATCAGCTTGCCACTGAAGTTCGGAGTATTGCTACCTATCTTGCGAGGTTGCCTGTTGTGGAACCTAGGATTCCCATGCCAGATTTGTTTTTAGGGGATCGAGCTAAATTTCTGAATTTCAAAAATAACTGTAAGTTGTTTTTTGCCTTGAAATCTAAGTCCTCAGGGAACGCAGCACAGCAGGTTCAAATTGTCATCTCTCTCCTGCGCGGCGATCCTCAGGATTGGGCTTTTTCCCTGACACCTGGGGATCCTGTTTTGAGTAATGTTGATGCATTTTTTCAGGCTCTGGGGTTATTGTACGATGAGCCTAATGTCACTGATCAAGCTGAAAAAGCCTTGTTGGCATTAAATCAGGGGCTTGAGGACGCTGAGTTATACTGTCAGAGATTCCGAAGGTGGGCAGTCCTGACCAAATGGAATAACGATGCTTTGGCAGCCCTTTTTCGGAAGGGTCTGTCAGAGAATGTAAAGGATGTTATGGTGGGATTCCCTGCCCCCTCTGGTCTCAATGATTCTATGTCATTAGCGATTCAAATTGACAGACGTTTGCGTGAGCGTAGAGGTATGCGTGGAATAGTGTTGCCTTGTGAACCAGCTTCTGAACCCATGCAGTGTGATAGAGTGGCTTCTGGGGCACAGCGTCATGAGTTTCGAGAATGCAATGGGTTATGTTTCTACTGTGGTGATGCCTCTCATGTTATTTCAGTCTGCCCTAAGCGGGGAAGACGTTTTGCACGCTCAGTTGTCTTGGGTAGTGTTCAGACTAAATTTTTGTTGACTGTTACCCTGATTTGCTCCCTGTCCACATTTTCTGCTCAGGCTTTCGTTGATTCGGGAGCAGCTATTAACCTGATGGATTTTGATTTTGCTAAACGTTGTGGGTTTCCCTTGATACCCCTACGGAAGTCTATTCCCCTACAGGGGATCGTTTCTACCCCTTTGGCTGAGAATAAACCTCAGTTCTCTACTCAGGTGATAATGAGGGTTGAACCTGATCATCAGGAGAGTTGCAAATTTTTGGTGCTGTATAATCTGCATGACATTATCGTACTGGGTTTCCCTTGGTTACAGTCTCATAATCCTGTTTTGGATTGGAAATCTGTGTCTGTAACCAGTTGGGGCTGCCAATGTGTTAATACCAACACTCCTGTTTTTTCTGCCTCCCCCCAGGCTCAGGATGTTCCTGACTTTCTGACTGATTTTTCTGATGTGTTTAGCAAAAGTAAATCTGCATCCTTGCCCCCCCCATAGGAGCTATGACTGCGCTATTGAATTAGTGCCTGGTAGTAAATTCCCTAAAGGTCGCCTTTTTAACTTGTCTGTACCTGAACATGATGCTATGCGGTCTTATATCAAGGAGTCATTGGAGAAGGGTCATATCAGACCATCCTCTTCACCCTTGGGTGCCGGTTTTTTCTTTGTGGCCAAAAAGGATGGTTCATTAAGGCCGTGTATTGATTATCGTCTCTTGAACAATATCATTGTGAAATATCAATATCCGTTACCCTTGATTTCTGACCTGTTTTCCAGGGTGAAAAGTGCTACTTGGTTTACCAAGCTTGACCTCAGGGGGGCATATAACCTTATTCGCATTAAGCACGGGGATGAATGGAAGACGGCATTTAATACCCCAGAGGGGCATTTTGAGTACCTAGTGATGCCCTTTGGGCTCACTAATGCTCCTTCCGTCTTCCAGTCCTTCATGAATGACATTTTCAGGGATTTTGTGGATAAATTTCTGATTGTTTATTTGGATGATATCTTGATTTTTTCCAATGACTGGGACTCTCATGTGAAACATGTTCGGACTGTGTTCCAGATTTTGAGAGAGAATGCTCTGTATGTGAAGGGATCAAAGTGTCTTTTTGGCGTACAGAGGATCTCATTTCTGGGATTCATTTTGTCCCCATCTGTTATTGAAATGTACCCGGTCAAGGTTCAGGCCATCTGTGATTGGGTCCAACCTACTTCATTAAAGGCTCTTCAAAGATTCTTGGGTTTTGCCAATTTTTATCGTAAATTTATTGGTAATTTCTCTGTTATTGTTAAACCATTGACTGATTTGACCAAAAAGGGTTCTGATGTGGTGAATTGGCCTCCTGAGGCAGTCTCTGCATTTCAGGAACTTAAGCAGAGATTCACTTCTGCTTCTGTTCTACGGCAGCCTGATGTTTCTCTGCCATTTCAGGTGGAGGTTGATGCCTCTGAAATTGGGGCAGGTGCCGTTTTGTCCCAAAGAGATCCAGAGACCTCTAAAAGTAACCCTTGTGCCTTTTTCTCTCGAAAATTTTCTCCAACTGAACGTAATTATGACATGGGTAATCGGGAGTTATTGGCCATGAAGTGGGCTTTTGAAGAGTGGAGACATTGGCTGGAGGGAGCCAAACATCAGGTGGTGGTCCTCACGGACCATAAGAATCTGGTTTATCTGGAATCAGCCAAGCGACTTAATCCTAGACAGGCCAGGTGGGCCTTGTTTTTCACACGTTTTAATTTTGTGGTTTCCTTTCTTCCTGGCACTACGAATGTTAAGGCGGATGCCCTCTCGAGGAGTTTCCTTGTGGACTCTCCTGAGTTATCTGATCCTGCTGTTATTTTGAAAGAGGGTGTAGTTCTTTCCGCCATCTCGCCCAATTTGAGACTGGCTCTGGAAGGGTGTCAGGAGGATAAACCCGAGCGCTGCCCTATTGGGAAATTGTTTGTCGATGACCGATGGAAAAAGAGTGTGATGTCTGAGATTCATTGTTCCGCGTTGGCCGGTCATCCCTGAATTTTTGGTACCAGAGACTTGGTTAGTCGGTCCTTTTGGTGGCCTACTTTGTCTCGTGACGTCAGGGAATTTGTGCAGTCCTGCGGGACTTGCTCTCGCTCCAAGCCTTGCTCTCGCTGTTAAGGCTGGCGGAACGCACAAAATAATATAAATAATAAGTGCGTTCGCAGCCCGGGGTCCACCGTGCAGGCGAAGCCCGCTGCTGGCAAAAAGGCGCAAGAAGCAAACTCTGTTATCCCGCAGAGCTGCCAACATAAACCCGTAATGCGCTGTGGCAATGAGTGCGAACTCTGTTACTCCACAGAGCCGCTAGAAGAGGAGCCGCAACGCTATATGGCGATGTGTGCGCACTCACTAGACACAACAGAGTGGCAAAGAAAACACGCTAGGGCGCTGACTAGCGTTGAAAGCGAACCCTGTTACGTCACAGGGCCGCTGAGAAAAAGCACTGTGTCCTGTAAGGCTCTCAGATACACAGTTAAGTGCTAAGCGTACATAAAGCGTGATCATGTGCTAATGTCCTCACGGGAGTCACCCGCAATCTATGGCGTCTGAACGCCAGACCCTGAATACGGCAATCAAAACTCATCACCGGTTATGCCGGTAATCTAGGGCATCTAGGACACCGACCCTGACCAGCTACCATACCAAACTCCTCACCGATTAAGTCGGTATTCTAGTGGCTTATTTCAGCCGGGTCCCTATCCACACATACACATGACCACACTGGCGCATAGCATACAATGATTGATATTAGCGCATGGCGGCCCAGCCATGCTACCCTTTTATAGCAACAGCTACAGGACCTTCCAGGAACAAGGACCAATGAGAAGCTGTTACAAACACACGTAGCTACATGACCTTCCTGGCGGACCAATAGGAGCCGCTGCAGCACCTGAACATGTGACCCCTGATCTCCAATGAGAGATCTCACTCTGGGCATGCTCAGATGGGAAAACGCAGGACTTTGTCCCAAAGACGACTGCTCCAGCACTGGCTATAATAGCAGATCCAGGAAAGGCAGCAGCAAGTCACTGCACAGTAGAGGAGTGGGCAAGACGCCTGGACCGATGTCTCTGCTGAGCAGGCTCCACTGCGTCCGGAGATGAATGGGAGACCGCAGCGGGACGGGTTCGAGACTCACCCTTGTGCAGCAGCGGGAAATCGAACCCTAACATTACCCCCCCTCCTAGGGCCCCCCTTTCTTTGGGCCTCGCTGCGCTCAAAGGCAGCGATGAGCTGCGGAGTGTGAACATGCTCGGCAGGCTCCCAGGATCTATCCTCAGGCCCATAACCCCTCCAATCCACCAAATAAAATTTTTTGCCTCGTACCACCTTGCACCCAACAATGGCGTTCACCTCATGATCGTCGGTAGATGAACCCGATGTCCCGGCAGATGACTCGGAAAACCGGGAAATGGCCACGGGTTTCAAGAGGGACACGTGAAAGGTGTCAGTGATACCAAGGCGAGGCGGAAGGGCTAGGCGGTATACCACAGGGTTAACCTGCTCGAGGACCTTGAAAGGACCCAGGTAGCGGGGTGCCAACTTAGTGGACTCAACTCGCAGCCTGATGTTACGGGCGGAGAGCCACACCATGTCCCAGGAGCAAATGTTGGAGTGGGGCGCCGATGTGCGTCGGCGGAGGACCTCATCCTCTCCTTGGATGCCTGAATGGCATCCTGGGTACGGTCCCAAATGTCCCGTGCCTCCACAGCCCAGTCTGCCACCCTGGAGTCGGCGGAAGACACAGGCATGGGCACCGGAACCCGCGGATGCTGACCATAGTTTAGGAGGAATGGAGTCTGTCCGGTGGAATCAGCCACAGCATTGTTTAATGCAAACTCAGCCCATGGTAGCAAGGATGCCAGTCATCCTGCCTGACCGAGACAAAATGTCGTAGATAGGTGACCAAGGTCTGGTTGGCCCTCTCTACCAACCCATTCGTCTCAGGATGGTACGCTGAAGAGAGATTTAACTCAATACTGAGTAGACGACAAAGCTCTCTCCAGAACCGAGACACAAACTGGGGACCTCGGTCACTGACAATTTTGTCCGGCATGCCGTGTAGATGAAAGATATGCCTAACGAACAACGCTGCCAGAGCCCGTGCAGAAGGTAACCGTGGAAGCGGCACCAAATGCACCATTTTGGAAAAATGGTCGGTGATTACCCAAATGATGGTGCAACCTCGAGACTTGGGCAAGCCCACCACAAAGTCCATCCCAACCATCTCCCAGGGCCTGTCTGCCACCGGCAAAGGGTGAAGTAACCCAGCTGGCCGTTGTCGTGGAGACTTATTCTTGGCGCAGGAGACACACGCCCGAACATAGTCCCCAACGTCACGGACCATATGCGGCCACCAGTATGTCCTTGCCAACAATTCAGATGTCCTCTTTGCACCAAAGTGTCCACCCACCCTGGACGAATGTGCCCAAGAGAGTACCTCCGGTCGCAAATTAGTAGGCACGAAAGTCTTGCCCGGGGGCACAGACTCTAGCGAAACCGGGGCCACTGTTCTCAGGCTCTCTGTGGGGACGATTAGCCGAGGCTCCTCCACCTCCTCCTCCGAGGACACCACAGAGCGAGAGAGAGCGTCGGCACGAATGTTCTTCTCCCCCGAGAGGAAATGCAGTGTGAAATGAAACCGGGAGAAGAACAAGGACCATCTGGCTTGGCGTGAATTAAGCCGCTGGGCTGTCTGAAGATATACCAGGTTTTTGTGATCCGTGAAGACTTGGAAGGGAAAGCGAGCTCCCTCCAACAGATGTCTCCACTCCGAGAAGGCCAACTTCATTGCTAGCAACTCCCTGTCCCCGATGGAATAATTCCTCTCCGCTGGTGTGAAGGTCTTGGAGAAAAAGAAGCATGGATGCTTCCGACCTTGAGCATCCTTTTGGAAAAGGACTGCTCCAGCTCCAACGGACGAGGCATCCACCTCCAATATAAATGGCTTATCAACATCGGGGCGATGTAGGATGGGAGCTCTAGCGAAATGGGACTTAATAGACGTGAAGGCCTTGGAGACCTCTTCAGACCACAATTTGGGATTAGCTCCCTTTTTGGTGAGGGCAACCACGGGAGCTACCAAAGTTGAGAAGTGAGGGATAAACTGGCGGTAGTAATTAATGAACCCCATAAAGCGCTGCACCGCCTTTAGAGAATGGGGTTCTTGCCAGTCCATCACCGCCTGTAGTTTGGCAGGATCCATAGCCAATCCCTGGGCGGAGATGATATAGCCCAGGAAAGGTAAGGACTCCTGCTCAAACACACATTTCTCCAACTTTGCGTAGAGGGAATTTGCCCGTAGGAGGTCGAAGACTCTGCAAACATCTCTCCGGTGGGAGTCAATATCTGGGGAAAAGATGAGAATATCATCCAGATAGACTACGACTGAGGTGGAGAGCATATCCCGGAAGATGTCATTAACAAAGTCTTGGAAGACGGCTGGGGCGTTACAGAGCCCGAAGGGCATCACCAGATATTCATAGTGCCCGTCCCTGGTATTAAAAGCCGTCTTCCATTCGTCCCCCTCACGGATGCGAATCAGGTTATAAGCACCCCGCAGATCTAATTTCGTAAATATCCTTGCCCCTCGTAGCCTATCAAATAGCTCAGAAATCAGTGGCAACAGGTATTTATTCTTAACAGTGATGGCATTAAGACCCCTGTAATTGATGCATGGACGTAATTCTCCGTTCTTCTTCTGCACGAAGAAGAACCCCGCCCCTGCAGGTGACACTGACTTCCTAATGAATCCTCTCGCCAGGTTCTCCTGGATACATTGGGACATAGCCTCCGTCTCCGGGAGAGAAAGGGGATAGACCCGTCCCCGAGGAGGTTCTGCTCCAGGCAAGAGGTCAATAGGACAGTCATAGGGACGGTGAGGTGGAAGGACTTCTGCAGCCTTTTTGGAGAATACGTCTGCATATGACCAATAGTAATTAGGAAGAGAAGTAAGATCTGCGGGCATCTCTGTAGTGGCCACCTGAATTCATTCCATCATACATCTGCCTTTACATGACTCACCCCAACCCAATATCCTCCCAGAGTTCCACTCAATGTGTGGGGAATGGAAATGGAGCCAGGGCATCCCTAACAAGATCTCGTCTATTCCCTCTGGAATGACTAAAAGTGAGATAATCTCTTGATGGGAAGGTGACATTGACAACGTGAAAGGGATGGTCTGATGTGTGATTGGTGAAGGCAGTGTCGACCCATTCACTACTCGAACAGTCACGGGTTTGGCGAGCATCACCAGAGGTATAGAGTGGCGGAGAGCGAAGGTAGAAGACATGAAATTTCCTTCGGCTCCAGAATCCACACAAAGCGTGACTGTTAAAGTGGATGAGCCAAAATTGATTGTCCCCCTAAAGGACAACTTGGAGGCGTGTACTGCTGTGTCTAGTGAACCCCCTCCAATGGTTACTAGACGCGGTCGTTTCCCGACCGCCGTGGACATTTGTTAGCATAATGCCCTATTTGTTGGCAGGCATTACAGGTCACAGATACTCGAGCAGCCCGAGACTTAGGTCTCACTCGAGAAATCTCCATGGCCTCAGGGAAATCGGACGCCTGAATGGAAGATTCCAGAGGTCTGGCGAAGGTGGGCGCCAGCCGGAACCTCTGCCTACACTGGGCCCGCTCCAACCTCAGCTCGTTAAAACGAAGGTCGATGCGGGTAGATATGGTAATGTAAGGTTCTTTGTACATGTTCTTGAAACTCAGTTTTCCGTCAGCCATTTTGCTTTCTGTCTTGCTGCAGCTATCTTGCCCTCAGTCAATATGGAGTTTTCAGCTTTCATGTTCCCGCCCTGATTCTCTCCCTCTTGCTTCTTAAGCAGCCACAGCTGAGCAATCAGTGCTTCAGAATCTAGCCTGCAGTGAACCTGTGACCTGACTCCTGGAAGCCTTGGACTATGTACTCCAGCTATTCCTACTGAGGAACTCTGAACACTTGTGGACTCTGGAACCCTGCTCTTTGAAAGATCCACGTTTGCATGGACTTACGGTAACAGAGAAGAAGATCCTGAACCTGTTGTGGAGAGTGATTGCTGAGCTTAAGTTACTCTGGCCTGCTGTGTCTCCTGCTTCTGTATCTGCAAACTGTGTGACTATTTTTGCTACTTGTATGAAGTAATACAAGACCTTCTATATCAAACCTGTGTCTCATGTATTTTCATCGCACCCAAGCACAAGACGCTATATGAACTGTACTACATACATTACAAGATTCTGAAGCCAAAACGTTAGTGTCTGCTGGGTCTGGGAAGGCTGTGTCTGCTGTAACTGTGGATATCAGACGTCCAGTTGTACTTTCTGTGATGACAGTGGTTGTGACTTCTCACAACCATTCCAGGTGAGCAATTCCCTTAAGTTTTTTTTTTCTGCAGTGTTACCACAGGTAAACACTATTGTTTTTTTTTCTCTTCCCTCTTTTGTGTCTGCTGTAACTGTGGATATCAGATGTCCGGTTGAACTTTCTGTGATGATAGTGGTTGTGACTTCTCACAACCATTCCAGGTGAGCAGTTCCCTTAATTTTTTTTTTCTCTCTGCAGTGTTACCACAGGTAAACACTATTGTTTTTTTTTTTTCCTTTTCTCCTCTCCTTCCAGTACTCCTGTCTTAAAAGATCTGGAAAATGGAGGCCCGCATAAAGGAACTTTGCGGAGTGACTGATAATATCCTTGCAGATTTACAGACTATAAAAACCCGTTTTACAAACCTACAGGACCTCACTAATCACAATTTGCAAGTGTTTGGACAGACTGCCCAGGATTTGCGAGCCAGGATTGAGGTTCTAGAGGAGCGAGTCCAGGCTCCTGCCGTAGCCCCAAGTTCTGGGATTCCCAAGTTGCCCCTTTTCGTTTTGGCGGTGAACGTGAAAAATTCAGGGATTTATTAACCAATGCAATCTGTTTTTTTCTGCACATGCTTCACAATTTCCCACTGAACGATCTAAAGTGCTTACTATAATTATGTTACTTACCAACAAGGCTTTGATGTGGGCAAACCCTCTGATTGAGACTGAGGATGAATGTTTGGATCATCTTGATGCTTTCATTTCAGCCATGGGGCAGGTGTTTGATGACCCCAATCGAGGTGCAACAGCTGAAGCAGCCATGTTAACTTTGCGCCAAGGTAAGCACTCGGTAGCCGAATATGCCTTGGATTTCAGGAGATGGGCCCTTGATACCACCTGGGACAGTTCCGCCAAAAAATCTATTTTTCGAAAGGGGTTGTCTCCACTAATTAAGGATGAACTTGCTCGTGCCGACCCCCCACTGCGTTAGGTGACTTTATTAACTACTGCATCCGTATTGATGCTCGCCGGACTGAACGCAGGCAAGAGAGATGGTTCGAAAGCAATCGCACTAACCTTTTCCTACCTTCCTCCCCAGCTAAGGAACCTTTGAGTAGGATCACACGGGAACCTGAACTGAACCCATGCAGGTAGACTCTTTACAAAGACGGGTTAGTGATGCACGCAAGGAACATCGTTTTAAGGAAAATCTATGTTTCTATTGTGGTAAGTCAGGGCACTTCATTATAAACTGCCCCAGCCGTTCTCGTAAGACTACTGCAGCACTCATACACTGTGAGTGTTGCGAGAGGAGATCTGTCAGGTCCGAGCCTCAGGCTCCAGAGAGATCTGCAGCAACAGATCTTGATTTCTCGGACTTAAACTCCGTTACTTCTGAGGACGATGACTGTGTAAACGCTGCAATTTTTCAAGTTTCCTCAGCGGTGTCCCAGCTGAGTTGTAGGAAAAACAATTCTCATTGCTTCCTTTCCATCAAACTCTGGGTTAACTCAGTCTGGGTGTCTAGCTCTGCTATGATCGACTCAGGGGCAAGTGGGAATTTTATGGATGTCTCCTTTGCTCTGAAACAGGGGATACGTTCAGTGAAGAAGGCTACTCCAGTACAGATGGAAACTGTGGATGGCTCCCTGCTGACCTCTGGACCAGTGGATCAGGAAACGGAGCCTTTGAGGGTCCTTATGGGTAAAGATCATCAAGAGAAACTGTCCTTTATGCTTATCTCTTCTCCCCACTTTCCCATTATTCTAGGGCTACCATGGCTGCAGGCTCAGAACCCTACCATTAACTGGGAGACCAAGGAATTACACTTTCCAGAGAAACAGATGAGTCCAAAGTTTCAGCTTGCTCTGTTCCTAAAGGAACCATGTCAGTCCCTGAACTACCAGCTGTATACCAGGACTATGTGGATTTATGTGACAAGAAGAACGCTGACCAGCTTCCCCCTCACCGTCCATATGATTGTCCAATTGAATTATTGCCTGGAGCAGAGATACCTTTTGGTAAGATCTACCCCCTGGCGGGGCCTGAGCTAAAGGCTTTAAAGGATTACATAGACGAAAATCTAGCCAAGGGCTTCATACGCCCCTCTTCATCTCCTGCAGGTGCACCCATCTTCTTTGTGAAGAAGAAAGATGGATCTCTGAGACCCTGCGTAGACTATAGGGAACTCAATAAGGTTACTATTAGAAACCGTTATCCATTGCCTTTAATCCCTGAGTTATTGGAGAGAGTGCGGCATGCCAAAATTTTCTCTAAATTGGATCTCCGTGGGGCCTATAACTTGGTCCGTATTAGACCTGGGGATGAATGGAAGACTGCATTCAGGTCACGCTATGGACACTTTGAATATCTAGTTATGCCTTTTGGTCTGAGTACCGCCCCAGCCACTTTCCAACACTTGGTGAATGCATCTTCAGGGATCTCCTAGATACATTCGTGGTGATTTATTTGGATGATATTCTAATTTTTTCTAACTCCACAGAGGAACATCATGGACATGTGAGAATGGTCTTGGAACGTCTAAGACAAAACCATCTTTACATCAAACTTGAAAAGTGTGAATTCCATAGGACCGAAATTCAATTTCTGGGGTATGTACTGTCTACACAAGGAATTAGTATGGATGGAAGTAAGACCCAAGCCATCAAGGATTGGCCAAGTCCTAGAAATGTGAAGGAGGTGCAGCGCTTCATCGGGTTTGCCAATTTCTATAGACGTTTCATTAGGAATTTCTCTGAGGTAGTGTCACCTATCACCCAACTTACCCGGAAAGAGTCTAGGTTCTCCTGGACTCCCCAAGCCCAGGAAGCATTTTCTCGTCTAAAAGATAAATTCACCACCGCACCTATCTTGGTACATCCCAACCCCGAACTTGCCTTCATAATAGAGGTGGATGCTTCAGATTGTGCCGTTGGAGCTATACTCTCTCAGAGAACAGGTGAGAAGAATGTCTTGCATCCCTGTGCCTTCTTTTCCCAGCAGTTGTCTTCGGCTGAGAGGAACTACGATGTGGGCAATAGAGAGTTGTTGGCCATTATTGCCGCCTTCAAAGAATGGAGACACCTTCTTCAGGGAGCTGCACAGCAAATAGTCGTCCTGACAGACCATCGTAACCTTGAATTTATCAGGTCGGCTAAGTGCCTGACTCCTCGCCAGGCTCGCTGGAATCTTTTCTTAAACCAATTTAATTTTGTCATTTCTTATAGACCAGGATCGCGCAATGGAAAGGCTGATGCACTCTCTAGGATTCATTCAGCAGAGACCCGTCCACTTGCTCCTCCTAAGACTATTCTTCCTGACTCTAGATTTCTGGGAGTGATTCATAATCAAGACCTACTTAAGGACATCAAGGAAGCATACCATGCGGATTCCTTGTTGGCACAACCCCCAAGGGACGTAAGTCTTGTCTTTAAGAATGGTGTGTGGATTCTGGGACAACGTCTGTATATTCCTGAAACAGTCAGATTGAGAGTATTGCAACTCATTCACGATTCCAAGATAGCTGGGCATAGAGGAATTCTAAAGACACAGGAATTTCTTTCTCGTTTCTTTTGGTGGCCCACTTGCAGGAAGGATGTTTTAAACTATGTCACTTCATGTGAAGTCTGTGCAAGATGCAAAACACCTCGCTCCTCACCAACTGGTCTGTTACAACCTCTTCCCACCCCGTCCCGCCCCTGGGGATCCATTTCTATGGACTTCATTGTGGAGTTACCAACCTCTCAAGGGAAAAACACCATTCTAGTGGTGGTTGATCGTTTAACAAAGGCAGCTCATTTTATTCCTTGTGTCGGCTTACCCACTGCAAAACAGACATCAGATTTGATGATTAAAGATGTGTTTCGCTTACATGGAGTACCGGATGAGGTTATTTCGGATCGAGGGGTTCAATTCACTTCAAGGTTTTGGCAAAATTTCTGTGCAGCATTGGACATTAAAGTAAACCTTTCTTCTGCTTTTCATCCCCAGACTAATGGACAGACCGAACGAACCAATCAAACTCTGGAGCAGTATCTCCGCTGCTTTATCTGCCACCTACAGGATGATTGGGTGGATCTACTTCCATTGGCTGAGTTCTCTTATAACAACTCTCAGAGCGCCTCCACTAAGCAGTCTCCTTTTTACTCCAATCTAGGTTATCATCCTAACATTCTTCCACGATTTCCCATAGAAACGTCTTTACCAGCAGTGGCCGAAAGAATCACGTCTTTACAGAAGAATATGGATCTTCTAAAGGAGAATCTGGAATTGGCTCAGGAAAGGTACAAGAAAGCAGCAGATAAATTTCGTAAACCTGCACCAGCTTTCAAGGTAGGAGACCTGGTCTGGCTGTCAACCAGAAATCTTAAGTTAAGGATTCCATCGTCTAAGTTGGGACATAAGTACATTGGACCCTATAAAATCAGTAAAATTATAAGTGCCGTTGCTTGTCGTCTTCAACTGCCTAGAACTATGAGAATCCACCCTGTCTTTCATGTATCCCTACTAAAGGCTGCAACACCCAATACGTTTCCTGGACGTTCTTCTCCTTGCCCTGACCCAGTGCTAGTCGATGGTCAGGAAGAATTTGTGGTGGAAAGAATTCTAGATTCCAGGTTATACAGAAATCAGTTACAATATTTGATTAAATGGCAGGGCTACCCAGTGGAGGACAACTCATGGGAACCAGTCAATAACGTTAATGCTCCTCGTTTGCTCCGCCAGTTTCATCAGAGGTACCCAGACAAGCCTGGTCTGAGGCCATCCGGAGGTTGTCCCTAAGGGGGGAGTAATGTAAGGTTCTTTGTACATGTTCTTGAAACTCAGTTTTCCGTCAGCCATTTTGCTTTCTGTCTTGCTGCAGCTATCTTGCCCTCAGTCAATATGGAGTTTTCAGCTTTCATGTTCCCGCCCTGATTCTCTCCCTCTTGCTTCTTAAGCAGCCACAGCTGAGCAATCAGTGCTTCAGAATCTAGCCTGCAGTGAACCTGTGACCTGACTCCTGGAAGCCTTGGACTATGTACTCCAGCTATTCCTACTGAGGAACTCTGAACACTTGTGGACTCTGGAACCCTGCTCTTTGAAAGATCCACGTTTGCATGGACTTACGGTAACAGAGAAGAAGATCCTGAACCTGTTGTGGAGAGTGATTGCTGAGCTTAAGTTACTCTGGCCTGCTGTGTCTCCTGCTTCTGTATCTGCAAACTGTGTGACTATTTTTGCTACTTGTATGAAGTAATACAAGACCTTCTATATCAAACCTGTGTCTCATGTATTTTCATCGCACCCAAGCACAAGACGCTATATGAACTGTACTACATACATTACAGGTAATGAGCTCCTCTAGTGTGGCAGGAATCTCCCTGGTGGACAAGGCGTCCTTCACATGGTCTGCCAGTCCCCTCCAGTACACGGGTATAAGGACTTTATCTGGCCAATCTCAGCTCAGAGACCAGAGTCCGAAATTGGACGGCAAACTAGCTGACCATGGATGAACCCTGGGTGATAGCCAACAATTGAAGAGCTGTATCGTGGGTGACACGAGGTCCTAAAAAGACCTGTTTAAGAGTGTCCAAGAAGAGAGGAGCACTCTGCACCACACGATCATCGCGCTCCCATAACGGCGTTGCCCACTCCAAGCCCTGCTCGACAAAAGGGATATGATAAAACCCACTTTCGCCCGCTCCGTGGGATAACGTGCAGCCAGAAGCTCTAGATGTATGGAGCACTGACTGACGAAACCCCGACATTGTTTACTGTCACCGGTAAACTTGTCTGGAAGTGGGAGGCGGGAAATAGTCGGAGCAGGGGTAGCAGAGGACAAACTGGCGGCGGCCACACTAGCAGCTTGAACCGCGACTGCGGTAACATCCACCACTGAGGTTGTGCGCTCTAGAGTCGCCAACCTACCCTCCAGCTGCTGGATATACCGCTGCAGACGCTGGTCGTCCGCCATTTTACCAGCCAGACCCTGGCACTAATATTATGTTAAGGCTGGCGGAACGCACAAAATAATATAAATAATAAGTGCTTTCGCAGCCCGGGGTCCACCGTGCAGGCGAAGCCCGCTGCTGGCAAAAAGGCGCAAGAAGCAAACTCTGTTATCCCGCAGAGCTGCCAACATAAACGCCGTAATGCGCTGTGGCAATGAGTGCGAACTCTGTTACTCCACAGAGCCGCTAGAAGAGGAGCCGCAACGCTATATGGCGATGTGTGCGCACTCACTAGACACAGCAGAGTGGCAAAGAAAACACGCTAGGGCGCTGACTAGCGTTGAAAGCGAACCCTGTTATGTCACAGGGCCGCTGAGAAAAAGCACTGTGTCCTGCAAGGCTCTCAGATACACAGTTAAGTGCTAAGCGTACATAAAGCGTGATCATGTGCTAATGTCCTCGCGGGAGTCACCCGCAATCTATGGCGTCTGAACGCCAGACCCTGAATACGGCAATCAAAACTCTCACCGGTTATGCCGGTAATCTAGGGCATCTAGGACACCGACCCTGACCAGCTACCATACCAAACTCCTCACCGATTAAGTCGGTATTCTAGTGGCTTATTTCAGCCGGGTCCCTATCCACACATACACATGACCACACTGGCGCATAGCATACAATGATTGATATTAGCGCATGGCGGCCCAGCCATGCTACCCTTTTATAGCAACAGCTACAGGACCTTCCAGGAACAAGGACCAATGAGAAGCTGTTACAAACACACGTAGCTACATGACCTTCCTGGCGGACCAATAGGAGCCGCTGCAGCACCTGAACATGTGACCCCTGATCTCCAATGAGAGATCTCACTCTGGGCATGCTCAGATGGGAAAACGCAGGACTTTGTCCCAAAGACGACTGCTCCAGCACTGGCTATAATAGCAGATCCAGGAAAGGCAGCAGCAAGTCACTGCACAGTAGAGGAGTGGGCAAGACGCCTGGACTGACGTCTCTGCTGAGCAGGCTCCACTGCGGCCGGAGATGAATGGGAGACCGCAGCGGGACGGGTTCGAGACTCCCCTTGTGCAGCAGCGGGAAATCGAACCCTAACCCTCGCTCTAGTGGTTTGTTGATGCCATTACCTGTGCCCAAGAGACCATGGATCCATATCTCTATGGATTTCATTTCCGACCTCCCTGTTTCTCAGAGAATTACCGTTATCTGGGTGATTTGTGATAGGTTTTCCAAAATGATACATCTTGTGTCATTACCTAAGTTGCCTTCCTCCTGAATTGGTGCCTTTGTTCCTTCAGCACGTGGGTCAGTTACACGGCATTCCTGAGAACATTAGTGTCTGACAGAGGAGTCCAGTTTGTTTCCAGATTTTGGAGGACTTTTTGTTCTAAACTTGGTGTTCAATTTTCTTTCTCCTCGGCTTTTCATCCTCAGACCAATGGACAAACTGAGAGAACAAACCAGACTTTGGAGACTTATCTGAGATGCTTTGTGTCTGCTGATCAGGATGACTGGGTCTCTTTTTTGCCTTTGGCTGAGTTTGCTCTTAATAAAGGGCTAGCTCTGCCACTTTGATGTCTCCATTTTTCTGCAATTTTGGGTTTCACCCTCGATTTTCTTCAGGACAGACGGAGGCTTCTGTCTGTCCAGGTGTTGACTCTGTTGTGGAGCGTATGCAGCTAGATTTGGGACCAGGTAGTGGAGAGGTTGTCCCTCTCTCAGGAGAGGGCCCAGCGGTTTGCAACCGGCATAGGACTGATGGTCCTCGGTTTGAAGTGGGGGACTTGGTCTGGTTGTCCTCAAGAAATATCCCTATGAGAGTTGCATCTCCTAAGTTTAAGCCTAGGTTTATTGGACCTTATAAGATCATGGAGATTCTTAATCCTGTTTCCTTTTGTTTACTTCTTCCAGGGACATTTAAGATCCATAACGTGTTCCACAAGTCCTTATTGAAGAGGTTTGTCGAGCCAGTGGTTCCTATGGCTGTGCCTCCTGACCCTGTTTTGGTTGAGGGCAATCTGGAGTATGTGGTTGAGAAAATATTGAATTCTCGTTTTTCTAGACGGAAGCTCCAGTATTTGGCTAAGTGGAGAGGTTATGGTCAGGAGGACAATTCTTGGGTGTTTGCTTCGGACATCCATGCTAGGAGACTCATCCGTGCGTATCACAGAGCTCATCCTGACCGACCTGGTTGCTCAAATGAGGGTTCGGTGACCCCTCCTCAAGGGGGGGTACTGTTGTGAATGTGCTAGAAATGAATTCTGAGCAGAAGCTCCCTCTGGTGGTTACAAACTGTACTGAACTATCCAATGAAGATTGTGAAGATTGGCGATCAGGTGTTACTGACTGGTCTTATATAAGGGAGGTTCCCTCCAATCAGGGTTGATGGTGATCAATTGTTCTGGTCTTTCTTTGATTCCTGTTCACTTTGTAGTTGCTGTTTCGTGCCTGCATCTTCTGCTAACAGATAAGACATTTTCTTCTTTTAGTTTTTTGTGCTTGCTTTTTGCATTTTGTCCTGCACTTCTGTGGGGGTCTGCCGGGTCCCCTCCGGGGGCTTGTGCTCCTCTCAGTTTAGTTCAGCCACTGTTGTTTGTTCATTTGCCTTTTCCAGTTTTTTCAGTGGCTGCTGTTTAGTTTTTGTTACACCAGAGAACTAATTTAGGTGGTAGAGGTCGTGTGATCTCAGGTGTTTTTGTAATTAGTAGTGTTGGTACTTTTCAGGGTTTTTTGGGATTGCAGTAAGTGTCCTTCCTATCCTTTTCTATTTAGGAAGTTTGGGCCCCAACGTTAGCTCATACTATTTTCTGTCTGTATCTGTATTTTCTCTTGTCTAACCCCATTACATGTTTGGGGGCTTTCTATGTTCTTTGGGGATCTGCTCTGGGGCAGATAGTTTTCCTCTTTCTGTCTTTAGGTGTAGTTAGCTTCTCAGGCTGTGACGAGGCGTCTAGGACCAACGTAGGTACGCTCCACGGCTGCCTTTAGTTGTGGTGGTTAGTCAGGGTACTGCAGTCCCATAGATTCCAACCTCTCTGGTGTATTTCCTTTTTTGCTTGCTCTCCTCAGTTACCAAATCATAACAGACTTCATCCCCAATAAACACCTGACCGTGGGGTGCATCCATGGAGACGCCAAAGTCTACCCGGTGATTTCCGTGGACTTGGTCACAAAACTCGGGGAGGTCTCGTATGAAGTGGGGGTAGTGAAGAACCTGATGCACCCAGTCATATTGGGTCGTGACTTTCCCCTGTTTTGGGGTCTCTGGAAAAAAAAAGGTTCTACCGGACAGTGTGATGAAGCTCCTACTGAGGTTGCGTGGTCCATAGGGGCGGAACACAATGCTAGTGTGTTGTTGAATTTATGTGATGATAATGATAATGATGAATTTCCTTTGCAGGTGATGTTGGGGAAAGAGGATAGTGGTTCTCTGGAACAGAATGTCCCTGACCTACCTGTGTCCCGTGACCATTTTGGGAGTGAGCAGTTGCGAGACCCCACTCTTAAAAATGCCAGGGAAAGTATAACTGTTCTGAATGAGATCCCACAAGAGCCCGGCTCTGATAAACGGTTTCCCCATTTTGCCATGAACAATAACCTGCTTTATAGGGACACTAAGGTTATGCCATTGGTTAAGGATCACCTGCAGAGAGCCCAAGAAGCTCAAAGCAGAATATATAATCAGTCAGCAAAAGTTAGGACTTTCAACCCCAGGGATCGGGTCCTGATCCTAATTCCCACGGTGGAAAGTAAGTTTTTGGCCAAATGGCATGGCCCCTACGAGATAGTACAGAAAGTGAGCAAGGTCACCTACAAAGTACATCAACCAGGGAGACGGAAGCCCTACCAGGTCTATCATATCAACCTGATCAAGCCCTGGAGGGACAGAGAGTCATTGTTGGCCTCGGGTAAATTAGAGAAAGGGTTAAAACCACCTATACCTCCTGTGATAGTTGGTGAGACGTTGTCAGAACACCAAAAACAGGGAGTACGGGAATTTCTGCAGAAAAATCAGCAGAGGTTTTCAGACTTGCCTGGCCGGACTTATCTAGTGAAAAATTGTTGAGTTGCCTCAAAGAAACGACCATTGAGCCCAAATGTGAAGTGAAGCACAATTTCTCGGTAGAGCATAGGCTGGGGAAGTTACAGGGTAATGCCGATGCTTTGTCCAGAGTTCACTGTCTCTTTGGAGTTGTTAACCAGCCCTCCGGTCTGGAGAAGAGGGGGGGATATGTGAGACAGTGAAGGAGTGCGTACTGGACGGCGTGTATATCTTGCCCAGGTTTCTTAGCTGGGTCGCATAAGGAATATAGGAGTGAAGGTAGGATGGCAGTACGACGTTCACTCCACTCCCCATCCAGTACAGGCTTACAGCTCAACCCTGAGTACACACAGCTGCCTAATTAAGCAGCCAGAAATAGGTGGTAGAGTTACACAGACAGAGCTCTCAGTCTGAATCTGGCTTCAGACGCTGCTGGAAGTCTCCTGCAAGCCAATCTCTGGTAATTATAAATCTGTGTTGTTGTGGCCAGGCTGGTAGAGCCTAGACCACGGTAGTGAGGGAACTGTGTCTAGCTAGCAGCCTGCCAGGCTTAGGATTTTGGTTTATGGTTTTGTTTTATGTTTATTGCTGTGGACTTTCAATAAAACTGGTTGCGGCCAGTTTATACCTGTACTGCTATAATTTTGAACAATTTTCTGTTTTGTACTCTCTTGTATTACATATATGTAGTGGCTGATGAAGGTCCGAAATTTAGACCGAAACGTTTCACTACCGTGGACTACAATAAATATTTACCCTTTTCGTTAAGTTGAGTGCCGAGTTCTCTCTTTATTATACCAGTACTTCTGTCTGTGCTTGAACTTTTCTATGCACTCCTTCTACCCGAGACGGCGATCCCGGAGCTAAACCCCCTGAACTGTCTACAAGTACTATACAGTCATATAATAGGGTATTGCCACATTCAGCAGAAATTGTGAGACAATTCTGGTGCCATTTTTACCCATTTCCCCATGTGAAAATAAATGTAAAATCTGAGGCTAAAACAAAAGTTTTTTTTTTTTTTAAATGTAATTATTTTTTTTTCACTGCCCAATGTATAAACACCTGTCTTATCAATATGATCACTGCACCCTTAGATTAATTCATTGAGAGAAGTGGTTAGTTAAATGGGGTCAGTTATGGAGGGGTCCTGCTGTTTCGGCACTTCAGGGGCTCAGCCAAATGGACATGGCATCCTCAAACTACTCCAGCAAAATCTGAACTCCATTAAGGCGCTCCTTGCACTGTACCTCAAAAGTAGTTTTTGGCCACATATAGGGTATAGGGTATAGGCGTACTCAGAAGAAATTGTGTAACAAATTCTATGTTCCGTTTTCTCCTATTATCCCTTATTAATTTATTATCCCTTTTGAAAAATGAAAACTTGGGGCCAATGCAACATTTTAGTAGTAAAATTATAATTTTCCAATGACTCAGCCCAATGTTATATAATTCTTTGACTCATCTGAGGGTTAAAAATTCTCACTATACCCCTAGATGAATTCCTTCATTTTTTATTATTTATATAATAATATTATTTAAGGTTAAATAAGGCCAAACATCCTCTAGTGTCACATTAAAAGGCACTAAAGAATGCAAGTTTTACATGTACAATGGGGTAAAAAGTATTTAGTCAGTATTGTTCAAGTTCTCCCACTTAAAAAGATGAGAGAGGCTGCTTGCCTATTGCAGATTCAGTCTTCCCAGCCTGGTGCAGGACTACAATTTTGTTTCTGGTGTCCTTCGACACCATAGTGAAGTTTGGAGTGTGACTGTTTGAGGTTGTGAACAGGTGAGTGGAGGACAGAGGAGCCTCCTAAAGAAGAAGTTACAGGTCTGTGAGAGCCAGAAATCTTGCATGTTTTTAGGTGACCAAATACTTATTTTCCACCATAATTTGCAAAATAAATCTTGACAAATCAGACAAGGTGATTTTCTGGATTTGTTTTCTCATTTTGGCTCTCATAGTTGTGGTCTACGTATGATGTTAATTACAGGCCTCTCTCATCTTTTTAAGTGGGGAGAACTTGCACAATTGGTGGCTGACTAAATACTTTTTTCCCCACTGTAGTGGGATTGTGATCTTATATGCCTACAGCATATCTATATATTCTACCTATGTATGTTTTCTGTCTATTCTGTATATCTATTCTATCTATCCTATTCTGACGGTCCGGGCTGTAAATTTACTGTACTTGGCTGATGAAATTTCGGGATTCCTTTGAGATGTTGCGTAAAAATCGGACAGCACAATTATGGTCTGTGCCGTCTGATTTTTTTTTTCTTGCAACCATTTTGAATTGATGCGTGCGATCCATTTCTCAAAGCACATTTCAGCATCCTGCAATTTTTTCCGCAGTTCAATTAAGTGAGGAAAAACTTGCAGATGAACATGCTCATTGAATACATTGGTCAGAGTGCAGTGCTACGTTTTCTCAGCATTCACTCCTTATATTATACGCATAAGGCCGGGTCACACTTGCTGAGTTCAATGCGATTAAACTCACGCTTCAATACCGGCGATGAAATTTCGGGATTCCTTTGAGATGTCTGCGTAAAAATCGGACAGCACATATATGGTCCATGTGCCGTCTGATTTTTTTTTTCTTGCAACCATTGACTTGAATTGATGCGTGCGATCCATTTCTCAAAAGCACATGCAGCATCCTGCAATTTTTTCCGCAGTTCAATTAGAGCTGAGGAAAAACTTGCAGATGAACACTGCCTCATTGAATAACATTGGTCAGAGTGCAGTGCTACGTTTTCTCGCATTGCACTCCTCTATATTATACGCTAAGGCCGGGGTCACACTTGCGAGTTCAATGCGATAAACTCACGTCTCAATAC
Source organism: Oophaga sylvatica (assembly GCA_033576555.1). NCBI lineage: Eukaryota > Metazoa > Chordata > Amphibia > Anura > Dendrobatidae > Oophaga > Oophaga sylvatica. Next base: position 64,782,517 of record JARQOD010000002.1, on the reverse strand, counting down.
CCGGCACTGCCGCCGGCACTTGGACCGGAGAGTTCAGCTGCATAGAAATACATGCAGCCGCACACTCCGGTCCTGAGTGCCGGCGGCAGTGCTGGGTATTAAGGCAAGGACTCGTGCGAGTTTCTCGCATTGCACTCGCAAGTGTGACCCCGGCCTAATGTGTGCAAGCACATAAAGTGACACTGATCAGAATTGTAAAAAAATGGCCTAGTCAGGTAAATAAAAACAAGTTGGGGAGTGAATGGGTTAAGAGATTTATTGAAAGTTATGGTGATTAAAAACCCAGAAAATGGAGTGTGAATAAGTTCTAACTAGTGGTTCAGACATCTGTTCACAGACTGCAAATGTTTATGTCCATTGCAACACTGATTTTGTGCACACATTTCTTCTTCTTGAGACTGTAAAGGAAGGGTGATCAGAGACCGAGCACTCTGTGTGTCTCATGCAGTATATGCGGCAGGCGGTCCATGGTATTTCAACCAAATTCTTTACAGTTTGACTCATAAATCATAGTAGCTGTTTTCTGAGGATATAACAAGTTGTATCTTGTTACCATCTTCATTAGGAACCATGTAAACAGGTGTGATTTCAGTGTAACTAGCTTTGAGCCTGGTGCTCATTCATTGGTTTATTAGTACTAATGAACCATATCTATACCCAAGGGGGCTTCCTGAGGTTGCCTTCATATGTGCCATTTTGATGGAGTTTTTTTAAGCCCGTGTCAGGAGAGATTGTAAAGTTAGGGAGATTATATAGGAAAGATTATTATGATGGTGAATATTAGTAAAGGGTTTGTATCATGTTAATAAGCGATTCATATCCTAACAGGATACCTTATTGACCACTAGGGGTTCAACCTCTGAAACCCCCACTTCAACAGAATAATGTATACCAACAGAGCATGTTAAAGCACCCTTAGGTTGTCTATTATGAATGTGTCATATCAGCTACAGAACTTTTACTGGTGGTTTTAGACTTTTTACTATAGTATGCTGGTTTTAATCATTTAATACTCCTTTTAGGGTTATTCCCATCTTTACAAATGTATATTGTCGTCTAGTGCTTGTAGAAATAAGCAGTTTTGCAATGTACTGTTTAATAAAATTTGCAGCCTTTTTTGAGATATTAATACTCTTCATTTTTATGTTTACAGCTCGTTGCCTTCGAGACCGACCACTGATGCTGTCTAACTTGTAAGCATAGTGCTAAAGTTGACCAGAATTAGAAGGTAACCTCGTGCTCCAGAAATCCTGGCTAGCTTCTAAACAGGGTTTAAAAGCTTAAAGAAGTTGTCCACTACTTGGACAACTTCTCATACCCCAGGCTTGGCCCCCTATAGAATAAAAAAGCCTATACTCATCTCCCATGCTGGCGCCATTGCCGAAATGTCGGCACGTGCTCTCCCGCGCCTGTGCTGTTGTTCTGACACGTGGCCCCAGCTTCCAATCAGGGCTGGCATCAGTGTTCCCACCTCCTGTCGAATTGAATACGAAGAGGAAGTCAGAGATCAGCTGCAGCCCGGACTTCCTCTTCATGTTCGATTTGTCTGAAGGTAGAGACAGTGATGACGCCAGCGCTGATTGGGCACTGGGACCACATGTCACAACAACCACACAAGAGCATCTGGACCTCGAGTGCTGTCAGAACTGCAACTGCACCGACACATGAGGTGAGTATAGATTTTTTTCATTTTATCGGCGCCAAACATTTAGATCAAGAAGGGGTTGTCCAAGTTGTGGACAACCCCTTTAGTAGAAAAGAGCTTGTAAGCAGTGTGCATGTTCTGCTATCTAAGAATCGTGGTCGGTGTCTAAGGCTATGAGCTGTAAATTAAAGAAAAGGGTTAAGAACAACTGAAAAATTTTAATAAGTAGTAAACTGAAAAAGTAAATTGATAGTACTTTCAAGCACTATCTGACAATATCAATTTATTAAGATGGAGTCTGAAGACTTAATAAATAGAGAACACAAACATGGTACATCCTTTTAGAACTTCTAGAGCCCAGAGTAAATAATGAAAAAGAAAAGGCAAAACTAAATTCTCACCTTCTTCTCTTTAGACCCCAGAGCATGATAAATGCAGGATGTAAAAAAATGTAATACCTCACCTGTACGGTCCTCCATACTTGTTCTTTTCTCTTGCACCTGTTGCCGGTATCCTTTTCTGTCTCACCACACCATACCATGGCTTCTTGCTCAACCAGGTCTTTGACATCACTGTACGGCATGCCATCAATGATGAACATCATGAGGTGTGCCGCAGTGGCACAACCCTCGGTGATGTTATAGGCCAAGTCAAGCTGTAAGCCAAGGCCTGGAGTGCTGAAGTTGAAAAGCATGAACTCGATGGAGTAAGGGGAAAAGAAGAGGTGGGGAAGACTGGATGGTGGGCAGCAGGGGCAGTGGGATATGTGTACAGTGAGGTAAGTAAATGGGGGGACCCACGCCTTTATTTTTTAATTATTTATTTAAAGAATTAAAAAAACAGCATGGGTACCCCTCTATCTTGATAAAATAGCCTTGCTGAATCTGGCAGCTGAGGGTTGCAGCCCCCAGCTGTGAGTTTTGCCTGCCTGGTTAGCAAAAATACAGGGGAACCCACGCCGTTTTTTTTAATATTATTTATTTACAGCGCAGGAGCGGCTGATGAATACTCCCATCCGTCGCTCCTGCTCTCATTGTTATTAACGGCTGCAGGTTTCGGATGACAGGAGCAGTAGTCCCATCAGCTGACACCAGTGACCGGAGGTAAACTTTATACCTCCGATCACAGCTAAGCGCTCTCGCTGTCTTTTGACAGCATGGGAACCGCGGCTCTCTGTCTGGCGGGGATGATTTCACCCCTGATGAGAAGTGGTGTTTGCCGCGCTATCATGCATATGACAGCGCGGCAAACACCCGGTGTTCGGGCAGCCAAACCCGAACAGTAACACTGACTTCCTGGTGAAGTCCGTGTTCGGTGTCTGTGCCCGAACAGTAGGTGTTCGGTCCAGACGCCGAACTTTACTGTTCAGGTTCGCCCATTTCTAATATTATGGTATCATTTAGACGTCCGTGTTACCCGTCCATGTTCTATCCAAGTTTTTCAAAGAACACGTACTCATTTTAGTCTACTTTTGCTAGTACATATGCGTTTTTTCTACAGTATGTGCAGATGAAGAGTACAATAGTCTAAGAACATGCATATGTAGGACAAAAAACAAGAGACCAACTGTACAGAATACAGTAACATCACAGAAACAACAGCCATATAGTCTCATAAGATGAAAAACTTTATTGATACAATTATAAAAAGGACATAAGACAGGAAAATGGCAGGGGAAGAAGTGATACAAACTGGGATTACCCGTATATGCACATGAGGTAGAAAATAGGCCCACGACAAGAGCCTGCTACAAAAATTGCACAGCTCAAAAATGAGACAAAATGGTCAAAAGGTTGTATCATATTACAGTAAAAAAATGGCAATCGTATGAGGTAAATAACATACAAAGTCAAACATTATTGGCTGTCTGGCAGCACCCTTAGCCAGAAAGTGGTGTATACATAAGATCAAATTAGCTAGGAAGATACCATATACTGGGCTTGTGCATGTATGCTATATAATAGGTAGGTACCATGCCATCAGTATAAAAATAGTGCACACCACTTCTCATATAGCTATTGATGATGCCAGGCACAAAATATATTAAGATGTATATCATATACCAGACTTTGCATGTGCACCAAAAACCTGGTGAACCCTGTCTTTTTGGTGAAAAAATAAAGCATACCGCTGCACATTAATAATAATGATAGTGCCAGGTGGAGATATTAAACATGAGCACAAAGTAAAAGAAATAAGCACAAAGCAAAAGAAATAAGCACATGAACAGCGATCATTGTTGTGATTACCTCAGGCTGGAGCAGAAACTCATCGGGACATCCCCGACGCGCGTTTCGGAGCTAAATGCTCCTTCATCAGGGGGCGTAAAGCAGACTATGCCAGCCGTACATTTATACATCAGCTGCCGGAAATGAAGCGGCAAGGCTGTAGCCCTGCAGCTCCGCACAGCCACCTCCCACACACGCGTCACCCCGGCAACATGTGGACATGTGACCGGAGGCTAAGCGTCACTGGAAGGAGGCAGTCGCACAAAAACGCCGGCGCATGCGCCGATGATAGCAGATGGTATCACCGCCATCTTGGAAAAGGTATGATAATAGAAAAATTGTGCAAAAAAGGCAAAATGGAAAAAAAAAAACAGCAAACCAAAACGGACTGCTTGATGCCCATAATCTGAACAGATGCCCAAAACATTAGTGGGGCCCCACATAGCAGGACATCAGACAAATATGGAACAAGTCAGATGCAGGTATTGCAAAGGGTAATACAGACTATTATATCTTATTGGACTTTGGCATATAAAATGGCGAACACCAATGACAATAAGTGCAACAGAGGGTAACGGATATATAGAGAGTATATTGTATAATTATAATTTTATATCATGCCCCATAGTGCCTACTACAAAATACATACAAAAAATGATGTAGCACCACACATAGAAAGATGGACATACATAAATTGTATGGGAACAAAGCGGAAAATGCATACCTCATCAAAAAAATACATACATAAATACCAATATATAACAATACATATTATACAGTAGCAAATGACATGACGAGAGGAGAACTGCATATCTATTTCCCATACCAAATAACTATGCTGAGAAAATAAACAGTCCATATCATGTAGAAGATGCTGCATCATAGATGGTGAACTTAGAAGACTTGGGGCAGATGAACAATAAACGGCAAATAGGAGAAGATGATGTCCATAAACAAACTAATAAAAATAGAATAAAGAACAATGTTAAAAATAAATATAAAAACAACACACATATGCACTGGATATATAGAGTGAATGACAAGCTTTCATTGAGACCATCAGGATGAATGGTACATAGCGTCCAGATCCATCTGGTCTCAAGCTGGGCAAGTCTTTTGGAGAAGTTACCGCCTCTTATATTAATGTTTAATTGATCAATACCTCGTACCCTTAAAAGTGTCCCATCGCAATGATGGAATTCCCTGAAGTGGCGGGGCAGTGTTTTCAGGGTGGAGACATCCGTGCAGGAAGATGTCGCCTGAATACCCAGGACGTGTTCACGGATACGGACCTTAAGCTGTCTGGTAGTAAGGCCTATATATATAAGGTCACATGGACAAGTGGCATAGTATATGACATAGCGAGAAACACAAGTGATTCTCTGCTTAATGTCAAACACCACGCCACCCATAGAGTCCTTGAACGTGGTAGAACACTCGATGTTAGGACAGGCGATGCACCTCCCACATGGAACGCATCCACCCTACCTGGCGCACATCAAGGAAATTAGAGGGGACAGAAGGTACATAATGGCTACGAGTGAGACGGTCACATAGATTTTTAGCTCTCCTATTGGTGATTGCAGGATGATCCGGGAGAAACCTATGAAGAATGGAGACAGCCTTCAAAATGGGCCAAGCTCTCTCAAATCTTTCTGTCCGTGAAAATCACTGACCGCACACGGATGGCATCTTTTAAAGGAATATGTCACCCTAAATTGGCGGGATATTTAAATGATGGCAGTCAGGTCAGATGGGCGGTGTTTGGGGTACTTGCCTTAACATGTTGTTCGCCGCTGTCTTTATTATTTCTGGGAATTGTAGTCGTTGCCCTCCATATAACGCGCCTGCGCATTGCAATCTGCGGGCAAAGCATACTGCGCGTGCGCAATTCAAGATTGCAATGCGCAGGCGCGTTATATGGAGGGCAACGACTACAATTCCCAGAAATAATGGAAACAGCGGCGAACAACATGTTAAGGCAAGTACCCAAAACACCGCCCATCTGACCTGACTGCCATCATTTAAATATCCCGCCAATTTAGGGTGACAGATTCCCTTTAAGTTTTGACTGTCTAAATATTGTACAGGTTTGGTTAATAAGGCCATGAGTTTCTTTAGTTTCCATCATTACTTGCATTTTATATCAGTATGTTATTTATATTATTTATTTTATAATATATAACTATGTTGCTTACTATCTCTTTGTATTTCTCATTGTTTTTAACTGTATGATTTTATACTATCCTTTAGCACTTCTATCGTATATAGTCAACTCATGTTTTTCTTATTTTTGGCGTTTGTTCAAATTCTCTCTTTTGCAGATTGATGCCCCTCTTGTTTATATGCTCATGGCTATTTTCAGGCTGCAGCTTGCATTGGCTCCATCTGAGCTGTGTGTGAATATTAAGAGAGCAAACATGGAAATCATCACATTCATTGTTTACAGTTCTAAATATTTAACATGTCGATATATGGGTAGCCATGATAGGTATGTTGATCCAATGTCAGTTTTTGCAACAGCACATCAGATTGTTGCAACTAACATATAGATCTCTGTGTTTTATTTCTTTAAAAAAAAAAAAACAAGAAAGAATATAAAATATACCACACATGGAAATGTTTTAAAGAAAATATGTTACCTGGATTGGTGCCCACATATATAGACTATTGTACAATGGGAAGGGCAAGATTAAGGTTGATAAATGGCATTCTTTGTGTAGCAAGTCACCTCCCCTTAAGATCCTTTAAGGGAATGCAAACAAATACCCATAAGGATCTCGTATCAGTTTTATACCTTACATGAAGACTTTAAGATTTTCACCACACACCCAATTATTAAGGCTCATTTTTTGTTGTGGGATATCTTCTCATATATTTTCTTTTACGTAGAGGGTGACATCAAATAATCATCCAGGCAGAGGTCAGGAGAAGAAGGAGCATTAGATAAACACTATATAAAGGGCAGAAATGAAAGAAGAACCAGGACACAAAACCCAGGAACAGTATCAATGAAACTAAGTTGGTATACTGGACTGAGACCAGGATGAAGAACCATACCACTGGAACAGGGCCATAGGATCATGATATAGAAATTAGATCTGGAAGAAGTAGGACAATGAAATAAGCACCACATAAGAACGTATATGATACTAAAAGAAAGCAAGTTTGACACAGCTTTTTACGGCAGTCCCATAAACAATTCATGGAGTAGAGCTCGGGCATGTGCACTTCTGTTCCATTCAAGACGGGGCTCAGTAAAGCTCAGTTCTAGGAAATCAATTCTCTATTATAGGGGGTCCAGCAGTTGGACACCCAGCAATCTGTAAATTATTTGCTATCCTATGGATAGAAGCTAAAGCTTTAAACTCAATAACGACATAAGATATTCAAGATAATTGCTGGAATGTACAGATTTAGCTTTTCCTAATATTTACTTTTTACCTCAGTGTTCCATCTGTGTTTCATTCATTTTTATCTTAACTATTGGATCAACTGATAGAAAATACTAGACAGTTTACCTCGGATACAACACAGATGACATAAGAGCAAACAGTTAGTTCTACATGGCTGTCAAAATGGAAACAAATGTGTGAAGGTAGTCTAAAGGTACTGCCACACTAAACAATCCGCTAGCGATCACGATAACGACGCATACTAATGCGATCGCTAGCGGGATTGTTTCTATATCGCTAAGTGCGGCCACATTTAGCGATATAGTTAACGACGCTATCGCCGTTAGCGATCTTCTTAACGACTTTAGCGGTACAAAAGTACCGCTAAATCGCTAAGAAAAGGTGCCACACTAGCGATATATACTTACCCAGCGGGAGCGCCGACGAGAAAATAGGGTCCGGAACGATTCCAGCGACGAGCGAGATCACAGCAGGAAGCTCGTCGCTGGCAGATGCCGCACTGAACAACATCGCTAACGGGATCGCTAAATAGTGACGTTTTTTAGCGATCCCGTTAGCGATATTGTTCAGTGTGGCATACCCTTAAGGGTACATTCCAGCGATCATGTGTTTGTTCAGGTTTTCACGCTACTGAATTTTTGAATTTTTGCATGAATCCCGCACCTCAGCTCACTTGCATTTTCCTTGCATTTTTGTCTCTCTTTGCTAAAACATAACGTGGGTTCCCCTTATTTTTGATAACCAGGGAAGGTAAAGCAGACAGCTGCTGGCTTATATTATCAAGCTGGGAAGGTCTATGCTTATTTTGCCCTTCCCAGCCTAAAACTACAAGCCCACAGCCTCCCTACAATTGGCACATCACATTAGATGTGCTAATTTTGGCGCTTTGCCTGCCTTTACCTGATTGCCCTGGTGCGGTGGGAATCAGGGTAATGATTTATAGGGTTGATGGCAATTGTAATTTGTCAAAACTCACAACTGCCATCAACCCCTGGGGTTAGTATATCAGACACTCTCATTACTAACCCGGTAATAAAAAAATAAAAACACACAGAAAAAATACTTTACTTGAATAAAAACTCCCCTACATTATCCCTCATTCACCAGTTTATTGGAAAATAAAAAATCTCATGCAGGTCTGTCGTAATCCAACAAATCCAAAGTAGGCCAGAAATGGTTATTTGAAAAATACAGAAATAAAAACAATAGACTCCATCGTTCACCAATTTATTAACCAAAATGTTCCTACGAAGCTCCAATGTAGTCCACGTGTAATTCTGCTGCAGTGCAGTAAAGCACAACCTCCACCAGGGGATGCTGGTGAGGGAAGAGAGGTTGCACACACAGCGTTACACCACTGAGCAGCACCACAAGCGCCACCAGGTGGCGAAAGAGTGGTCAGACGAGCCGAGTCAGAAACAGTCAGGACAAGAAGTATCAGAGGTCACAGCAATACACGTGGTCAAATACAAGCCAAAAGTCAGAGTCAGACGGGAGCAGAGATAACCAAGATGGGAGACAGTAAACGGGTCAGAAGACAAGCCGGGTCACATACCAAGGGACCAAGCACAGGGAGCGAACACTAAGACAAGCGGGGTGGCAGGAAAGGGAAGTCACGGGAACAGAGTAAACAGGCAGAGGACAAAACATGGTATCAAGGGGTCAGCTGCTCTAGCCTGGAAGCATGAACTATCACTGACATTGGTCTGCAGGCCACAGCAGACTGAAATAAACCCACAGAACCCAAAATGAGGCAGAGAAGGTTAACCCCGCATGACCAGACAGGGGAGAGAATAACATGAAACGAACCCCGGCCTGGATCATGACACCACATTCCTCTATGTCTCTGTCGCCTGTGAATAGCAACTCTCATGAACGTCGCTGGCTCCCACTGCGCTCAGAAAGACTTGACGAGGAGGCAGGTGTTGGAAACCTTCAAATGACTGCAAAAGACCTGCAGCAAGATTTGATGGCATCAGGTGTTGAGTAAGATGCACAATTAACACTGAAGGTCTCCATTCTCGTATTCCAAGAAGTACACCTATATTGACAAAACACAAGAAAATTTTACTCCAATATAAAGAAAACATTATAAATAAACCACAGTAGCTTTGGCATTCTTTTCTATGGAGTGTTGAAACAAAACTGGAACATTTCTAGCCAATGGATTAGCAGTATGTCTGTTGGAGGAAGTATGAAGCGTACCTGATGTGAGGAACCTAAATTTTGGAGGGCATTGGAACTTCCAACAGGACAATGCATACTTTATACCCAAGCATACCTTATAGCCCACCAAGGCTTGATTTGAGAAGTCCTGGAAAATTCTGGAGAGGTCATTACAGTCACTTGACTTGAGACACGTAGAAAATCTTTGGTGAAATTTAAAGAGGGTTACAGAACACAACCCTAAAAATATTAGCGATCTGGAGGTTGTTGCCCATAAAAAAATGGGCTAATATTGTTCAGGAACACTAACAGAAGTTAATATTTGGCTATGCCACTTGCTTGCATCAGGTCATAAGAGCCAAAGGGGCTCCACTAAGAACTCTTGTCATGAAGGGTTGATTAATTCTGAGATTGCACATTACATGTGGCATTTAGTGATTAATTTGGAGAAAACAGCTGTTATATTAGGAAGCACAGTAGCTCAGTGGTTAGCACTGTTGCTTTACAGCACTGGAGTCCTAGGATTAAGTCCCACTAAGGGCAACATCTGCAAGGAGCTTATATGTTCTCACTGGGTTTACTCCAGAATCTCTAGTTTACTCTCACTCTCCAGAGACGTACTGATAGGGAATGTAGATTGTGAGCCCCAATGGGGACAGAGATGATAACGTCTGTAAAGCGCTGCATAATAATGGTGCTATGCAGGAAATGCATAATAAATAAAGTTGTTTTATAAAAATTTTTTGATTGTTTCTTTTTGCAAACAGCATAAAGTTTGTACATTTTAATAAACCTAATTTGCAATGGTGGTGATTGGTGAATAGTTTTGTTTGCAGCTATAGAAATTCCAGCATATATAGAGTTAACAATCCTCCTCTTACATATAGACCAGAAGGAAGTTACCAACCACCCCAGGTGTTATAGGTTTCAGCGCTTATGTGGAATGTGTCGCCGTAAAAAAAAGGTCTGCAGAATGAAGAAGATTAATATTTTTAGGTAAGACAACACATTCTTATACTCTCAGTTCGGTAAGACTACATAGATTACTTATATAACATGCGTGCGATGGCGAGGTTGTTGTTCCTCCATGTATTAAATAGTAGTAAACGTTAACAAGTCCGTGAACTACTATTAGTATGTAATTTGATCGCAACGAAAAGTTGAATCCAGGTGCTTCAGGTTATATTAGGTTATTGTATGAACACGGGGCTGTAGCGTTTGGCATGTGATACCTATGATCTCATTCTGAATACTATGATAATCTTTATTAGCCATCTTCTGCTTTTCTGCATTTCTTTCTACAGAAAAGAAGCAAAGAACCAACATTTTATTAGAATTTTTACTATCTGTGCTTAAATAAATATTCTAAATTGTAACCTGGGACACTCAGATCTCTATATGATTATATGAGAAATTAACGAGCACATTTTATTATATTTGTTAACCTAAAAGCAAAAATCCAGCAACTACATCTGCAACCCTGCCTCTCTAGCTGTGGGAACACTACCACTCCACAGGGGCGGAACTATCGTGGAAGCAGGGGAAGCAGCTGCCATAGGGCCCGGGCTAGCAGGGGGCCCGTCCCTGCTGCAGCTGTCTCCCCTGTGGCTGTGTTCCGCCGCCCATGGCCTGAGAGTCGGCGGTTCCCTGTGCTGGCTGTCATGCTGACAGCCGGCGCAGAGAAGCTGCTGCGTGCCGTCTCCCAGGAATCAATTGCACTGGTGTCTATACAGACGCCAGTACAATTGAAGCTCTGACCGCCGGGTCAGAGCGACGTCTGCAGCGTGATCATGTCATGTGATCACGCTGCTAACGTCACTCGTCGGCGGCGCCCAGAAGGGTGAAGACTGGTGGTGAGTGTGCTCCACTGTGGAGCTGAAGATACCACCGAAGATTAACGGGGGCACATACTGTGTGAGTGATAACTCTGCATTCTTGGCTGCATTACTACTTGAGGGGCACATTACTACTGATGGGAGAATAAGAGGGCTTATTACTAGTTATGGGGGCATAATGTGCCTGCATTAATAGTTATGCGGGACATGGTTACTAGTAATGGTAGCATAAGGGGGCTGCATTGCTACCAGTCCATTATATTATATTGTGTTTCCATAATGTCTGCTTTAAATACAGCTCTGATTTGGGCAAAAAGCTGGCCGTTATGAGACTGAAGAGTATTTTTTGGGCCTAGAGAATTGCTGTGATTTGCTCCGCCCACTGCTATTGGCTCCGCCCACTATCAGAACCCCGCCCCCCCCGCCGCCCGTTTGGGAGAGGGGGCCCCGTTCAAAATTTTGCTGTGGGGCCCGCCATTTCTAGTTACGCCACTGCACTCCCATCATTGTTATCAAGACTAGTCTTACTAAAGCTATAGAGATACAGACTGTGGACCACCGCTGTAAGGGCTTGTTCACAATTAGCATTTTTACCATGGGTTTTTGCCTGCAAAAAAAGTACAGCATTTTACAGTAGCAGAGATTCCTAAAATCTCATTCACATGGTTTGGTTTTTTCCTTCCATTTTTTTGAACTGCTGTGTTTTTTTTTTTAAACAGCAGCATGTTAATTCTCTCAGAATTTTTGCCTCAGTTTTTTTTCTACCCATTCAATTGAATGTATCAAAAGAACATCAATAACTCTTCAAACATGCGTGTAATGTACATAGGGTTTTTCCTGTCAACACTTTGCAAAAAAGCACCGTGTGAATGTACTGTAACAGTATAGGCAGCGGACTGTTGTATTAGATTTATTTAGACAATTGAAGTAGCTAAGATTTTAATTGAGTTAAAGAGATATTGCCATCTACAAGATCCTATCCCAATATGTCGTAGGTGTAATAATAATAATATTAGCACATATCTCCAATTAGAAATGTAGTGTAGTTCTTCTGATTCGCTATGTTGCTTACCCATATGCAGGGCATTTCAGTAGCTTAGGTTTCCCTTGTTGTGCCCACTCATATAGTGACAGTTAGTTAATTGCTAGTAGTTGTAACCATGGATACCTAAGCTACTGTACTGCAATGATCTGTACACGGGGTAAGCGACATAGCGGAATCTTAAGAACTATGTTAAATTTCTAATTGGAGATATTTGCGAATATTATCATTATTATTATGCCTACTGCATAATGGGATAGGATCTTGGAGATGAGAATGCCCCTTTAAAAAGAGCTTAGATGGAGTTGTCCAGTAGCCTCTTGTGTTTCTGTATTATATATGACCCAAACCCATTGTCACAGAGGACCCCTTTACTAGTGGTAGAAGAGGAGGACTGCACACTCAGAACGTTCTTTTATAACCCAGAGCGGAGCGCTGTTCCACCAGGTATCCATGTATTAACGTCTGTTTACACTGATAATCCTTTAACAAGCGTTTGTAAGAATACAAGTTCCCGATCATCAGCTTGTGTAAACGTAGTCATTACTTGTTTATCGTCTGAACGGATTGGTTATGCTGGTATAAATATGATCCTGTAATAGGGGGATGTGCTGCCGACAACATACATGTTGTGTGGAGGCAGAATGATCGTATTAGCAATCCCTTTATCGCTCATGTCGATCCATGTGAACAGGTCATTAAAGAAAAGTCGTCGGATTTATTGTCAATCAGCGCTTGTGTATGGGCTGAAATCGGCTAGTGTAAATTGACCATTGCAAGGATAGTCCATTGCAAGGATTGATGGATGTGCTTTATTTCGGTAAGGGGGAGAACATGCCCTAACAGCTTCTTTTGGTAATGACATCTGACAAAGGAAATGATCCGTCAATAACCCCTCTCATGCATAAAAACAAGGCTGTTTTCATATTGCCTTAATTTGGACACATTTTAACCTCAATATTAGATTAAAGCCCTCGTCACACTAAGCAAGATCGCTAGCGAGATCGCTGCTGAGTCACAAGTTTTGTGACGCAACAGCGATCTCAGCAGCGATCTCGCTATGTATGACACGTACCAGCGATCAGGCCCCTGCTGTGAGATCGCTGGTTGTGTCAGAAATGCCTGGACCTTTCTTTGGTCATTGAGATCCCGCTTGGTAGCATGCATCGGTGTGTTTGACACCTTTTACCAACGATCTCGCTAGCGACTCAGCACTGAGACACAGGTCGCTATGGGTCGCCGATCGTTGCTGCGTCGTTGGGAAGATCTGACTGTTTGACATCTCACCAGCGACCACAAAGCGACCCAGCAACGATCCCTGCCAGGCAGTATTGTTGTCGGGATCGCTGCTGCGTCACTGAGTGTGACGGTACCCTTAGGGCCCCATCACACATAGCGACACACCAGCGATCCCGACAACGATATGAACTTGTCAGGATCGCTGGTGTGTCGCTACATGATCGCTGGTGAGCTGCCAAACAGGCAGCGATCAGGACAGCGACACTGCGGGTAACGTCGTTAGTTACCCGCAGTGTACATTGGATACCAGCCCGCTGGTGCAGGGAGCTGGTAACCAAGGTACACATCGGGTTTCCAGGCGCTGCTCGGCATCTGGAAACCCGATGTGTACCTTGGTTACCAGCTCCCCTGCAGCAGCACGCTGGTATCCAACGTACACATCGTGTTTTCCAGGCGCCGCCCGGCGCCTGGAAACCCGATGTGTACCTTGGTTACCAGCTGATTGCTGGTCTCCTGCCTTCCACATGCAGAGATGCGTGCTGGCTAGCAGGAGATCAACGATCAAAAAAAATGTCTAGGACATTCAGCGACGATCAGCGATACCCAGCAATGGGGCTGATCGTCGCTGAATGTCACACACAGCGATATCGCTGGGGAGATCGCTGTTGCGTCACAAAGCTAGTGACTCAGCAGCGATCTCGCTAGATGGGCCTACATTAAGCTCATTTGTGATGACACAGCATTTAATCTTAAAGGCACTGTCACACTTAGCGATCGCACCAGCGATCATGACAACGACATGACCTGGCGAGATCGTTGGTGCGATCGCTATGTGGTCGCTAGTTAGCTTCCAAACACAAAGATCTCATCAGAGATCAGCGATCTGTATAACGACCTCTGCGGTCGTTGGGAAAGCCTAGTCCCCCCTGCGCCGCTGGTAAAGTCGTTCATAAAGGGTGTCACACTCAGCGATTCAGGCTCACCAGCGGGACACCAACGACCAAAAAACAGCTCAGATCGTTCATAAGCGATCAGCGTCATCGCAGCGGGGGCCACATCGCCTCTACATGTCACACACAGCTAACGAGATCGCTACTGCGTCATAATATCGCTGACGCTTTAGCGATCTCGTTAGCGATCTCGCTAAAGGTACTGCCACACTAAACGCTCCCGCTAACGATCACGATAACGATGCATACTAATGCGATCGTTTTTGTGATCGTTTTGATGTCGCTAGTAGCTGCCAAACTTGACAATCTCGTTAACGACGCATAAGCGGTTAGCGATCTCGTTAACGACTTTTGCGGTCATTGTGATGTAAAAAACAGCGCACATCGTTAACAAAAGGTGCCAGACACAGCGATATAGCGCTCACCAGCGGGACGCCAACGATAAAAATACGGTCCAGAACGCTAGTGAACGATCAGCGAGATCACAGCAGGGGCCACGTCGTTGCTACATGCCACACACAACAACGTCACTAACGAGATTGCTAAATAGTGACGTTTTTTAGCGATCTCGTTAGCGTTCTTGTTTAGTGTGGCATACCCTTTAGTGTGACAGTACCTTTTAACTATTCAGACCTAAATTCAGTAGGCCAATACGCCATTATCTTTATGTTGACTTTTGAGTTAATGTTTTTCTTTAGTTGGTCAAGAAATAGACTATTGTTTGTATGACTTTTGAGTTGATGTTTGTTTTAACTTATTGTCTGTTATCTTAGATGACAGGGACACAGGGTAACTGAACAATAGATATTTGTTAATATGTTGATTACACATTGTACCAGGAGAGCTTGTTGACCTGCAAAATAGAGAAGGACAAACTATGCAGATTGATTAAATATTCAAACAATGAGAGTTAAACTCATGCCACCTCCCCCTGACCTGTGGATAATGACCTGTGCCACAGATGTGGGTATAAAAATGGGATTTTCTATCTTTCTGGAAGAAAGGCTCTTTACGAAACCACAGTCAGGAATACTCTACGAGACAGCAGACAGGACATCATGGCTCCATCACGAGAGACACAGATTTGACATTCTACAGGATGCCAGCCTAGGGGACCAAGGTCCCGGGTGAAATAATACGGATCTGCTCCTTTGACCATCACTGCACCCATGGATGCATTTGGGAAAGCCAGGATTTGGACCCACTGGTCACCTGAGCCCCATGGATACGTTTTAGAAAGCCAGGATTTGGACCCACCGGTTCTCTGGTTTCATTGAGATGTCCGGAGAAGCCAGGTTGTGGTCAATTGGCCACATGCCTCAATGAACTGTCAGCTTCCTAAGCTTGTCATTACCTCCTCTCTGTGGATGTCACATGTGGGGGTTGTTGGCCCTGGAAGCCCTAGAGTTGCAGGTGTTATATGGAAGGGTGAGACTGTGTAATTTTGCACCTTCTTGGGTATTTTGCTGGGACTGTTCTATGTATTATTGTCTGTTTTGTGGTTCAATAAAATTTTGCCACACTTTTACCCTCATCCTGTGCTATCTGAGTAGTATTATGCCCATGGTAAAAAGAGTGCGGCATTCAGTGGGTTGAGCCCTGGTCTATGCGGCCTTGGACAGTGGACTACAGCACCCATTGACCCTCCGTGTCTCCATACCATCCAAAAGCAGGATTCTCACAGTTTTACTGATCTGACTTAGGTCATCAGCACATGACCCTGAGTTCCTACAAATATGGGACCACAGGACAAGAGGATATCCCGCTCATAGAATGGCCTTATATGACTTCCTACTGACACACAGTAAAGTGACTTCAATGGGAAAAAAATGTATGGTCTTGAAATAATTGGTTACAGAACTGGATTCTCAAACTATTTTTAATTTTGTTACAAGGCAATTTATCCCCCCAAAAAATCACTGACAACAAGCAATTTTTATGGACAAATTTGAAAAATAAATGCTAGCGATTAAATGTGGAATATTGTCAATTAGCTCAATATTCTAACAAACTTAGTATCATCATTTACTATGAGCAGTAAAATGATGAATGCAATCACAATAATTTGCTCATATACTACCAGCTTAAAAAAAATTTCATGACACTATGAAAAAAATGACCTATTTTTACGAACCGTTCAGGAATTTCTGCATGGCTTTCAGTCCTGTTAATGGTCAAGAACAAAAAGAAAAAAAATATTTTCCAATATTAAAGTGTCAGAACAGCCTTCCCTCCCCGCTCCTGTCTTGCTGGAGTAATTTCCCGGCTGCTAGTAGAGAGGCAGTCTTAGCCTAAGGGATTCTTGTACGTAGTTTTTTTTTTTTTTTTTTACAGAGGTGTTGTGTAGCCTGTACGCTGAAATGCCATATATTAGGAATCTAGTATTTCCACATTAGTATTATCCCACTTCATTGCCCCAGTATTCCTGCTGGATTATGCTCCTTGTTCCCTGGACCGTTTTCTGCGATTCCCAGGATGTGCCGACAGTACAGGTAATGTTTAATGTTGTCAGTGTCATAGTAGAAAATGGGACTCACTGTTTTACTTTCTAGCAGTTGAAAAATTCTGCATTCATTAAAGTGAAAGGCGTAAATTATGGCTTTATAAATGAAAAAGTATAAACCAACCTGGGGTTATGCAGCCGCTTTGCAACTACAACTCTCAGTATGCATTCATTGCCACAACATGCTCTAAAAACTGAATTTCCACAATCGCTGGAAAGACTGTTCTCAGACTGTGAATTAAATTGTACGCTGGGAGTTGTAGTTTTTTTTAACACCCACAATGTGCAGTGTGCAGCTGCTAGCTGGGAGTTGTAGTTTCACAACAGCTGGAGGCGTAAGCTGCACACTGCTGAGCTAAAGTATTGCTCAAATATATAGAACATTTGCAAATCTATTATCTGAATCCGGATCACGTGGAAATTCTTCTTTCCGTGATGTTCGTATTTATTTTGCATGGGTTAGAATAGTAACACGTGGATTGCATTCATACCTTACATTAAGATTTGTGAATTTCTCAAACTCCAAGTAAAGGTTAACTTACTGTTCGCCTTACCTGAGGATTCAATTTATTGCACATTAATGCCATTTAACATATGACCGTGCAATGTATTAACGGAATTGTGGTATTATCTTAGAATTTAGTTCTGCAGTTAATAATCACTATTGTTTTACATTTGTGTGATTTCATTTTCAATCATACCATTTAATTTTGTGAATATTGTAGTTATTATAATTATGGCAATATAGCTGCTTAAGGGAATCTGTCAGCAGGATCAATCCTGCTAAGCTGTCTATATGGGCATGTAGGTCATAGGAAGCAGAATTAAATGATACCTTGATATCTGCGATCTGATGGTTTTATCCAGAGTAATTCATATTTTTATGTATGTAAATGAGCTGTTAAGATCTATGGGTCGAACATAGATCTTCCAGAAAATCTGCCTCCATAGATTATTTGAAATGAAAGGGGTAGTTACCAAAGGGAGACATGTAATGACTGATAGTCTGCTCTTCTGATCTACATGTCTCACGCTGGTAACTGCTCCTTCATTTATAATAAGCTCTCAGGAGAGATCTATGTCTGGCCCATAGATCTAAGGGCCCCGTCACACCTAGCGACACACCAGCAATCCGACAACGATATGCACTTGTCAGGATCGCTGGTGTGTCGCTACATGATCGCTGCCTGAGCTGCCAAACAGGCAGCTCAGGCAGCGATCAGGACAACGACACCTGCGGGTAACGTTGCTTAGTTACCCGCAGTGTACGTTGGATACCAGCCCGCTGGTTCAGGGAGCTGGTAACCAAGGTACACATCGGGTTTCCAGGCGCTGCGTGGTGCCTGGAAACCCGATGTGTACCTTGGTTACCAGCTCCCCTGCAGCAGCACGCTGGTATCCAACGTACACATCGGGTTTCCAGGCGCCGCCCGGCGCCTGGAAACCGGATGTGTACCTTGGTTACCAGCTGATCGCTGGTCTCCTGCCTGCCACACGCAGCGATGCGTGCTGGCCAGCGGGAGACCAACAATCAAAAAAATGTCCAGGACATTCAGCGACGATCAGCGATACCCAGCAGGGGGGTTGATCGTCGCTGAATGTCACACACAGCAATATCGCTGGGGAGTTCGCTGTTGCGTCACAAAACTAGTGACTCAGCAGCGATCTCACTAGCGAGATCGCTGTGTGTGACGGGGGCTTTAACCTAAACAGCTCTTTTACATTTTAGAAAAATATGGATTACTCTGGAATAAGACATCAGATTGCAGATATCAAGATACCCTTAAGCAGCCATGTTGCCATCATTTTAATTTCTACAATAGACAAAAAATTACAGGGATAAAATAAAATCACACAAATATAAAACAATATAGTGATTATTAACTACAGGCCTAAATTGTACAATTCTGTTAATACACTGAACGGTCATACAGTGCAGACCAAAAGTTTGGACACACCTTCTCATTTAAAGATGTTCTGTATTTTCATGACTATGAAAATTGTAAATTCACACTGAAGGCATCAAAACTATGAACACATGTGGAAGTACTGTATATACTTAACAAAAAAATGTGAAACTACTGAAAATATTTCTTATATTCTAGTGTCTTCAAAGTAGCACACTTTGCTTTGATGACTGCTTTGCACACTCTTGGCATTCTCTTGATGAGCTTCAAGAGGTAGTCACCGGAAGTGAAAACCATTTCCGGTCACTACCTTTTGAAGCTCATCAAGAGAATGCCAAGAGTGTGGAAAGTAGTCATCAAAGCAAAGGGGGCTACTTTGAAGACACTAGAATATAAGAAATATTTTCCATAGTTTCACATTTTTTAGAATCATAAAATGGTAGAGTTGGAAGGGACCTCCTGGGCCATCTGGTCCAACCCCCTGCTCAAAGCAGGATTCTCTAAAATCATCCCAGACAGATGTCTGTCCAGCCTCTGTTTGAAGACTTCCATTGAAGGAGAACTCACACCTCTCGTGGCAGCCTGTTCCACTCCTTGATCACCGCTCACTGTCAAAAAGTTTTTTCTAATATCTATAGATATTTTTTGTTAAGTATATACAGTACTTCCACATGTGTTCATAGTTTTGATGCCTTCAGTGTGAATTTACAATTTTCATAGTCATGAAAATACGGAAACATCTTTAAATGAGAAGGTGTGTCCAAACTTTTGGTCTGTACTGTATGTTAAATGGCACAGATATTCAGAAAGGTAAAGCTCATTTACATACTAAGATAAATGTGGATTTTTCTGGAATAATGCATCAGATCGCAGATATCGAGGTGTCATTTTGTTCCTCTTCCTATGACCTATATCCCATATAGACGGCTTAGGAGGGTTGATCCTACTGTCGGATTCCTTTTGATGTCCTTGCAGAGTTTGGGTCCATTTTGCGGGCAATCTTCCGATTTTCATACAGAAAAAAAACCTGATGATTTTTTGTTTGTATTCTCATCAATATGTAATCCGTTTTTATGCATCAGCAGTTATTAAAATGTACATAATCAAATACAGTTGCATATCATAAAGAATTAAAAAGTAGCTGTAAAAATCAAATGCGATAAAGTTGATCCATATAGGATCCATTTTTTTTCCCATAGACTCTCCCATTGAATAGGTGAATCTCATCCGACTTAGAGAACAGACTAGTACATGCTGCAATTTTTTTAACACACTATTTGGTCCTTGAAAAAATGAAGTGTGAGTAATAAGGCCGGGGTCACACTTGCGACTGCAATGCAAGAAACTTGCGCGAGTCTCTCGCCTCAATACCCGGCACTGCCGCCGGCACTTGGACCGGAGCGTTCAGCTGCATAGAAGTACATGCAGCTGCACACCCCGGTCCCGAGTGCTGGCGGAAGGGCCAGGTATTGAGGCAAGAGACTCGCGCAAGTTTTTCGCATTGCAGTCGCAAGTGTGACCCTGGCCTAAGGAGCAGCTTGATGAGTTGAGCCCACACCATACCCAGCAGATGCCAGCTGTGTTACAGAGCCACCATTAATCTCTAGCAACATTGACCAAATATTGCTCCGTTCGCTTCTATTTAACTATTTAAATCACATATGTCAAACTCTGGTCCCGTGTCAAATATGACCCACAACGCCGGGTAGGTCTTTGAGTAAATTTGGCCAGCAACACCATTGCACTTTACTTTCAACTATATCGGCTTCCTAGATGCCGATCAGTAGAAAGCAAAGATGGAGGAAGGTGTGTCAGCTGACTGTATGGAGCACTATGTGCGGTACATTATACTCTATGGAGCACTACGTGGATCTTATCCTGTATGGAGCACTATGTGGGGTTATTATACTGTTTGGTGCACTCTGTGGGGCCATTATACTGTATGGAGCACTATGTTTGACCAATATACTGTATGCAGGTCTATGTGGGGCCCATTATACTTTATGGTAGGCTTGCGTGCGTGTAGAGGGTAATGTGGAGCATTTCACTGTGGGGGTATCATACTGTCTACTGCATACTGCATTATTCAAGTTTTTTTGTTATCCTTTGTTATATATTTAAATTCAGCCATTGGGCCATATGTTTTTTACTGCCAATTAAAATGTACTTTGTCTGTGGGTCAAACCCTTTGAGTTTGTTTCCATATCAAAAAAGTTCATTGTTATATTTGATAAGGAAAAACTTCCTCAATTGTAGACTTTTTTTAAGAAATATAAAGATTGTTCTCTCTACTTTGTCAAGTTTTTAATTTTAGTCCTCTGTGTTTTGAGTTTGACATCACTGCTTTAAATTCTGCTGTCAGTCACTGACAGTGGCTTTAAATGGCATAATTGCTGGTGCGCTCGTGCATCATCTTCCATCGCAGGGTTGCCAATTTGATTTTTTATTTTTATGGTCAGCTTATAAAAAAAACCACAGACAGCTAACATTTTTACGGATACATTGTAAAGCCATAATAAATTCTTATAATTATAAGTGATACATATCTGATACATATCTACAGCCCAAAATTCTTATATGAAAACATCAGTTGCAATCACTGTAAATTGTAAAATGATTATAATTACAGTCATAAAAAAATCTGAACAAGCTTCTCTAGTTTCTAAAAAATTATGAATGCATCAAATTTTTTTTTACAGACTGGTGATAAAAGTGCCCTAATATTACAGATGTTCAGAAATCTCTGGACAATTGGCAACCCTGTCCCATCAGCCCTAAAGCAATGCAATCACAGAAAGTGATTGGTTGTCATATCAGCCATGGGTCTGCTGAAGGCTTCTTGCTTCAATCATAGTCCTTATACGAGTCCCAGCCACTTTTGACCATATTCTGCAGCAATACAGTGGTATTGTATATAGCACAAATCATCACAGTTTCAAGTCCCTTAAAAAGGACTAATAAAAGTGAAAAATAAATAACATTTTGAATCATTCCCTTTAAAAAATAAAGAAATGGAACAATAAGCATATTTGATATCACCACATACCTAACAATGATCTGTTAAACCAAGACCCCAGAGTGCTTTTTTATTGCAGCACTGGAGTGGTGCCACTATTCTAAATTCACTGCCCCCCTAGTATTACACTCACCAGCCACTGTTTTCATGGAGTCACCCCGTCTCGCACCGCCATCTTTTAACCCCTCTCTGCCATCCAACGTAACTATTCCGTCTATGTAACCTGGGCCTTACTTCCCATGGACGGAATAGTACGTCATCGCGATTGGCTGCGCACCTCCATTACTGAAAAAACTAAAAAAGTTATAGCTCTCAGAATAAAGCGATGCAAAAATAATTATTTTTTATATAAATAGTTTTTATTGTATAGAAGCGCCAAAACATAAAAAAAATATATAAATGAGGTATTGCTGTAAATACTAACCCGAAGAATGAAACTTCTTTATCAATTTTACCACACGCGGAACGGTATAAACGCCCCCCCCCAAAAGAAATTCATGAATTGTTGGTTTTTGCTCATTCTGCCTCCCAAAAATCGGAATATAAAGCGATCAAAAAAATGCCATGTGCCCAAAAATGGTACCAATAAAATGTCAAACTCGTCCCGCAAAAAACAAGACCTCACATGACTCTGTGGGTCAAAATATGGAAAAAATTATAGTTCTCAAATATGGTGATGCAAAAACAATTTTTGCAATAAAAAGCGTCTTTTAGTGTGTGACAGCTGCCAAACAAAAAAACCCGCTATAATGCCTCTTTCATACGTCTTTTATTTCCGGTACCGCAGATGTCAGTTTCCGTGTGTGTAATACTTGCATGCCACACGTGTGCCACATCAGTACCACAAGGACGGGTGCCAGGGAAGAAACGTTACAGTAAGCGCTGTTCCCCAGAGCTGAACACGGCTCATATCATTCTCCCCTGCTATGCCGCGATAGGCAAAAGCAGGGGAGAATCATTCTCCCCTGCTTGTGCCGATCGCCGGCAGAGCAGGGGAGAATGATGAGAGTCATGTTCAGCACCCGGCGCCGGGGAACAGCTCTTGCTGTAATGCTTCTTCCCTGGCGCCGTTGGTGTCGCATGGATGACATCACTTGTGTTATGCGTATGCACGTGTGCTGGATGCTTTGTGGCCCCTGCTGACGTTAAAAAACGGACATGTCAGCGTGTTTTTTCCCACGGAACACACGACCGTGGAAACACACTGACATATGCAACAGACCCATAAATTGAATAGGCAAATAGCGCTCCGTTCCCCCGAATCTCTCCGCATGGCTAACTAGCACTGTACAGCCACATATGGGGTATTGCCACATTCAGTAGAATTTGTGGGACAAATTTTGTTGCCATTTTACCACTTCTTGTGTGAAAATGTAAAATCTTTGACTAAAAAAAATTTTTGGTTGTAAAATGTAGTTTTTTGTCCTCACGCTCAATGTTAAAATCAGCGTACACCTGGAACCCCCCAGGACAGTGGGTATTCTGTACTGGGTGCGTCTTAAGGGGGTTTCGGCAGCAGGCCCCCCGTACCCCCGGGCGCCCAAATAAAAGGGGGTTTTTTACAGGAAGTAGATTTGTAGTAATTTTAAATCCTGCCCCCCCCTGGGGGGGGGTTGGGGGGTTTTTGCCGGGAAACAGGAACAGTGAATTTGGGGCGGGGGCCCACTCCCCTTAAAGGGCCCCCCCAATAAGGAAAGACAGGGCCCTCCCTTAGCTTTAGGGCATTCGGGGCCCGTTCCCGCCCCCCAAAAACTACAAGTCCCCCAGACAATACGTTTATTTGTGAACCTTTTCCTTGTTGTTTTTTCTTAATTTTTTGGGTAATGTCTTTTGGGGAAACAATCCCGTCCCGTCTCATTTTTTTTTCAAAATGGTCCTGTTTTTGGCTCATATTTTCCATAAATTTTTAACCATTTTCCTTTCACTGCTGAAAAAAAGCGGGCCCCAAACCATGATCGCCACCCCCCTTTTTGCCTTTTGGAGATGGGTTTCAGGGTGATGACTGTGTTCCTTTTTCGCCAAACATATCTTTTGGGGATTTTTTTCCAAAAAAGTTCGATTTTTTTTCACTGACCGAACACCTTTTTCCACATGTTTGGTGTGTCCCCAGGTTTTTGAAAAATTTAAATGCCCTTTTTTGGATACTTTGAAAATGGTTTTTTTTTGCCACTTTCCAAAAGGCCAATTTTGAGTGTCACGATTTTTGCCCCTGGACAACTGCCCCCTGAGCTGAGATCTCTGCATTTTTATCCAGAGGACAGACCCTTGGTTTTCCCAATCAGCTTCCCTTGTTTGAAGAAAGTTTAGGGGGATGGCCAGGTTTTGGGGAATTGCTGGTATTACTCTTCCTTTAAATGACGCTTGCACAATGTCCGGGGGTTTTTAAAGTTGGGAAACATTTTTTATCCAAACTGGCTTTAAATTCTCCACAAAATACACAGACCTGCCTGTTTTGTTCCTTTGGTCTTATTTTCTCTCTGAGACTATCACAAGCGGGGCTTTGGGGAATTATACACACGTGGTTTTTTTTACACATAGGCATTAACAACTGGATATCAAGATTCACATGAACTTCTGGAGGAGTTTTCGCCGAAAGTAAGGGGCCAAAAAATTTTTGCACGCCCCACTTTTCAGTTTTTTGTTTTCCCAAAAAAAATTAAAATAACCAATAAATTTCGTTCAACTTCAATTGTTCCCATTTTTGTTGATTTTTTCAAAAAATTTAATTTGGTTTCTTAGTTGAAGCATGATATGTGGGGAAAGGTTGAAAAGCCCCGGACCAAAATACTTTCACAGGCACTGTAAAGCGCACACACATATTACAATTCTAGTCACAACACTTGTGTGATATCCCATGGTCTTTTTTTTTTTTTTTAAATTTTTTTTTAATAAATAAGAATAGGTTATTAATGTCACAGTATGTCTGGCATTTTTCACTTTTTCAGTTTTTTAAAATTTTATATGATTATTTTTAAAAAGGGCAGATACCATCGAGTTTTACTTGAATTAAAAAAACTTTAGAGGGAAAAAGGGTCATTAAACAATTTTTTCAGCTTAATAGTTGAAGTTTTTTTGAACTTAATCCTGTACCAACAAAATGTCAATGAATTTTTTTGAAAGAAGTGTTTCAAGAATTGGGAAATTCCAAATTTTTTTTCTGTCAAGACTTAAATGATTTTCTATTTTGACTATTTTAAACCTGTATTTTTTTTGAGCCCCCGGACCCTTTTTGGGAAAACCTTTAATTAACACGGGCTGTGATTGTTTTGGTCTGAATTTTTTGACAATCCAGTACATTTCCTCTGTAATTTGAATATTACTTACCTTTGACCTGTCACTTGAGCGCCGCCCTCTAAGCCTTTTTGTTCTGTGATTGCCAAGCATTGAAGGTTCTTTTTTTATGAAAAAATCACTGAAGAAAAAACCCATACTTGCAATAAAAAGTCCAGAAACAAAGCCCCAAAAGGAAGCGACAGGGGTCCCCATTGTTTTTTTGCGGATGTGTTTATTTTTTTTTTAATTTAATGTTTCGTGATTTTTTTTTTTTTGTCTCGGCTTCAAATAATGAGGACCCTTGACGCGGGTTGCGGCTTTTTTATCTTTCCAAAAAAGACCAATCCTCATGTATTTTTACATCTTTTTTGCACATTTTTTATGCAGGGGGGATGCTGGGTCTTTCCGTGGGTCTGGGTAGTGTGGGGTGCCTACCTGTGGGTGCCCCTTTTGGTAGTGCACTGAAATGTTGAATAGTTGGGGTGTCGGGAATAGGCGTTTTTTTGGGAAAGGGGGGACTCCAAAAAGTTTGAAGGGCCTATCAGACATGGTTTAAATAAATAAACAGCCCCCCAAAAGGGTGTTTTTTGGTTAGTAAGGGTTTGTTTTCAGTATTTTTTACCTGTGCGCTCCCCCTTTTTTGGGGCCTGCTGCATCCCCTTTGTGCTTTGTGTTGGCATGGTATTCAAGAGGGTTTTTTTGTTTAGGCAGTTTTTTTGCACCACATAGAGGTTTTCATAATTCCTTGTAACACTTTTGATTAATGGAGCTACCCTTTTCAATTTAATCCTTACAGCCCCCAAAAAAAAAATAAAAATTCCCTTTGGTTGCAAAAAGGGGTTTGGTAATTGAGACACAAATAAGTGTACATTTCATGTTTCCATAATTCCATAAAGTTATAATAAAGACAGAATTAATGACCAACTTACACCTATACAAGGTCCCATTTGCAACGCAGCTTTGTGCAATTTTGGGCAAACCCCCAAAATTTATTTCTTCCAGCGGATTGGGGAAATGTTATGTTGGACTTTCATGTTGGGGAGTATCCTTTAAAAAAAATTTTGTTTAAGGAAAAATTTCCCTCAAAATAACTTTTTTTAAACCTCTTTCCACGTGAGGGTTGACGCATCGGAAGGGTCCCCGCTTTTAGGGGCCCCGGGGGAAAACCCCCCCAAACCGCGAAAAGTCAGCTTCAAACACTACTGTCCCGCAATGGGGGCCCGAGCAGAATCGCCATCCACCCGCTATAAAAACTAGTTAAAACCCCCTGTCAAAGCTGACACGGCTTTAAAAAAAAATTTTCGGCCGCCGGGCCAAGTGAGCGCATGGGCCAAAAAACCCCGTCACTACGGGGGTGGCGACCATTCCTTTTGACAACCAAAAGGCTATAAACCCAGGGTGCCGGCACATTGAGCAATGAGTAAATCTGCTAATAGGGCGATTGCTCATCTCCCATATGTACAGACCCGAGCGGTTTTGAATGTTCAAGCCTCCTAGGAGGCTATAAAGCACCAAAAAAGTAAAAAAAAAAGTTTTTAAAATTAAAAAAAAAAAAACCAAAAGTTCAAACACCCCTCTTTACCCAAAAAAAAATAAAACAAATGAAAAAACACCATAAAAAATTGGTTCGGGGGGTTCAGAATCGCCCTTTTCAAAAAAAAAGGTTAAACCCCCATCGCTACATGCGTACGATAAAAAATAAAAAACCCAAATTACGTTTTTTTGTTCCCCCGCGAATTGATTAAAAAAACGCAAAAAGGGCGATCAAAAGAACGTTTTGCACAAACATGGTAACTTAAAAAAACCAGCCGGTCCAAAAAATAACCCTCACCCGACCCAGTCACGAAAATGGAGACGCTACAGACTCTGAAAATCGCATTTTTTTTTCTTTTTTAGCATTTGGGGAATTCTTTTTCACCCTTTTGAAAAAAGGAACCTAACATTTTGGGGGTCTATGAACTCGTAGTGATCTGGAGAATATAATAGCGGGGGATTTTTTTGGAACCCCAGAAAAAAGTCAAGAAAAAAAAAAAAGGGGGGATTGATTTTTTGAAAAATTTCAGCACGGAATTTTTTTCCTGTTTTCGAGACACGACATGGTAAAACCAATGGGGCACTCAAAAGTACACTCGCCCCAAAAAAAAAGCCTCATATGCCTATTTGATGGGGAAAAATAAAAAAATTAGGGGTTTAAAGAGGGGAGCGAAAAACGAAAACAAAAAAAGAAAAAACTCCGGGTGAAGGGGTTTAAAAGAAACTGCAACCCCGGGTTTTTGCTACCCGTCAAGAGCCGCATAAAACAGAGGCAATACCCTGATTCCAACAAAAAATATTTGTTTACTGGGGAGCCATTTTAAACAGTCAAGTTTTTTTATGAGCAGAAGAGGCTCAGAAAGCGCCCCCGCCCACACCTTTGATTGCAGCTTTGTATTTGTTGAAATTGACATAACTGCTAATCAGTGGGGGGGAGGCGGACCAGGATGCCAAGGGGGCTAGTCAAAGTGATAATCTTTTGCTACTATTGTATTGAACAGAGCCACAGCTTAAAAATGCAAATTGCTGAAATCAGGGTCCAGCCCTATTTTTTTGGGACCTCAGACTACATAGAAAAAAATCTGACAGACCCCCTTAAAAAAATTTTTTTGTTAATTTCCAATAAAAAAACTTTAATTTAAACAATCGAAATTTTTTAGTGGCTGCTAGGCTTAGCTAGACAAAAACTTTCTGTTCCAATTTCAAAAATTTTTAGGGTTTTTACAGACGGGTTTTTAAAAAAAAAGGGAATCCAAAGATACAGAAAAAAACACAAAAACCAATTCACAAACGGTTTCAAACTCACCCTCCTCTCTTTACTTTCACAAATGCATTTGTCCTTATACAATAAAAATTTTTAAATGCTTCAATACAACTTAGAGGTGTAGTAAGTCTTATCTCTACGTTCAAAATTTCCCCAAAGTACTTAATTTGGGTTTTTGGCCAAAGTGAAAATACAAAAATTTTTTTTCTTTTTTTTTTAGAAGGTTTATGAAAAATAAAATATAATAATTAAAATAATAGGGAATTTGCTGATTACCTGTTAACGTGAAATTTTTTTTTGGGGGGGTACATTTTTAAGACCCCCCTTGAGTTTACCCTAAAAGAAGCATATGGACTGGGGAAAATTTTTGGAAAAGTAAAAATTTCATGGGTATAAAAAGATAAAACTTTTTGACCCCCCCCACAAACCCTTTTTCAATTTGAATTTGTCTTTCTTCTTTTTACAGAAGATTAAAAGGGGGTTTTTAAACGTCCTTTCCAACAAGGTCTTCAATTCAAAGGTAATAAAAAAGGGAAAAAAAGTAAAAATTTTCTAATCTTTTAAAAAAATGGAAACAACTTGGATCTTATGGGACATCAATTTTTTCTTCAGCTTGTAAGTTTTTTTAGCATCAAAAAAAGTGAGCACAGACTTCTTCCCATCTGGAAAAGGAAAAAAAAAAAAAAAACCCAAAGACTTTTTCCTTTATTAGGGTCGGAACCCGAGTCACATCACTTAACAAGAGAAATAACCCAAAACCCCGGAAAAACAGGGGACAATAAGAGACAAGTCCAAAAATCTGGGCTTGGCAACGGGAAAATTGAAGCCAACCCCCAGCCGAGTTTGTCATTGGTCACCACATCCACTACAATGACCCCTTTCCAAACAATGTGTCGCCATGAAAACTGGATTGAAGACGGATACCAAGAAATTTTCCACCCCCCTTAAACCAAAACCTCTTCAGCAAGTCTCACAAGTGC
>JARQOD010000002.1:64617545-64753420 GCA_033576555.1 Oophaga sylvatica | reverse complement strand
CACTCCATCATTGTTATCAAGACTAGTCTTACTAAAGCTATAGAGATACAGACTGTGGACCATCGCTGTAAGGGCTTGTTCACAATTAGCATTTTTACCATGGGTTTTTGCCTGCAAAAAAAGTACAGCATTTTACAGTAGCAGAGATTCCTAAAATCTCATTCACATGGTTTGGTTTTTTCCTTCCATTTTTTTGAACTGCTGTGTTTTTTTTTTTAAACAGCAGCATGTTAATTCTCTCAGAATTTTTTGCCTCAGTTTTTTTTCTACCCATTCAATTGAATGTATCAAAAGAACGTCAATAACTCTTCAAACATGCGTGTAATGTACATAGGGTTTTTTCTGTCAACACTTTGCAAAAAAGCACCGTGTGAATGTACTGTAACAGTATAGGCAGCGGACTTTTGTATTAGATTTATTTAGACAATTGAAGTAGCTAAGATTTTAATTGAGTTAAAGAGATATTGCCATCTACAAGATCCTATCCCAATATGTCGTAGGTGTAATAATAATAATATTAGCACATATCTCCAATTAGAAATGTAGTGTAGTTCTTCTGATTCGCTATGTTGCTTACCCATATGCAGGGCATTTCAGTAGCTTAGGTTTCCTTGTTGTGCCCACTCATATAGTGACAGTTAGTTAATTGCTAGTAGTTGTAACCATGGATACCTAAGCTACTGTACTGCAATGATCTGTACACGGGGTAAGCGACATAGCGGAATCTTAAGAACTATGTTAAATTTCTAATTGGAGATATTTGCGAATATTATCATTATTACTATGCCTACTGCATAATGGGATAGGATCTTGGAGATGAGAATGCCCCTTTAAAAAGAGCTTAGATGGAGTTGTCCAGTAGCCTCTTGTGTTTCTGTATTATATATGACCCAAACCCATTGTCACAGAGGACCCCTTTACTAGTGGTAGAAGAGGAGGACTGCACACTCAGAACGTTCTTTTATAACCCAGAGCGGAGCGCTGTTCCACCAGGTATCCATGTATTAACGTCTGTTTACACTGATAATCCTTTAACAAGCGTTTGTAAGAATACAAGTTCCCGATCATCAGCTTGTGTACACGTAGTCATTACTTGTTTATCGTCTGAACGGATTGGTTATGCTGGTATAAATATGATCCTGTATATAGGGGGATGTGCTGCCGACAACATACATGTTGTGTGGAGGCAGAATGATCGTATTAGCAATCCCTTTATCGCTCATGTCGATCCATGTGAACAGGTCATTAAAGAAAAGTCGTCGGATTTATTGTCAATCAGCGCTTGTGTATGGGCTGAAATCGGCTAGTGTAAATTGACCATTGCAAGGATAGTCCATTGCAAGGATTGATGGATGTGCTTTATTTCGGTAAGGGGGAGAACATGCCCTAACAGCTTCTTTTGGTAATGACATCTGACAAAGGAAATGATCCGTCAATAACCCCTCTCATGCATAAAAACAAGGCTGTTTTCATATTGCCTTAATTTGGACACATTTTAACCTCAATATTAGACTAAAGCCCTCTGTAATGTATGTAGTACAGTTCATATAGCGTCTTGTGCTTGGGTGCGATGAAAACACAGGAGTCACAGGTTTGATATAGAAAAGTCCTGTATTACTTCATACAATTTGGCAGAAATAGTCACACAGTTTGCAGACACAGAAACAGGAGACACAGCAGGCCAGAGTAATCCAAGCTCAGCAATCACTCTCCAATACAGATTCAGGATCTTCTTCTCTGTTACCGTAAGTCCATGCAAACGTGGGTCTTTCAAAGAGCAGGGTTCAGAGTCCACAAGTGCTTCAGAGTTTCTCAGTAGGAATAGCTGGAGTACAAGGTCCAAGGCTTACAGGAGTCAAGTCACAGGTTCACTGCAGGCTAGATTCTGAAGCACTGATTGCTCAGCTGTGGCTGCTTAAGAAGCAAAGGAGAGAATCAGGGCGGGAACATGCAAGCTGGAAACTCCATTTTGACTGAGGGCAAGATAGCTGCAGCAAGACAGAAAGTAAAATGGCTGACGAACAAACTGAGTTTCAGGAATATATACATAGAACCTTACATTACTCCCCCCTTAAGGACAACCTCCGGATGACCTCAGACCAGGCTTGTGTGGGTACCTCTGATGAAACTGACGGAGCAAGCGAGGAGCATTAACGTTATTGACCGGTTCCCATGAGTTGTCCTCCACTGGGTAGCCCTGCCATTTAATCAGATATTGTAACTGATTTCTATGCAACCTGGAATCTAAAATCCTTTCCACCACAAATTCTTCCTGACCATCGACTAGCACTGGGTCAGGGCAAGGAGAGGAACGTCCAGGAAACGTATTGGGTGTCGCAGCCTTTAGTAGGGATACATGAAAGACAGGGTGGATTCTCATAGTTCTGGGCAGTTGAAGACGACAAGCAACGGCACTTATAATTTTACTGATTTTATAGGGTCCAATGTACTTATGTCCCAACTTAGACGATGGAATCCTTAACTTAAGATTTCTGGTTGACAGCCAGACCAAGTCTCCTACCTTGAAAGCTGGTGCAGGTTTACGAAATTTATCTGCTGCTTTCTTGTACCTTTCTTGAGCCGATTCCAGATTTTCCTTTAGAAGATCCATATTCTTCTGTAAAGACGTGATTCTTTCAGCCACTGCTGGTAAAGGCGTTTCTATGGGAAATCGTGGTAGAATGTTAGGATGATAACCTAGATTAGAGTAAAAAGGAGACTGTTTAGTGGAGGCACTCTGAGAGTTGTTATACGAGAACTCAGCTAATGGAAGTAGATCCACCCAATCATCCTGTAGGTGGCAGATAAAGCAGCGGAGATACTGCTCCAGGGTTTGATTGGTTCGTTCGGTCTGTCCATTAGTCTGGGGATGAAAAGCAGAAGAAAGGTTTACTTTAATGTCCAATGCTGCACAGAAATTTTGCCAAAACCTAGAAGTGAATTGCACCCCTCGATCCGAAATAACCTCATCCGGTACTCCATGTAAGCGAAACACATCTTTAATCATCAAATCTGATGTCTGTTTTGCAGTGGGTAAGCCGACACAAGGGATAAAATGAGCTGCCTTTGTTAGACGGTCAACCACCACTAGAATGGTGTTCTTCCCCTGAGAGGTTGGTAACTCCACAATGAAGTCCATAGAAATGGATCCCCACGGGCGGGACGGGGTGGGAAGAGGCTGTAACAGACCAGTTGGTGAGGAGCGAGGTGTTTTGCATCTTGCACAGACCTCACATGAAGTGACATAATTCAAAACATCCTTCCTGCAAGTGGGCCACCAAAAGAAACGAGAAAGAAATTCCTGTGTCTTTAGAATTCCTCTATGCCCAGCTATCTTGGAATCGTGAATGAGTTGCAATACTCTTAATCTGACTGTTTCAGGAATATACAGACGTTTGTCCCTGAATCCACACACCATTCTTAAAGACAAGACTTACGTCCCTTGGGGGTTGTGCCAAAAAGGAATCCGCATGGTATGCTTCCTTGATGTCCTTAAGTAGGTCTTGATTATGAATTACTCCTAGGAATCTAGAGTCAGGAAGAATAGTCTTAGGAGGAGTAATTGGACGTGTCTCTGCTGAGTAAATCCTAGAGAGTGCATCAGCCTTTCCATTGCACGATCCTGGTCTATAAGAGATGATAAAATTAAATTGGTTTAAGAAAAGATTCCAGCGAGCCTGGCGAGGAGTCAGGCACTTAGCCGACCTGATAAACTCAAGGTTACGATGGTCTGTCAGGACGACTATTTGCTGTGCAGCTCCCTGAAGAAGGTGTCTCCATTCTTTGAAGGCGGCAATAATGGCCAACAACTCTCTATTGCCCACATCGTAGTTCCTCTCAGCTGAAGACAACTGCTGGGAAAAGAAGGCACAGGGATGCAAGACATTCTTCTCACCTGTTCTCTGAGAGAGTATAGCTCCAACGGCACAGTCTGAAGCATCCACCTCTATTATGAAGGCAAGCTCGGGGTTGGGATGTACTAGGATAGGTGCAGTGGTAAATTTATCTTTTAGACGGGAAAATGCTTCCTGGGCTTGGGGAGTCCAGGAAAACCTAGACTCTTTCCGGGTAAGTTGAGTGATAGGTGACACTACCTCAGAGAAATTTCTAATGAAACGTCTATAGAAGTTGGCAAACCCGATGAAGCGCTGTACCTCCTTCACATTTCTAGGACTTGGCCAATCCTTGATGGCTTGGGTTTTGCTTCCATCCATACTAATTCCTTGTGTAGACAGTACATACCCCAGAAATTGAATTTCGGTCCTATGGAATTCACACTTTTCAAGTTTGATGTAAAGATGATTTTGTCTCAGACGTTACAAGACCATTCTCACATGTCCATGATGTTCCTCTGTGGAGTTAGAAAAAATTAGAATATCATCCAAATAAATTACCACGAATGTATCTAGGAGATCCCTGAAGATGTCATTCACCAAGTGTTGGAAAGTGGCTGGGGCGGTACTCAGACCAAAAGGCATAACTAGATATTCAAAGTGTCCATAGCGTGACCTGAATGCAGTCTTCCATTCATCCCCAGGTCTAATACGGACTAAGTTATAGGCCCCACGAAGATCTAGTTTAGAAAAAATTTTGGCATGTCGCACTCTCTCCAATAACTCAGGGATTAAAGGCAATGGATAACGATTTCTAATAGTAACCTTATTGAGTTCCCTATAGTCTACGCATGGTCTCAGAGATCCATCTTTCTTCTTTACAAAGAAGATGGGTGCACCTGCAGGAGATGAAGAGGGGCGTATGAAGCCCTTGGCTAGATTTTCATCTATGTAATCCTTTAAAGCCTTTAGCTCGGGCCCCGCCAGGGGGTAGATCTTACCAAAAGGTATCTCTGCTCCAGGCAATAATTCAATTGGACAATCATATGGACGGTGAGGAGGAAGCTGGTCAGCGTTCTTCTTGTCACATAAATCCACATAGTCCTGGTATACAGCTGGTAGTTCAGGGACTGACATGATTCCTTTAGGAACAGAGCAAGCTGAAACTTTTGGACTCATTTCTTTCTCTGGAAAGTGTAATTCCTTGGTCTCCCAGTTAATGGTAGGATTCTGAGCCTGCAGCCATGGTAGCCCTAGAATAATGGGAAAGTGGGGAGAAGAGATAAGCATAAAGGACAGTTTCTCTTGATGATCTATACCCATAAGAACCCTCAAAGGCTCTGTTTCCTGATCCACTGGTCCAGAGGTCAGCAGGGAGCCATCCACAGTTTCCATCTGTACTGGAGTAGCCTTCTTCACTGAACGTATTCCCTGTTTCAGAGCAAAGGAGACATCCATAAAATTTCCACTTGCCCCTGAGTCGATCATAGCAGAGCTAGACACCCAAGCTGAGTCAACCCAGAGTTTGATGGAAAGAAAGCAATGAGAATTGTTTTTCTTACAACTCAGCTGGGACACCGCTGAGGAAACTTGAAAAATGGCAGCGTTTACACAGTCAACGTCCTCAGAGGTAACGGAGTTTAAGTCCGAGAAATCAAGATCTGTTGCTGCAGATCTCTCTGGAGCCTGAGGCTCGGACCTGACAGATCCCCTCTCGCAACACTCACAATGAATGAGTGCTGCAGTAGTCTTACGAGAACGGCTGGGGCAGTTTATAATGAAGTGCCCTGACTTACCACAATAGAAACATAGATTCTCTTTAAAACGATGTTCCTTGCGTGCATCACTAACCCGTCGTTGTAAAGAGTCTACCTGCATGGGTTCAGGTTCAGGTTCCCGTGTAATCCTACTCAAAGGTTCCTTAGCTGGAGAGGAAGGTAGGAAAAGGTTAGTACGATTGCTTTCGAACCATCTCTCTTGCCTGCGTTCAGTCAGACGAGTATCAATACGGATGCAGTAGTTAATAAAGTCACCTAACGCAGTGGGAGGGTCGGCACGAGCAAGTTCATCCTTAATCAGTGGAGATAACCCCTTTCGAAAAATAGATTTTTTGGCGGAACTGTCCCAGGTGGTATCAAGGGCCCATCTCCTGAAATCCAAGGCATATTCAGCTACCGAGTGCTTACCTTGGCGCAAAGCTAACATGGCTGCTTCAGCTGTTGCACCTCGATTGGGGTCATCAAACACCTGCCCCATGGCTGAAATAAAATCATCAAGGTGATTCAAACAATCATCCTCAGTCTCAATCAGAGGGTTTGCCCACATTAAAGCCTTGTTGGTAAGCAACATAATTATAGTAAGCACCTTAGATCGTTCAGTGGGAAATTGTGAAGCATGTGCAGAAAAGAAAAGATTGCATTGATTAATAAATCCCCTGAATTTCTCACGTTCACCGCCAAAACGAAAAGGGGGCAACTTGGGAATCCCAGCACTCGGGGCTACGGCAGGAGCCTGGACTCGCCCCTCTAGAACCTCAATCCTGGCTCGCAAATCCTGGGTAGTCTGTCCAACCACTTGCAAATTGTGATTATTGAGGTCCTGTAGATTTGTAAAACGGGTCTTTATATTCTGCAAATCTGCAAGGATATTATCAGTCACTCCGCAAAGTTCCTTTATGCGGGCCTCCATTTTCCAGATCTTTTAAGACAGGATTACTGGAAGAAGAGGAGAGAAAAAAAACAATAGTGTTCACCTGTGGCAACACTGCAGAGAGAAAAAAAAATTAAGGGAACTGCTCACCTGGAATGGTTGTGAGAAGTCACAACCACTATCATCACAGAAAGTTTCAACCAGACATCTGATATCCAGAGTTACAGCAGACAAAAAAGAGAAAAGGAAAAAAAAAAAAAAAAACAATAGTGTTTACCTGTGGTAACACTGCAAAAAGAAAAAACTTAAGGGAATTGCTCACCTGGAATGGTTGTGAGAAGTCACAACCACTGTCATCACAGAAAGTACAACCGGACGTCTGATATCCACAGTACAGCAGACACAGCCTTCCAGACCCAGCAGACACTAACGTTTTGGCTTCAGAATCTTGTAATGTATGTAGTACAGTTCATATAGCGTCTTGTGCTTGGGTGCGATGAAAACACAGGAGTCACAGGTTTGATATAGAAAAGTCCTGTATTACTTCATACAATTTGGCAGAAATAGTCACACAGTTTGCAGACACAGAAACAGGAGACACAGCAGGCCAGAGTAATCCAAGCTCAGCAATCACTCTCCAATACAGATTCAGGATCTTCTTCTCTGTTACCGTAAGTCCATGCAAACGTGGGTCTTCCAAAGAGCAGGGTTCAGAGTCCACAAGTGCTTCAGAGTTCCTCAGTAGGAATAGCTGGAGTACAAGGTCCAAGGCTTACAGGAGTCAAGTCACAGGTTCACTGCAGGCTAGATTCTGAAGCACTGATTGCTCAGCTGTGGCTGCTTAAGAAGCAAAGGAGAGAATCAGGGCGGGAACATGCAAGCTGGAAACTCCATTTTGACTGAGGGCAAGATAGCTGCAGCAAGACAGAAAGTAAAATGGCTGACGAACAAACTGAGTTTCAGGAATATATACATAGAACCTTACACCCTCGTCACACTAAGCAAGATCGCTAGCGAGATCGCTGCTGAGTCACAAGTTTTGTGACGCAACAGCGATCTCAGCAGCGATCTCGCTATGTATGACACGTACCAGCGATCAGGCCCCTGCTGTGAGATCGCTGGTTGTGTCAGAAATGCCTGGACCTTTCTTTGGTCATTGAGATCCCGCTGGGTAGCATGCATCGGTGTGTTTGACACCTTTTACCAACGATCTCGCTAGCGACTCAGCACTGAGACACAGGTCGCTATGGGTCGCCGATCGTTGCTGCGTCGTTGGGAAGATCTGACTGTTTGACATCTCACCAGCGACCACAAAGCGACCCAGCAACGATCCCTGCCAGGCAGTATTGTTGTCGGGATCGCTGCTGCGTCACTGAGTGTGACGGTACCCTTAGGGCTCCATCACACATAGCGACACACCAGCGATCCCGACAACGATATGAACTTGTCAGGATCGCTGGTGTGTCGCTACATGATCGCTGGTGAGCTGCCAAACAGGCAGCGATCAGGACAGCGACACTGCGGGTAACGTCGCTTAGTTACCCGCAGTGTACATTGGATACCAGCCCGCTGGTGCAGGGAGCTGGTAACCAAGGTACACATCGGGTTTCCAGGCGCTGCTCGGCATCTGGAAACCCGATGTGTACCTTGGTTACCAGCTCCCCTGCAGCAGCACGCTGGTATCCAACGTACACATCGTGTTTCCAGGCGCCGCCCGGCGCCTGGAAACCCGATGTGTACCTTGGTTACCAGCTGATTGCTGGTCTCCTGCCTTCCACATGCAGAGATGCGTGCTGGCTAGCAGGAGATCAACGATCAAAAAAATGTCTAGGACATTCAGCGACGATCAGCGATACCCAGCAATGGGGCTGATCGTCGCTGAATGTCACACACAGCGATATCGCTGGGGAGATCGCTGTTGCGTCACAAAGCTAGTGACTCAGCAGTGATCTCGCTAGATGGGCCTACATTAAGCTCATTTGTGATGACACAGCATTTAATCTTAAAGGCACTGTCACACTTAGCGATCGCACCAGCGATCATGACAACGACATGACCTGGCGAGATCGTTGGTGCGATCGCTATGTGGTCGCTAGTTAGCTTCCAAACACAAAGATCTCATCAGAGATCAGCGATCTGTATGACGACCTCTGCGGTCGTTGGGAAAGCCTAGTCCCGCCTGCGCCGCTGGTAAAGTCGTTCATAAAGGGTGTCACACTCAGCGATTCAGGCTCACCAGCGGGACACCAACGACCAAAAAACAGCTCAGATCGTTCATAAGCGATCAGCGTCATCGCAGCGGGAGCCACATCGCCTCTACATGTCACACAGCTAACGAGATCGCTACTGCGTCATAATATCGCTGACGCTTTAGCGATCTCGTTAGCGATCTCGCTAAAGGTACTGCCACACTAAACGCTCCCGCTAACGATCACGATAACGACGCATACTAATGCGATCGTTTTTGTGATCGTTTTGATGTCGCTAGTAGCTGCCAAACTTAACGATCTCGTTAACGACGCATAAGCGGTTAACGATCTCGTTAACGACTTTTGCGGTCATTGTGATGTAAAAAACAGCGCACATCGTTAACAAAAGGTGCCAGACACAGCGATATAGCGCTCACCAGCGGGACGCCAACGATAAAAATACGGTCCAGAACGCTAGTGAACGATCAGTGAGATCACAGCAGGGGCCACGTCGTTGCTACATGCCACACACAACAACGTCACTAACGAGATTGCTAAATAGTGACGTTTTTTAGCGATCTCGTTAGCGTTCTTGTTTAGTGTGACAGTACCTTTTAACTATTCAGACCTAAATTCAGTAGGCCAATACGCCATTATCTTTATGTTGACTTTTGAGTTAATGTTTTTCTTTAGTTGGTCAAGAAATAGACTATTGTTTGTATGACTTTTGAGTTGATGTTTGTTTTAACTTATTGTCTGTTATCTTAGATGACAGGGACACAGGGTAACTGAACAATAGATATTTGTTAATATGTTGATTACACATTGTACCAGGAGAGCTTGTTGACCTGCAAAATAGAGAAG
Organism: Oophaga sylvatica; assembly: GCA_033576555.1. Classification (NCBI taxonomy): domain Eukaryota; kingdom Metazoa; phylum Chordata; class Amphibia; order Anura; family Dendrobatidae; genus Oophaga; species Oophaga sylvatica. The sequence goes on along the minus strand of JARQOD010000002.1, from coordinate 64,743,885 downwards.
GACAAACTATGCAGATTGATTAAATATTCAAACAATGAGAGTTAAACTCATGCCACCTCCCCCTGACCTGTGGATAATGACCTGTGCCACAGATGTGGGTATAAAAATGGGATTTTCTATCTTTCTGGAAGAAAGGCTCTTTACGAAACCACAGTCAGGAATACTCTACGAGACAGCAGACAGGACATCATGGCTCCATCACGAGAGACACAGATTTGACATTCTACAGGATGCCAGCCTAGGGGACCAAGGTCCCGGGTGAAATAATACGGATCTGCTTCTTTGACCATCACTGCACCCATGGATGCATTTGGGAAAGCCAGGATTTGGACCCACTGGTCACCTGAGCCCCATGGATACGTTTTGGAAAGCCAGGATTTGGACCCACCGGTTCTCTGGTTTCATTGAGATGTCCGGAGAAGCCAGGTTGTGGTCAATTGGCCACATGCCTCAATGAACTGTCAGCTTCCTAAGCTTGTCATTACCTCCTCTCTGTGGATGTCACATGTGGGGGTTGTTGGCCCTGGAAGCCCTAGAGTTGCAGGTGTTATATGGAAGGGTGAGACTGTGTAATTTTGCACCTTCTTGGGTATTTTGCTGGGACTGTTCTATGTATTATTGTCTGTTTTGTGGTTCAATAAAATTTTGCCACACTTTTACCCTCATCCTGTGCTATCTGAGTAGTATTATGCCCATGGTAAAAAGAGTGCGGCATTCAGTGGGTTGAGCCCTGGTCTATGCGGCCTTGGACAGTGGACTACAGCACCCATTGACCCTCCGTGTCTCCATACCATCCAAAAGCAGGATTCTCACAGTTTTACTGATCTGACTTAGGTCATCAGCACATGACCCTGAGTTCCTACAAATATGGGACCACAGGACAAGAGGATATCCCGCTCATAGAATGGCCTTATATGACTTCCTACTGACACACAGTAAAGTGACTTCAATGGGAAAAAAATGTATGGTCTTGAAATAATTGGTTACAGAACTGGATTCTCAAACTATTTTTAATTTTGTTACAAGGCAATTTATCCCCCCAAAAAATCACTGACAACAAGCAATTTTTATGGACAAATTTGAAAAATAAATGCTAGCGATTAAATGTGGAATATTGTCAATTAGCTCAATATTCTAACAAACTTAGTATCATCATTTACTATGAGCAGTAAAATGATGAATGCAATCACAATAATTTGCTCATATACTACCAGCTTAAAAAAAATTTCATGACACTATGAAAAAAATGACCTATTCTTACGAACTGTTCAGGAAATTCTGCATGGCTTTCAGTCCTGTTAATGGTCAAGAACAAAAAGAAAAAAAATATTTTCCAATATTAAAGTGACAGAACAGCCTTCCCTCCCCGCTCCTGTCTTGCTGGAGTAATTTCCCGGCTGCTAGTAGAGAGGCAGTCTTAGCCTAAGGGATTCTTGTACGTAGTTTTTTTTTTTTTTTTTTTTACAGAGGTGTTGTGTAGCCTGTACGCTGAAATGCCATATATTAGGAATCTAGTATTTCCACATTAGTATTATCCCACTTCATTGCCCCCAGTATTCCTGCTGGATTATGCTCCTTGTTCCCTGGACCGTTTTCTGCGATTCACAGGATGTGCCGACAGTACAGGTAATGTTTAATGTTGTCAGTGTCATAGTAGAAAATGGGACTCACTGTTTTACTTTCTGGCAGTTGAAAAATTCTGCATTCATTAAAGTGAAAGGCGTAAATTATGGTTTATAAATGAAGAAAGTATAAACCAACCTGGGGTTATGCAGCCGCTTTGCAACTACAACTCTCAGTATGCATTCATTGCCACAACATGCTCTAAAAACTGAATTTCCACAATCGCTGGAAAGACTGTTCTCAGACTGTGAATTAAATTGTACGCTGGGAGTTGTAGTTTTTTTTAACACCCACAATGTGCAGTGTGCAGCTGCTAGCTGGGAGTTGTAGTTTCACAACAGCTGGAGGCGTAAGCTGCACACTGCTGAGCTAAAGTATTGCTCAAATATATAGAACATTTGCAAATCTATTATCTGAATCCGGATCACGTGGAAATTCTTCTTTCCGTGATGTTCGTATTTATTTTGCATGGGTTAGAATAGTAACACGTGGATTGCATTCAAACCTTACATTAAGATTTGTGAATTTCTCAAACTCCAAGTAAAGGTTAACTTACTGTTCGCCTTACCTGAGGATTCAATTTATTGCACATTAATGCCATTTAACATATGACCGTGCAATGTATTAATGGAATTGTGGTATTATCTTAGAATTTATTTCTGCAGTTAATAATCACTATTGTTTTACATTTGTGTGATTTCATTTTCAATCATACAATTTAATTTTGTGAATATTGTAGTTATTATAATTATGGCAATATAGCTGCTTAAGGGAATCTGTCAGCAGGATCAATCCTGCTAAGCTGTCTATATGGGCATGTAGGTCATAGGAAGCAGAATTAAATGATACCTTGATATCTGCGATCTGATGGTTTTATCCAGAGTAATTCATATTTTTATGTATGTAAATGAGCTGTTAAGATCTATGGGTCGAACATAGATCTTCCAGAAAATCTGCCTCCATAGATTATTTGAAATGAAAGGGGTAGTTACCAAAGGGAGACATGTAATGACTGATAGTCTGCTCTTCTGATCTACATGTCTCACGCTGGTAACTGCTCCTTCATTTATAATAAGCTCTCAGGGAGATCTATGTCTGGCCCATAGATCTAAGGGCCCCGTCACACCTAGCGACACACCAGCAATCCCGACAACGATATGCACTTGTCAGGATCGCTGGTGTGTCGCTACATGATCGCTGCCTGAGCTGCCAAACAGGCAGCTCAGGCAGCGATCAGGACAACGACACCTGCGGGTAACGTTGCTTAGTTACCCGCAGTGTACGTTGGATACCAGCCCGCTGGTTCAGGGAGCTGGTAACCAAGGTACACATCGGGTTTCCAGGCGCTGCGTGGTGCCTGGAAACCCGATGTGTACCTTGGTTACCAGCTCCCCTGCAGCAGCGCGCTGGTATCCAACGTACACATCGGGTTTCCAGGCGCCGCCCGGCGCCTGGAAACCGGATGTGTACCTTGGTTACCAGCTGATCGCTGGTCTCCTGCCTGCCACACGCAGCGATGCGTGCTGGCCAGCGGGAGACCAACAATCAAAAAAATGTCCAGGACATTCAGCGACGATCAGCGATACCCAGCAGGGGGGTTGATCGTCGCTGAATGTCACACACAGCAATATCGCTGGGGAGCTCGCTGCTGCGTCACAAAACTAGTGACTCAGCAGCGATCTCACTAGCGAGATCGCTGTGTGTGACGGGGGCTTTAACCTAAACAGCTCTTTTACATTTTAGAAAAATATGGATTACTCTGGAATAAGACATCAGATTGCAGATATCAAGATACCCTTAAGCAGCCATGTTGCCATCATTATAATTTCTACAATAGACAAAAAATTACAGGGATAAAATAAAATCACACAAATATAAAACAATATAGTGATTATTAACTACAGGCCTAAATTGTACAATTCTGTTAATACACTGAACGGTCATACAGTGCAGACCAAAAGTTTGGACACACCTTCTCATTTAAAGATGTTTCTGTATTTTCATGACTATGAAAATTGTAAATTCACACTGAAGGCATCAAAACTATGAACACATGTGGAAGTACTGTATATACTTAACAAAAAAATGTGAAACTACTGAAAATATTTCTTATATTCTAGTGTCTTCAAAGTAGCACACTTTGCTTTGATGACTGCTTTGCACACTCTTGGCATTCTCTTGATGAGCTTCAAGAGGTAGTCACCGGAAGTGAAAACCATTTCCGGTCACTACCTTTTGAAGCTCATCAAGAGAATGCCAAGAGTGTGGAAAGTAGTCATCAAAGCAAAGGGGGCTACTTTGAAGACACTAGAATATAAGAAATATTTTCCATAGTTTCACATTTTTTAGAATCATAAAATGGTAGAGTTGGAAGGGACCTCCTGGGCCATCTGGTCCAACCCCCTGCTCAAAGCAGGATTCTCTAAATCATCCCAGACAGATGTCTGTCCAGCCTCTGTTTGAAGACTTCCATTGAAGGAGAACTCACCACCTCTCGTGGCAGCCTGTTCCACTCCTTGATCACCGCTCACTGTCAAAAAGTTTTTTCTAATATCTATAGATATTTTTTGTTAAGTATATACAGTACTTCCACATGTGTTCATAGTTTTGATGCCTTCAGTGTGAATTTACAATTTTCATAGTCATGAAAATACGGAAACATCTTTAAATGAGAAGGTGTGTCCAAACTTTTGGTCTGTACTGTATGTTAAATGGCACAGATATTCAGAAAGGTAAAGCTCATTTACATACTAAGATAAATGTGGATTTTTCTGGAATAATGCATCAGATCGCAGATATCGAGGTGTCATTTTGTTCCTCTTCCTATGACCTATATCCCATATAGACGGCTTAGGAGGGTTGATCCTACTGTCGGATTCCTTTTGATGTCCTTGCAGAGTTTGGGTCCATTTTGCGGGCAATCTTCCGATTTTCATACAGAAAAAAACCTGATGATTTTTTGTTTGTATTCTCATCAATATGTAATCCGTTTTTATGCATCAGCAGTTATTAAAATGTACATAATCAAATACAGTTGCATATCATAAAGAATTAAAAAGTAGCTGTAAAAATCAAATGCGATAAAGTTGATCCATATAGGATCCATTTTTTTTTCTCCCATAGACTCTCCATTGAATAGGTGAATCTCATCCGACTTAGAGAACAGACTAGTACATGCTGCAATTTTTTTAACACACATATTTGGTCCTTGAAAAAATGAAGTGTGAGTATAAGGCCGGGGTCACACTTGCGACTGCAATGCAAGAAACTTGCGCGAGTCTCTCGCCTCAATACCCGGCACTGCCGCCGGCACTTGGACCGGAGCGTTCAGCTGCATAGAAGTACATGCAGCTGCACACTCCGGTCCCGAGTGCTGGCGGAAGGGCCAGGTATTGAGGCAAGAGACTCGCGCAAGTTTTTCACATTGCAGTCGCAAGTGTGACCCTGGCCTAAGGAGCAGCTTGATGAGTTGAGCCCACACCATACCCAGCAGATGCCAGCTGTGTTACAGAGCCACCATTAATCTCTAGCAACATTGACCAAATCTTGCTCCGTTCGCTTCTATTTAACTATTTAAATCACATATGTCAAACTCTGGTCCCCGTGTCAAATAGACCCACAACGCCGGGTAGGTCTTCTGAGTAAATTTGGCCAGCAACACCATTGCACTTTACTTTCAACTATATCGGCTTCCTAGATGCCGATACAGTAGAAAGCAAAGATGGAGGAAGGTGTGTCAGCTGACTGTATGGAGCACTATGTGCGGTACATTATACTCTATGGAGCACTACGTGGATCTTATCCTGTATGGAGCACTATGTGGGGTTATTATACTGTTTGGTGCACTCTGTGGGGCCATTATACTGTATGGAGCACTATGTTTGACCAATATACTGTATGCAGGTCTATGTGGGGCCCATTATACTTTATGGTAGGCTTGCGTGCGTGTAGAGGGTAATGTGGAGCATTTCACTGTGGGGGCATCATACTGTCTACTGCATACTGCATTATTCAAGTTTTTTTTGTTATCCTTTGTTATATATTTAAATTCAGCCATTGGGCCATATGTTTTTTACTGCCAATTAAAATGTACTTTGTCTGTGGGTCAAACCCTTTGAGTTTGTTTCCATATCAAAAAGTTCATTGTTATATTTGATAAGGAAAACTTCCTCAATTGTAGACATTTTTTTAAGAAATATAAAGATTGTTCTCTCTACTTTGTCCAAGTTTTTAATTTTAGTCCTCTGTGTCTTTGAGTTTGACATCACTGCTTTAAATTCTGCTGTCAGTCACTGACAGTGGCATTTAAATGGCATAATTGCTGGTGCGCTCGTGCATCATCTTCCATCGCAGGGTTGCCAATTTGATTTTTTATTTTTTATGGTCAGCTTATAAAAAAAAACCACAGACAGCTAACATTTTTTACGGATACATTGTAAAGCCATAATAAATTCTTATAATTATAAGTGATACATATCTGATACATATCTACAGCCCAAAATTCTTATATGAAAACATCAGTTGCAATCACTGTAAATTGTAAAATGATTATAATTACAGTCATAAAAAAATCTGAACAAGCTTCTCTAGTTTCTAAAAAATTATGAATGCATCAAATTTTTTTTACAGACTGGTGATAAAAGTGCCCTAATATTACAGACTGTTCAGAAATCTCTGGACAATTGGCAACCCTGTCCCATCAGCCCTAAAGCAATGCAATCACAGAAAGTGATTGGTTGTCATATCAGCCATGGGCCTGCTGAAGGCTTCTTGCTTCAATCATAGTCCTTATACGAGTCCCAGCCACTTTTGACCATATTCTGCAGCAATACAGTGGTATTGTATATAGCACAAATCATCACAGTTTCAAGTCCCTTAAAAGGACTAATAAAAGTGAAAAATAAATAACATTTTGAATCATTCCCTTTAAAAATAAAGAAATGGAACAATAAGCATATTTGATATCACCACATACCTAACAATGATCTGTTAAAGCAAGACCCCAGAGTGCTTTTTTATTGCAGCACTGGAGTGGTGCCACTATTCTAAATTCACTGCCCCCCTAGTATTACACTCACCAGCCACTGTTTTCATGGAGTCACCCCCGTCTCGCACCGCCATCTTTTAACCCCTCTCTGCCATCCAACGTACTATTCCATCTATGTAACCTGGGCCTTACTTCGCATGGACGAAATAGTACGTCATCGCAATTGGCTGCGCACACTCCATTACTGAAAAACTAAAAAAGTTATAGCTCTCAGAATAAAGCGATGCAAAAATAATTATTTTTTATATAAAATAGTTTTTATTGTATAGAAGCGCCAAAACATAAAAAAATATATAAATGAGGTATTGCTGTAACATACTAACCCGAAGAATGAAACTTCTTTATCAATTTTACCACACGCGGAACGGTATAAAAAGCCCCCCCAAAAGAAATTCATGAATTGTTGGTTTTTGCTCATTCTGCCTCCCAAAAATCGGAATATAAAGCGATCAAAAAATGCCATGTGCCCAAAAATGGTACCAATAAAAATGTCAACTCGTCCCGCAAAAAACAAGACCTCACATGACTCTGTGGGTCAAAATATGGAAAAATTATAGTTCTCAAATATGGTGATGCAAAAACAATTTTTTGCAATAAAAAGCGTCTTTTAGTGTGTGACAGCTGCCAAACATAAAAACCCGCTATAATGCCTCTTTCATACGTCCTTATATTTCCGGTACCGCAGATGTCAGTTTCCGTGTGTGTAATACTTGCATGCCACACGTGTGCCGCATCAGTACCACAAGGACGGGTGCCAGGGAAGAAACGTTACAGTAAGCGCTGTTCCCCAGCGCTGAACACGGCTCATATCATTCTCCCCTGCTATGCTGGCGATAGGCAAAAGCAGGGGAGAATCATTCTCCCCTGCTTGTGCCGATCGCCGGCAGAGCAGGGGAGAATGATGAGAGTCATGTTCAGCACCCGGCGCCGGGGAACAGCTCTTGCTGTAATGCTTCTTCCCTGGCGCCGTTGCGTGTCGCATGGATGACATCCACTTGTGTTATGCGTATGCACGTGTGCTGGATGCTTTGTGGCCCATGCTGACGTTAAAAAACGGACATGTCAGCGTGTTTTTCCCACGGACACACGACCCGTGGAAACACACTGACATATGCACAGACCCATAAACTTGAATAGGCAAATAGCGCTCCGTTCCTCCCGAATCTCTCCGCATGGCTAACTAGCACTGTACAGCCACATATGGGGTATTGCCACATTCAGTAGAATTTGTGGGACAAATTTTGTTGCCATTTTTACCCACTTCTTGTGTGAAAATGTAAAATCTTTGACTAAAACAAAATTTTGGTTGTAAAAATGTAGTTATTTTGTCCTCACTGCTCAATGGTATAAAATTCAGCGATACACCTGGAACGCCCGCCAGGACAGTGGGATATTCTGTACTGGGCTGCTGTCTTAAAGGGATGTGTCATGGCAGCAGTGACCCGGTCCGTAGCCCTGGGCGTCCAATAAAAGGGGAATATTTACAGGAGATGATAGAGTTTGTAGTACACTTTATTCCCTGTCTCACCTCCTGGGGAGGGGGTTGGTGGGTTTAGCTCAGGGCTAAACAGGAGACAGTGACAGGTCGGTGGCTTGGGCCTCACTACCTTCAAGTGTACCCCCAAGTTAAGGAAAGACAGGGCCCTCCCTTAGCTTTAGGGGCAGTTCAGGGGCCCAGGTTCCTCGACCCCTGTATTCCTACAAGTGCCCCGAGACAATACGTTTATTTGTGAACCATTCCATTGTAGATTTTGCTTAATGTTTGGGATAATTGTCTTGTTGGAAGACAAATCTCCGTCCCAGTCTCAGGTTTTCTTCAAGAATGGTCCTGTATTTGGCTCCATCCATCTTCCCATCAATTTTAACCATCTTCCTTGTCACTGCTGAAGAAAAGCAGGCCCAAACCATGATGCTGCCACCACCATGTTTGACCTTGGAGATGGTGTGTTCAGGGTGATGAGCTGTGTTGCCTTTACGCCAAACATATCGTTTGGCATTGTTGCCAAAAAGTTCGATTTTGGTTTCATCTGACCAGAACACCTTGTTCCACATGTTTGGTGTGTCTCCCAGGTGGCTTGTTGCAAACTTTAAATGACACTTTTTATGGATATCTTTGAGAAATGGCTTTCTTCTTGCCACTCTTCCATAAAGGCCAGATTTGTGCAGTGTACGACTGATTGTTGTCCTATGGACAGACTGTCCCACCTGAGCTGTAGATCTCTGCAGTTCATCCAGAGTGATCATGAGCCTCTTGGCTGCATCTCTAATCAGTCTTCTCCTTGTTTGAGATGAAAGTTTAGAGGGATGGCCAGGTCTTGGTAGATTTGCAGTGGTATGATACTCCTTCCATTTCAATATGATCGCTTGCACAATGCTCCTTGGGATGTTTAAAGTTTTGGAAATCATTTTGTATCCAAATCTGGCTTTAAACTTCTCCACAACAGTATCACAGACCTGCCTGTTGTGTTCCTTGGTCTTCATGATGCTCTCTGAGACTATCACAGAGCAGGTGCATTTATACGGAGACTTGATTACACACAGGTGGGTTATATTTATCATCATTAGGCATTTAGGACAACATTGGATCATTCAGAGATTCACAATGAACTTCTGGAGTGAGTTTTCTGCACTGAAAGTAAAGGGGCCAAATAATATTGCACGCCCCACTTTTCAGTTTTTGTATTTCCACAAAAATTTAAAATAACCAATAAATTTCGTTCAACTTCACAATTGTGTCCCACTTGTTGTTGATTCTTCACCAAAAATTTACATTTGGTATCTTTATGTTTGAAGCATGATATGTGGGAAAAGGTTGAAAAGTTCCAGGGAGCCAAATACTTTCACAAGGCACTGTATATGCGCACACACAGTATATACATATTCTAGTCACCAACACTTGTGTGATATACCCATGGTCTTTTATTATATTTCTGAATTTATCTTTAATAAATAAGACATAGCTGTTATTATTATAGTCACATGTATGTCTGGCATTTTTTCACTTTTTCAGTGTTATATTATATTATGATTATCTTTTAAGGGGCAGATACCATCAGAGTGTTACTGTGAATTAAGATGAACTTTATGATTGGGAAGAAGAGGTCATTAAACTAATTTTTTCAGCTTCTAATAGTTGAATGTATTTTCTGAAACTTCAATCCTGTGACCAGACAAAAATGTCAATGATAGTTTCATGAGAAGAAGCTGTTTCAAGAATTAGGACAATTCTCAAAGTTTCCAGTTTCTGTCAATGACGTTAAATGAGTTGCTATTTTAGACTATTAAATCCTGTATTGTTATTTGAGCCTCCTGGACTCCTTACTGGGCAATACCTTATATTCATCACGTCGGCTGATGTATTGTTTTGGTCTGAATTATTTGACAATCTCAGGATACATTGCCTCTGTAATTTAGAATATTACTTACCTTTGACACTGTCACTTGAGCTGCACGCCCTCTAAGCCTTGATTGTGTCTGTGATTGCCAAGCATCTGAAGGTTTCTTAGTTTATAGAAACATCACTGAGAGAAAAAACGGCCATACTTGCAATAACATGTCCAGACACAAATGCCCAAACAGGATGCGACAGGTCTCCCCAGTTGTTTTTCTCTGTCAGTGATGTGTTTATTGATTTTTTAATTTAATGTTTCAGTGATTTTTTTTTTATTTAGTCTCGGACTCTCAAGATAATGAGGACCCTTGACGCGGGTTGCGAGCTTGTGTATCTTGGCCAAAATATTGACCAATACCTCATGTATTATTTACATCTTTTTTTGCACATTTTTTATGCAGGGTGCATGCTGGGTCTTTCCAGTGGTGTCTGGGTAGTGTGGGGTGCCTAGCCTGTGGGTGCCCTTATGGTAGTGGCAGCCTGACTGTTGTAATAGTTGGGGTGTCGGTAATAGGCTGTTATATGGATAGAGGTGCATCTCACATAATGTTATGAATGGCGCCCTATGCAGACATGTGTGCAATTAGAATACTAGGCAGCCACCTCACGGATGTTTGTTGGGTTAGTAAGTGGTTTGTTTTCAGTATTTTGCACCTGTGCTGCTCCCTCCTTTATTATGGGGGACCTGCTGCATCCTGTTTGTGCATTTGTGTCTGGACATGGTATTGCAAGTATGGGTTTCATAGTTTATGGCAGTTTTTTTGCACCACATGAGAGGTTTCTCGATAATTCCTGTAACTACTTTTAAGATTAATGGAGACTACCCTTCAGCAATTTACATCCTTACTAGTCTCCCAAATGAAAATAATTCCTTATGTGTTGCAAGGGTTTTGGTAATTAGAGACACAAATAAGTGCTACATTTCACTGTTTCCATAACTTCCATAAAGTTATAATAAAGCTACAGAATTAATGACCAACTTACACTCTATACAAGGTCCCATTTGCAACGCAGCATTTGTGCAATTTTGGGGCAAACCCCCCATAATATTTATTTTCTGTCCAGCGGATTGGTGGTAAATGTTTATGTTGGACTTTCTATGTTGGTGATGTAGTCCTTTAATAACTTTACTGTTTAATGGTAATATGTCATCAGATAATGAACTATTGTTTAACCTCTTCCTTACCGATGACGGGATAGTACGTCATCGGTAAGGATCCCCTGCTTTGAGGTGGACTCCGGCGGTGAGCCCACCTCAAAGCCGCGACATGTCAGCTGTTACAAACAGCTGACATGTGCCCGCAATAGGCGCGAGCAGAATCGCCATCCACCCGCTACTATTAACTAGTTAAAACCCGCTGTCAAAGCTGACAGCTGGCATTTAACTAAAGCTTCCGGCCGCCGGGCCGGAAGTGAGCGCATCGCCAAACCCCGTCACGTGATCAGGGGTCGGCGACGCATTGCCTTGACAACCAGAGGTCTCATAGAGACCTCTATGGTTGTTGCCGGCACATTGATGCAATGCAGTAAATCTGCTACATATGGGCGATCTGCTCATCTCCCATATGTAGCAGAGCCGAGCGAGTTGTGCATGCTTCTAGCCTCCTATGGAGGCTATTGAAGCATGCCAAAAGTAAAAAAAAAAAGTGTTTAAAAATTAAAAAAAAAAAAAACCTAAAAGTTCAAATCACCCCTCTTTCACCCCAATCAAAATAAAACAAATGAAAAATCACACATACACATATTAGGTATCGCAGGGTTCAGAATCGCCCGATCTATCAATAAAAAAAAGGATTAACCCGATCGCTACATGGCGTAGCGATAAAAAAATTAAAAACGCCAGATTTACGTTTTTTTTGTTCGCCGCGACATTGCATTAAAACGCAATAACGGGCGATCAAAAGAACGTATTTGCACAAACATGGTAACATTTAAAACAGCTCGGTGCGCAAAAAATAAGCCCTCACCCGACCCCAGATCACGAGAAATGGAGACGCTACAGAACTCTGAAAATAACGCATTTTTTTTTCTTTTTTAGCAAACTTTGGAATTCTTTTTCACCACTTAGATAAAAGAGAACCTAGACATGTTTGGTGTCTATGAACTCGTAGTGATCTGGAGAATCATAATAGCAGGTCAGTTTAGTGAACCTAGCAAAAAAGTCAAGCAAAAAACAAGTGAGGGATTGCACTTTTTTTGCAATTTCACTGCACTTGGAATTTTTTTCCTGTTTTCGAGTACACGACATGGTAAAACCAATGGTACTACTCAAAAGTACTACTCGTCCCTCAAAAAATAAGCCCTCATATGGCCATATTGATGGAAAAATAAAAAAGTTATGGCTCTGGAAAGAGGGGGAGCGAAAAACGAAAACAAAAAATCGAAAAAAGCTCCGTGAGTGAAGGGTTAAAGAGAATCTGCAACCAGGTTTTTGCTACCTCGTCTAAGAGCAGCATAATGCAGAGGCAGATACCCTGATTCCAACAATGTATCACTTTGTTTACTGGGTTTCAGCCATTCTAATACAGTCAGAGTTTTTAGATGTAGCATGAAGCAGAGCTCAGAAAGCTGCCCCCGCCCACACCTTTGATTGGCAGCTTTGTATGTATGTTGCATATTGACAATAAGCTGCTAATCAGTGGTGGGGACTGGCTGGACCAGGATGCCAAGGGCACTAGTCCAGAAGTGATAATCTCTTGCTCACTCATTGTATTGAGACAGCAGCACACAGCTTAATAAGTGACAAATTGCTGAAATCAGTGTCTCAGCCCCTACTTTATGGTACCTTCAGACTACATAGCAAAACCTGCTGACAGATTCCCTTTAAATCAATTTGTTGTTATATTTTCCACATCAATATCTTTATATTTAATACAAATCAGAAATGTTTGCAGTGGCTGCTAGGACTTATGCTAGACACAAACTTACTGTTCCAATTCAGAAGGCTTTTCAGGAGTATTTTACAGACAGGATTATAATAAGAGGTAATGCCACTGTATACAGTAAATATCACAGAATCCACCATTCACAATACGTGATGTCACAACTCACCTCTCCTCTCTTTACTTTCACAATGTCATTTGTCCTTATGACAATAAACTTTTTAAATGCTTCAATACAACTTAGTAGGGTGTGAGTAAGTCTATATCTACTACTGTTCAAGTTTCCAACAGTAGTCTATTATTGGGCTTAGTGGCCAAAGTGAAAAGTACAATATTTTTTTTCTTTTTTTTATATAGATAGGTTTATGAAAAATAAAATATAATAATTAAAATAATAGGTAATTTGCTGATTACCTGTTAACGTGAAAGTTTTTTTTGGGGGAATACATTTTAATGACCTATCCTTGAGTTTACCATAAAAGAAGTCATATGGACTGGTACAAATATGTTTTGGCATAAAGTATACATTTCATTGGGTATAACATGATATATTCTTGTAGACCCACACCCACAAACCCTTCTGCAATTTGATATTCTGTCTTTCTTCTTTATTACAGAAGATTAAATGGGATGTTAAGACTGTCCTTACACAACAAGGTCTTCAATTCAAGAGCGTAATAAAAGGAACAATATGATAAAAGAGTGACTAATCTTATTAAAGCATGGAAACAATCTTGGATCTTGATGGTACATCAATTCTTTCTTCAGCTTGTAAGTTTTCTTTAGCATCAATAAATGTGAGCACAGACTTCTTCCCATCTGGAAGGAATACAAAAAAAACACACATAGAAGACTTTGACACTTTATTAGGGTCGGAACCTGATGTCACCAGTCACTTAGATACAAGAGAAAGTAACACCAAAATCCATGAGAATAGCAGGTGGACAATAAGAGACATTAGTCCAACAACTCTGGAGCTTGGCAACTGGGCAACAATTGAAGCCAACCCTACAGCCGAGTTTGTCAATTGGTCACCATCATCCACTGACAATGACCTTTTCCCAAACAATGTGTCTGCCACTGAAAATGCTGGCATTGAAGACGGATACCAAGAAATTTCTCCACCATCATTACAACCAGAAACCTCTTACAGCAAGTCTCACAATGTGCGAGTTATCAAGCATAAGCCAAGTGCCATCACATTCACTGATTTACCCCTTGACATTATTTGCGACAGTGCTGATTATGAGAATGACACACGAGAGGATAAAGAAAGTGGTGATGACACCGAGGAAGATGATGAAAATGATGATGTTTTTACAGATTTGCCACGTTATAAATATTCTTTCACCGGTATAAAAAGGAGGAGTTCCCACCCTAGAAGCCCAACTAAAATATTCGTTGACTCTAAGGATATTTTCCAAGTGTTCAATAAGAAGACTGTTCGGAACAATGGCACTGATTTGGGCGCAGAAGAAAGAAAGTTGTCCATGGTAAGAACTTTCACAACAAAATAAACTTGCATCACTTTCCCCCAAAATGTATTATTTATTGCTTTTTAGTATGTCATATATTAAATATGGATGTTATAACATACAGCTCTGTATCAGACTTTTCACTACATGATAGGTATACATTAAAGAGTAACTGTTGTTTTAACTTTTTCATAACTCAATAGTACACATTAATTCCTAATTCATGGGTAAAATTTGTCTTCAGTGAATACAGCCTTTTCATTACGCAGATAGGGGATGACAGTTGGTGCTTATAATGTTCTATGGAGAACTGTAACTGTCGTTTCAGAAGAACTTGCGGCAGAATATTTGTATGCAAAGAAGGTTCTCCAGCAATATTCTAGATAAAATGGTGAGCTTCATTACAACATGTTAAAAATACATCTTCAAGTATATCCAAATATACATTTTCCTACACATTTCAGACCATAACTCAGTCCTTATTCATGGATAAAAAGTATATAAATCTATATATCCATGAATAATGACTGTGTTACTGTCGGAAATGCATAGGAAACATATTTGGATATACTTGAAGATGTTTTTTAACATGTTGGAATAAAGCTCACTATTTTATCTGGAATACGGCTGGAGAACCTTCTTTGGATCCTTGTTGTGCCATACCGGCCTGGAATGACTTTCTCCAGGTGAAGAATCTCACAGTATCCTTTACAAGAGTGAGCTGTTTTTTTTCCTATATCATTGTGACAGAATGACTGTGTCTGTCTTTAGCTCCGTCCTCACCCATCCCTCTCCATAGAATTGTAAAAGCACCAACTGTCATCTCTGATCTCAGTAGTGGGAAAATCTGTCTTCATTGAACACAGATTTTAAGGATCTTACCCACGAATTGAAAGTGAAAGATCAATCCAGGAGGGGAAAGACGCATGTTTTTCTGATAAGATATATTACAAAGTTACTTATTTCCATATGTCCTGTTGATCTATGAAATAAAAATAACAACAGTTACTCTTTAAGTCAAGGTAATTATGAAGATTAATAAAAGTTTCAACACCTTTTACATTCAGATGTGGCCAAATCTTAGCTATTCCTCTACATGTTTGACTACTGGCATAGAACAATAAAGAAAAGGAGTCTGCAGTAAATCAGTGACTATAGGAGTTTAAAAGGAGAGAAATGTGGAACAAGGCCTTATCTAGAAAAATTACATCTACATATAACAGTTAACGCAGTTAAAGTTTCTGTCTCCTTGACCAATTTATATGCTTGGCTGCAAGATATGGACTCAAGGTTCATGCTAAGAGAGTGAATGCTTTCACAGATGCGCTATACAGGGTATATGTGTGTGTGATGGAATATATCACTAATACCGTAGGGTTCATATCCTTTGAATAATGTAAGAAAAATTACAAAATGTCTTTAATCTCATTATAAAACATTAAAACATGAAATATTCTTACTTGACACTTACACCTTCACTCAAGAAAAGAAACTACTATGTCTCACCGAGTCTATATGTGGAAGAGCTACTTTTAGGCAAAATGTGTGCTGGGAAGGGTTTTTTTTGTAAAGTGCTGGATTCCTTGAATGGCAACAGATAGAATGTGAGGCAATCTAAACTAAGGAGTGGCACTGTTACACTGATTAAAATGATACATGGGTTGAAGAAATCCATCTTGCGGTTCTTGTGTAATCAGTGTTAGAAGTTTTGAGTTAATGATATGCTTGTGCTTCTGGGTGGCCTGTGGGGGGTCTTTTTTGTTGCTCTTAACTCATCATCATCATTATGGGCTTAACCCCTTCCCGACCTTTGACACAGCGTATGCTTCATGAAAGTCGGTGCCAATCCAACCTATGACGCCTGCCCTGTGTCATGGAATGATCGCCCTCCTGAGGCCGGGTGACCGTTCATTGACCCTGGTCACCCGACCTGCAGGTACAGGGGGACTTACACTTGACCCCGGGGGGGGTGGCTTAACCCCCCCCCCGGGTCTACGATCACTCCTGGTGTCCTTTATTTCACCCCTCTCAGCTCTGATTGGAGCTAGCGTCCATGTGACGCTAGCCGTCCAATCAGATGTGGAGGGGCGTAGTAAAATAATGGCTGCCTCGGTCCTCAGCTTCATCCCATCCGTGGAAGCTGAGGAGCGAGGTTCCCGCCGCTGCCCGCCGCCGCCACTGCCTCTGCCTGCACCACCGCTGCTGCTGAGGACAGGTACTCACCCCTCCTGTCCTCACTCCCCCTGATCTCCACTCTCTCGCCCCTGTCCCCCCTGATCTCCACCTGCTCTGGTGATCTCCCCTGCTCCCCTAATTCACCTGCTGCTGCATGTTCTTCCCTCCTCTTGGGGGCTCCATTTGCTCCCCTTCTGCCCCTCCTTGCACCTGACAGCTCCATTTGCTCTTCCCCTCTCCTGGTGATCACGCCCCCCCACTGATCACCCCCTGCCCCCCCTAATCACCTGCTGCTGCCGTCTGCATCTGCTGGTCCCCTGCTCCCCTCCTGCCCTACCTGCACCTGACAGCCCCATCCTCCCCTGGTGATCACCCCCTGTCCCCCTCCTGCTCCGATGATCACCCCCTGCCCCCCTGATCACCCCCTGATCACTACCTGCCCCCTAATCACCTGCTGCTGCCATCTGCATCTGCTGGTGCTCTGCTCCCCTCCTGCCCCCCCGCGTCTTACAGCCCCATCCTCCCCTAGTGATCACCCTCCCAGTGATCACCCCAATCACCTCCGGCCCCGCTGATCACCCCCGGCCCCGCTGATCACCACCTGCCCCACTGATCACCTCCTGATCATCTGCTGCTGTCGGATCCATCTATGTTATGAATGTGCTAGAGATGGTTTCTGAGCAGAGGCTCCCTCTGGTGGTTACAGACAGTACTGAACCTTTCAGTGAGGAATGGCAATCTGGGATCACGGACTGGTCTGATATAAGGGAGGTTCCCTCCCATGATGGTTGCCAGTGATCAATTGTTCTTGTCTCAATTGTGGTTCCTGGTTCATTTGGAAGTTTGCTGAGTCTTGCCTGCATCTTCTGCTATCAGATAAGATATTTTCTGCTTTTATTTTTGTGCTTGCTTTTTGCATTGTTCCCTGCACTTCTGTGGAGGTCAGCCAGGTCCCCTCCGGGGGCTTGTGCTCCTCTCAGTTTATCTGGAGCCACTGTTGTTTGTTCATTTGCTTTTTCCTGTTTTTTCAGCGGCTGCGGCTTAGTTTTGTTACACCAGAGATCTGATTAGGTGGTAGAGATCGTGTGATCTCAGGTGTTTTTGCAATCAGAAGAGTTGGTATTTTTTAAGGTTTTTTTTTTGATTGCAGTGAGTATCCTTTCCTGTACTTTTCTGTCTAGACAGATTGGGCCCCAGCATTTGCTCATTCTATTTTCTGTCTGTGTCCGTGCTTCTTCTTGTCTAACCGCCATTACATGTTTGGGGGCTTCCTATTGTCTTTGGGGATCTGCTCCGGGGCAGATAGCTTTCATCTTTCTGCCTTTAGGTGTAGTTATCTCTCAGGCTGTGACGAGGTGTCTAGGATCAACGTAGAAACGCTCCACGGCTACCTCTAGTTGTGTGGTTAGTTCAGGTTACTGCAACCCAATAGGTTCCAGCCTCTCTGGTGTATTGCCGTTTTTGCTTATACTCCTCAGCTACCAAAACATAACACATCTACAGCTCGTCCTCTGCTCCCATCCTAACCCCTGCGCCTGACAGTCCCATCCTCCCTGGTGATCACCCCATGCCCCCCTGATCACCTGCTGCTGCCGTCTACATCTGTAGCTGGTCCTCTGCTCCCCTTCTGCCCTCCCCCGCGACTGATAGCCCCATCCTCCCTGTTGATCACCCCATGCCCCGCTGATCACCCCGTGCCTCTGCTGATCACCCCCTGCCCCGCTGATCACACCCTGCCCCGCTGATCACCCCCTGATCACCTGCTGCTGCCGGCTCCATCTACAGCTCGTTCTCTGCTCCCCTCCTGCCCCCCTGTGCCTGACAGCCCCCCCGCGCCTGACGGCCCCCCTTGCGCCTGACAGCCCCCCCGTGCCTGACAGCCCCCTCGCGCCCGACAGCCTCCTCCTGCGCCTGACAGCCCCCCCGCGCCTGACAGCCCCCCCGTGCCTGACAGCCTCCTCCTGCGCCTGACAGCCCCCCCGCGCCTGACAGCCCCCCCGAGCCTGACAGCCTCCTCCTGCAGCATAAAGTTACACCAAACACTCGCACATACACATGCACACACACACTATAATAAAGTTTAGATTTTGTACACGCACACACACCACACGCACAATGTCCCGCTCATCCCAGTCACAGAGGGTTTACTCAGTTGAGGAGGCATATGCCTTTCTTGCCTCCGAAACTGATAGTGAGGGAGAGGACCCCACCTTTCTCTATTCCTCCCCTCTTCCTCCTCCAGCGACACAGACTTGCCACCACCAAGATGTCGCAGGACGAGAAACCGTCCGGAGCCCAGGGAGGAAGAATCGGAGGCATTAGAGGAAGAGTCGGAGTCCTTGGAGGAAGCCCAACAGCCAAGTGTGAGTTTCCCCCAACCTAGTGCTAGTCACGCCCAACCTAGCATTAGTGCCCCTTCCTGGACCCCCATCCCTGAAAATTTTGCTCCACGGATTCCTGATTTCGTTCCCCAATCAGGAATCCAGTTTGAGACTGCCAACTTCAGGGAAATAGACTTTTTCAAAGTCTATTTCTCGGAGTCAATCGTCAGTCTCATGGTGGAACAAAAATCTTGTACGCCCAGCAATTTTTTGCCCAAAACCCAAATTCATCATTTTCTGCTTGCAGTCCCGTTGACTCTGTAGAAAAGATGAAATATTGGGGACTGGTCCTTCATATGGGGATTGTGAAGAAACCAGAAATTCGCCAATACTGGAGTACTGATATTTTATATCAAACTCCAGTATTTGGCATGGTTATGATTCGCAAACGTTTTGAGGCGATTCATAAATTTCTCCATTTCAGGGACAACACTGACAGCCTTCCCCGCGATGACCCAAATTTTGATAGACTGTTCAAAATTTGGCCGGTCATCGAACACTTCAGCAACAAATTTGCTGAAGTGTATATTCCCGAAAGGGAAATTTGTGTGGATGAATCCCTCATCCACTTCAAAGGGAGGCTTCAGTTATGTCAGTACCTGCCCAACAAGAGGGCGAGGTACGGGATAAAACTCTATAAGCTGTGTGAAAGCACCTCAGGGTACACTCTCAGCTTTAGAGTTTACCAAGGGAAGGACACCAAGATCCAGCCCCCAGAATGTCCACCTGCTCTGGGGGTGAGTGGGAAAATAGTGTGGGATTTGGTCCACCCTCTGCTTGATAAAGGTTACCATCTGTACGTTGATAACTTTTATACAAGCATCACACTATTTCAATCCCTCTCTGCCAGAGCTACAGTTGCTTGCGGTACCGTGCGCAGAAACCAGAGGGGTCTCCCTTTGTCGCTAATTGAGCAGGCTCTCCAAAAGTGTGAGACCTGAGCCCAATGTAGCGGCAACATGCTTGTGGTCAAGTTCAAAGACAAAAGAGACGTCTTTTTCTTGACCACAATCCATGGTCCCAGCACCACGGCCACCACCATTCGAGGTACCCCAGCACAGGTCCACAAACCGGATTGTGCCCTGGGGTACAACAAACACATGGGGGGAGTAGATCTTTCTGATCAAGTCCTCCAGCCCTATAGTGCCTTGCAGAAGACGAAGGTGTGGTATAAAATACTGGCTGTGCACATTGTACAAATGGCACTGTATAACGCTTACGTGCTATCACGATGTGCAGGCCAGACCTACAACACCTTCCTTTGTTATGTTTAGGTAGCTGAGGAGAAAAAACAAAAAACGGCAATACACCAGAGAGGCTGGAACCTATTGGATTGCAGTAACCTGAACTAACCACACAACTAGAGGTAGCCGTGGAGCGTTCCTACGTTGATCCTAGACACCTCGTCACAGCCTGAGAGATACTACACCTAAAGGCAGAAAGATGAAAGCTATCTGCCCCCGAGCAGATCCCCAAAGACAATAGGAAGCCCCAAACATGTAATGGCGGTTAGACAAGAAGAAGCACGGACACAGACAGAAAATAGAATGAGCAAATGCTGGGGCCCAATCTGTCTAGACAGAAAAGTACAGGAAAGAATTCTGTCTGCAATCCAACAAAAAACCCTAAAAAATACCAACTCTTCTGATTGCAAAAACACCTGAGATCACACGATCACCACCTAAATCAGATCTCTGGTGTAACAAAACTAAGCCGCAGCCACTGAAAAAACAGGAAAAAGCAAATGAACAAATAACAGTGGCTACAGATAAACTGAGAGGAGCACAGGCCCCAGGAGGGGACCCGGCTGACCTCCACAAAAGTGCAGAAAACTATGCAAAAAGCAAGCACAAAAAGAAAAGCAGAAAATATCTTATCTGAAAGCAGCAGATGCATGCAAGACTCAAGCAACTTCAAAATGAACCAGGAACCACAATTGAGACAAGAACAATTGATCACCGGCGACCATCATGGGAGGAAACCTCCCTTATATCAGTCCAGTCAGTGAACCCAGATTGCCATTCCTCACTGTAAGGTTGAGTACTGTCTGTAACCACCAGATGGAGCCTCTGCTCAGAAACCATCTCTAGCACATTCATAACAGTAACCAGGGCCGGCTCCAGGTTTTTATGGGCCCCGGGCGAAAGAGCGTCAGAGGGCCCCTTTAACACAGACCACGATTCATGATGCACAGATACAGCAGAGAAATATGGGTACAGTACAATGCCAAATACTTCACTTCTTCCATTACATGAGTGATATCTATTGTAAATTGTACAATAGCTCAAAAACCGCCAAATCCTCACAGCGCACAGAACAGACTGGACAGTACAGTCCTCCATACAATATTATGGGCACCACAGTCTCCCCCTCATCACCCATATAATACCCCATGCAGGATGTCACCCCCCATATAATGCTCCATAAAGAATACTGGACCCAAATAATGCTCCATACAGAATACTGGACCCAATATAATGCTCCATACAGGATACTGGTCCCCATATAATGCTCCATACAGGATACTGGTCCCCATATAATGCTCCATACAAAATATGGAGCTCTCCTCTGCGCTGTACTGCGTTCTGCACTGTTACGGCTCAGGAAAGGGCGCTGTGGAAAGACTCCCCATTATCATCATGATTGTCTCCCCATCATCATGATTGCCTTCTTATCATCATCATTGCCTCCCCATCATCATCATGGCCTCCCCATTATCATCAATGCCTGCCCATCATCATAATTGCCTCCCCATCATCATTATCGCCTCCCCATCATCATCAATGCCTGCCCATCATCATCTTCTCACCATCATCAATGCCTGCCCATTATCATTATCTTCTCCCCATCATCATCAATGCCTCCCCATTATCAGCAATGCCTGCCCATCATCATCATCGATTCCCCATCATCATCAATGCCTGCCCATCATCATCTTCTCCCCATCATCAATGCCTCCCCATTATCAGCAATGCCTGCCCATTATCATCATCTCCTCCCCATTATCAGCAATGCCTGCAGTGCCCATCATCACACACAGACAGCACCACAGCACACAAGCACTCTCTCACATACATACACACACACATACACACACACACACACACACACAAAGCACCGCACTACATACACACAGAGACACACACACACACGTCTCACCTGTCCAGCGTCCGCGCTCTCTGCCACAGCCGGCCGCTGAATGATGACGTCATTCAGCGGCGCTGCTGTGAGAGGAAGCGCCGGCGCCCCCTGGAGCCCGGAGCTGCGGCAGCGGAGGCACGGGAGAGGTAAGTATTGTGCCAGCTGATGCCGGGGCCCTGAGCAAGCGGGGGGGGCCCAGTGGTGGCGCTAACACCGCTCTCCTCCGCTAAAGGGCGCGGGGGTGCCAGACGGCGAGTGGGCCCCCCCGCCTGCTCAGGGCCCCGGCACTTGCCCGGGTGTGCCGGGTGCTGACGCCGGCCCTGACAGTAACCCCCCCTTGAGGAGGGGTCACCGAACCCTCACTTGTTCAACCAGGCCGATCAGGATGAGCACGGTAATAGGCACGGATCAGTCTCCTAGCATGGATGTCCGAAGCAAACACCCAAGAATTGTCCTCCTGACCATAACCTCTCCACTTAACCAAATACTGGAGTTTCTGTCTAGCAAAACGAGAATCCAATATTTTCTCAATCACATACTCCAGATTGCCCTCAACCAAAACAGGGTCAGGAGGCGCAGCCATAGGAACCACTGGCTCGACAAACCTCTTCAATAAGGACTTGTGGAACACGTTATGGATCTTAAATGTCCCTGGAAGAAGCAAACGGAAGGAAACAGGATTAAGAATCTCCATGATCCAATGAAGGTCCAATGAACCTAGGCTTAAACTTTGGAGATGCAACCGTCATAGGGATATTTCTTGAGGACAACCAAACCAAGTCCCCCACTTTAAATCGAGGACCATCAGTCCTATGCCGGTTGGCAAACCGTTGGGCCTTCTCCTGAGAGAGACAACCTCTCCACTACCTGGTCCCAAATCTGCTGCATACGCTCCACAACAGAGTCAACAACCCAGACAGACAGAAGCCTCCGCCTGTCCGGAAAAACAGGAAAAAGCAAATGAACAAATAACAGTGGCAACAGATAAACTGAGAGGATCACAGGCCACAGGAGGGGACCCGGCTGACCTCCACAAAAGTGCAGAAAACTATGCAAAAAGCAAGCACAAAAAGAAAAGCAGAAAATATCTTATCTGAAAGCAGCAGATGCATGCAAGACTCCAGCAACTTCCAAATGAACCAGGAACCACAATTGAGACAAGAACAATTGATCACCGGCGACCATCATGGGAGGGAACCTCCCTTATATCAGTCCAGTCAGTGAACCCAGATTGCCATTCCTCGCTGTAAGGTTCAGTACTGTCTGTAACCACCAGATGGAGCCTCTGCTCAGAAACCATCTCTAGCACATTCATAACATTCCTTCAGTTCCAGGAGGCGGTGATAAAGGCCATGATTTTTGGAGAGGAGGACGGAGCGCGCCCCAGCACCCCTGGAACTCAAGTTTCCTGCATGGTACCAGGGCAACATTTTCCGAGTGAGGGATAACAAGAAAAAGGTGCCGGGTGTGCTGTAAAAGGGGAAAAGAAAAACAACTCGTTTCCAATGTGAAACGTGTCCTGACAAACCTGGACTGTGTTTGAATGAATGCTTCAGAATTCATCACACGTCCTTGGACTAAACACATCCTGACATTCCCCTACAGAACTCACCCACACCAACCTGACGTACACTACACCACACCACACACCAACCTGGCATACACTACACCACACACACCAACCTGACGTAGTGTGTCAGGTTGGTGTGTGTGGCGTAGTGTACATCAGGTTGGTGTGTGTGGCGTAGTGTACGTCAGGTTGGTATGTATGTGTGCTGTATACTACACCACACACACACCAACCTGACACGTACACTACACCACACGCCAACCTGACATGCACTACACCACACACACCAACCTGACGTAGTGTGTCAGGTTGGTGTGTGTGGCGTAGTGTACATCAGGTTTTTGTGTGTGGCGTAGTGTACGTCAGGTTGGTGTGTGTGTGGTGTATACTACACCACACACCAACCTGACGTACACTACACTACACAAGCCAACCTGACATGCACTACACCACACAACCAACCTGATGTAGTGTGTCAGGTTGCTGTGTGTGGCGTAGTGTACATCAGGTTTGTGTGTGTGGCGTAGTGTACGTCAGGTTGGTGTGTGTGGCGTAGTGTACGTCAGGTTGGTGTGTATGTGTGGTACACTACACCACACCACCAACCTGACGTACACTACACCACACACCAGCCTGACGCAGACTACACCACACACCAACCTGACATACACTACACCACACACACCAACCTGACGCAGTGTACGTCAGGTTTGTGTGTGTGGCTTAGTGTACGTCAGGTTGGTGTGTGTGCGGTGTATACTACAACACACACACACCAACCTGACGTACACTACACTACACCACATGCCAACCTGACATGCACTACACCACACACATCAACCTGACGTAGTGTGTCAGGTTGGTGTGTGTGGCGTAGTGTACGTCAGGTTGGTGTGTATGTGTGGTGTATACTACACCACACACACCAACCTGACGTAAACTACACCACACACCAACCTAACGTACACTACACCATACACCAACCTGACGTACACTACACCACACACACCAACCTGACGTAGTGTCAGGTTGGTGTGTGTGGCGTAGTGTACGTCAGGTTAGTGTGGTGTAATATAGTGTACATCAGTTTGTTGGTGTGTGTGTGTGGTGTATACTACACCACACACCAACCTGACATACACTATATACTTTCCATAAGCGACATGGTGTCCGCTAACGATTGGAGCTAATTTTCCATTCAAAAAGTCAAATGGCGCTCCTTCCCTTCTGAGTCCTGCCGTGAGCCCAAACAGTGGTTTATGACCACATATGAGGTATCGGTGTACTCAGGAAAAATTTCCCAACAAATTAGAGGATCCAATTTATCCTGATGCCCATGTGGAAATGAAAAAATTGACGCTAAAAGAAAATTTTTGTGAAAAAAAAAGTACTTTTTCATTTTTACAGATCAATTTGTGATGTACCTGGGGGTTCAAAGTGCTCACTATGCATCTAGATAAGTTCCTTGGGGGGTCTAGTTTCCAAAATGGGGTCACTTGTGGGGGAGCTCCAATGTTTATGCACACAGGGGCTCTCCAAACACAACATTTCAACCGCTAACGATTGGAGCTAATTTTCCATTCAAAAAGTCAAATGGCGCTCCTTCCTTTCTGGGCCCTGCCGTGCGCCCAAACAGTGGTTTATGACCACATATGAGGTATCGGTGTACTCAGGAGAAATTGCACAACAAATTTTAGGATCCATTTTATCCTGTTGCCCATGTGAAAATGAAAAAATTGACGCTAAAAGAAAATTTTTGTGAAAAAAAAGTACTTTTTCATTTTTACGGATCAATTTGTGAAGCACCTGGGGGTTCAAATTGCTCACTATGCATCTAGATAAGTTCCTTGGGGGGTCTAGTTTCCAAAATCTGGTCACTTGTGGGGGAGCTGCAAAGTTTAGGCACACAGGGACTCTCCAAACGTGACATGGCGACCGCTAAATATTCCAGCATATTTGCCATTCAAAAAGTCAAATGGCGCTCCTTCCCTTCTGAGCCCTGCCGTGCGCCCAAACAGTGGTTTATGACCACATATGAGGTATCGGTGTACTCAGGATAAATAGCCCAATAAATTTTAGGATCCATTTTATTCTGTTGCCCATGTGAAAATGAAAAAATTGATGCTAAAAGCAAATTTTTGTTGGAAAAATTAAAATGTCCATTTTTGCCTTCCACGTTGCTTTAGTTCCTGTGAAGCACCTGAAGGGTTAATAATCTTCTTGAATGTAGTTTTGAGTAGCTTGAGGGGTGAAGTTTTTAGAATGGTGTCCTTTTTGGGCATTTTCTACCATATAGATCCCTCAAAGTGTCTTCAAATGTGAGGTGGTCCCTAAAAAAATGGTTTTGTAAATTTAGTTGTAAAAATGAGAAATTGCCTGTCAACTTTTAACCCTTATAACTTCCTAACAAAAAAAAATTGGAAAATTTTCAAAATTTTAGCCAAATTTCCGTTTTTTTCACAAATAAACGCAAAAATTATCAGCCTAAATTTACCACTAACATGAAGCCCAATATGTCACGAAAAAACAGTCTCAGAATCGCTAGGATCCGTTGAAGCGTTCCTGAGTTATTACCTCATAAAGGGACACTGGTCAGAATTGCAAAAAATGGCAAGGTCTTTAACCCCTTCCCGACCTTTGACACAGCGTATGCGTTATGAAAGTCGGTGCCAATCCGACCTGTGTCGCATACCCTGTGTCATGAAAGGATGCGTTCCTGCGGGTCGGGTGACCGGTGTCACTGAAAGGTCACCCGACCAGCAGGCACAAGACTCTTTGTGCTTCACCACAGGGGGGTTGGCTTAACCCCCACGTGGCTACGATCACTCTGATTGGCTGCTAAAAGTGAAACAGCCAATCAGAGCGATTTGTAATATTTCACCAATGAAATTTGGTGAAATATTACAATCCAGCCATGGCCGATGCTGCAATAGCATCATTGGCCATGGCTGGACACCGAGATCCGACCCCCCCCCCACACCGAGTGACGGCGGCGATCGGCCGCCACCACCGATTGATGCGGCGACGTCCCGCGCACTATCTGCTCCCCTCCTCCTTGCCTCCGCTCCCCCACCTTCCGATCCACCCCCCTCACCTTCTGATCCCCGCCCTCACCTCTCCCGGTCCTCTGATGTCCCTGGGTCCGTCCCGGCGTCCGTCCGGGATTCTTCATGGGCGCCGCCATCTTGCAGGTTCCATACATTTATTTTGATCACTGTGATACTCTCTCACAGTGATCAAAATAAAAAAAAGTAAATAAACGCCCCCTTTATCACCCCCATATATAGGGACAAATAATAAAATAAAGAAAATATATTTTTTTATTTTTTTGTTAGGGTTAGAATTACAGTTAGGGTTAGGTTAGGGTTAGCCTCAGAGATAGGGTTAGGGTTAGCCTTAGGGTTAGGGTTAGCATTAGGGTTAGGGTTAGAACTAGGGTTAGGGTTAGAACTAGGGTTAGGGTTAGCATTAGGGTTAGAATTAGGGTTACGGTTAGAATTTGGGTTAGGGTTGGAATTTGGGTTAGGGTTAGAATTAGGGTTGGAATTAGGGTTAGGGTTGGGATTAGGGTTAGGTTTGTGGTTAGGGTTAGAGTTAGGATAAGTGTTATGGGTGTTTTGGGGTTAGGCTTGTGGTTAAGGTTATGGTTAGAGTTGGGATTAGAGTTAGGGGTGTGTTCGGGTTAGGGATATGGTTAGGGTTTGGATTAGGGTTAGGGGTGTGTAGGGGTTAGGGTTGGGGTTAGGGGTGTGTTGGGGTTAGTGTTGGAGTTAGAATTGAGAGGTTTCCACTATTTAGGCACATCAGGGGGTCTTCATACGCGACATGGCGCCACCATTGATTCCTGCAAATTTTGCATTCAAAAAGTCAAACAGTGCTCCCGTTATTCCGAGCCCTGACGTGTGCCCAAACAGTGGTTTACCCCCACATATGGGGTATCAGCGTATTCAGGAAAAATTGCACAACAACTTTGGAGTTCTAATTTCTCCTGTTACCCTTGAGAAAAAAAAATTGGGGACTAAAAAAATTATTTTTGTGGAAAAAAAATGATTTTTTATTTTCACTGCTCTGCGTTCCAAACTTCTGTGAAGAACTTGGAGATTCAAAGTGCTCACCACACATCTAAAGGAGTTCCTTGGGGGATCTAGTTTCCAAAATGGGGTCACTTGGGGGGGTTCTACAGTTTAGGCACATCATGGGCTCTGCAAACGTAACATGACGCCCGCAGATCATTTCATCAAGTCGCCATTTCAAACCGTCACTACTTCCCTTCCGAGCCCCGACGTGTGCCCATACAGTAGTTTTCTCCCACATATGGGATATCAGCGTACTCAGGACAAATTGGACAACAAATTTTGGGGTCTAATTTCTCCTGTTACCCTTGGAAAAATAAAAAAGTTGGAGACTAAAAGATCATGTTTGTGGAAAAAATATGATTTTTTTATTTTCATGCCCGGGCGTTATAAACTTTTGTGTAGCCCTTGGGGGTTCAAAGTGCTCACCACACATCTAGATAAGTTCCTTGCGGGGTCTAGTTTCCAAAATGGGGTCACTTGTGGGGAGTTTCTACTGTTTAGGCACATCAAGGGCTCTGCAAATGTAACATGACGCCCGCAGACCATTCCATCAAAGTCGGCATTTCAAAACATCTCTACTTCCCTTCTGAGCCCCAACATGTGCCCGAACAGTGTTTCATCCCCCATATGGTGTACCAGTGTACTCAGGACAAACTGTACAACAACTTTTGGGGTCCAATTTCTCCTGTTACCTTTGTGAAAATAAAAATTGCGGGTTAAAAAAATCAGTTTTTGAGGAAAAAAATTATTTTTTATTTTCACAGCTCTGCATTATAAACTTCTGTGAAGCACGTGGGGGTTCAAGGTTCTCACAACACATCTTGATAAGTTCCTTGGGGGGTCTTGTTTCCAAAATGGTGTCACTTGTGGGGGTTTCTCCTGTTTAGGCACATCAGGGGCTCTGCAAACGTAACAAGATGCCCGCAGACCGTTCCATCAAGTCGGCATTTCAAAGCATCACTACATCCCTTCCGAGCCCTGACGTGTGCCCAAACAGTGGTTCCCCCACATATGGGGTACCAGCGTACTCAGGACAAACTGGACAACAACTTTGGGGACCAATTTCTCCTGTAACCATTGTGAAAATATAAAATGGGCTAAAAAATAATTTTTTGAGAAAAAAAAAGATTTTTTATTTTCACGGCTCTGCGTTATAAACTTCTGTGAAGCACCTGGGGGTTCAAAGTACTCACTGTGCATCTAGATAAGTTCCTTAGGGGGTCTAGTTTCCAAAATGGGGTCATTTGTGGGGGAGCTCCAAAGTTTAGGCACACAGGGACTCTCCAAACACGACATGGTGTCCGCTAACGATTGAAGCTAATTTTCCATTAAAAAAGTCAAATGACACTCCTTCCCTTCTGAGCCCTGCCATGCGCCCAAACAGTGGTTCCCCCCACATATGGGGCATCAGCGTACTCAGGAAAAACTGGACAGCAACTTTTGGGGTCCAATTTATCCTGTTACCCTTGGGAAAATAAAAAATAGCGGACTAAAAAATGATTTTTGAGAAACAAAAATGTTTTTTTTATTTTCACTGCACTGTGTTTATAAACTTCTGTGAAGCACTTGGGGTTCAAAGTGCTCACTACACATCTAGATAAGCTCCTTGGGGGGTCTAGTTTCCAAAATGGGGTCACTTGTGGGGGGTTTCTACTGTTTAGGCACATCAGAGGCTCTGCAAATGAAACATGACGCCCACAGAACATTCCATCTAGTCTGCATTCCAAAATGGCGCTTCTTCCCTTCTGAGCTCTCCCATGCGCCAAAACAGTGGTTCCCCCACACATATGGGGTATTGGTGTACTCAGGACAAATTGCACAACAACTTTAGTGGTCCAATTTCTCCTGTTACCCTTGTGAAAATAAAAAATAGCGGGCTAAAAAATCATTTTTGAGGAAAAAAATGATTTTTTATTTTCACTGCTCTGCGTTATAAACTTCTGTGAAGCACTTGGAGGTTCAGAGTGCTCACAACACATCTAGATAAGTTCCATAAGGGGTCTAGTTTCCAAAATAGTGTCACATGTGTTTTTTTTTCACTGTTTGGGCACACAGGGGCTCTCCAAACGCGTCATGCTGTCCGTTAACGATTGGAGCTAATTTTCCATTCAAAAAGTCAAATGGCGCTCCTTCCTTTCTGGGCCCTGCCGTGCGCCCAAACAGTGGTTTATGACCACATATGAGGTATCTGTGTACTCAGGATAAATTGCCCAACAAATTTTATGATCCATTTTATCCTGTTGCCCATGTGAAAATGAAAAAAATGAGGCTAAAAGAAAATTTTTGTGAAAAAAAGTACTTTCTTTTTATTACAGATCAATTTGTGAAGCACCTGGGGGTTCAAAGTGCTCACTATGCATCTAGATAAGTTCCTTGGGGGTTCCACTTTCCAAAATGGGGTCTCTTGTGGGGGAGCTCCAATGTTTAGGCACACAGGGACTCTCCAAATGCGACATGGCAACCGCTAAATATTCCAGCATATTTTCCATTCAAAAAGTCAAATGGCGCTCCTTCCCTTCTGAGCCCTGCCGTGCGCCAAAACAGTGATTTATGACCACATAAGAGGTATCTGTGTACTTAGGATAAATTGCCCAACAAATTTTAGGATCCATTTTATCCTGTTGCCCATGTGAAAATTAAAAAACTTAGGCTAAAATAAAATTTTTGTGAAAAAAAAGTACTTTCTTTTTTTTACGGCTCAATTTGTGAAGCACTGGGGGGTTCAAAGTGCTCACTATGCATCTAGATAAGTTCCTTGGGGGGTCTAGTTTCCAAAATGGAGTCACTTGGGGGGAGCGCCAATGTTTAGGCATACAGGGACACTCCAAATGAGACATGGCAACCGCTAAATATTCCAGCATATTTTCCATTCAAAAAGTCAAATGGCGCTCCTTCCATTCTTAGCCCTGCCGTGCACCCAAACAGTGTTTTATGACCACATATGAGGTATCTGTGTACTCGGGAGATATCGCCCAACAAATTTTAATATCCATTTTAGCCTGTTGCCCATGTAAAAATGAAAAAATTGATGCTAAAAGAAAATTTTTGTTGGAAAAATTAAAATGTCCATTTTTACTTTCCACGTTGCTTTATTTCCTGTGAAGCACCTGAAGGGTTAATAGTTTTGAGTAGCTTGAGGGGTCCAGTTTTTATAATGGTGTCACTTTTGGGTATTTTCTGCCATATAGACCCCTCAAAGTGTCTTCAAATGTGAGGTGGTCCCTAAAAAAAATGGTTTTGTAAATTTTGTTGTAAAAATGAGAAATCGCTGGTCAACTTTTAACCCTTATAACTTCCTAACAAAAAAAAATTTTGTTTCCAAAATTGTGCTGATGTAAAGTAAACATGTGGGAAATGTTATTTATTAACTATTTTGTGTCACATAACTCTCTGGTTTAACAGAATAAATTTTCAAAATTTTAAAATTGCTAAATTTTCAAAATTTTCACCAAATTTCCATTTTTTTCACAAATAAGCACAAAAATTATCGACCTAAATTTACCACTAACATGAAGCCCAAGATGTCACGAAAAAACAGTCTCAGAATCGCTAGGATCCATTGAAGCGTTCCAGAGTTATTACCTCATAAATGATATAGGAAAGATGTGTATCTTCGTACCGTGTTAGCCAGTAGATAGAAAAATATTTAGACTTGAGAGTCCTCAGTGGTTGATACCTTTTAATGGCTAACTGAAAAGATGGTAACAAATTGCAAGCTTTCGAGACTACTCAGGTCTCTTCATCAGGCAAAGACTAAAACAAAAACTGAAGAATCACATATTAATATACACAACAGGACACAGGAATAGTGCAATAGGTAAGACAAGTGACGTGAAGCAGAACTGTCATTATGGCAGAGGGATGAACATAAATATTGGAACAGTTCATAGATAAGGAGAGAAAGTTTTATTGCCCTCTGATTGGGGTCTGGTGTTGTGTTTTGATGCCCCTAGAAGGTCAGAGACACAGATTCCTTAATTGATATAGAATGACATGAATCCGTGTGATATATTCATTCCAGCACTAAGAGTGTCAAAGGTCATCATAAGTTTGTATTCCCAAACCTTTCTATCTTTCTCAGATTTGAAGTTAGATTTTAATACCAGTAATTCCATATCCATCATGCTATGACCGGGCATACAAAAGTGTTTTGCCACAGGTAAATCCATTCTTTTTTCTCTTATTGTGTGGCGATGAGAATTCATCCTTGTTCTCAGTTTTTGCCCGGTCTCCCCCACATACAGACCCCCAGTTGGACATTTAGTACATATAATTAGGTACACCACATTAGATGTGATGCAGCTGAAAGTACCTGGGATCTTGTAGTCCTGATGGGAGTTGGGGATCTTTATCTTGTCCGTGGTCATTATAGATGCACAGGTTTTACATTTCTTCTTGGTTGCAAGGAAAGGTTCCTGCAGCTGTTGGGGAGGACAGGGATCTTCTGACAATGATGCTTCTTAGATTTGGGGGCTGCCTAAAACATAGTAGTGGGGGGTCTGGAAATATGGATTGTAATCGGGCATCTTTTTGTAGTAAAGGTTGTAGTTTCCGTGCAGCTCCCCTTAGCATCTCCAGATTTGGATTGTAGGTGACCACTAGAGGCACCCGGTTATTTTCTTCTTTAGTTTTGTAATGTAGCAGGTGATTCCTTGATATTCTGGTGGCTCTAAAACCAAATTACAAGAGCCACTGGGGGTCTGTATGTGGGGGAGACCGGGCAAAAACTGAGAACAAGGATGAATTCTCATCGCCACACAATAAGAGAAAAAAGAATGGATTTACCTGTGGCAAAACACTTTTGTATGCCCAGTCATAGCATGATGGATATGGAATTACTGGTATTAACCCCTCTCTGACATTAGACGTACTATCCCGTCCATAAAACCCGTGCCATTCTGCCCATGGACGGGATAGTACGTCATAGGCGATCAGCTGCGCTCCTGAGGGGAGCGCAGCTAATCGCCGCCGGGTGTCAGCTGATTATCACAGCTGACACCCGTGACTGTGTGTCAGGAGCGGTCACGGACCGCTCCCGGCACATTAACCCCTAGCACACCGCGATCAAACATGATCGCGGTGTACTGGGGGCACAGGGGAGGATCGCGCAGGGTGGGGGCTCCCTGCGCGCCCCCCTGAGACCCTCAGACCAGCGCGATGTGATCGCGCTGTTCTGATGGCTTCCTCCCTCCCAGGACCCGGATCCAAGATGGCGCCGGGGTCCTGGAGGGAGGCGGCTTCCTCAGTGCCTGCTGAGAGCAGGCACTGAGAAGCCTGCAGCTATGCCTGAGCGATCGCTGGTGTGACAGAGTGCTGTGCACACTGTCACACCAGCGATTTGATAAAATACAGTGATGTCCCACCCTGGGACAAAGTAAAAAAGTTAAAAAAATAAAAATAAACATGTTATAAAAAAAAATCCAAAATAAAAAAAAAAAAAAAAAATATTCCCCAATAAATTCATTTCTTCCTGTAAATAAAAAAAACAAAACAATAAAAGTACACATATTTGGTATCGCCGCGTCCGTAACGACCCCCCCTAATAAAACTGTCCCACTAGTTAACCCCTTTAGTGAACCCCTTAAAAAAAAAAAAAAAAAAACGAAGCAAAAAATCAATGCTTTATCATCATACCGCCGAACAAAAAGTGGAATAACGCGCGATCAAAAATACCGATATAATTAAACATGGTACCGCTGAAAACGTCATCTTGTCCCGCAAAAATCGAGCCACCATACAGCATCATCAGCGAAAAAATAAAAAAGTTATAGCTCGCAGAATAAAGCGATGCAAAAATAATTATTTTTTATATAAAATTGTTTTTATTCTATAAAAGCGCCAAAACATAAAAAAATGATATAAATGAGGTATCACCATAATCGTACTTACCCGAAGAATAAAACTGCTTTATCAATTTTACCACACGCGGAACAATAAAAACGCCTCCCCCAAAAGAAATTCATGAATTGCTGATTTTTGTTCATTCTAACCTCCCAAAAATCGAAATAAAAAGCGATCAAAAAATGTCACCTGCTCAAAAATGGTACAAATAAAAACGTCAACTCGTACCGCAAAAAATAAGACCTCACATGACTCTGTGGGCCAAAATATGCAAAAATTATAGCTCTCAAAATGTGGCGATGCAAAAAACTATTTTTGCAATAAAAAGCGTCTTTTAGCGTGACAGCTGCCAATCATAAAAACCCGTTATAAATAGTAAATCAAACCCCCCTTTATCACCCCCTTAGTTAGGGAAAAATAATAAAATTTAAAAATGTATTTATTTCCATTTTCCCATTAGGGTTAGGGTTAGGGTTGCGGCTAAAGTTAGGGTTAGGGTTGGCGCTAAAGTTAGGATTAGGGTTAGGGTTGGGATTAGGGGTGTGTTAGGGTTAGGTTTGTGGTTAGGGTTGGGACTAGGGTTAGGGGTGTGTTGGGGTTAGGGTTGGAGTTAGAATTGGGGGGTTTCCGCTGTTTAGGCACATCAGGGGCTCTCCAAATGTGACATGGCATCTGATCTCAATTCCAGCAAATTCTGCGTTGAAAAAGTCAAACGGTGCTCCTTCACTTCTGAGCTCTGCCATGCCTCCAAACAGTAGTTTATCCCCACATATGGGGTATCAGCGTACTCTGGACCCCAAGAGTTATTGTGCAATTTGTCCTATTTCTTCTGTTACCCTTGGGAAAATAAAAAACTGGGGGCGAAAATATCATTTTTGTACAAAAAAAATTATTTTTTTGTTTTTACGGCTGTACATTATAAACTTCTGTGAAGCACTTGGGGCTTCATAGCGCTCACCACACACCTAGATAAGTTCCTTGTGGGGTCTATTTTCCAAAATGAGGTCACTTGTTGGGGATTTCCACTGTTTAGGCGCATCAGGGGCTCTCCAAATGCGACATGACGCCCCCAGACCATTCCATCAAAGTCTGCAATCCAAAACGTCACTACTTCCCTTCCGAGCCCCAACGTGTACCCATACAGTAGTTTTCTCCCACATATTGGGTATCAGCGTACTCAGGACAAATTGGGCAACAACTTTTTGGGTCCAATTTCTCCTGTTACCCTTGTAAAAATAAAATATTGGGGCGAAAAAATCATTTTTGCAAAAAAAAAAAGGATTTTTTATTTTTACGGCTGTGCGTTATAAACTTCTGTGAAGCACTTCGGGGTTCAAAGTGCTCACCACACATCTAGATAAGTTCCTTGTGGGGTCTATTTTCCAAAATGGGGTCACTTGTGGGGGGTTTCCACTGTTTAGGCGCATCAGGGGCTCTCCAAATGCAACATGACGCACCCAGACCATTCCATCAAAGTCTGCAATCCAAAACGTCACTACTTCCCTTCCGAGCCCTGACGTGCGCCCATACAGTAGTTTTCTCCCACATATTGGGTATCAGCGTACTCAGGACAAATTGGACAACAACTTTTGGGGTCCAATTTCTCCTGTTACCCTTGTGAAAATAAAATATTGGGGGCGAAAAAATCATTTTTGTAAAAAAAAAAAAGATTTTTTATTTTTTTCGGCTGTGCGTTATAAACTTCTGTGAAGCACTTCGGGGTTCAAAGTGCTCACCACACATCTAGATAAGTTCCTTGTGGGGTCTATTTGCCAAAATGGGGTCACTTGTGGGGGGTTTCCACTGTTTAGGTGCATCAGGGGCTCTCCAAATGTGACATGACGCCCCCAGACCATTCCATCAAAGTCTGCAATCCAAAACGTCACTACTTCCCTTCCGAGCCCCGACGTGTGCCCATACAGTAGTTTTCGCCCACATATTGGGTATCAGTGTACTCAGGACAAATTGGACAACAACTTTTGCGTTCCAATTTCTTCTGTTACCCTTGTGAAAATAAAATATTGGGGGCGAAAAAATCATGTTTGTAAAAAAAAAAAAAGATATTTTTATTTTACGGCTGTACGTTATAAACTTTAGTGAAACACCTGGGGGTTCAAAGTTCTCACCACACATCTAGATAAGTTCCTTGAGGGGTCTAGTTTCCAAAATGGTGTCATTTATGGGGGTTTCCACTGTTTAGGCAGATCAGGAGCTCTCCAAACACGACATGGCGTCCAGCCAATTCTGCGTTGAAAAAGTCAGACGGCGCTCCTTCCCTTCCAAACTCTGCCATGCACCCAAACAGTGGTTTACCCCCACATATGGGGTATCAGCGCACTCAGGACAAATTGCACAATAACTTTTGGAGTCTTGTTACCCTTGGAAAAATAAAAATTGGGGTGAAAAGATCATTTTTGTGGAAAAAATATGATTTTTAAATTTTACGGCTCTACGTTATAAACTTGTGTGAAGCACTTGGGGGTTCAAATTGCTCATCAAAAATCTAGATAAGTTACTTAGGGGGTCTAGTTTCCCAAATGGGGTCATTTGTGGGGGGTTTCCACTGTTTAGGCACATCAGGGGCTCTCCAAATGCAACATGGCATCCAAACTCAATTCCAGCCAATTTTGGTTGGAAAAAGTCAAATGGTGCTCCTTCCATTCCGAGCTCTGCCGTGCGCCCAAACAGTGGTTCCCCCCCACATATGGGGTATCAGCGTACTCAGGACAAATTGTACAACAACTTATGTGGTCCAATTTCTCCTGTTACCCTTGGGAAAATAAAAAATTAGTGACTAAAAGATAATTTTTGTGGGAAAAAAATAGGATTTATTATTTTCATGCCCGGGCATTATAAACTTGTGTGAAGCACTTGGGGTTCAAAGTGCTCACCAAAGATCTAGATAAGTTCCTTAGGGGTCTAGTTTCCAAAATGGGTCACTTGTGGGGGGTTTCCACTGTTTAGGCTCATCTGGGGCACTGCAAACGGAACATGACCCCCATTAACGTCTGCATTCCAAAACGTTACTACTTCCTTTCCAAGCCCTGCCGTGCGCCCAAACAGTTTCCCCCCCCCCAGATATGGGGTATCAGCGTACTCAGGACAAATTGGACAACAACTTTTGGGGTCCAATTTCCTTGGGAAAATTCAAAAATTTGGGACTAAAAAATCATTTTTGTGGAAAATTTTTTTTTTTTTTTCACACCCAGGCTTTATAAACTTTTGTGAAACACTTGAGGGTTCAAAGTGCTCACAACAGATCTAGATAAGTACCTTAGGGGGTCTAGTTTCCAAAATGGTGTCACTTGTGGGGGGTTTCCACTGTTTAGGCGCATCAGGGGCTCTCCAAACGCGACATGGCATCCAATCTAAATTCCAGCCAATTTTAGTTTGAAAAAGTCAAACGTCGCTCCTTCCCTTACGAGCTCTGCCGTGTGCCCAAACAGTGGTTTTCCCCCACATATGGGGTATTGGCGTACTCAGGAGAAATTGCATAACAACCTTATCTGTCCATTTTCTCCTTTTACCCTTGTGAAAATAAAAAAAAGTTTGTAAAAGATCATTTTTGTGGCTAAAAAGTAAAATATTCATTTTTTCCTTCCACGTTGCTTTAGTTACTGTGAAGCACCTGAAGGGTTAATAAACTTCTTGAATGTGGTTTTGAGTACCTTGAGGGGTGCAGTTTTTAGAATGGTGTCACTTTTGGGTATTTTCTGCCATATAGACCCCTCAAAGTGACTTCAAATGTGAGGTGGTCCCTAAAAAAAAATGGCTTTGTAAATTTTGTTGTAAAAATGAGAAATCGCTGGTCAACTTTTAACCCTTATAACTTCCTAACAAAAAAAAATTTTGGTTCCAAAATTGTGCTGATGTAAAGTAGACATGTGGGAAATGTTATTTCTTAACTATGTTTTGTGTGATATATTTCTCTGTTTTAAGGGAATAAAAATTCAAAGTTTGAAAATTGCAAAATTTTAAAAATTTTCGCCATATTTGCGTTTTTTTCAAAAATAAACGCAAGTTATATCGAAGAAATTTTACCACTAACATGAAGTACAATATGTCACGAGAAAACAGTCTCAGAATCGCGAAGATCCATTGAAGCGTTCCAGAGTTATAACCTCATAAAGAGACAGTGGTCAGAATTGTAAAAATTGGCCCGGTCATTAACGTGCAAACCACCCTTGGGGGTGAAGGGGTTAAAATCTAACTTCAAATCTGAGAAAGATAGAAAGGTTTGGGAATACAAACTTATGATGACCTTTGACACTCTTAGTGCTGGAATGAATATATCACCCGGATTCATGTCATTCTACATCAATTATGGAATCTGTGTCTCTGACCTTCTAGGGGCATCAAAACACAACACCAGACCCCAATCAGAGGGCAATAAAACTTTCTTCCTTATCTATGAACTGTTCCAATATTTATGTTCATCCCTCTGCCATAAGGACAGTTCTGCTTCACGTCACTTGTGTCACCTATTGCACTATTCCTGTGTCCTGTTGTGTATATAAATATGTGATTCTTCAGTTTTTGTTTTAGTCTTTGCCTGATGAAGAGACCTGAGTAGTCTCGAAAGCTTGCAATTTGTTACCATCTTTTCAGTTAGCCATTAAAAGGTATCAACCACTGAGGACTCTCAAGTCTAAATATTTTTCTACCTCATAAATGGACACTGGTCAGAATTGCAAAAAATGGCAAGGTCTTTAAGGTCAAAATAGGCTGGGTCATGAAGGGGTTAAGGTCAAAATAGGCCGGGTCATGAAGGGGTTAAATGACAGGTAACTGAACCTTCAGTGACCTGCCTCCTATTTTAAATACTGCTCGTGCGCATTCAATATTGTGGTCTTCAAAAAAAACATTTTTTTTGAAGACCACAATATTGTCACATAGATGACAGTGAGAAAATATGGGCCCACTCTTCTGGATGAGAATGGGACCGATTTTTTTTTTATGCACTTGTGTGAGTGAACTCTTAAAATCATAAAAATTCAAACTTCAAAATTTTGGCATATTTTAAATGTTTTTATAAAAATGATCAAATCATATC
This sequence comes from Oophaga sylvatica, assembly GCA_033576555.1. Lineage (NCBI taxonomy): Eukaryota > Metazoa > Chordata > Amphibia > Anura > Dendrobatidae > Oophaga > Oophaga sylvatica. The sequence continues at coordinate 64,705,230 of JARQOD010000002.1, read as the reverse complement.
GGCATAAATTTACCGCTAATATAAAGTACAATGTGTCGTGATAAAAGACAGTGTTGCCTGCCTGCCCAGACCTCGGACCATTTGACTATGCTTAGTCTTTTCCCTTCAGTACCACGCACCCATACCTCTGACCCTCAGCTCCTGCAGATCCGGGGACTGCCCTGGAGTAGTACTTGGCGACTTTTTACAGCCAAGCCTATCCTCACCATCATAGGCTCTACTGAAAACCAGGTAATCGCTTAGTCACGTCCCTCCAGGGTAATTCCAGCCCGTGGCGTAGTGGGTCAAACAAGTGTTACAACAAGATAACGCAGCATGTCTCATAAGTTTGGGAAGCTGATTTCCATTTGTTTCTGAAATAGATACAGATCATTTTCTAAGCTTCTCTGAGGTTCAGATTGGTAAAAATAATCTTTGCCCAACCAATCCTGTTATGTTTCGGTAGCTGAGGAGAAATAGCAAAAATAGCCAAAGTAGTAATACACCAGAGAGGCTGGAAACTATTGGGTTGCAGGACCCTAAACTAACAGCAACACTAGAAGTAGCCGTGGAGCGTACCTACGGTGATCCTAGACGCCTCGTCACAGCTGGAGAGATAGCTACACCTAAAGGCAGAAAGATGAAAGCTAACTGCCCCGTAGCAGAAACCCCAAAGAAATAGGAAGCCCCCAAACATGTAATGGTGGTTAGACAAGAAGAAAATACAACACAGGCAGAAAATAGAATGAGCAAACGCTGGGGCCCAATTCTGTCTAGATAGAAAAGTATAGGAAATAATTCTGACAAAAACCCAAAAAACCCTGACAAAAATACCAACACTTCTGATTAACAAAAAACCTGAGATCACTACCACCTAAATCAGATCTCTGGTGTAACACACAGCAATTCAGCAAATAAAAAGTGACACAGGAACAGAGCAAAAGTGCAAACACAAACTGAGCACAAATGCAGCGCCAGGCCCCAAAAGGGGACCAGGCTGAAGTCTACTGCAAGGCAGCAAACCAGCAAGGAAAATCCAACCAGAGGAAAAAAAACAGCAAATCACTTATCTGAATGAAAGCAGGAATGCAAGCTGAGCTCCAAGCAAAACCTGGAAGAACAATTGATTACCGGCAAGACTGATGGGAGTTCAGGTCACTTATATCAGACCATTCAGACCCAGCTGAAATCCATTCAGCAATTGGTTCATTACCCTCAGCAACCACCGGAGGGAGCCCCAGCTCCGAAGTCGCCTCCAACGTGTTCACAACAGTACCCCCCCTTGAGGAGGGGTCACCGAACCCTCACCTGCGCAACCAGGCCGATCAGGATGAGCTCGATGATAGGCACGGATCAGTCTCCTAGCATGGATGTCCGAAGCAAACACCCAAGAATTGTCCTCCTGACCATAACCTCTCCACTTAACCAAATACTGGAGTTTCCGTCTAGCAAAACGAGAATCCAATATTTTCTCAACCACATACTCCAAATTGCCCTCAACCAAAACAGGGTCGGGAGGAGCACCCATAAAAACCATTGGCTCTACAAACCTCTTCAATAAGGACTTGTGGAACACGTTATGGATCTTAAATGTCCCTGGAAGAAGCAAACGGAAGGAAACTGGATTAAGAATTTCCATGATCTTATAAGGTCCAATGAACCTTGGCTTAAATTTTGGAGATGCAACCTTCATAGGGATATTTCTTGAAGACAACCAAACCAAGTCCCCCACTTTAAACCGAGGACCATCAGTCCTATGCCGGTTGGCAAAACGCCGGGCCTTCTCTTGAGAGAGAGACAACCTCTCCACTACCTGGTCCCAAATCTGCTGCATTCGCTCCACAATAGAGTCAACCCCCAGACAGACAGAAGCCTCCGCCTGTCCTGAAGAAAATCGAGGGTGAAACCCAGAATTGCAGAAAAATGGAGACATCAAGGTGGCAGAGCTAGCCCTATTATTAAGAGCAAACTCAGCCAAAGGCAAAAAAGAGACCCAGTCATCTTGATCAGCAGACACAAAACATCTCAAATAAGTCTCCAAGGTCTGGTTTGTTCTCTCGGTTTGTCCATTGGTCTGAGGGTGAAATGCAGAGGAGAAATACAACTGAACACCAAGTTTGGAACAAAATGTCCTCCAAAATCTGGAAACAAACTGGACTCCTCTGTCAGACACAATGTTCTCCGGAATGCCATGTAACCGAACCACGTGCTGAAAGAACAAAGGCACCAGTTCGGAGGAGGAAGGCAACTTAGGTAATGGCTCAAGATGTATCATCTTGGAAAACCTATCACAGATTACCCAGATAATGGTCATTCTCTGAGAGACAGGGAGGTCGGAAATAAAATCCATAGAAATATGGGTCCATGGCCTCTTGGGTACAGGTAATGGCATTAACAAACCACTAGAGCGAGAGCAAGGCTTGGAAAGAGAGCAAGTCCCACAGGACTGCACAAAGTCCCTGACATCACAAGACAAAGTAGGCCACCAAAAGGACCGACTCACCAAGTCTCTGGTACCAAAAATCCCAGGATGACCAGCCAACGCGGAACAATGAATCTCAGACATCACACTCTTCTTCCACTGGTCTGGGACAAACAATTTCCCAACAGGGCAGCATTCAGGTTTATCCTCCTGACACCCCTCCAGAGCCAGTCTCAAATTGGGCGAGATGGAGAAAGAACTACACCCTCTTTCAAAATAACAGCAGGATCAGATAACTCAGGAGAATCCGCAAAGAAACTCCTCGAGAGGGCATCCGCCTTAACATTCTTAGTGCCCGGAAGAAAAGAAACCACAAAATTAAAACGTGTGAAAAACAAGGCCCACCTGGCCTGTCTAGGATTAAGTCGCTTGGCTGATTCGAGATAAACCAGGTTCTTATGGTCCGTGAGGACCACCACCTGATGTTTGGCTCCTTCCAGCCAATGTCTCCACTCTTCAAAGGCCCACTTCATGGCCAATAACTCCCGATTACCCACGTCTAGTGTTGAGCGATATTGCTCGATATCTAAAAATATCGTATCGAAATTGTATCGCCGATAGCACTAAATATCGTCGATATCCGATTTCGATACCGGAAGTCCCATGTAAGTCTATGGGAACAAAATATCGCAACAAAAAAAACCCTTTCTTTCGTTGTAAACACAAAATATACACACATAGAATACATATATATATATATACATGTCATTGTGACATATATATATACATATATTTATAGTTTATACACTTCTACATAGTAAAATCGACTCTAATTCAATTGCCGAGTAAAGACGTGACATACCCCATAGAAGTCGACGGGCTCGGTGCCGAGTACCCCGAAAACCTCTGGCTCTGTGCGACTCAACTTGGGCGTCACGAACAGGATTCTGTAGCTCGCTATAAGCGAGTCCTGTGTGCCTGAATTGCACTGGTTTTGTGCTTGAGAATTGCTAAAATCATCAGAGAATGTATTTGCCATTTTTCCGCCATATCTGCGTCACGACGAGGCACTGGTGAAGAAGAAGGGCGTGCTCTTCGTGGGTGTCACTCACTCAGTGGCGTGAAAACGATGGCCGCCCACTGTAAATGGTACTGCGTGCCCCACAGCTCTGGAGTTCCGCCTCCTCATCCTCCTCAGTGTGAGGAGGTCCCGCCTCCCTACAAAAGAGGGGCCCTCTCCAGATATGACACATGTGACTTGGCAGAGATGGCTAATGGACACGACGAGCAGAAGTGGGAAGGGATGTAGCAGTCAGAGCTCTCCCCCCACGGAAGCGACCCGATCGCCACGGAATCACCGTTGGGCACCCGGCCTGTAAACCCTCCTACGCTGCAAGAAGCGGAGGATACCCTGAGAGGCCTGGCCCGGCACCGGGAGGAGGTCGCCAGGATGGAAGCCAGCTGGCGTGCCCTAAAACTAAACTTGGAGCGGCGCCAATCCCTCTTACCTGAAGTGTCTGTACCGGAAGGTGAGGCACCCGTTATAGTAGAGGAGCCCTTGCAATGTGATCCGGTTGACGTTGTCGCAGTGGAGGCACCCGTTCCTGCAAAAACCGCAGCACCGTCAGCGGCACCCCAGATCCCGCTGTCTGCCCCGGTCGCTGAGACAGAAGAAGCGACACCCGTCCTCATGGAGGAGGCCGCGCAGGCACCAGAGCACTACCTGCCTGTACCGGAGCCCCGACTGTCATCTGATTTAGAGCCGTCTGCTTCCTCCGCAGGGGAGCGCCGCCAGGACTGGGGGGCGACAGGAGAGCTGCCGCAAACCGGACACTGTAAGCTGCAGTGGAGTGGTGGAGACATGGAGCAACTGGTGGAGGAGAATTACAATCGGCGTCAGGAGGAAGAGTGGAGACGTTGGGAGAAGGAAGCAGAGCGACAAAGGGAGCAGCGAGAAACCCTAAAACTTCGCCAACGTCACCTGGAGAAGGACCGGGCAGATAAGGACCGGATGAGAAAGGATAAAGGAACCCTGAGTGAGCCGCGGCGTAAGGGTGCAGTACGGAGCTTTAAATTTAAAGGTGGGTGGGGCTTCATCAAGGAGCCTGGACTTTATTTAGAAGTCTTTGTGACCCGGCGGGACGTGGAGGCTCACCTCCCAGAAGGACACCCGGGGAGGGACCTGTTGCCAGGAGACTTGGTGACTTACACCCGACACTGGGGTTACAATGGGTGGTACGCCCTAAATGTTACCAGGTGCGACCCCTACTCCCCAGTGTGTCAGGAACCTGTGAGACCCTCGAAGCCTTCAGCCTCCCACATCCAGGCCTCTGCAAAAGTGCCCACCCCACGCCGTAAATCTCTCCAGCCTCCCTCAGTGGTCTCCTCAGCAGCCCCAGCTATGGACATGATAAGTATAGCTGGCCCGTACCCGGCGCCTGTTAGGCCCCCTGGGGTTCGTACAGTCCGTGACATAGGGCTCCAGACCCGGAGAGAGATGAAAGAGGTGGCCACACAGACCCAGATAGCGGGTCACGACTTGACTGTACAGGCCACACGACGTCATCAGGTCCTGGTGGTCCTTGGTGTCTCGGATGTTTGGCAAGCACCAGAAGAGTACCAGGTGGTACCTGTAACACCCCTGCCAAAGAAGTCTAAATAACCCGGACAGGGTCCCTGTATGTAAATAAATAGTTAAATTGTTTATGTACCCGGACGGGTGAATGTTCCAAAAAAATTTTTTTAATTTAATAAAAAATAAAAAAACACAGTTTTCATTTCTTTTATTACTGTCTCATCCTGCTGCGACGCCATCGATCTCCTGTAAAAAAATGAAAAAAAAAAAAAAAGTATACCACCTGACCGACGCAGTCCATAGTAACGAGTGTCCCACGACGATCCAGCTCTGCTACATCAGAATGACAGGCAGAGCCTGTCATCCCGGCGCAGCACAGCTGGTTACCTGCTTCCCCGGCGGTGACGTCATCGGACTGACTGCTTTACGGCCGGGATTACCCTGCAGTCACTGCAGTTATCGCGAAAAAACTGCATGTGACCGCCAGGGAGAAGATAATGGCGGCCATCAAGCAGTCCAGGACGTGACCGCCGGAGATCTTCTGCCAGGTAAGTGCCGCTGACTCCTGACAGACCCGACCGACGGACACTCACAGTGACAGTGACAAATCCGATTCCGGTATTCGATAAGACGAAAATATCGAAACGAATTATCGAAAGGCCGATAGAGCTAATATCGGCCGATAGCCGATATTTGCATTATCGTATCGCTCAACACTACCCACGTCATAATTACGTTCAGTTGGAGAAATTTTTTAGAGAAGAAGGCACAAGGGTTACTCTTAGAGGTCTCTGGATCCCTTTGGGACAAAACGGCACCTGCCCCAATCTCAGAAGCATCAACCTCCACCTGAAACGGCAGAGAAACATCAGGCTGCCGTAGAACAGGAGCAGAAATGAATCTCTGCTTAAGTTCCTGAAGCGCAGAAACTGCCTCAGGAGGCCAATTCACCACATCGGAACCCTTTTTGGTCAAATCAGTCAATGGTTTACAATACCGGAGAAATTACCAATAAATTTACGATAAAAATTGGCAAAACCCAAAAATCTCTGAAGAGCCTTCAATGTTGTAGTGTTGAACCCAATCACAGATGGCCTGAACCTTGACTGGGTCCATTTCATTAACAGACAGAGACAAAATGAATCCCAGAAATGAGACCTTCTGTACGCCAAAAAGACACTTTGATCCCTTCGCATACAGTGCATTCTCTCTCAAAATCTGGAACACAGTCCGAACATGTTTCACATGAGAGTCCCAGTCGTTGGAAAAAATCAAGATATCATCCAAATAAACAATCAGAAATTTATCCACAAAATCCCTGAAAATATAATTCATTAAGGATTGGAAGACGGAAGGGGCATTAGTAAGCCCAAAAGGCATCACTAGGTACTCAAAATGCCCCTCTGGGGTATTAAACGCCGTCTTCCATTCATCCCCGTGCTTAATGCGAATAAGGTTATACGCCCCCCTGAGGTCAAGCTTGGTAAACCAACTAGCACTTTTCACTCTGGAAAATAGGTCAGAAATCAAGGGTAACGGATATTGATATTTAACAGTGATTTTATTCAGGAAGCGATAATCAATGAACCATCCTTTTTGGCCACAAAGAAAAAACCGGCGCCCAAGGGTGAGGAGGATGGTCTGATATGACCCTTCTCCAATGACTCCTTGATATAAAATCGCATAGCATCGTGTTCAGGTACAGATAAATTAAAAAGGCGACCTTTAGGAAATTTACCACCAGGCACTAACTCAATAGCGCTATCATAGCTCCTGTGAGGAGGTAAGGATGCAGACTTACTCTCACTAAACACATCAGAAAAATCGGTCAAAAAGTCAGGAACATCCTGAGACTGGGGAGAGGCAGAAAAAACAGGAGTGTCAGTATTAACACATTGGCAGCCCCAACTGGTCACAGACACAGATTTCCAATCCAAAACAGGATTATGAGTCTGTAACCAAGGGAAACCCAGTACAATAATGTCATGCAGATTATGCAATACCAGAAATTTGCAACTCTCCTGATGATCTGGTTCAACCCTCATTATCACCTGAGTAGAAAACTGGGGTTTATTCTCCGCCAAAGGGGTAGAATCAATGCCCAGTAAAGGAATAGACTTCCGCATGGGTATCATGGGAAACCCACAATGTTTGGCAAAGTCAAAATCCATCAGATAAATAGCTGCTCCTGAATCAACAAAAGCCTGAGCCGAAAATGTGGACAGAGAGCAAATCAGGGTAACAGTCAACAGAAATTTAGTCTGAACACTACCCAAGACAATTGAGCGCGCAAAACGTCTTCCCCGCTTAGGGCAGACGGAAATAGCATGAGAAGCGTCACCACAGTAGAAACATAACCCATTGCTCTTTCGAAACTCATGACGCTGCGCCCCAGAAGTAACTCCATCACACTGCATGGGCTCAGGAGCTGGCTCACAAAGCAACACTATCTCACGCATACCTCTGCGCTCACGCAAACGTCTGTCAATTTGAATAGCCAAAGACATAAAATCATTGAGACCAGAGGGAAGAGGGAATCCCACCATAATGTCCTTTACATTTTCTGACAGACCCTTCCGAAAAAGGGCTGCCAAAGCATCGTCATTCCGTTTGGTCATGACTGCCCACTTTCGGAATTTCTGACAGTACAGCTCAGCGTCTTTATGACCCTGATTTAATGCCAACAAGGTCTTTTCAGCTTGATCAGTGACATTAGGTTCATCGTACAATAACCCAGAGCCTGAAAAAATACATCAATATCATTCAAAACAGGATCCCCAGGTGTCAGGGAAAAAGCCAAATCCTGAGGGTCGCCGCGCTGCAGAGAGATGACAATTTGAACCTGCTGTGCCGCGTTCCCTGAGGACTTAGGCTTCAAGGCAAAAAACAATTTACAGTTATTTTTGAAATTCAGAAATTTAGACCGATCCCCCAAAAATAAATCTGGTATGGGGATCATAGGTTCCACAACCGGCAACCTAGCACGATAGGTAGCAATACTCTGAACCTCAGCGGCAAGCCGCTCCTCACGGCCAGACAACTGTGCAAACTCCATTGAGGAAAAAAAAAATTCCTCCTCAGCACCCAGAGAAAAAGAGGGAAAAATGCAACAAACAGAAAAAAAATTTCTGACAACTCCCTTTTTTCTTTTTCCTTTTTTACTATTTTTCCCTTCTGTTGAGTACCATATAATTTTCAGTTTGGCCGTTAATACTGTTATGTTTCGGTAGCTGAGGAGAAATAGCAAAAATAGCCAAAGTAGCAATACACCAGAGAGGCTGGAAACTATTGGGTTGCAGGACCCTAAACTAACCGCAACACTAGAAGTAGCCGTGGAGCGTACCTACAGTGATCCTAGATGCCTCATCACAGCCGGAGAGATAGCTACATCTAAAGGCAGAAAGATGAAAGCTAACTGCCCCGTAGCAGAACCCCCAAAGAAATAGGAAGCCCCCAAACATGTAGTGGCGGTTAGACAAGAAGAAAATACGAACACAGACAGAAAATAGAATGAGCAAACGCTGGGGCCCAATTCTGTCTAGATAGAAAAGTATAGGAAAGAATTCTGACTGCAACCCTAAAAAAAACCCTGAAAAAAATACCAACACTTCTGATTAACAAAAAACCTGAGATCACACGATCTCTACCACCTAAATCAGATCTCTGGTGTAACACACAGCAATTCAGCAAATAAAAAGTGACACAGGAACAGAGCAAAAGTGCAAACACAAACTGAGCACAAATGCAGCGCCAGGCCCCAAAAGGGGACCAGGCTAAAGTCTACTGCAAGGCAGCAAACCAGCAAGAAAAATCCAACCAGAGGAAATAAAACAGCAAATCACTTATCTGAATGAAAGCAGGAATGCAAGCTGAGCTCCAAGCAAGACCTGGAAGAACAAATGATTACCGACAAGGCTGATGGAAGTTCAGGTCACCTATATCAGACCATTCAGACCCAGCTGAAAGCCATTCAGCAATTGGTTCATAACCCTCAGCAACCACCAGAGGGAGCTCCGAAGTCGCCTCCAACGTGTTCACAACACAATCCTATCAATGTGAGTACTTAACTTTTACCCTTAATTTATTTAGGTCAACATAGTCAATATAGAGTTGCATGCTTTTTTTCTACACAGAAGAAGACAACTCTTTAGTCAAGTAGAAAGTCAGGGCTTGGATTGTTCACTCACGGTTTAAGCAGAAGGTCAGTGCTTGCTACAAACAGGAGACAATTTCAAACTCAAACTTAAATAGGCTTTATTGGCAGGACCAAAATACCTTTAGTGTTGCCAAAGCAAGGAATATAGATGTGACAGGTGAGGGGATTGCTGATTATGGGAATGGGGTGTTAGGGGCACAATTTGGGAAATAATAGTCCATTTGGGGGTTTTACTTTCCTCTCCGCTTATGACATATGTGACGTATTGGGCGGCGATCTCCATTGTTTTTTCCTCTTCCCTCAGTAGGATGCAAAGTTTCCTCTCCTCGTCCATGGATGGAAATTCCAGGTTGTGAATGGAAAGTCTCTGGAAGTGGGACGCCCTCACTGCTGAGTATTTTTTGCAGTGAAGCAGGAAGTGCGCCTTGTCCTCCAGTGCCCCCTGCTGGCAGTGCTGGCACAGTCTGTTCTTTCGTGACTTGTATGTCTGTTGGTGCTGCCCTGTTTCCACCTCTAGACTGTGGGCACTCAGCGGGTATAGACTCAGGGTCTGCCTGTCTTTGGGGTGATGTAACCTCTCCAGAGATGGGGCCAGAGTATAGTCCCTCCGCAGATAAAAGCCAGATCAGAGGTTAGAAGAACACTCAAATGTACATCTTTGCACAGACAGGAACCAAAAGAAACCTCAGACAATGAACTTTCTACATACATCCCACATACAATAATCCCTCATATCATAAAAATAGTGGCGTGCAATAAACACCTCCACTACCTTTTAGATCTGCTTCCTGACCCTTCCTTATGCTACCCCTCGCACGCCATGCGCTATATATTTATGACGCTGTGGGAAAGTGATTAACACAAACCGCCATATATTTTCGACACTTGCATTTTGTATGCTCGGGAGCTGAGCACTAATTCAGAGCTTGGCCAATCAGCAACACTCCAAAGTGGTGGCACCTTTATTAGGGTGTTCTATAGAAGCTATACTATTTTTAACCCCTTTCTGAGAGACACACTTTCATTTTTACTTTCGTTTTTTCCTTCTACTAAGAAACATAATTTGTCATTTTTGCATCTACATAGACGTTTGTTTGATGCAGGACGAGTCCCCTGGGGGCACTTGAACCTGTGGGTTTTGAGAATGCAATGATTTGATCACTTTTATTATACACTGCCATACTATAATATTTGAATGCATATACTTTTCTAAGAAATTGAAATGTATTACAGTGAAGGACTTAAAAAATAGCCCAAAGTCTAACTTCCAGTAACCTGCCTCTGTCATGGCAATTATATTCATTCATTCCTAAGCTAAAATTGCCCCACAGGGAAAATTCTGCAGGTAAGGTAAGTATGGTGGTTCTTTGCTGAAATAAAGTGCACATTGTCAAAAAACGTGAACAATATCAACTGGAACTGATAAAATATGAAAAACACTAGAGAACCGCAACTTCAGCAGATTCACCACAGGAATTCCTTTAGGGTAAAGAAGATGGAAACTGGATTGGAAGGGCCTGAATTCTAATTTGCTGCAGACTCACGAACACATCACAAATAATAATGATAACAGAATTCTTTCTGTCTTTATACTTAAGTAAGGAATGTTATCGTCTTATAGATTTTATAAGCTTCCTTTAAATTCAGAGTAGAGTTGCAAGTAGTGTTGAGCGATACTGCTCGATATCTAAAAATATCGTATCGGAATGGTATCGCCGATATCACTAAATATCGTCGATATCCGATTCCGATACCGGAAGTCCCATGTAAGTCTATGGGAACAAAATATCGCAACAAAAAAAAACCCTTTCTTTCGTTGTAAACACAAAATATACACACATAGAATACATATATATATATATATATATACTTGTCATTGTGACATATATATATACATATATTTATAGTTTATACACTTCTACATAGTAAAATAGACTCTGATTCAATTGCTGGGTAAAGCCGTGACATACCCCATAGAAGTCGACGGGCTCGGTGCCGAGTACCCCCAAAACCTCTGGCTCTGTGCGACTCAACTTGGGCGTCACAAACAGGATTCTGTAGCTCGCTATAAGCGAGTCCTGTGTGCCTGAATTGAACTGGTTTTGTGCTTGAGAATTGCTAAAATCATCAGAGAATGTATTTGCCATTTTTCCGCCATATCTGCGTCACGACGAGGCACTGGTGAACAAGAAGGGCGTGCTCTTCGTGGGTGTACACTCACTCAGTGGCGCGAAAACGATGGCCGACCACTCTAAATGGTACTGCAATGTAAGATCGTGCCCCACAGCTCTTCAGTTCCGCCTCCTCATCCTCCTCAGTGTGCGGAAACTAACACGAAGGTCCCGCCTCCCTACAAAAGAGGGGCCCTCTCCAGATGCTAATGACACATGTGACTTGGCAGAGATGGCTAATGGACACGAGCAGAAGTGTGAAGGGATGGAGCAGTCAGAGCTCTCCCCCCACGGAAGCGACCCGATCGCCACGGAACCACCGTTGGGCACCCGGCCTGGAAACCCTCCTACACTGCAAGAAGCGGAGGATACCCTAAGAGGCCTGGCCCGGCACCGGGAGGAGGTCGCCAGGATGGAAGCCAGCTGGCGTGCCCTAAAACTAAACTTGGAGCGGCGCCAATCCCTCTTACCTGAAGTGTCTGTACCGGAAGGTGAGGCACCCGTTCTAGTAGAGGAGTCCGTGCGGGCATCCCAGCCCTTGCAATGTGATCCGGTTGACGTTGTCGCAGTGGAGGCACCCGTTCCTGCAAAAAACTCTGCACCGGCAGCACCCCAGATCCCGCTGTCTGCCCCCGTCGCTGAGACAGAAGAAGCGACACCCGTCCTCATGGAGGAGGCCGCGCATTCACCAGAGGTCTACCTGTCTGTACCGGAGCCCCGACTGTCATCTGTTCCAGAGCCGGCTGCTTCCTCCGCAGGTGAGCGCCGCCAGGACTGTCGGGCGCCAGGAGAGCTGCCGCAAACCGGACATCGTAAGCTGCAGTTTGATGGTGGAGACATGGAGATGCTGGTGGAGGAGAATTACAACCGGCGTCAGGAGGAAGAGTGGAGACGTTGGGAGCGGGAAGCAGAGCGACAAAGGGAGCAGCGAGAATCCCAAAAGCTTCGGCAACGTAACCTGGAGAAGGACCGGGCAGATAAGGACCGGATGAGAAAAGATAAAGGAACCCTGTGGGAGCCGCGGCGTAAGGGTGCAGTACGGAGCTTTAAATTGAAAGGTGGTTGGGGCTTCATCCAGGAGCCTGGACTTTATTTAGAAGTTTTTGTGACCCGGCGGGATGTGGAGACTCACCTCCGAGAAGGACACCCGGGGAGGGACCTGTTGCCAGGAGACTTGGTGACTTACACCCGACACTGGGGTTACAATGGATGGTACGCCCTAAATGTTACCAGGTGCGACCCCTACTCCCCAGAGTGTCAGGAACCTGTGAGACCCTCGGAGCCTTCAGCCTCCCACATCCAGGCCTCTGCACAAGTGCCCACCCCACGCCGTAAATCTCCCCAGCCTCCCTCAGTGGTCTCCTCAGCAGCCCCAGCTATGGACATGATAACTATAGCTGGCCCGTACCCGGCGCCTGTTAGGCCCCCTGGGGTTCGTTCAGTCCGGGACATAGGGCTCCTGACCCGGAGGGAGATGAAAGAGGTGGCCACACAGACACAGATAGCGGGTCACGACTTGACTGTACAGGCCACACGACGTCATCAGGTCCTGGTGGTCCTTGGTGTCTCGGATGTTTGGCAAGCATCAGAAGAGTACCAGGTGGTACCTGGAACACCCCTGCCAAAGAATTATAAATAACCCGGACAGGGTCCCTGTATGTAAATAGTTAAATTGTTGATGTACCCGGACGGGTGAATGTTCATAAAAAATTTTTTTAATTTAATAAAAAACACAACACAGTTTTCAATACTTTTATTACAGTCTCATCCTGCGACGCCATCGATCTCCTGTAAAAAAATGAAAAAAAAACCCAGCAGTATACCACCTGTCCGACGCAGTCCATAGTAACGAGTGTCCCACGACGATCCAGCTCTGCTACATCAGAATGACAGGCAGAGCCTGTCATCCCGGCGCAGCACAGCTGATTACCTGCTTCCCCGGCGGTGACGTCATCGGACTGGTTTACGGCCGGGATTACCCTGCAGTCACTGCAGTTATCGCGAAAAACTGCATGTGACCGCCAGGGAGAAGATAATGGCGGCCATCAAGCAGTCCAGGACGTGACCGCCGGAGATCTTCTGCCAGGTAAGTGCCGCTGACTCCTGACAGACCCGACCGACGGACACTCACAGTGACAGTGACAAATCCGATTCCGGTATCCGATATGACGAAAATATCGGTACTCGGAATCGAAAGCCCGATACAGCTAATATCGGCCGATACCCGATATTTGCAGTATCGTATCGCTCAACACTAGTTGCAAGATTTGCTATCAATTTTTACTGTTAAAACAGGAGTGTAGTTTAAATATTTTACATTTCTAAGTGGTACATAAAGTCACACTCCATCTGAAGCCACTGTTTGTAAAGTGAATTTTACTTTTATTATTTTTTTACTGAATGAAAAACGGAGGCCATTTAACCCCTTTGCCCCGAAGCCTGTTTTCACCTTCCTGACCAGGCCAGTTTTTATAATTCTGACCACTGCCATTTTACGAAATCATAACTCTGGAATGCTTCAATGGATTCCACTGATTCTGAGAATGTTTTTTCGTGGCATATTGTACTTCATGCTAGTGGTAAAATTTATTTGATATGACTTTCGTTTATTTGTGGAAAAAAACAAAAATTTGGCAATTTTCAAACTTTGAATTTTTATGCCCTTAAATCAGAGAGTTTTGGCACACTAAATAGTTTATAAATAACAGAATAAATCTGCACAATTTTAGAAACTTTTTTTTTTGTTAAGAAGTTACAAGGGTTAAAAGTTGACCAGCGATTTTCCCTTTTTACAACAAAATTTGCAAAACCATTTTTTTAGGGATCACCTCACATTTGAAGTGACTTTGAGGGGCCAATATGACAGAAAATACTCAAAAGTGGTACCATCATTTTCTTTTCTTTCACAAAAATTTTCCTTTAGACCTATTTTTGTTTTACTTCCACAAAGGAAACTGGAGAAAATGGACCATACAATTTGTTGTGCAATTTATCTTGAGAATGCCGTTACCCTATATGTTGGGGGGGAAATCTAATGTTTGAGTACACGGCAGGGCTCGGAAGTGAAAGAGCGCTATTTCACTTTTTGAACGTAAAATTTGTCGGCATAATTAGCGGACGCCATGTCATATTTGGAGAGCCCCTGATGTGCCTAAACAGTGGAAACCCCCCAATAAGTGACATCATTTTGGCAACTAGACACCGTTAGGGAACTTATCTAGACGTGTATTGAGCACCTTGAACCCACAGGTGCTTCACAGAAGTTTATAGCGTACAGGCGTGAAAATTTAAAAAAAAAATCACATTTTTCCAGAGAAATCTATTTTAGCTCCAAATTTTGCATTTTCATAAGGGTAAAAGGAGAGATTGCTTCATCCATCTTGTTGTGCAATTTCTCCTGAGTACACCGATACACAATATGTGGAGGAAAACAACTGTTTGGGCACACGGCAGGGCTTGGAAAGGAGGGAGCGTCATTTGACTTTTTGAAAGTAAAATTTACTGGAAAAATTTGCGGATGCCATGTCGCGTTTGAAAAGCCCCTGATGTACCTAAACAGTAGAAACCTCCCACAAGTGACAACATTTTGGAAACTAGACCCTTAGGGAACTTATCTAGATGCGTATTGAGCACCTTGAACCCACAGGTGCTTCACAGAAGTTTATAACGTTAAGCCGTGAAAATAAAAAAATAACATTTTTCACGCAAAATCTTTTTTAGATCCAAATTTTGTATTTTCACAAGGGTAACGGGAGAAAATGGACCCCAAAAATTGTTTTACAATTTCTCCTGAGTTCACCATATGTGGTTGAAAACTACTTTTGAGGCATAGTGCAAAGATCAGAAGAGAAGAAGTGCCATATTACAGTGCAGATTTTGCTGCACTGGTTTGAGTGTGCCATGTCACATTGGCAGAGCTCCCGAGGTGCCAGAACAGCAGAACCCCCCATAAATGACCCCATTTTACAAACTAAAGCTCTCAATGAATTCATCTAGGGGTGCAGTAATTTTATTAATACCACAGGTGTGTTAGCGAATTTTATAGCATTGGTCAGTGAAAAAAGAATAATTTACATTTTTACCACCAAAATTGTATAAGCCCCAAATTTTACATTTTCATACTGGGAAAACAGTAAAAATGGCACCAAAATTTGTCCCACAATTTGTGCTGAATGTAGAAATACCCCATATGTGGCTGTACATTACTGCTTAGCTATACAAAGAGACTCGGGAGGGACGGAGTGCTATTTGCCTCCTGGAGCGCAAATTTTCATAGAACAGTTTGCAGACTCCATATACATACAGAGACACTAATTGCTAGAAGAGCAGAATCCCCCTTCAAGTGACCCAATTATGGAATTTATACCCCTTTGGGAATTTATCTACAAGTATAGTGACGATTTTGACTCCATGGGCGTTTTCCAGAAACAAGCAGCAGTGGATGTTGCTGAGTGAAAACTGCCGTTGCAGTCACCAGTACATTATGCCCAGCTCATGCTTCTGGGACATGCTCTCATCACTACAGAAATGCTAAACATGTGGGCTCTCAATGTGGTTTAGGCACACTGAAGTTTAGAAGGGGGGGAGCAATAGAATTTGGGAGCGGAGAATTTGCTGAATTTCTTTTGGGGGGCAAGGAGCCATTTAGCTTTTCCAGAGCCTTTGTGCTACCAGTAACGTGGAAGGGATACCCAAAAACAATATGGACCAAAAGCAATTTTGTAAAAAGTTATATAATTTTTATTCTTCCAACAATTCATAAAAAATTAGAACAATATAATACACAATATAACAAGGGAAAAAGGCAATGCCTAGAAACCACACACAGTAAGAGGTGACAGACTGAATCAATGAATGAATACAAAAAATGCATATCACTGAGATATATCCCCAAAAATATCAATTTCCTCAGAGAGTAAAGTGCATAGTGCAAAGATCAATAAGGGGTATATATCACTAACAATATAATGGGTGTAATCACTATGAATCTATCATGCAGAGTATAACCTCAATAGATAAAATGCATAATACATCAATGTGGGAAATATTCAATGCATACCACTCGTGGAAGCCAACTATATTTCTGTTAACAGATGATGAACCTGAGTGGGGACTTGCTTTTTGTGGATTTATCATGCTGCTGCGATGCCGGTAGGTGCAGGCTCCACAAGATGGCAGTAGAGTGGAAGCAGGACTGCACCTAAACAGAGCTGGCCTGCAGTGCAGCAGCAAGGCTACGACAGGTGGCAGCAGAATAGTCAGACAAGCCGGGTCAAATCCTAGACCGTAGCGCAGTACCAAAGGAAAAAGCAAACTCACGGTCAGAGACAAGCCAGGGAATCAGCAACGGTCGGAAGTGGATAAGACAAAGACAAAAGACAGAAGCAGGTCAGTATACAAGCCAAGTCATAACCAGGGAATCAGTACACTAAAGGGAAACACTGAGTCAGGACAGGAATGGGGGAGAACAGAGACACGGGATCAGATAGCAAACGTAGCAGGACCAATCAGAGCAATCAGAGTCAGCTACAGCAGTCCTAGGCAAAAACTATAACTGACATAGCCTGCAGAAAGCAGCGACGATAAATAGCCAACCTAAACCCAGACAGAGGCTGAGAAAGGTTAACTCTTGACATGACCAGACCGAGAAAAAAGGGAAAACAGGACTCAAAACCCAGTCCGGATCATGACAAGATTGAGATGAAGCTTTTATTGGGAACATTTTACATAAAATTTAGGATCACATTTATCCAGCGCTCTACGCTGAGCACTTACATAGGGGTTTCCATCTAAATCTCCAAGTGACGTGACTGATGAAACCCCAGATGGATCCATTCACTATAATGAGGCAGCATAGTTACTCTGGACTCCATCTGGCCTCTGTTCAGTGTTGTCCTTCTTTTCATAAGTGCACAAAACTGTGGTCGACGGCACTTTTATGCAGTTCTAAAAAGATGGACATCGCAGGATCACAGCTCCTATGGCGTCCACAGTGCCTCCAACTGCCTCATGAAAGGGAATCTTCCGCCGGGAGTTCCGTCTGAATTACGTCATTTTGAGATTTACACGGAAACCCCGGTGCAAGGGCTCAGCACAGAGCGCATGATAAATGTGCGCCAAGCCTTCCTGTGATCTTTAGGAGGCAGAATGGAACAATCAACAGCATGTGAAGAATTGGTTTTATTTATTTGTTACGCCTCGTGCGGTATAAGTGATTAGGCAGCTTTATTCTTAGGGTTGGTGCGGTTACAGCGATACCAGATTTATATCGGAATTTTATGTTTGGCTGCTGTCACACACTAAAAGATGCTTTTTATTGCGAAAATTATCGGTAGTTTCTGGATCACCACATTTTGAGAGGTATAATATTTCCATATTTCGGTCGACAGAGTCATGTGAGGGCTTGTTTTTGTGGGGCGAGCTGAGGTTCTTATTGCTACTATTTTCGGGATCATGACATTTTTTGATCGCTTTCTTTTCCGATTTTTTGGGAAACAGAATGAACAAAAACCAACAATTCAGGAATTGCTTTTTGGGTTGTTTTTTTTATACCGTTCCACATGTGGTAAAATTGGTAATGCAGCTTTACTCTTTGGGTCAGTTCGATTACAGCCAATTTATATCTTTTTTTATGTTTTGGCGCTTTTACACAATAAAAACTATTTTATAGAGAAATAATTATAATCTTTTTTCTGAGAGCTTTAACTTTTTTATTTTTCTGCTGATGAAGCTGTATGATGGCTTGTTTTTTGCGGGACAAGATGACATTTTCAGCAGCACCATTTTTATTTACATTTGTCTTCTTGATCGCGTTTTATTGCACTTTTTGTTCGGCGGTATGATGATAAAGCATTGCTTTTTGCCTCGTTTTTTATTTTTATTTTTTTACGATGTTCACTGAAGGGGTTAACTAGTGAGACAGTTTTATAGAATGGGTTGTTATGGACGCAGCAATATCAACTATATGTTTTGTTTTGTTTTTGTATTTTTTACATAAATAAATGTATTTATTGGAAAAACATTTGTTTCTTTTTTTACACTCTTTAATATTTTTTTTAAAGTTTTTTACATTGTTCCATCCTGAGACATCACTGTATGGTGTCATATTGCTGATCTGATACTCTGTACTGCACATCACATCAGCATCTGACAGGCAGGGAAAGAGGCATGTCAGCGCCTGCTCTCAGCAGGCACTCACAAGCCACCTTCCCTGCAGGACCCCATCTTTTGGCCGGGGGTCTCCATGGAGTCCATCAGCATGGATTGCATCGCATTATCCTGATGGAAGCGCGCAGGAATGAGTTCCCTGGGTGATGCTCATCTATGCTGCTGTAACTACTGACAGCGGTATCAGATGGGTTAAATTCCCACGATCGGTTCTGTGGGGTGTCAGATCTCACACAGAGCTGAAACCCGCACCTGATCGCCGCAGCACTAAGCGTGAGGCAGCATGATTGGTGTGCCGTACCTGTACTGCTGTTTGCGGGAATTCAGTTCCCGCAAAGCAGTACAGGTACGGCACATTTCGACAGGGGTTAAATTTTTATGTTTTTTTCTTTTTTTATGTGTGTAATATATATACAATACAGACCAAAAGTTTGGACACACCTTCTCATTCAAAGATTCTTCTGTGTTTTCATGACTATGAAAATTGTAGAATCACACTGAAGGCATCAAAACTATGAATTAACACATGTGAAATTATACATTACACTTTACAAAAAAGTGTGAAACAACTGAAAGTATGTCTTACATTCTAGGTTCTTCAAAGTAGCCACCTTTTGCTTTGATTACTGTTTTTCACGCAGAAAAGGTGAACGGCTGGACTCTACATGCTTGGGTCCCACCGTGAAGCATGGAGGAGGGGTGTGATGGTGTGGGGGTGCTTTGCTGGTGACGCTGTTGGGGAATTATTCAAAATTGAAGCGGTGAGCGGTCCAGCTCATCCCAAACGATTTCGATTGGGTTCAGGTCTGGTGACTGTGGAGGCCAGGTCATCTGGCGTAGCACCCCAACACTCTCCTTCTTGGTCAAATAGCCCTTACACAGCCTGGAGGTGTGTTTGGGGTCATTGTCCTGTTGAAAAATAAATGATGGTCCAACTAAACGCAAACCGGATGGAATAGCATGCTGCTGCAAGATGCTGTGGTGGCCATGCTGGTTCACTATGCCTTCAATTTTAAATAAATACCCAACAGTGTCACCAGCAAAGCACCCCCACACCATCACATCACCTCCTCCATGCTTCACGGTGGGAACCAGGCATGTAGAGTTCATCCGTTCACCTTTTCTGCGTGCAAAGCAGTAATCAAAGCAAAAGGTGGCTACTTTGAAGAACCTAGAATATAAGACATATTTTCAGTTGTTTCACACTTTTTTTTTGTAAAGTCTAATGTATAATTCCACATGTGTTAATTCATAGTTTTGATGACTTCAGTGTGAATGTACAATTTTCATAGCCATGAAAATACAGAAAAATCTTTGAATGAGAAGGTGTGTCCAAACTTTTGGTCTGTACTGTGTATATATATATATATATATATATATATATATATATATATATTACAGCTCTGGCAAAAATTAAGGGACCACTGCAAAATTTTCACTTTGTCTGACTTTTATCTTAATAGGTATATTTTTGAATAAGATGTAAATTGGTCTTTTATTCTATAAACTACTGACAACATGTCTCCAAATTTCCAAGCAATACATTATTGTATTTATTTTCAGAAAATGAGAAATGGTCAAAATAACAAAAAAAATGCAGTGCTTGCAGACCTCAACTAATGCTAAGGAAACAAGTTCATAATCATTTAGAAACAACAATACTAATGTTTTAACTCAGGAAGAGTTCAGAAATCAATATTTTGTGGAATGACCATGATTTTTAATTACAGCTTTCATGCTTCTTGTCATGCTTTCCACTTGTCTTTCACACTGCTTTTGGGTGACCTTATGCCACTCCTGTTACAAAAATTTAAGCAGTTCCTCTTTGTTTGATGGCTTATGACTATCCATCTTCCTCTTGATTACATTCCAGAGGTTTTCAATGGGGTTCAGGCTTGGAGATTGGTCTGTCCATGACAGGGATTTGATGTGGTGGTCCTTCATCCACACATTGATTGACCTAGCTGTGTGGCATGGTGCATTATCCTGCTGGAAAAAACAGTCCTCAGAGTTTGGGAACATTGCCTGACCAGAAGGAGTCAACTGTTTTTCCAGGATAACCTTGTATGCAGCTTGATTCATACGTCCTTCGTAAAGATTAACCTGCAGAATTCCAGCCTTGCTGAAGTATCCCCAGATCATCACCGATGCTCCACCAAATTTCACACTGGGTGCAAGACACTGTGGCTTGTCCGCCTCTCCAGGTCTCAGTCTAACCATTAGATGACCAGGTGTTGGGCAAAGCTGAAAACTACACTCATCAGAGTGTCCTAACTCCAGTCCTCTATTGTCCAATCCTTACGGTCTTTGGCAAACTTCAGCCTGGCTCTCCTTTGCTTCTCATTATTGAAAGGCTTTTTTCTAGATTTACATGACTTGAGCCCTGCCTCTAGGAGCCTGTTATGAATTGTTCTTTCCGTGCACTTTACCCCAGCTGCCATTTGCCATTCCTTTTGTAGGTCACTTGATGTCATCCTGCGGTTGCTGAGTGACATTCAAAGAAGATGACAGTCATTGGAGAGTCGTTTTTGCCCTCTGCCGGTCTGTAGCTTTGGTGTCCGCAATGTCTGCTGCTTGACCTTGTTGTAATGGACTGCCATCTTAGAAATTTTAAGGATGGAGGCAACATAATGCTCACTGTATCCCTCTGCTAGTAAAGCCAGAATTTAGCCCTTCTTTTCCTCATTCAAGACTTTTCTTTTCTACTCCTTTGGCATGGTTAAAAGTTATTTTTAATTCCTATTACTTTTGGGATATTACTAGCACTTGTTTTGCCATCCAGCTTGTCCTATTGTAAGAGGATTGTGAACACCACAGCAGTGTTTTTTATACTTTCCTTCGTTACATAAGATTTGGTTCAGGTGATCACCTAATCAGAAGCACATTAAGTAGAATGAGGTATACTCTGGTTGTAATTCAACTGGCACTGGAATGGAATGGCTGTCGGACATGTAGAGAAGCTGATTTTTATAAAACTGTGCAGTAGTCTCTTAATGCTTGCCAGAACTGTATATACAGTATATTGTATATATCCCCCTAAAATGGTATTGCACCATTTATTTTTCAGAGGGACCACATGAGAAACTGTGACTGTTGTGGAGGGCCAA
The DNA here is from genome assembly GCA_033576555.1 of Oophaga sylvatica. Taxonomy (NCBI): domain Eukaryota; kingdom Metazoa; phylum Chordata; class Amphibia; order Anura; family Dendrobatidae; genus Oophaga; species Oophaga sylvatica. Next base: position 64,683,653 of record JARQOD010000002.1, on the reverse strand, counting down.
ACCAATATGCTGAAATGAATTCTGCTCAATATTAATATTAGCACATTAATTATAATTATCATGTTTACATTAATATTAATTGTATCACTAAATATTGAGCAGCATTTAATCTATTAACTTGCTTCTTCTGCTTCTAATACAAGTTACGATAGAGCTCTTTCTAACCTGTATTTTTACCATTAGCAGCTAATCAAAACCATATGATTTATTGCTTTCTATAAAGTCTATATGCTCCTGTTATTCAGCTCTTGTGCCTCGACAGCTCCCCCCACACTGTATGATGCCTTCACAGACCCCCAAACAGTATGATGTCCCCACCGCCCTCCCATACTCGGTATGATACAAGAGCCCAAAGACAGAAACACAATGATTAAATATCCTGCAGTAAATAAATAAACAGCATAGTGCATGAAAATAATTTAAGCTATTTAGTTAACATGTTTTTTGATAAAAAAAAATTGCGAAAGCCATACCGCCTTGTCATGGCAACTGTAATTGGGATGGTTCTAATTCAAAAACCTTACCGTTTGACAAGTGATGTGCATGTAGATAAGGGCTGAGAGGGATTGAACCCAGCTAGTGGACGCACAGCCAAGGGAGACCACATGAATAATGCCCTGCTCAAAAGAAAGGCACCTTTATATGCACAAGAAACAATCAGACAGAAAAAAAACCAAAGGTATGAACTGGAACATAAACTATTGTGCATGCAGCACGTAAGCACATGTTCACACTAGCCACTAAACAATATGATACATATACAGTTAGGTCCATAAATATTTGGACAGAGACAACATTTATTTAATTTTGGTTCTAGACATTACCACAATGAATTTGAAACAAAACAAATCAGATGCAGTTGAAGTTCAGACTTTCAGCTTTCATTTGAGGGTATCCACATTAAAATTGGATGAAGGGTTTAGGAGTTTCAGCTCCTTAACATGTGCCACCCTGTTTTTAAAGGGACCAAAAGTAATTGGACAAATGACTCCAAGGCTATTTCATGGACAGGTGTGGGCAATCCCTTTGTTATGTCATTATCAATTAAGCAGATGAAAGGGCCGGAGTTGATTTGAGGTGTGGTGTTTGCATTTGGAAGGTTTTGCTGTGAAGGAAACATGTGGTCACAGGAGCTCTCCATGCAGGTGAAACAAGCCATCCTTAAGCTGCAAGAACAGAAAAAAAACCATCCAAGAAATTGCTACAACATTAGAAGTGGCAAAATCTACAATTTGGTACATCCTGAGAAAGAAAGAAAGCACTGGTGAACTCATTAATCCAAAAAGACCTGGGAGCCCACGGAAGACAACAGTGGTGGATGATCGCCGCATACTTTCTTTGGTGAAGAAGAACCCGTTCACAACATCAACTGAAGTCCAGAACACTCTCAGTGAAGTAGGTGTATCTGTCTCTAAGTCAACAGTAAAGAGAAGACTCCATGAAAGTAAATACAAAGGGTTCACATCTAGATGCAAACCATTCATCAATTCCAAAAATAGACAGGCCAGAGTTAAATTTGCTGAAAAACACCTCCAGAAGCCAGCTCAGTTCTGGAAAAGTATTCTATGGACAGATGAGACAAAGATCAACCTGTACCAGAATGATGGGAAGCCAAAAGTTTGGAGAAGAAAGGGAATGCCACATGATCCAAGGCACACCACATCCTCTGTAAAACATGGTGGAGGCAACGTGATGGCATGGCCATGCATGGCTTTCAATGGCACTGGGTCACTTGTGTTTATTGATGACATAACAGCAGACAAGAGTAGCCGGATGAATTCTGAAGTGTACCGGGATATACTTTCAGCCCAGATTCAGCCAAATGCTGCAAACTTGATTGGACGGCGCTTCATAGTACAGATGGATAATGACCCCAAGCATACACCCAAAGCTACACAGGAGTTCATGAGTGCAAAAAAGTGGAACATTCTTCAATGGCCAAGTCAATCACCAGATCTTAACCCAATTGAGCATGCATTTCACTTGCTCAAATCCAGACTTAAGAGGGAAAGACCCACAAACAAGCAAGACCTGAAGGCTGCGGCTGTAAAGGCCTGGCAAAGCATTAAGAAGGAGGTAACCCAGCGTTTGGTGATGTCCATGGGTTTTCCAGACTTAAGGCAGTGATTGCCTCCAAAGGATTCGCCACAAAATTTTGAAAATAAAAATATTTTGTTTGGGTTATGTTTATTTGTCCAATTACTTTTGACCTCCTAAAATGTGGAGTGTTTGTAAAGAAATGTGTACAATTCCTACATTTTATCACACATATTTTTGTTCAACCCTTCAAATTAAATGTTACAATCTGCACTTGAATTCTGTTGTAGAGGTTTCATTTCAAATCCAATGTGGTGGCATGCAGAGCCCAACTCGCGAAAATTGTGTCACTGTCCAAATATTTCTGGCCCTGACTGTATGATACCATAACCCCCCAACAAATCAAAATGCCACAACACCTTCTCAACAGTGTATGGTGGCCCCACAAGCAGTATGATGTCAGGTAGCGGTAATATTGGTATGCCAGTTTGGGAGGACAGCCACATGGTGCTGCTCGTAGGCCTCTGTTTTAAGCTTTTCGGCTGTCTCAGTCCACCGAAAACCCTGTTAGGTTCCAGGATGCAACTTCAATCCACCAAGGGGAAGAGGTGGGGGTGATTGGATGACAGATGGCCTCACTATGTCTGACTATGTCGTTATTGACTAAAGGATCTAGTAGGGTAAATTGACGCTATTTGACCTAATTCCATTCATGGAAATTACAATACAGGCAACACGTGCTACCGAGCCCACTCTATACTTCCTCAAATTAAGTTGTCAGATATTTATGTTATATTCACAGGATGTGCCTTAAATGTTTAATAAATGCAGGTGCTCTGATACCCAAACTTAACTTCAGAACGTCTTCTAAGTACCCCAGGAGCCAGATGGATGTGAAATTAATATCAGTTACTAGACAACTCATTTTACAGCCATATGACATACAGTACATGTATAATATTGGTGTTTAACTTTTAGGACGATCATATTGATTGACTAGGTTTATACTGTGTAGCTCAAATAATTTCCATAGTCCTGGAAAATCAAAATCCTGTGCAAAACTCACAGAATGCAGTAGTCTAGTCAGATTTACAGGGCAGACTAATGCAAGGAAATAGACAGATCCGGCACCCGCCCACTATATAGACAATCAGAGGGAGCTGCACACAGTGCCAGTCAATTTCTAAATTTGCGGACATGACTGGCCCAAGTTTTACAACATCTATCTGAATGTAGCATAGGAAAGAGTAGCAGATACACACTCTTCCACTGACCCGCATTAATCTGGAAAGCCCAGAATAACCTTCTAATGAGTGGTGACAAGGGACTGTGGGCACCTGCCCTATCCCTAGAACTAGGCTATCCCTGTCCCCCAGATTACCCCGGATGCTGGAGACGCCAGCATCTCGTACTTTGCGATGCTCCTATCTTAACCGCTATCTGTTCCCTTGCCCACCCAGGAAGTTTTGAGAGGGAAGTGTATTGGAAAACACTAACCACACAGACAGGGAGTTAACAGACAGAGATAAAAGAAAACTACGATCATGCAAATACACTCCCAAACAACAGGGTAGGAAACGGGAGGAATAGAATCACTAGCCAGAACCACTATCCAGAATCTTTGAAAAATCCTGGAAAACAGGAGAAGTCCCAGAAGATTGGAGAAGGGCAAATGTTGTCCCTATCTTCAAAAATGGAAAGAAGATGGAGCCAGGAAGTTACACGCCAGTGAGCCTTACTTCTATACCAGGAATGAACTTTGAACAAATTATTAAACAGAATACTATGGCCAAAGACACTAGATAATAGAGGAGGTACAGACCAAAGAATTAAAGCAGCAGACAAATTATGGATCCTGTGTGAGAAATCCAAGCAAAACAATTGATTGTACAATTATATAAAAATTGTCGCGCTAAACCCTTTGTTAATTGGTGCTACGCACAGAAAAGAACTAGCTCCTTTAAAATTACTCCTTAAAATTACTCCTTTACTCCTTCCATTCTTTTGGACTTTCTACTGGCTTTGGTACCTTTATGGACTCCTAATTTGCAACCGCGGATTGATGGATGGTTTATACTCTGGATCGCACTGTTCCTGTTTGACGGACCATTGTGGGAAGGTGGAAACTATTTACCCATACAACCAACTGCCTCTGGACACGCAGCTCTGGATCAGCACCTGGATCTGCCACTACTACGTACATTCCCCTACAGGTACATGCAACTCCTAAATGGATACCAGTAATGCGACACACCCATGGACATGAATTTAATGCAACCACTACCAGCTACAGTTCCACAATACACACAGCTTCAACCTTGTTGGTTACTGATGCAGCCATCCGTGTACAGAGGAGAACACTGGAAACAGTCAGATATGGCGCGGACTGGAGCAAAGGACAGGGACACTGATGTGCTGGTTGCCCCTAAGTCTGTCACTAAACGTGTTGTATATTCAAGGGATCGACTTCTGGAGCTGAGCAGTATGAAGGCTACTACAGCTGCGGACATACCACTTATTCCCTGTGAAGTGTGGAGACCTTTCAGAGGCTGCAGAGCAGGAAAAAAGGTGAAGTCCAGGAGAAGAAGGTTTAAACCTGCAGTCCCATCCATTATCATGGGTAATGTACGATCGCTGGGAAATAAGACGGATGAACTTCTAGCTCTGTGTAAAACCCACTTGGAGTACAAGGAATGCAGTCTCATGTGCTTCACAGAAACCTGGTTACATGGGGATGTTCCTGATTCAAGTGTTTTGATTCCAGGGTTTCACATGGTCCGGGCTGATAGAGACAAAGCTAAGTCTGGTAAGAAGAAGGGTGGTGGAGTGATATTATACATTAATAACAGATGGTGCAATCAGCGTCATATTACTGTTAAAGAAATTCACTGCACTCAAAACATTGAACTCTTAGCAGTTGGCCTCAGGCCCTACTATTTACCTAGAGAATTTTCCATTTGCATTACAGTAGTCCTGTATATCCCTCCATCCGCAAATCAAGAGGTGGCTGGGGAAGTATTGTCAGGGTGTTAGACCGCATTCAGACAAAGCACCCAAACTCGTTAACTGTAATCTCTGGGGACTTTAACAGAGCCATGATCTCAAAGACTCTTGCAAAGTTCTATCAATATGTAAAATGTGCCACAAGAGACAGCAGTATACTGGATCTCCTCTATGCGAATGTTAAAGATGCCTATTCATCATCTGCACTGCCCCCCTGGGGAAATCAGACCACAACCTCATACTATTGTCTCCATCATACCAAACTGTTGTCAGTAAACAGCCAGCCACAATAAAATTAATTAGGAAGTGGAATCCAGAGGCAGAAGAGGCTCTACGAGACTGTTTTGACCTCACAGACTGGGAGGTGATTTGCGACAGGGGAGAGCATGATAATGTAAATGATATTGTCGGGCGAGTAACGGATTATATAAATTTTTGTACTGACACTGTTGTACCAGCTAAAAAGATTCGATGTTATGCAAATAACAAGCCTTGGATTACAAAAGAATTGAAACACTTACTAAACAAGAAAAAACTGGCATTTAAAATGAAGGATACTAAGAAACTGAAATTGATACAAAGGGACTTAAAGGGGAAAATTAAGAATGCCCGTGAGGCGTTCCGAATTAAATTAGAAAATAAATTGTCACAGAACAATTCCATGGAGGTGTGGTCGGGCATGAAACAGCTAACTGGGTTTAAGGCAAAGTCGGAGCATGGGGAAGTGGATCTTCCCTGGGCTAATGAAATGAATGAGTTTTTCAACAGATTCACCAGCACAAGCACAGCGTCATCAGAAATGGGGGATGGATCTGGGAAAAGATCTGCAGCATTGACATTGGGGGATAAGCTGCCTGCCTTAACTGTCTCCCAAAGCGACGTGAGAAGACAGTTTAGCAGACTTGTTATTGGCAAAGCAGCTGGGCCTGATGGCCTCAGCCCACATGTCCTCAGAGCATGTGCCAACCAACTGTGTACTGTCTTCCAGCACCTGTTTAACTGGAGCCTTCAATCACAGGGGGTACCAGAACTGTGGAAGACCACCTGCCTGGTGCCGGTTCCTAAGACCACTTTTCCAACTTCCCTACAAGACTATCGTCCAGTGGCCTTAACATCGCATGCTATGAAGTCCTTGGAGAGAATAATACTCGCCTACTTGTGCCCGAGGGTGAGGGCCTACACTGACCCCCTGCAGTTTGCGTACCAGCAGAGATTGGGGGTGGATGATGCTGTAGGGTCTCTTGTACATACAATGCATTCGTTCTTGGACAATGATGGAACTGCAGTGCGCGCTATGTTCTTTGACTTCTCTAGTGCTTTCAATACCCTACAGCCGCTCTTACTACGTAATAAGTTGACTGCTATGGCGGTAGATGAGGGGATGGTGAACTGGATAAGTGACTACCTGACTGACAGGCCGCAGTTTGTAAGGATGGGGGAGGTGGTATCTGGCAGTGTACGGAGCAGTGTGGGAGCCCCTCAGGGTACAGTGCTGTCACCCTTCCTCTTCTCATTGTATACAGCTGACTTTCAGTATAAATCTGATTTTTGTCACCTCCAAAAATTCTCAGATGACTCCGTGATTGTAGGGGGCATTGTGGGGGCCGGGGGGAGGAGGAATATAGAAGGGTGGTTTCTGACTTTGTGGATTGGTGTCAGACTAACTGTCTAGAACTAAATGTAAAGAAAACCAAGGAGATGGTGGTGAGTTATAGAAGGAAAAAGGAAGATTACATACCAATCACCATTGCTGGCCAGGAGGTTGAGATTGTTGAGAGCTACAAATATTTGGGGGTTCACCTTGACAGTAAACTCGATTGGAGGTGTCACTCAGCTTCTTCCCCATCTGATCAGCCCGTCACTTTATTCCCCCCACCAGCACAGCCCCTCATTATATTCCCCAGTGAGCACAGCCCCTCATTTTATTTCCCCCTATGAATAGCCCCTCAAATTATTTCCCCATCTGCACAGCACATCAGTTTATTCCCTCATCTGCACATTCTCTCAAATTATTCCCCCATCTACTCAGCCCCTCATTTTACTTCCCCTTCCCCATCAGCAGAGTCCCTCATTTTATTCACCCCAGCAGTAGTCCCTCATTTTATTCCTCCATCATCACAGCCCCTCAATTTATTCCCCATCAGCACAGCCCCTTAACTCATTTTATTCCCCCTCCATCAGCACAACCTCTATCCTCATTTTATTCCCCATCTGCAGATACCCTCCCCTCATTCCCTCCCATCTGCACAGCCCCTCATTTATGCCCCCTTGCACAGCAATATTAGAATTAAACAAAAAAAAAAAAAAAGTTCATACTCACATAATCCCTGCTCCTGTCCACCATCTCCTCTTCTGTGAAGTTCAGCAGTGGACGCTGGATGGCACAATGATGATGGCACAAGCCTTAAGTGATCTGCATCTTACTGGAGATCCCGACGGAGCAGGGGAGATGACAGTTACTCTGCTTCTGTCGTGGCCGGTGCACACAGAGATTGCATTCGGTTCTGAGAGACACAAATACAATTGAGAGCAGAGAGTGAGCGACGGCTGGGGCGCAGGAGAGAGGTGAGCGGTGTCAGTGACTGAAATATCTCACCTCCGTGCCTGCGCCCCAGCCGTCACTGTGCTGAATGTTTGCAGCTGCAGGAAGATATTGAGCGACCACAGACATTCAGCTATTTTTTTTCAAAGTGCGCCCCCTTGGGTTGTCAGGAGGTGGCGCCCTATGCTGGGGCCAATCCTGCCTAACCCTCGTCCTGGCCCTGGGCCCACAGATCCCCTATGCACAGTTTGATGTCTCCACAGCTTCTCTATACAAAGTCTGATGCTCCCAGCTGCATGATTGCGCTTTGGGAAGAATGAATCACCTGAATGCTTCCCTTTAATATCTTGTACATGCACTAATTATCCTGTGCAACACTTTGGTGGTTTCTTTTGTATAATTATTGAAATGTTATGTTTTTTACTTTTATTATTCATGAATAAAGGTAAGATCAATTTGCATATACTTTTATTGTTTTTTAGTTTAGTATAATAATCCTGATTTGGACATTGGCTATATCTATATCTTTTAGGGTATGTGCCCACGATCAGGAATTGGCATTGCTTTGGACGCAGCACATGTCCGCTGCCTCCAAAGCGCTGCTGGCTATTGAACGCAGGTGAATCCGCATGTGTTCATTGAACCGTGCAGATTCACCTTGTCCATTACATTGTAGAGGTGAAATTTCTCCTGCGGAAACTCGTGTCTTTGCAAGATAAATAGATGTGCTATGGTGTGGAGAGACGCGCCGCATGTCCGTCTCCGCGGGTGAGCCGTGGGCGTCTCTGGACGCATAGTGGGTATGGGATTTATTGAAATTCCATCCACTATGCTGTAACATCTGGACGATGCAGAAGTACGCAACGTCCAACCCGCAGAGTTTACTAATCATCTGCATATACCTTTATCGGTGCTTTTACAGTTATAGGTTGTCTTGTCCTGAATAAGGTTAAATTGCCCAGACTTGAATTGGTTACATTTATCTAAAATGATTTGCGATTAAATATTGGCCCATCTAACATCAGAATTCTGTCCCAAAATGAATATTAAATCTGACTAATTTTTTTATACAGTTGATTCAAGGACTTTGCATAGGATTTTGAAGGGTTGTTCAGCACATACTATTTTGTTAAGATCTTCCTTTCTTCCTCACTTAACAAAGTGGGATGTAAACATGTTTGTACATTATGATGCTTTTGTTTTGTAACTAGCAGAGCACAATGACCTGGAACACATGCTCTAAGAACACATCTTGTGCACTAGTAATAGATATTAAAGGGTTATTCTCAAGTTGTCTCTGGAGCAGCTCACAACTCTGCAGTCTGCTTGCTTCCTGGTTTCTAGCAGAACAGACACTGCTCTTTGAGTGACAGTTCTATTGATAGCAGATCTGTAGTTTCACTAAAACTATGGGCAGCCTGAAAAAACACATGTAAAAAAACATATAAACATAAAAACACAGTTGCTTTTTTGTATTACAAAAAAAATATTAAAACACTGCTTAAACTCTGCACCACAAACACATCAAATAAGTGGGAAAATGCATAAAAAATTCAACATTTTGATATAGGAAAGATGTGTATCTTCGTACCGTGTTAGCCAGTAGATAGAAAAATATTTAGACTTGAGAGTCCTCAGTGGTTGATACCTTTTAATGGCTAACTGAAAAGATGGTAATAAATTGCAAGCTTTCGAGACTACTCAGGTCTCTTCATCAGGCTAGACTAATACAAAATCTGAAGAATCACATATTTATATACACAACAGGACACAGGAATAATGCAATAGGTAAGACAAGTGACGTGAAGCAGAACTGTCATTATGGCAGAGGGATGAACATAAATATTGGAACAGTTCATAGATAAGGAGAAAAATATTTAGACTTGAGAGTCCTCAGTGGTTGATACCTTTTAATGGCTAACTGAAAAGATGGTAACAAATTGCAAGCTTTCGAGACTACTCAGGTCTCTTCATCAGGCAAAGACTAAAACAAAAACTGAAGAATCACATATTAATATACACAACAGGACACAGGAATAGTGCAATAGGTAAGACAAGTGACGTGAAGCAGAACTGTCATTATGGCAGAGGGATGAACATAAATATTGGAACAGTTCATAGATAAGGAGAGAAAGTTTTATTGCCCTCTGATTGGGGTCTGGTGTTGTGTTTTGATGCCCCTAGAAGGTCAGAGACGCAGATTCCTTAATTGATATAGAATGACATGAATCCGTGTGATATATTCATTCCAGCACTAAGAGTGTCAAAGGTCATCATGAGCTTATATTCCCAAACCTTTCTATCTTTCTCAGATTTGAAGTTAGATTTTAATACCAGTAATTCCATAAAAAAAAAGAATGGATTTACCTGTGGAGAAAAAAGAATGGATTTACCTGTGGCAAAACACTTTTGTATGCCCGGTCATAGCATGATGGATATGGAATTACTGGTATTAAAATCTAACTTCAAATCTGAGAAAGATAGAAAGGTTTGGGAATATAAGCTCATGATGACCTTTGACACTCTTAGTGCTGGAATGAATATATCACACGGATTCATGTCATTCTATATCAATTAAGGAATCTGCGTCTCTGACCTTCTAGGGGCATCAAAACACAACACCAGACCCCAATCAGAGGGCAATAAAACTTTCTCTCCTTATCTATGAACTGTTCCAATATTTATGTTCATCCCTCTGCCATAATGACAGTTCTGCTTCACGTCACTTGTCTTACCTATTGCATTATTCCTGTGTCCTGTTGTGTATATTAATATGTGATTCTTCAGTTTTTGTTTTAGTCTTTGCCTGATGAAGAGACCTGAGTAGTCTCGAAAGCTTGCAATTTGTTACCATCTTTTCAGTTAGCCATTAAAAGGTATCAACCACTGAGGACTCTCAAGTCTAAATATTTTTCTATCTACTGGCTAACACGGTACGAAGATACACATCTTTCCTATAGATAAGGAGAGAAAGTTTTATTGCCCTCTGATTGAAGTCTGCTATTGTGTTTTGATGCCCCTAGAAGGTCAGAGAAGCAGATTCCTTAATTGATATAGAAAGACATAAATCCATGTGACACGTTCATTCCAGCACTAAGAGTGTCAAAGGTCATCATAAGTTTATATTCCCAAACCTTTCTATCTTTCTCAGATTTGAAGTTAGATTTTAATACAAGTAATTCCATATCCATCATGGACATGGATATGGAATTACTTGTAATAAAATCTAACTTCAAATCTGAGAAAGATAGAAAGGTTTGGGAATATAAACTTATGATGACCTTTGACACTCTTAGTGCTGGAATGAACGTGTCACATGGATTTATGTCTTTCTATATCAATTAAGGAATCTGCTTCTCTGACCTTCTAGGGGCATCAAAACTCAATAGCAGACTTAAATCAGAGGGCAATAAAACTTTCTCTCCTTATCTATGAACTGTTCCAATATTTATGTTCATCCCTCTGCCATAATGACAGTTCTGCTTCACGTCACTTGTCTTACCTATTGCATTATTCCTGTGTCCTGTTGTGTATATAAATATGTGATTCTTCAGATTTTGTATTAGTCTTTGCCTGATGAAGAGACCTGAGTAGTCTCGAAAGCTTGCAATTTATTACCATCTTTTCAGTTAGCCATTAAAAGGTATCAACCACTGAGGACTCTCAAGTCTAAATATTTTTCTAAAAAATTCAACAAAATACAATAATCATAGAAGATTTTTATTGAGTAGTTTGGTGCGGCCACCTGCAGAACACATGCAGAAAAAAAGCAGCAGAAAAATCGCAGCATGCCAAAAAGTCACATATAGTGCAGAAAAATACTAAAGAGCTAAATACCACAATCATACTTTCACCTAAGCTACCCCCTACCAAAAATCTTAGTACAGAAAGCAGAGCTTACCATACACAGCTGATCTACCCTCAGCCCCTAATGTTTGGGCACTACCAGAGCTGTATATTAACCTGGAGAGGCATACCTTTTATAGTTTAAAAATGAGAAAGAGATGTCACCCCAAAATCCCTTTCTCCTGTCCTTTGGTGAAAGGACGGTGAACCCAATGCATCTGTCAGGAGTCGAACCCAGTACCTCTTGTCCACTGGCCAGCAGCTCTACCATCTGAGCTATTCTGCTGGCTGCAAAGTCCCTTGCTGAACCCAGATACCATTGACTGTTCTTCCTGATTGGCTACACCTAGTGCTCTCTTGATTGGGCCTCTGATTGCCAATTACACACCCTATATAAACCTGGCCCTGTGGGTGTGTCATTGCGAGATTATTGTGCTTCCAGCCTTTAGTCAAGCTCTTTCTCCTGCTGTTCCTGCTGCTACAAACACTGCTCTCCTGTGAACTGACCTCGGCCTGCCACCTGACTACGTTATCTGCCTGCTCCTCTGCTACCGAACTGCCTTGCCTGTGTACCGACCTCCGGCTGCCACCTGACTACATTATCTGCCTGCTCCTCTACTACAAACACTGCCTTTCCTGTGTACCGACCTCCGGCTGCCACCTGACTACGTTACCTGCCTGCTCCTCTGCTACAAACACTGCTCTCCTGTGAACTGACCTCGGCCTGCCACCTGACTACGTTATCTGCCTGCTCCTCTGCTACCGAACTGCCTTGCCTGTGTACCGACCTCCGGCTGCCACCTGACTACGTTACCTGCCTCTGCTTCCCCTAGTGTTTGCAGTAACATCGGCTCCAACCCAGACGGGATTCTGACAGAATAATCTCGCGCCAAAATGGAGTCCGCTGTGAACACCCTGAGGCGGCAAGTTACGGAGCTTCAAAGTTTTTGTACTGACTCTCAAGGAAAATATGCCAAGTTACAAACTGATTTCACGGCGATACAACAGGAAGTAATTGAGCTACAAAAACAACTACTGGACGTGCGCAATTCAGGGTCCGAATCAAACGCGCGGCTGCCGCTGCCTGCAAAGTATAGTGGGGATCGCAAGCAGTACCGAGGATTCCTCAATCAATGCCGCATATACTTCCAGATGCAACCTGCTCCCTTTACCAGTGAGAGGAAGAAAGTTTTTTTCATGATAAATCTCCTGACGGATGAAGCTCTTGCTTGGGCTTCACCTTATGTAGAAAAGGACTATGCCCTCCTTAATGACCTGGAAGCTTTCATCGCAGCTATGAATCAAGTTTTTGATGACCCAAACCGCTGTGCCACAGCAGAAACCAAATTACATAATTTGCGCCAAGGACGTCGCTCTGTTGCGGAATATACATCGGAGTTCCGTCGCTGGGAATCCAGCGGCCCAGAGAAGTCAATTTCGACGAGGGTTATCAGAACCAGTGAAAGACGAGCTTGCCAGGGTTGAGACCCCTGACCAGTTGGAGGACTTTATTCAACTATGTATCCGGATTGACCAGAGACTTACTGGAAGGAGAAAGGAGAGACTGCGAGCACTTGGGAATAGCCCTGGCTTCTCATTTTCAGCATCAGACCACCAAGAAAAGACGCAAGGCGTGTCTGAACCGATGCAGATCGACGTCATCCGAAGACCACTCTCTGCACAGGAGAAGGAGAGGTGACGTGCAGAACATCTCTGCCTCTATTGTGGGGACCCTGGACACTATGCCATCAACTGTCCTAACAAAAGGACTATAGCCTTTACCAACAACAGGTCTGCCAGCAATACGGACCTTTCTCAGCAGTCGGATTCCATCTTGCAGACTATCTCATCAGTAACGCCAGAAATAGACAAAATACATACCACATCATCTCATTTTGTAATCCCCATTCAGGTTGTAATGGGCACCCAAAAATACAATGCTCTGCCCTGTTGGATTCGGGAGCAGGAGGAAATTTTATGGACTTAAAATTTACACGTGATAATAATATTTCCAGTAGGACCAAATCCACACCAATTGAAATGGAAACTGTGGATGGATCACCTTTGTCTTCTGGACCTGTCACGCATGAGACAATCGAACTGGAGATTTGTATCAACCCGGATCATCATGAAGCTGTCAGTTTCCACCTTATTTCATCTCTGAAATTTCCGGTTATTCTAGGGATCCCCTGGTTTTCAGTCCATAACCCTTCTATCAACTGGGCATCAAGGACCATCACCTTTCCATCTGACTACTGTAAGAATAATTGTCATAAGGAACCCCCTGTTTTCCAACAAGTCCAAATCTCTGAGATTTTGCATGAGAAGGAAGAGAAACTACCACCTCAATATCAGCAGTTCTCTGATGTCTGCAGTAAGAAGAAAGCAGATCAATTACCTCCTCACCGTCCTTACGACTGTCCCATTGAATTGCTGCCAGGAGCAACCATTCCATTTGGACGGATTTACAATCTTTCCGAACCTGAATTGAAGGTATTAAGAAAGTTTCTGGATGAAAATTTAGAGAAAGGCTTTATTCGACCTTCCACATCTCCAGCTGGGGCACCCCTGTTCTTTGTTGAAAAGAAAGACTCCACTCTGCGGCCATGTATTGACTACAGAGAGATGAATAATATCACTGTCAAGAATCGCTACCCGCTACCCTTGATTCCTGAACTATTTGAGAGACTCCGTTCTGCGAAAATCTTTACGAAGCTGGATCTTAGAGGGGCTTACAACCTCATACGGATTCGCCCAGGAGATGAGTGGAAGACCGCCTTCAGAACGAGATATGGACATTTTGAATCTCTTGTTATGACCTTTGGCCTTAGCAATGCCCCAGCCACCTTTCAACATTTTATTAATGATATATTTCGAGATTTCTTGGACCAATTCGTTGTGGCTTATCTCGATGATATTCTTATATTTTCAGACACCTTGTAAGAGCATCGCAGGCACGTCCAGTTAGTCTTGGAATGAGTACAGGAGAACCATCTCTACATTAAACTTGAAAAATGTGAGTTTGAACAAACCAGTATCCAATTTCTGGGATATATCATCTCCCCAGAAGGTCTGAGCATGGATCCCGGCAAAATCAATGCTGTAGTGGACTGGCCTGTTCCAAGAAATTTAAAAGACGTCCAGCGTTTCATAGGATTTGCAAATTTTTACCGAAAATTTATAAAGAACTTTTCACGGATCATACTACCAATTACTACACTAACAAAAAAGACCAAAGCATTTTTCTGGTCTCCGGAGGCACAGGAGGCTTTTGACAAGTTGAAAACTCTTTTTACGTCTGCTCCATTGTTAGTACACCCAAATCCTGAATTGCCATTTACTGTCGAAGTGGACGCCTCGGACTCTGCAGTGGGAGCCATTCTGTCTCAGCGAGTTGGGGACAAGATGCAACTTCACCCATGTGCGTTTCTTTCCCACACCATGTCATCTGCAGAAAAGAACTATGACATTGGTAATAAATAACTGTTAGCCATTAAAGTTGCCTTCTCCGAGTGGAGACATCTTCTGGAAGGTGCCAATCACCCTGTGACTGTCCTCACGGACCACAAGAATCTTGAATTCCTCCGTACAGCAAAAAGATTGTCTGCAAGACAAGCACGATGGGCCTTATTTTTCTCAAGATTCAATTTTATAATCTCTTACCGGCCTGGTTCAAGAAATGGCAAGGCTGACGCCCTGTCCAGGATGTGTTCGGAACCTCAGGAGAGGTCTAGTAATGATGATACAATTCTAGGCCCTAAAAATTTTTTGAGAATATTGCACTCTAGAGGACTAGGTAATAGAATTAAAGATGGATATCAAGAGGACTCTTTCCTTAACCATCCTTTGGAAGACGTCGATCTTTCATTCAAAGAGGGGTTTTGGATGCAGAAACACCAAATATATGTACCTGAATCTTCTCGCCTTGAAGTCCTCAAAAGTGTCCATGATTCTAAACTGGCAGGACATCCTGGAGTTGCAAAAACACAAGACTTACTACTTCGTTTCTTTTGGTGGCCTAATTGTAGGAAGGACGTGAGGAAATATGTTTCAACCTGTTTAACATGCGCACGAAACAAGACCCCACGATCGTCTCCTCTAGGACTCTTGCAACCACTCCCAGTTCCATCCAGGCCTTGGGGATCTATTTCCATGGATTTTATTGTGGAACTACCCCCTTCCAAACAGATGACCGTCATCCTTGTCATAGTGGACCGACTCACAAAAATGGCCCACTTTATTCCAACTGAAGGAATTCCTACTGCTGAAAAAACTGCAGAACTGATGATCAAAGAGGTATTCAGGTTACATGGAATTCCTGACAGCGTGGTGTCTGACAGAGGCGTTCAGTTTACGTCAAAATTTTGGAAGAGTTTCTGTACAGCCTTGGGAGTCACGGTGAATCTTTCTACCGCTTTCCATCCTCAGTCCAATGGCCAGACGGAGAGAACGAACCAGACTTTGGAGCAATACCTCCGTTGCTTCATTTCCTATCTTCAGGATGACTGGGTGGACTATTTACCAACAGCAGAGTTTGCCTACAACAACTCCATACATAGCGCTACATCTCAAACCCCATTTTTTGCTAATTATGGAGTACATCCAGTATTTATCCCTAATCTGCCAGTGAACACTCCCATTCCTGCTGTAAATGACAGGCTTGCAAAATTACAGGAATCCCAGAAGGAATTATCAGAGATATTACTCAAGACCCAGGAAGTATATAAGGAAGCAGCAGATAAACATCGGAGAGTGCCCCCTGCTCTTCAGGTTGGAGACAAAGTTTGGCTGTCCACTAAAAACCTTAAGACACATGTGCCATCCTCCAAATTGGGTCAGAAATTCATTGGACCTTTTCAAATTTCTGCAAAAATTAACCAGGTTGCTTTTCGTTTAAAACTTCCCAACAATCTAAAGATTCATCCAGTGTTTCACATATCCTTGCTCAAACCCTTCTGTGAAAACCCGTTTACAGGAAGAATTCAGCCACCTCCTCCACCAGAAAGGATCCGTGGTGAAGAAGAATACATTGTGGATAAGATTCTGGACTCCCGAAAATTCAGAGGTAAACTGCAGTATCTGGTGCAGTGGAAGGGTTACGGACCAGAGGAAAATTCATGGGAACCAAGGGACAACGTCCATGCTCCTAGACTAACAAGAGCCTTTCATCAGAGGTACCCGGATAAGCCAGCTCCTGAGATGTCCAGAGGCCATCCTGGAAGGAGGGGAGTACTGTCAGGAGTCGAACCCAGTACCTCTTGTCCACTGGCCAGCAGCTCTACCATCTGAGCTATTCTGCTGGCTGCAAAGTCCCTTGCTGAACCCAGATACCATTGACTGTTCTTCCTGATTGGCTACACCTAGTGCTCTCTTGATTGGGCCTCTGATTGCCAATTACACACCCTATATAAACCTGGCCCTGTGGGTGTGTCATTGCGAGATTATTGTGCTTCCAGCCTTTAGTCAAGCTCTTTCTCCTGCTGTTCCTGCTGCTACAAACACTGCTCTCCTGTGAACTGACCTCGGCCTGCCACCTGACTACGTTATCTGCCTGCTCCTCTGCTACCGAACTGCCTTGCCTGTGTACCAACCTCCGGCTGCCACCTGACTACATTATCTGCCTGCTCCTCTACTACAAACACTGCCTTTCCTGTGTACCGACCTCCGGCTGCCACCTGACTACGTTACCTGCCTGCTCCTCTGCTACAAACACTGCTCTCCTGTGAACTGACCTCGGCCTGCCACCTGACTACGTTATCTGCCTGCTCCTCTGCTACCGAACTGCCTTGCCTGTGTACCGACCTCCGGCTGCCACCTGACTACGTTACCTGCCTCTGCTTCCCCTAGTGTTTGCAGTAACATCGGCTCCAACCCAGATGGGATCCTGACAGCATCCACATTAGCAATACTAAAGAGCCTGGGAAAGCTGACTACAACTAGTAATATGTGAGTGCCTGTTTAGTTTCATCAGTTTAGAGAGCTTTATCTGTAAAAATAATGACAAGTTTTTCCCATATCATATTTTTCCCAGACCATCTCTCACAGTCCTATAGACAATAAATTGAGTAGGTGAGTATGCTTGACTACCACTACATCCAGACCAGACTCTACAGTCCTGTTTTCAGGATCTATGGGGTGTAAGAGGTCAGGCGGCCATAAATCAGTAAGTTGTCTCCTATACTTAGTGTGAAGAACCACACCTTGCAGCTCGCCTGATTTCACTCATATGTTGGGGTCATGCATTACGGTCTCCTCACTTTCACCAATGGGACGTTGCACACCCCATTGGGGAGACGTGAGGTCAGCATGGCACAATTTTACACAGACACCTGCTATCCACACAGGCACAGGGTGGGCAAATGGGAGTTAGAGAGGGTGGCCCACGTGACCGCCGTCATGGCACAATACTTTCTCACAACCCTGAAAGGCTGAGAGACCCCTTTCACTAGCACCAATGAAAGCATCACAGCCTTACCAGCCAAGTTTCTTGCTAAAATAAGTAGAGTCCATTAACGGGTTTATATCTGGCCAGAAACCAGCCTTGATAGCATGTGGCGTTAAACTGAGAACATGGATGTGTGAATTCATCGATTGAGATAAAAGAGCAGCCCAAGAGTAAATTAGATTTAATTACCTTAAGGAAACACTATACAAAGCACTATATACACAATGGATATACATATACAATGGTTAGATATGAAAATACAGGTGGGGTGGTAGAACAATAAGAATAAGCAGATGATACAACAGTGGGGTACCAGTGGTTTCCAGCTTCTTCCAACACAATACACTGTGTGACCTCCCTTAGAAGAGAACAAGAGCCACAGCCTTACACAAACAATTAACCCCTTGGCCGGTCACTTCCTTTGCCGCCCCCGGGATGGTCCTAGTTTGCCTATCCTCAGGTCTGGTAGCTGAAACTCCAAAACCTAATGGGTCATAACTTCTCAACGGAATGTCAAAGGGAGTTTGTATTGGCACTATCAGCTCCGGCTGGGCCCCTGTTATGCTTGGAGACCAAATACAACTTTGTTACCTGGCTTCTACTAGCTGTTCTACGTATCTTCCCACCCCGAGGTGCTAGAACGGGTCAAGACCCCGACGGGCGTTCGGACAGTTCCCGATATCTCAAAAAATGCAACTGGTATACTGCTAGGATGTATGATTACTCCTTAAGAAATTACTGCTCCTGTATATCTGGAGGAGATCATTGAAGCAGTTAAGTAGCTTGGGCTCTTAGCAGGAGTTCATTTTGCCAAAAAGGCCTTGGTACCAGCTAGGCTGCTGGGGGTGTGAGCTTTTCCACTTGGAGCTTTTGAAGCTGAACCATCAGCTCAGCCAGGTGTCGTGCATCAGCATCACACGTTGAAGGAGGTCTATAATCTTGGACCGGATATGATACATTCGATTGTCATGAAATTATATCCCCCATATTTTTCACACTTACGATAGAAAATAACTTTTAAACTTAGTACAAACCCTTTAAGTGGTACCCACATTTTTGGTGGAATGGATCAAAGAAAAATGGTACTCAACCCACAAATGATCTATATTTTGAGTAAAATAAGCTTAGTGACTACTAAGAAAAGGAATTCTATCACTTCCTGGTAATTAAATGTTGGATGCAGCAAATTGCAGGATGTGGGTCATTATTGCAGGATCTAACATGATGACGTATGTAAACCAATTGTAAGAGTGACTTTAATGTAATCCTCTTATTAGTCACACCCTTAGGAGTTAACAGCAACGTGTCAGGGGCAAGTAAATATTTATATTGCAGAAGATGTTCTTCTAAAGCTTCTCTGTGCCTCACATATCAGCGATCCATGATTGGGCAAATATTGTAGGGACCGCAATGAAGTATTCAAGTGCTTAATAAATATATATAAACAGAGCTTTATGATTCACTGGTCACTGTGATCTGGGAGGTGTATTGTGTGCAGATGGTGAGAAAATTGGGCAATTCACAATCATGACTTTATGAATCATGGTTGTAAATGTATTTATTGTGGCACCACAGCGAGATATATCTCGCTGATACTTTTTAGATTTTGATGCCACTATCTCCTTTTCCCATTTCTGGAACTCTCCTTCCAAATCCTTATTAAACTTAATTTTAGCCTCATTGGTCATTATCTCAAAGACTTGTGCCTGCAATGAATTTATATCAGTCTCAATAGTCTGCAGTGTCGTCGTATTCGATTTGACCAGTAACTCCATGAAGCCCTTTGAACAGGTGGAGGCTAGATCCTCCCACTCCTTTCTAAATTGTTCATCCTCAGTGCTGAAGGAAGGGAACACCTGGACTCGAAGCCCTCTGGGGATTAACCCCTTAGTAAGGTACCGCTCCAGGAAAGCTTTGTTCCATCATAGGCGGGTTTTTTTGTTATATAAATGCTTAAGTCTAAACACTAGGTCATCAGTTTCTTTTGAATTTAAAACCACAACTTGCTCCTCACCAAACACTTCATCTAATTTATGCAGCCCTCTCTTAACGGCTAGGAGGTCACAGAATTTGAAAGATTTATTAGTTAGAAGTCATTACGTGGCCAATCCTCCTAGCCATTTTGGTGCGGGTGTGCAGAGACAGGGCTGTTTCCCATGTGGTTCATGTCTGGCTTGTAAAAACATTTGTCGCACTTCGATTTTTGGGGCTGCGAATGGGGGTGGGAGCCACTGGATTAGGCACTATATATCTTGTAGCACTAGCTATGTCATCTATTTGGCCACTTGTCCCTGTGGCATGAACTACGTGGGCCTTACTTCTCGTGAATTTCGTGTTAGAGTTAGGGAGCACATTCGGGACATCAATGCCGCCAGGGAGGTTGTAGACTTGAGCACTTTGAAAACAATCCCGCGACACTTCCGACTGCGCCATGGGTGTAATCCTACAGGCCTCAAATTTATCGGCATTGACCGGGGACGATGCGGCACCCGAGGTGGTGACCTCAAACGCATCTTGGCGCAGTTGGAGTGCCGATGGATTGTGACCTTGGATACAATGGCCCCCAAAGGACTAAATGAGAAGAACTCCTTTGCGTGTTTTTTGTAAGGTCACTCCGGGTTTTCCGTTTTTCTTTTGATTTTATGTATGTGCTAATTTTATTCTAATTTTTTTTTTTTTCTTTTTATGTTCACTGTTTACAGTATCATATTTATTTGTGTGATTTACCGATTTACCCACTCGCTCATGATGGATGATCGACATGGGACACATATGAAGTGCACACTCTTCTGGAGCCTGAGTAATCGACTTCGTGGTTGGACCCATTATTGGAATGGGGGTGTTTGATAGATATTCTCGATATTATCTCAAATTCCCCACGCTTCAGAATAATATCCTGAGAGGATTAATTTCTGGACATATAGGACATAGGACTGCTGGTCGTGACTCCATGTGATGATACTAGTGTTAAACTACAGTTTGGTTGCTGCTATGTTATTAATATACTGTAATATCTCAGGTTCTGACAGTGCACCGTTACTTGCGATTTTGAAGCATAGCTTTAGCCATTATATGATGTAGTTATTCCCATTGGTTTCCTCAAACATGATTTGACATGGGCTACTTTTAAATTATGATAGTGTGTTTCCGTTCCCCTTTTCCTTTTCCCCATGTTCAGATGTCCTCATTTGATGGAGGGTACTGACCACCATAGGGTATTCGTGTCTGCTCAATTTCTTATTCCCCTTTACTCACCGTTATTTTTAGAGTTAGCATCTTTTTCCCTGCCAAGTAATATAATAATTTGTCCCTTAAATTTGCCAGCACTAAAGATGGCGCTTACACATGAGCGCATGCGCATGCGGTTGGCGCAATCAGCCTCTCAAAAGACCTCCACAAGATGGCGGCGGGGTCCCTGACGTCACAGGAAGTATTCTCCTTGACCCACGCCGCCATCGGATGGTCGGATGTGACGCAGGTGCCGCTCCAATGCCTGCATTCACATGCGCCGCTACCTTATGTGTTATTTCTTACACCTGAGCGCTTGGGTATATAATCATGATTAGCATGCTTTTCCACACCGCCCCCCGAGGAAGCCTGACAAGCGAAACGTGCGTCGGGGCACGCACCTGGTGGTACATATCGTCCCACATGGGTAAGCATATTGCATTTAACTCTGCACTATCCATAGTACTTTATGGGAGACATTAATAGTAGTGCTGAGTGTTTCTTAGCCCCATGTTGTGATCTAGCTGACTCCTGTTTGGATTTTGGGAACTAGGTCCTGCTATACTTATAGTGGGACTTGGTGGTCCTTCCATTGAGGTTTGGACCTGCCTATACAATGTGGCTACTTATACCCTTTGGGTTCCATTTTCTTTTATTGGGATCTACAGCAATCACAGGGAGCTAAAAATTGTCCTTTTTCGATATGCCCCAGGTGCATTTTCTTGTTTTCTCACCTATTCATTTCCTCATCTATGTATACTGTTTGATATTTACTGTGTTTAACTAATTTTGTAATAAAAATTATATATTTTTACATATTTGTCTTTTACTGTTCTATTGTGGGCTGGCTGCTCTGTTGTGCTGTAAAAATGACAGAGTTCTGATCTAGCGGGGAGAGATCGTGTGGTCTCAGTATTTTTGCATATCAGACGTGTTGGAATTTTTCTTTGAGTTTTTGCTGGATTGCAGACAGTATTCTTTACTGTCCTGTTCTATCTAGTTCGGGCCCCAGCATTTCCTTGTGTTTGTATTTCATCTTGTCTCACCACCAATATATGTTTGGGGGATACCTATTCCTTTGGGGGCTCTACTCCAAGGCAGTTAGCTTTCCCCTTTCTCTCTTTAGTCTTAGTTAACACTCCGGCTGTGTCGAGGTGTCTAGAGCACTGTAGGTACATCTCACGGCTGCTTCTAGTTGTGCTGTCAGTTTAGGGGTCTGCAATCCGCTAGTTACCAACCTATCTGGGTGTCTAGTTGCCTAGTGTATGTTTGCTACGGTCCTCCTCAGCTACCAAATCACAACACCTATCCCTAATCCACACCATAACCCCAACTTTAGCCCCAGCCCTAATCTTAACTTTAGCCCCAACCCTAACTCTAACTTTAGCCCCAACCCTAACTCTAACTTTAGCCCCAACGCTAACCCTAACCCTAATGGGAAAATGGAATTAAATACATTTTTTAAAGGGGGGTTTGATTTACTATTAATAGCAGGTTTTTATAGCCGGTTTTTATGTTTGGCAGCTGCCACACACTAAAAGACGCTTTCTATTGCAAAAAATAGTTTTTGCATCATCACATTTTGAGAGCTATAATTTTTCCATATTTTGGCCCAGAGTCATGTGAGGTCTTGTTTTTGGTGGGACGAGTTGATGTTTTTATTGGTACCATTTTTGGGCACATGACATATTTTGATCGCTTTTCATTGCGATTTTTGGGAGGCAGAATGAACAAAAACCAGCAATTCATGAATTTCTTTTGGGGGGGGAGTCATTTATACCATTCCGCATGTGGTAAAATTGATAAGGCAGTTTTATTCCTCGGGTCCTTACGATTACAGTGATACCTCATTTATATCATTTTCTAATGTTTTGGCACTTTTATACAATAAAAACTATTTTATATAAAAATCATTATTTTTGCATCGCTTTATTCTGCGAGCTATAACTTTTTTATTTTTTTGCTGATGACGCTGTATGGCGGCTCATTTTTTGCGGGACAAGATGACGTTTTCAGCTGTGCCATGTTTATTTATATCCGTCTTTTTGATCGCGTGTTATTCCACTTTTTGTTTGGCGTTATGATGATAAAGCATTGTTTTTTTGCCTTTTTTTTCTTTTTTTAATGGGTTCACTAAAGGGGCTAACTAGTGGGACAGTTTTATAGGGCAGGTTGTTACAGATGCGGCAATAATAAATATGTGTACTTTTATTGTTTTTTTTATTTAGATAATAATAATGTGTTTATTGGGGAATTTTTTTTTTATTTAGGGATTTTTAAAAAAATATTTTTACACAGTATATATATTTTTTTACATTTTTGGATCCGGGGGCCTGCAGGGAGGATAACCTTGGAACAATGCGACCACACTTCATTGTTTTGAGGGTCTCAGGGAAGCACGCAAGGTGCCCCCTCCCTGCGCGATGCTTCCCTATGCCACCGCAACGCTGCGGTCTTGTTTGATCGCAGTGTGCCGTGGGTTAAAGTGCCGGGAGCAGTCCGTGACCACTCCTGGCACTTAGTGCCGGGTGTCAGCTGTGAGAATCAGCTGACACCTGGCCGCGCTCACCCCATGAGTGCAGCTGATTGCGTATGACATACTATCCCGTCCATGGGCATACGGGCCCAGGTCCCATGGACGGGATAGTACGTCTAATGTCAAAAAGGGGTTAAAGTGCCTAACAAAAAAGAGTCCAGAGTCCATCATAATGTCACTGTGTGGAGACAGTACCTCATGCATATCACCAAACACAAGCTGGCTTCCTCAAGGG
The DNA here is from genome assembly GCA_033576555.1 of Oophaga sylvatica. Taxonomy (NCBI): domain Eukaryota; kingdom Metazoa; phylum Chordata; class Amphibia; order Anura; family Dendrobatidae; genus Oophaga; species Oophaga sylvatica. Next base: position 64,659,781 of record JARQOD010000002.1, on the reverse strand, counting down.
TACTTTGTGCCTGATGATAGACAAGCACCCTCTGAGGAAACCATCTGTGTTTGGTAATATGTATCGGTACCCCAGAGGAATCCATCCTGTGTTTGGCGATATGTGTGATGCATGGGTACCCCTGAGGAAGTCTTCTTGCGTTTGGCGATACACATGAGATGGTGGCACACGTGAGATTTTGTAATATTCTATTTATATGTGCACTTAGATCAACACTCTGATGCACTTGATACCATATTTGTACACTTAATGAATATGAAAAGAAAATTTTCAGCTCACCCCTTAGCATCCTCAGGATAGCAGGATCCACACCATCGCACGGAGCCGCCCTGGCCTAGTGGATACAAGTCCAAACACACAGTAATCTCCAGCGATCTCAGGCAGGAAGGTGGTTATAAAAATGATTCCTTTATTTATTTTCATTAAAAGAGCATGTTACAGGTAGTGGATACCCCAGTGGATGGTAAAAAATCCGATGCGTTTCAACTCAAAGAGTCTTTAATGAATGTACAGTATTATCTTTTTTATTAGTTATATTTCTTATATTAGTATGTTTTATTCCTATTATCCGATTTTTTGTGCAGTACTATTCTCGTGTGTTTACTGTGATTTAAATTTTTTTATTTATTTGATGTATAAGAAGGATAGGTTGTTCATCATACATGTTCCACACTGTGTGCGGCGGACATTTGTTGCAGCAGGGGCAGAGATTTTGCTTTGTCGCTTCACACTTTTTTTCACTCAGCTTTTTTGTTGTTTTTTTCTTTGTAAGTAAAGCATAAGTTTTCCCATATTAGGTCTGCAGCCTGCAATGTGTTTGTTATTGCTGAAAATAAGGTCATCATTATAAACCAGTCTTAAAAATGAGAACTTACTCTTATTTGCATCATTTGCTGTAAATCTTGACACTTGAAGTTCAGATGGTCATAAGTTTCTTTTACATTATTCATTCATATGACATATGATTTTGATGTTTAAAAAAAAATAACTGCTAATTTTTCAGTGTTACTAGTTTACATCTTAGCAATGACATAATACATTTCTTAGGCCTCTTTCACACATCAGTTTTTTGCCATCAGGCGCGATCTGGCAGTTTTTAAAAAAACGGATCCGTTTTTTTTTACCGCCGGATCTGTTTTTTTCTCATTGACATGCATTAGCGCCGGATCGCACCGCATGTCATTGCGTTTAGTCAGTTTTCTGCCGGATCCGTCATAGATTTTAATTCCGGCGGCCGGACAGCACGCATCATGTAACGTCTTTTTTTCTGCCGGAAACAACGGACAGCGCCTGAAGTGGCACGTCAGGCTTGGTCATACAATACAAGTCTACGGGTGCCAGATCAGGCATAGGACTGATCCGACCACCAGACTCCGTTTTCTTCATCTATGCCTGCCTGGAAGCCGAACCAAGGTCTCTCTCTCTCTCTCTCTCTCTCAGAGCATCATTTATTTGAGCTGTCAAATTGTTATCTCCTTTGACAAGTGCAGGCTAGAATTGAGATAAAAAAAAAATATAAATCAAGTTGCAACTAATCTCCCAGTGTGTCTAGCCTCGGCAGTATAGATCGACCAGCATAAGTGTATACAGTCTATCAGCCCTTAGAATTTGTAACCTGAAACACACAGTATAAATCTGCTGGGATGACTTTCCCATAGGTGGTCTCCATCATGTCTGACAGGTGCATTCATTGAGGAAAGCAACTAAGATTGCAGAACGATAAGAACTGATGAAGTAGCTGAGGCTAACTGGTGCCTCCAGCAAGTCATGTATATAACTTCACATTCAGAACTACCTGTGATGTCATGTCTGTAACAGAATATAATTTATTCCTCCTAATTTAATTTTATGATCCGAAAGAATACTTCAGCAGTCACAAGGAAAGCATTAAAACCTGAATGTATGTAATAAAAATTAATTTTATCAACTGATATTCTCGGCATGTGTACATAACATCTTTTTCAGGAGGATTCTGCATGGAAACTTCATGGAAAAGCCCAAAAAATTAATATAAGGCACAGCAATGTAAAAACGACATTGCCATACACTTGTTCATTCTTTTGTTTCTTTTTTAACCGCTTCAGGGTTTGCAAATTGTGAAGTTGTTATAATAAGTGATGTTTTCATTCTTGAGACGGCTTTGTTTGGATACCCATCACTCTTTACTGTTGAAACAACAAGAAAAAAACGCTGGCGGCTGAGCTGCCACATAAAGCTATTGCAAAACCGCCAGTGAAGCCTAACCTAGCCACTGGTGTTTTAAAGATGTTATGTGCACATATCCTAAATGTTAGGGAGATGTGAAACTTGAGGCCTGCGGGCTGAATCTGGCCTGCCACACCATTTTATGTGGGCATAAAAAGACAGTCTCTCCACGTTCTCCGTACAGAGAGCTGATCGGAGCAGTGTGGAAGTGTGCGCTGGAGCACAAAATCTAAGATTGCACCTGCTCGCTATGCTGGCGCCACCTTCTCTACTAAGTGCTGGCAGTGCTTAGCAGAGGTGGTAGATCATTGGGGCTAAGTGGTTTTCTAAGCTGGACTTTAGGGGGCCTATTATCTCATTTGTATTAAGTAGGGGGATGATTGGAAGACTGCATTTAATACACCAGAGGGACACTACGAAAACCTTGTTATACCATTTGGTTTGACCAATGCTCCCACCATTTTTCATCATTTTGTAAACAACATTTTCTGTCATCTAGCAGGTAGATTTGTAATAGTCTATCCGGATGATATATTAATTTATTTGCTGGACCTCAAGTCTCATCAAGTAGGCAGGTCTTACAAATATTCATGGAGAATAAACTGTATGTCAAATCAGAGAAATGTATATTTTTTCCGTTCAGGAGATCCCTTTTCTGTGTTATTTATTACCATCCACCGGTTTTTGCATGGATTCTGCGAAAGTCCGGGCGGTACGGGATTGGGTTCATCCTGAAAACGTAAAAGCTTTACAAATGTTTTTGATTTTGCTAATTATTACTGAAAGTTCATCAAGCATTTTTCGGTAGTGGCCAAACCAATGACAGATATGACCAGGGAAGGGACAAACTTTTCTAAATGGTTCAGTCCAGCCAGTGTGGCATTTGCTAGCTTCAAGAGATGTTTAGCTTCTGCACCGATACTAATATCAATCAGCCGTTTATCGTGGAGGTTGACGCATTGGAGGTGGGGATTGGGGATGTATTATCACAGAGTTCATCTCCAATTAAATGGCACTCCTGTGCATACTTTTCCAATAAATTGTTGTCCACCCAGAGAAGCTGGAATTAGTAATAGAGAACTCTTGGCAATAGAGTTGGCCTTTGAAGAAAGACATCACTTTTTTTGTAACTTTTAGGCTAGGGATGAGAACATTAAGGTAAATGCATGGTCTTGTTATTTTCCTGGGGGAGGAAGTAATTACAAGCCAGTACCTATATTACAGAAAGGCATAGTTATTGCTACTGTATGTTCTGATCTGGAGAAGGATGTTGTAGAAGCTCAGGTGATGTCCCTGCTTCCTGTCCTGAAGGTAAACTGTTTGTTCCTGTGAACCTCCATCTTAGGATGTTGAGTGAACATCATAATTCGGTCCTGACTGGACACCCTAGTAGTAAAGCCACAACAGATCTTCTTAGTCATTGTTTTTGGAAGTCTAAGGTGCACCTGGATATTTGTGATTATGTATCTGTCTGCAGTACTTGTGTGCATACTAATAATCGTTTGTCCAGGGCTGTTCAACCTTAGGCAATTCCCTGTAGACCATGAACTCATTGGTCTGTAGATTTCATCACTGATCTACTCCTGAGTAGTGTTGAGCGATACTGCTCGATATCTAAAAATATCGTATCGGAATGGTATCGCCGATATCACTAAATATCGTCGATATCCGATTCCGATACCGGAAGTCCCATGTAAGTCTATGGGAACAAAATATCGCAACAAAAAAAAACCCTTTCTTTCGTTGTAAACACAAAATATACACAAATAGAATACATATATATATATATATATACATGTCATTGTGACATATATATACATATATTTATAGTTTATACACTTCTACATAGTAAAATAGACTCTGATTCAATTGCCGGGTAAAGCCGTGACATACCCCATAGAAGTCAACGGGCTCGGTGCCGAGTACCCCCAAAACCTCTGGCTCTGTGCGACTCAACTTGGGCGTCACGAACAGGATTCTGTAGCTCGCTATAAGCGAGTCCTGTGTGCCTGAATTGAACTGGTTTTGTGCTTGAGAATTGCTAAAATCATCAGAGAATGTATTTGCCATTTTTCCGCCATATCTGCGTCACGACGAGGCACTGGAGAAGAAGAAGGGCATGCTCTTCGTGGGTGTACACTCACTCAGTGGCGCGAAAACGATGGCCGACCACTCTAAATGGTACTGCAATGTAAGATCGTGCCCCACAGCTCTTCAGTTCTGCCTCCTCATCCTCCTCAGTGTGCGGAAACTAACACGAAGGTCCCGCCTCCCTACAAAAGAGGGGCCCTCTCCAGATGCTAATGACACATGTGACTTGGCAGAGATGGCTAATGGACACGAGCAGAAGTGTGAAGGGATGGAGCAGTCAGAGCTCTCCCCCCACGGAAGCGACCCGATCGCCACGGAACCACCGTTGGGCACCCGGCCTGGAAACCCTCCTACGCTGCAAGAAGCGGAGGATACCCTAAGAGGCCTGGCCCGGCACCGGGAGGAGGTCGCCAGGATGGAAGCCAGCTGGCGTGCCCTAAAACTAAACTTGGAGCGGCGCCAATCCCTCTTACCTGAAGTGTCTGTACCGGAAGGTGAGGCACCCGTTCTAGTAGAGGAGTCCGTGCGGGCATCCCAGCCCTTGCAATGTGATCCGGTTGACGTTGTCGCAGTGGAGGCACCCGTTCCTGCAAAAAACTCTGCACCAGCAGCACCCCAGATCCCGCTGTCTGCCCCCGTCGCTGAGACAGAAGAAGCGACACCCGTCCTCATGGAGGAGGCCGCGCAGGCACCAGAGGTCTACCTGTCTGTACCGGAGCCCGACTGTCATCTGTTCCAGAGCCGGCTGCTTCCTCCGCAGGTGAGCGCCGCCAGGACTGGGGGGCGCCAGGAGAGCTGCCGCAAACCGGACATTGTAAGCTGCAGTTTGATGGTGGAGACATGGAGATGCTGGTGGAGGAGAATTACAACCGGCGTCAGGAGGAAGAGTGGAGACGTTGGGAGCGGGAAGCAGAGCGACAAAGGGAACAGCGAGAATCCCAAAAGCTTCGGCAACGTCACCTGGAGAAGGACCGGGCAGATAAGGACCGGATGAGAAAAGATAAAGGAACCCTGTGGGAGCCGCGGCGTAAGGGTGCAGTACGGAGCTTTAAATTGAAAGGTGGTTGGGGCTTCATCCAGGAGCCTGGACTTTATTTAGAAGTCTTTGGGACCCGGCGGGACGTGGAGACTCACCTCCCAGAAGGACACCCGGGGAGGGACCTGTTGCCAGGAGACTTGGTAACTTACACCCGACACTGGGGTTACAATGGATGGTACGCCCTAAATGTTACCAGGTGCGACCCCTACTCCCCAGAGTGTCAGGAACCTGTGAGACCCTCGGAGCCTTCAGCCTCCCACATCAAGGCCTCTGCACAAGTGCCCACCCCACGCCGTAAATCTCCCCAGCCTCCCTCAGTGGTCTCCTCAGCAGCCCCAGCTATGGACATGATAACTATAGCTGGCCCGTACCCGGCGCCTGTTAGGCCCCCTGGGGATCGTTCAGTCCGGGACATAGGGCTCCAGACCCGGAGGGAGATGAAAGAGGTGGCCACACAGACACAGATAGCGGGTCACGACTTGACTGTACAGGCCACACGACGTCATCAGGTCCTGGTGGTCCTTGGTGTCTCGGATGTTTGGCAAACATCAGAAGAGTACCAGGTGGTACCTGGAACACCCCTGCCAAAGAATTATAAATAACCCGGACAGGGTCCCTGTATGTAAATAGTTAAATTGTTGATGTACCCGGACGGGTGAATGTTCATAAAAAATTTTTTTAATTTAATAAAAAACACAACACAGTTTTCATTACTTTTATTACAGTCTCATCCTGCGACACCATCGATCTCCTGTAAAAAAATGAAAAAAAAAAAAACAGCAGTATACCACCTGTCCGACGCAGTCCATAGTAACGAGTGTCCCACGACGATCCAGCTCTGCTACATCAGAATGACAGGCAGAGCCTGTCATCCCGGCGCAGCACAGCTGATTACCTGCTTCCCCGGCGGTGACGTCATCGGACTGGTTTACGGCCGGGATTACCCTGCAGTCACTGCAGTTATCGCGAAAAACTGCATGTGACCGCCAGGGAGAAGATAATGGCGGCCATCAAGCAGTCCAGGACGTGACCGCCGGAGATCTTCTGCCAGGTAAGTGCCGCTGACTCCTGACAGACCCGACCGACGGACACTCACAGTGACAGTGACAAATCCGATTCCGGTATCCGATATGACGAAAATATCGGTACTCGGAATCGAAAGCCCGATACAGCTAATATCGGCCGATACCCGATATTTGCAGTATCGTATCGCTCAACACTACTCCTGAGTAATATTGGTGGTGGTGAATAAATTCAGCCATCTGGTTCATTAAATTGTGCTACTTGAATTAATTAATGCTAAGACTTTGGCACAAATTTTTATATATTTTTATTAAGGAGATCATGAAATTGCATGGGATTCCCTTTGTTATTGTTTCTGACGGGGGGTTCAGTTTCTTTCTAAATTTTGGAAAGCATTTTGTGCTGACTTAGGGATTCAGCTTTTATTTTCATCCGCCTTTCATCCACAGTCTAATGGGCAAACTGAGTGAGTGAACCAGAATCTTGAGACATGTCTTAGGTGCTTTGTGTCTGAGAATCAGGAGGAGTTAGTCTCATATTTACCCTTTGCTCAGTTTGTTGTAAATAATTGTTGCCATTAATCAACTGGCAAATCTCCATTTTTCAGGGCATATAGGCTCCATTTTCAATTTTAAACATTCAATAGTAATCGTTCTTCTGAATTACCTGAGGAGAAACAGTTTTCGTCATCTATTAAAACATTATGTAGAGAGGTTCTTAATAATTTAAGGAGGATGGAGTCCAAATATAAGAGTATTTCTGATTGGAAGCCCTTGTTTGGTCCAGACCTGCCTGTGGGTGATTTGGTGTGGTTGTTCTTGAAGAAGTTGAAAGTTCCTTCTTGGAAACTATTACCCAGGTTAATTGGTCAGTATAGCATTGTTGCCTTGATCAATCCAGTGGCGTTTCGCCTTGCTCTACCTCCTACTTTCAAAATCCATAATGTATTTCATAGATCTCTTCTCAAAAAGTATATGGCCTCCTCAGAACCATCTCTACCACCACTTTCCCTGTCATTATTAATGGAAATCTGGAATTCTCGCTTAGTTCTCTGGTCCATTCAGTATTTAGTGCATTGGAAGTGTTACAATCCAGAGGAGACAATGTGGGCATGTATGCCTGATGTTCATGCGACAAGGTTGGTTTGGACCTTTCACAACTCACTTCCTGATAAACCGACTTCTGGGGGTCCAGAATCCCTCACATTTAAGTGTGACAAACATGCCAAAGAATAGGAAATAATAATAATCTTTATTTTTATATAGCGCTAACATATTCCGCAGCGCTTTACAGTTTGCACACATTATCGTCGCTGTCCCCGATGGGGCTCACAATCTAGATTCCCTATCAGTATGTTTTTGGAGTGTGGGAGGAAACCGGAGTACCCGGAGGAAACCCACGCAAACACGGGGAGAACATACAAACTCCTTGCAGATGTTGTCCTAGGTGGGATTCGAACCCAGGACTCCAGCGCTGCAAGGCTGTAGTGCTATCCACTGAGCCACCGTGCTGCCCGGAATCCGGAAAGGGGCAAACGGTTTTTCACACAACTGTTTATATGTGTGTACATATATACATGTGTTTGGATATATAAATACATACACACACACACATCATATTTTTCCGAGTATAAGACGCATTTTGTACAAGAAAAACTCTTGTTAAAAAGTTGTGCATCTCATAGTCTGAAGGCAGCTTCCTGTGACGAGTGAAAACACTGACCCCACATCCTTACTGATCACAGAGAGCTCTGCTGTCTCTCCTTCTGTCTGATACTGATCTATGTGATCGGTTCAGAGCAGGAGAGAAAGCTACCGGGACCTGAACAGAAGCTGTTGTGAACGTTCTGGAGACGACTTCTGAGCGGAGGCTCCCTCTGGTGGTTGCTGATGGTATTGAAGCTGTATTGAATAACAAGGCTTCCGCACCTGGCAGCGAGGACTGGCAATCAAGAGAGATGGACTGGGCTGATATAAGTGAGCTGCCTTACCATGATCCTAGCCGGTGATCAATTGTTGTTTCCTGGTTCATTTGGAAGTCAGCTGGTGTCTTGCCTTCGTCTGCTACTTTCAGATAAGTTATTTGCTGCTTGTTTCTATCGTGTTTGCTATTTCCATTTTTTGTCCGCACTTTTGTGGGAGGTTAGCCGGGTTCCCCTCCTGGGGCCTGTGCTACTCTGTTTTGGAGTAGCCACTGTTTATTGTTCAATTGCTCTGTCCCTGCTATTTGTGTGGCTGCGGGTTAGCCGCTTGTTCAAACCAGAGATCTGATTTAGCAGGTGGCGAGATCGTGTGATCTCAGCATTTTTGAAATCAGAAGTGTTGGAAGTTTTTCTAGGGTTTTGCTGAGTTGCAGATAGTATTCTGTCATGTCCTGTCCTATCTAGGCAGTGTTTGGCCCCAGCGTTTGCTCAATCTATTTTCTGCCTGCGTTTGTATTTCGTCTTGTCTAACCGCCATTATATGTGTGGGGGCTACCTATTCCTTTGGGGCTCTACTCCGGGGCAGTTAGCTTTCCTATTTCTATCTTTAGGTGTAGCCAGCCTCCGGCTGTGCCGAGGCGTCTAGGTCACCGTAGGCACGTTCCACGGCTGCTTCTAGTTGTGCGGTCAGTTTAGGGATCTGCAACCCATTAGTTCCCAACCTCTCTGAGTGTTCGGCTGTCTTGGCTGTTTTTTGCTCCTGTCCTCCTCAGCTACCAAATCATAACAGGAAGCTGCATGAGCGGAGCAGCTGCAGGACCTTCCCCACCAGTAATTCCAGGACTTTTAGGCCATGTGACCGATCACATGACTTGATAGTTTCTTGAGTTAATCAAGTGAAAGGTCCTGCAAATGTTCTGCTGCTGGATCCTCCAGACAAGTCCTGATCAGGAACTGCAGGATGTGGTAATGTATAGTGTGTGAGTGTGTGTATTTCCATATGTGCATGTAGTGTGCATGTAGCAGACTTGAGTATGTCTATGTGCATGTAGAAGAGCTGTGTATGTCTATATATGTATGTCTATATGGGAATATAACAGATCTGTGTATGTCTATGGACATGTAGCAGAGCTGTGTATGTCTATATTGGCATGTAGCAAAGCTGTGTATGTTTAAATGGGTATGTAACAGCTTTGTATGTCTATATGGGCATGTAGCAGAGCTGTATATATCTGCATGGGCAGGTAGCAGAGCTGTGTATGTCTATGTGTGCATGTAGCAAAGTTGTGCATGTCTATGTGTGCATGTAGCAGAGTTGTGCATGTTCATATTTGCATGTAGCAGATCTGTGTATGTCTATACAGTATGTGTATGCAGCACAGTTCTGTATGTATGTATATGGGCATATGTAGCAGAGCTGTGTGTATGCACATGTAGTAGAGCTGTGTGTCTAGATATGCACATGTAGCAGAGCTGTGTGTGTATGTATATGTGTGTTGTATGAACAGAAGTAAAGAGCGGTGGCCCAGACCCACGCAAGGCCCTCCCTCTTGTGTTTGGTGGTAATATGTGGTCTGGTCATGGTGTGGTGGTATTTGTCCCTTGTATGTGGTATTATTTGGTCCCTATGTGGTGATAATATCTGGTCTGGTCATGATATGACGGTATTTGTCCCTTACAGTTGTGCTCAAAAGTTTACATAACCTGGCAGAATTTTTGCTTTTTTGGCCTTTTTTCAGAGAATATGAATGATAACACCAAAACTTTTTCTCCACTCATGGTTAGTGGAAGGGTGAAGCTACTGTGTTTTCTCTTCTTAAATCATAATGACAACCCAAAACATCCAAATGACCCTGATCAAAAGTTCACATACCCCATTTCTTAATACCGTGTATTTCCCACTCTAACATCAATGACAGCTTGAAGTCTTTTGTGGTAGTTGTGGATGATGTTCTTTATTTTCTCAAATGGTGAAGCTGCTGACTCTTCTTGGCAAAAAGCCTTCAGTTCATGTAAATTCATGTTACAGAAAAGGTTCGGGCTCATCGCTGGAGCTGGCACCAAACGGGGAGGCGTCCTATGTCGAATATATCTGTCATTGGACGTTAAGGGGTTAATACCCTCAACCTACACTACATGCACATAATCACAGATTTAGGGAAAAAATCTTCATGGGAGTGCTTATTTTAATATTTCTATAATTAATAAAATTTGAACCACTAGTGGGCACTGACACACAGTTATGCAGAGGCGTACTGTGGGTTTAATTAAATATTAGAGGAACTAAGCATAAGCAGGCTGTATCATATTCTACATTTAGAAGCGTTCGGTTAGTTGATGTGAAGAACAAAATTAAGAGGACAGACAGTGTGAATCTAAAAGAGGGAATCAGTATAACATTGGAAAAAAAGGGAAGATGAAGATGAATCGAATATGAAATTATTACTGTGACTGCACTATTACTATCAATGTAACTATGATTGTAGGTGTTGCATATGTGCAGATTTAGTGTATGTGTGTGTGTGTGTTGTGTATACATGTGGCTATAAAAATCCTACACACCCAGCTAAAATGCCAGATTTTTGTCATGTGAAAAAATCATAGCAAAAAGAATCATTTCAAAACGTTTTCCACCTTTAATGTTGCCCATGATCTGTACAAATCCAATGAAAAACTGAATTCATTTTAAGAGGGAATATAAAAATAATAAAACTAAAATAATGTGGTTGCATAAGAGTAAACATCCTCTTATAATCTGGGTTGTAGTTGTGTCCAGAATTATTCAACTAGTACACTGCTGCCATTATTTGCAGTAATTCTGATTAACCCAATATAAACTTTCGCTGTACTAAGATATTCACAACACTTTCTTAGTTGCATTTACAATAAAAGTCATGGTCTATTAACAGCTTACAACACAGCAAAGGGATCTCATTATTGAAAGTTATCAGTCAGGAGAAGGGGACAAAAAAATTCCCAAGATATATACAACGTAACACTGTGAAGATGCTCATTAAGAAGTGTCTTACATTTGGCAAAACAGTGACATTACCTAGACCTGGACGTCCTTAAAAAAATTGATGAATTTACAAGAAGCTGCCAAGAGATCTACAACAACATTAAATTAGCTGTAAGAATTTTCGGCAAGTACTGGTTGTGTACTACATATGACAAAAATCTCCTGTAATCTTCATATGCCTGGCCTGGGGGATAGGGTGGCAAGATGGAAGCCTTTTCTTACAAAGAAAAGCATTTAAGCCCAGATATGATTTGCCAAAACCTAAATCAAGTCTGCCAAAATCATGTGGGAAAATATGTTATGGTTTGATGAGACCATAGTTAAACTTTTTGGCCATAATTCCAAAAAGAAAGTTTGGGACAAAGACAACACTGTACATCACCAGAAGTACACTATACCCACAGTGAAACAAGGTGGAGTCACAGCATTACAGTTTGGGGCTGTTTTCCACCAACTGGAACTGATGCTGTAGTCAAGATGGAGGGAATTATGGGCGGTTCTGAATTTAGTCAATCTTGCTACAAAATATTCAGTCCTTTGCTAAAAACTGAAGCTAAAGAGGAATTTACTTTTCAGCAAGAAAACCTTAAGCATACATCCAAATCAACAAAAGTATGTCTGTGCCAGAAAAGGGCCAAAGGAATTCATATTTATGCAACCACATTTTTTAGTTCTTTATTTTTCTCAAAAGATTTCAGTTTAATTTTTAATCGGTTTGTACATATTATTATATATTAAAGATGGAAAAAGTTCTGAAATAATTCTTCTTTGTATGATTTTTTTACATGACAAAAACCTGGCATTTTAACAAGGGGGAGTAGACCTTTTATATTTACTGCATGGAGTAGTGAATATAAAAAGCTAATACATACAGTAGCATGTAAAAGTTTTGGCACTCCTTGTCAAAATTACTGTTATTGTGAACTGTTAAGCAATGAAAAATATTTAAAAGGCCTAAAGTTAAAGATGACACATTTACTTTGTGTTTTTGACAAAAATACATACAGTGGGTATGGAAAGTATTCAGACCCCTTTAAATTTTGCACTCTTTGTTTCATTGCAGCCATTTGATAAATTCAAAAAAGTTAATTTTTTTTCTCATTAATGTACACTCTGCACCCCATCTTGACTGAAAAAAAACAGAAATGTAGAAATTGTATTCTAAAATTGATATAGATGTCCCCTAACTAATAGAATTACCAAAATTGGGCTACTCAGATTGCGTCACAAGTACACCTGAGTTGATGATCCTAAAAGTCAATCTTTAATCTAGCAGTAAATAGCCTGGTCAGAAAAACTCTGCCATATCAGAGTCAATAAATACTGCAAGAAGCAGCCCAAAAAAACCTAACCAAAACACAAAAAAGGGGAGGGTGTTGTGAATGTGTTAGAAATGAATTCTGAGCAGAAGCTCGCTCTGGTGGTTGCAGACAGTGCTGAACCATTCAATGAGGATTGGCAATCAGGAATTACAGACTGGCTGGATATAAGGAGGTTTCCCCCCATCATGGTTGCCGGTGATCAATTGTTCTTGTCTCAACGTTGTTTCCTGGTTCACTTGGAAGCTTGCTGAGTCTTGCCTCTTCTCCTGCTCTCAGATAAGATATTTTCTGTTTTTTGTTTTTGTGCTTTCCATTTGCATATTTCTCTGCATTTCTGTGAGCTTAGCCAGGTTTCCCCCCCGGGGGGCTTGGGCTCCTCTCAGTTCCTCTGGAGCCACTGTTATTTGTTCATTTGCCTTTTCCAGTTTTTTCAGTGGCTGCGGCTTTGTTTTGTTACACCAGAGAATTAATTTAGGTTGTAAAGGTCGTGTGATCTCAGGTGTTTTTGCAATTAGTAGCGTTGGCTTTTTTTAGGGTTTTTTTGGATTGCAGTAAGTATCCTTCCTATCCGTTTCTGTCTAGGCAGATTGGGCCCCAACGTTTGCTCATACTATTTTCTGTCTGTGTCTGTATTTCCTCTTGTCTAACCGCCATTACATGTTTGGGGGCTTCCTATGTTCTTTGGGGATCTGCTCCGGGGCAGATAGCTTTCTTCTTTCTATCTTTAGGTGTAGTTAACCTCTTAGGCTGTGACGAGGCGTCTAGGACCAACGTAGGTATGCTCCACGGCTGCCTATAGTTGTGGTGGTTAGTCAGGGCACTGCAATCCAGTAGATTCCAACCTCTCTGGGGTATTGCCGTTTTTTGCCTGCTCTCCTCAGCTACCAAATCATAACAGTATCACCGGCCAAACTGAAAATATATGGTACTCACAGAAGGGAAAAATTGTAAAAAGGAAAAAAAAAAGGGGAGTTGTCAGAGATTTTTTTTTCTCTGTTTGTTGCATTTTTTCCCTCTTTTTCTCTGGGTGCTGAGGAGGAATTTTTTTTTCTCTCTCAATGGAGTTTGCACAGTTGTCTGGCCGTGTGGATCAGCTTGTCACTGAAGTTCGGAGTATTGCTACCTATCTTGCAGGGTTGCTGGTTGTGGAGCCTAGGATCCCCATGCCGGATTTGTTTTTGGGGGATCAAGCTAAATTTTTGAATTTCAAAAATAACTGTAGGTTGTTTTTTGCCTTAAAACCTAAGTCCTCAGGGAACGCAGCACAGCAGGTTCAAATTGTCATCTCTCTCCTGCGCGGCGATCCTCAGGATTGGGCTTTTTTCCTGACACCTGGGGACCTGTTTTGAGTAATGTTGATGCATTTTTTCTGGCTCTGGGGTTATTGTACGATGAACCTAATGTCACTGATCAAGCTGAAAAAACCTTGTTGGCATTAAATCAGGGGCTTGAGGACGCTGAGTTGTACTGTCAGAAATTCCGAAAGTGGGCAGTCCTGACCAAATGGAATGATGATGCTTTGGCAGCCCTTTTTCGGAAGAGTCTGTCAGAGAATGTAAAAGATGTTATGGTGGGTTTCCCTGTTCCCTCTGGTCTCAATGATTCTATGTCATTAGCGATTCAAATTGACAGACGTTTGCGTGAGCGTAGAGGTATGCGTGGAATAGTGTTGCCTTGTGAACCAGCTTCTGAACCCATGCAGTGTGATAGAGTGGCTTCTGGGGCACAGCGTCATGAGTTTCGAAAACGCAATGGGTTATGTTTCTACTGTGGTGATGCCTCTCATGCTATTTCAGTCTGCCCTAAGCGGGGAAGACGTTTTGCATGCTCAGTTGTCTTGGGTAGTGTTCAGACTAAATTTCTGTTGACTGTTACCCTGATTTGCTCCCTGTCCACATTTTCTGCTCAGGCTTTTGTTGATTCAGGAGCAGCTATTAACCTGATGGATTTTGATTTTGCTAAATGTTGTGGGTTTCCCTTGATACCCCTACGGAAGTCTATTTGTTGTGAATGGGTTTGAGATGAGTTCTGAGCAGAGGCTCCCTCTGGTGGTTACAAGCGGTGCTAGTGAAGATTGTGAGGACTGGGAATCAGGTGTTACTGACTGGTCTTATATAAGGGAGTCATTTTCCCATCAGGGTTGCCGGTGATCAATTGTTCTGGTCTGAATCCTTCATTCCAGTTTCCCTTGCAGCCTGCTGTGTCGTGTCTGCATCTCCTGCTTACAGATAAGACTTTTGCTTCTTTTGTGTTTGTGCTATATTTTTGCATTTTGTACTGCACTTCTGTGGGGGCCTTCAGGGTCCCCTCCGGGGCTTCTGCCCTCTCAGTTTAGTTCAGCCACTGAGTTTTGTTCTTTTGCTTTTTCCAGTTTTTTCAGTGGCTGCTGTTTTGATTTTGTTACACCAGAGAACTAATTTAGGTGGTAGAGGTCGTGTGATCTCAGGTGATTTTGAAATTAGTAGAGTTGGTGCTTTTCAGGGTTTTCTGGGATTGCAGTAAGTACCCTTCCTATCCTTTTCTATTTAGATAGTTTGGGCCCCAGCGTTTGCTCATACTATTTTCTTTCTGTGTCAGTATTTCCTCTTGTCTAACCACCATTACATGTTTGGGGGCTTTCTATTATCTTTGGGGTTCTGCTTCGGGGCAGATAGCTTTCCTGTTTCTGTCTTTAGGTGTAGTTAGTTTCTCAGGCTGTGACGAGGCGTCTAGGACCAACGTAGGAACGCTCCACGGCTGCCTCTAGTTGTGGTGGTTAGTCAGGGTACTGCAATCTCATAGATTCCAACTGCTCTGGTGTATTGCCTTTTTGCCTGCTCTCCTCAGCTACCGAAACATAACAGTATCACCGGCCTAAAAAATTGAAAATATTATGGTACTCACAGAAGGGAAAAATATTGTGAAAGAAAAAAGGTTGTCAGAGTTGTCAGAGATATTTTTCTGTTTGTTGCATTTTTTTTTTTTTTTTTTTTCCCTCTGTATCTCTGGGTGCTGGGGAGGATCTTTTCTCTCAATGGAGTTTGCACAGTTGTCTGGCCGTGTGGATCAGCTTGCCACTGAGGTTCAGAGTATTGCTGCATATCTTGCTAGGTTTGCATGTTGTGGAACCTAGGATTCCCATGCCAGATTTGTTTTTGGGGGATAGAGCTAAGTTTCAGAATTTCAAAAATAATTGTAAATTGTTTTTTGCCTTAAAATCTAAGTCCTCAGGAAACGCAGCGCAGCAGGTTCAAATTATCATCTCTCTCCTGCGCGGCGATCCTCAGGATTGGGCTTTTTCCCTGATACCTGGGGATCCTGTTTTGAGTGATGTTGATGCGTTTTTTCAGGCTTTGGGGTTATTGTACGATGAGCCTAATGTCACTGATCAAGCTGAAAAAACCTTGTTGGCATTAAATCAGGGGCTTGATGACGCTGAGTTATACTGTCAGAGATTCCGTAGGTGGGCAGTCCTGACCAAATGGAATGACGACGCTTTGGCGGCCCTTTTCCGGAAGGGTCTGTCAGATAATGTAAAGGATGTTATGGTGGGATTCCCTGTCCCCTCTGGTCTCAATGATTCTATGTCATTAGCGATTCAAATTGACAGACGTTTGCGTGAGCGGAGAAGTATGCGTGGAATGGTGTTGCCTTGTGAACCAGCTTCTGAACCCATGCAGTGTGATAGAGTGGTGTCTGGGGCACAGCGTCATGAGTTTCGAAAGCGCAATGGGTTATGTTTCTACTGTGGTGATGCCTCTCATACTATTTCAGTCTGCCCTAAGCGGGGAAGACGTTTTGCACGCTCAGTTGTCTTGGGTAGTGTTCAGACTAAGTTTTTATTAACTGTCACTCTGATATGCTCTCTGTCCTCATTTTCTGCTCAGGCTTTCGTTGATTCTGGAGCAGCTATTAACCTGATGGATTATGATTTTGCTAAACGTTGTGGGTTTCCCTTGATACCCCTACAGAAGTCTATTCCCCTACTGGGGATCGATTCTACCCCTTTGGCTGAGAATAAACCCCAGTTTTCTACTCAGGTGATAATGAGGGTTGAACCTGATCACCAGGAGTGCTGCAAATTTTTGGTTCTATATAATCTGCATGACATTATCGTGCTGGGTTTCCCTTGGTTACAGTCTCATAATCCTGTTTTGCATTGGAAATCTGTGTCTGTAACCAGTTGGGGCTGCCAATGTGTTAATACCAACACTCCTGTTTTTTCTGCCTCCCCCAGGCTCAGGATGTTCCTGACTTTTTGTTTGATTTTTCTGATGTGTTTAGCGAAAGTAAATCTGCATCCTTGCCTCCCCATAGGAGCTATGACTGCGCTATTGAATTAGTGCCGGGTAGTAAATTCCCTAAAGGTCGCCTTTTTAACTTGTCTGTACCTGAACATGACGCTATGCGGTCTTATATCAAGGAATCATTGGAGAAGGGTCATATCAGACCATCCTCTTCACCCTTAGGTGCCGGTTTTTTCTTTGTGGCCAAAAAAGATGGTTTATTAAGGCCGTGTATTGATTATCGTCTCTTGAACAATATTACTGTGAAATATCAATACCCGTTACCCTTGATTTCTGACCTGTTTTCCAGGGTGAAAAACGCTACTTGGTTTACCAAGCTTGACCTCAGGGGGGCGTATAACCTTATTCGCATTAAGCACGGGGATGAATGGAAGACGGCATTCAATACCCCTGAAGGGCATTTTGAGTACCTAGTGATGCCCTTTGGGCTCACTAATGCTCCTTCCGTCTTCCAGTCCTTCATGAATGACATTTTCAGGGATTTTGTGGATAAATTTCTGATTGTTTATTTGGATGATATCTTGATTTTTTCTAATGACTGGGACTCTCATGTGAAACATGTTCGAACTGTATTCCAGATTTTGAGAGAGAATGCTCTGTATGTGAAGGGATCAAAGTGTCTTTTTGGCGTACAGAGGATCTCATTTCTGGGATTCATATTGTCCCCATCTGTTATTGAAATGGACCCGGTCAAGGTTCAGGCCATCTGTGATTGGGTCCAACCTACTTCATTAAAGGCTCTTCAGAGATTTTTGGGTTTTGCCAATTTTTATCGTAAATTTATTGGTAATTTCTCGGTTATTGTTAAACCATTAACTGATTTGACCAGAAAGGGTTCTGATGTGGTGAATTGGCCTCCTGAGGCAGTCTCTGCATTTCAGGAACTTAAGCAGAGATTCACTTCTGCTCCTGTTCTACGGCAGCCTGATGTTTCTCTGCCATTTCAGGTGGAGGTTGATGCCTCTGAAATTGGGGCAGGTGCCGTTTTGTCCCAAAAAGATCCAGAGACCTCTAAAAGTAACCCTTGTGCCTTTTTCTCTCGAAAATTTTCTCCTACTGAACGTAATTATGACGTGGGTAATCGGGAGTTGTTGGCCATGAAGTGGGCTTTTGAAGAGTGGAGACATTGGCTGGAGGGAGCCAAACATCAGGTGGTGGTCCTTACGGACCATAAGAATCTGGTCTATCTGGAATCTGCCAAGCGACTCAATCCTAGACAGGCCAGGTGGGCCTTGTTTTTCACACATTTTAATTTTGTGGTTTCCTTTCTTCCTGGCACTAAGAATGTTAAGGCGGATGCCCTCTCGAGGAGTTTCCTTGCGGACTCTCCTGAGTTATCTGATCCTTCTGTTATTTTGAAAGAGGGTGTAGTTCTTTCCGCCATCTCGCCCAATTTGAGACTTGCTCTGGAGGGGTGTCAGGAGGATAGGCCCGAGCGCTGCCCTGTTGGAAAATTGTTTGTCCCGGACCAATGGAAAAAGAGTGTGATGTCTGAGATTCATTGTTCCGCATTGGCTGGGCATCCCGGAATTTTTGGTACCAGAGACTTGGTTAGTCGGTCCTTTTGGTGGCCTACCTTGTCTCGTGATGTCAGGGAATTTGTGCAGTCCTGCGGGACTTGCTCTCGCTCCAAGCCTTGCTCTCGCTCTAGTGGTTTGTTGATGCCATTGCCTGTGCCCAAGAGACCATGGACCCATATCTCTATGGATTTCATTTCCGATCTTCCTGTTTCTCAGAGAATGACCACCATCTGGGTAATTTGTGATAGGTTTTCCAAAATGATACATCTTGTGCCATTACCTAAGTTGCCTTCCTCCTCTGAATTGGTGCCGTTGTTCCTTCAGCACGTGGTTCGTTTACACGGCATTCCTGAGAACATTGTGTCTGACAGAGGAGTCCAGTTTGTTTTTGTTCTAAACTGGGTGTTCAATTGTCTTTCTCCTCGGCATTTCATCCTCAGACCAATGGTCAAACTGAGAGAACAAACCAGACATTGGAGACTTATCTAAGATGCTTTGTGTCTGCTGATCAGGATGACTGGGTCTCTTTTTTGCCTTTGGCTGAGTTTGCTCTTAATAATAGGGCTAGCTCTGCCACTTTGATGTCTCCGTTTTTCTGTAATTCTGGGTTTCACCCTCGATTTTCTTCAGGACAGACGGAGGCTTCTGTCTGTCCAGGTGTTGACTCTGTTGTGGAGCGTATGCAACAGATTTGGGACCAGGTAGTAGAGAGGTTGTCCCTCTCTCAGGAGAAGGCCCAGCGGTTTGCTAACCGGCATAGGACTGATGGTCCTCGGTTTAAAGTGGGGGACTTGGTCTGGTTGTCCTCAAAGAATATTCCTATGAGAGTAGCATCTCCTAAATTTAAGCCTAGGTTCATTGGACCTTATAAGATCATGGAGATTATTAATCCTGTTTCTTTTCGTTTGCTTCTTCCAGGGACATTTAAGATCCATAACGTGTTCCACAAGTCCTTGTTGAAGAGGTTTGTTGAGCCAGTGGTTCCTGCTGCTGTGCCTCTGACCCTGTTTTGGTTGAGGGCAATCTGGAGTATGTGGTTGAGAAAATATTGGATTCTCGTTTTTCTAGACGGAAACTCCAGTATTTGGTTAAATGGAGAGGTTATGGTCAGGAAGACAATTCTTGGGTGTTTGCTTCGGACATCCATGCTAGGAGACTTATCCGTGCGTATCATAGAACTCATCCTGACCGACCTGGTTGCTCAAATGAGGGTTCGGTGACCCCTCCTCAAGGGGGGGGTACTGTTGTGAATGGGTTTGAGATGAGTTCTGAGCAGAGGCTCCCTCTGGTGGTTACAAGCGGTGCTAGTGAAGATTGTGAGGACTGGGAATCAGGTGTTACTGACTGGTCTTATATAAGGGAGTCATTTTCCCATCAGGGTTGCCGGTGATCAATTGTTCTGGTCTGAATCCTTCATTCCAGTTTCCCTTGTAGCCTGCTGTGTCGTGTCTGCATCTCCTGCTTACAGATAAGACTTTTGCTTCTTTTGTGTTTGTGCTATATTTTTGCATTTTGTACTGCACTTCTGTGGGGGCCTTCAGGGTCCCCTCCGGGGGCTTCTGCCCTCTCAGTTTAGTTCAGCCACTGAGTTTTGTTCTTTTGCTTTTTCCAGTTTTTTCAGTGGCTGCTGTTTTGATTTTGTTACACCAGAGAACTAATTTAGGTGGTAGAGGTCGTGTGATCTCAGGTGATTTTGAAATTAGTAGAGTTGGTGCTTTTCAGGGTTTTCTGGGATTGCAGTAAGTACCCTTCCTATCCTTTTCTATTTAGATAGTTTGGGCCCCAGCGTTTGCTCATACTATTTTCTTTCTGTGTCAGTATTTCCTCTTGTCTAACCGCCATTACATGTTTGGGGGCTTTCTATTATCTTTGGGGTTCTGCTCCGGGGCAGATAGCTTTCCTGTTTCTGTCTTTAGGTGTAGTTAGTTTCTCAGGCTGTGACGAGGCGTCTAGGACCAACGTAGGAACGCTCCACGGCTGCCTCTAGTTGTGGTGGTTAGTCAGGGTACTGCAATCTCATAGATTCCAACTGCTCTGGTGTATTGCCTTTTTGCCTGCTCTCCTCAGCTACCGAAACATAACATCTATTCCTCTACTGGAGATTGATTCTACCCCTTTGGCTGAGAATAAACCCCAGTTCTCTACTCAGGTGATAATGAGGGTTGAACCTGTTCATCAGGAGAGTTGCAAATTTTTGGTGCTGTATAATCTGCATGACATTATTGTACTAGGTTTCCCTTGGTTACAGTCTCATAATCCTGTTTTGGATTGGAAATCTGTGTCTGTAACCAGTTGGGGCTGCCAATGTGTTAATGCCAACACTCCTGTTTTTTCTGCCTCTCCCCAGGCTCAGGATGTTCCTGACTTTTTGACTGATTTTTCTGATGTGTTTAGCAAAAGTAAATCTGCATCCTTGCCCCCCCATAGGAGCTATGACTGTGCTATTGAATTAGTACCTGGTAGTAAATTCCCTAAAGGTCGCCTTTTTAACTTGTCTGTACCTGAACATGACGCTATGCGGTCTTATATCAAGGAGTCATTGGAGAAGGGTCATATCAGACCATCCTCTTCACCCTTGGGTGCCGGTTTTTTCTTTGTGGCCAAAAAGGATGGTTCATTAAGGCCGTGTATTGATTATCGTCTGTTGAACAATATCACTGTGAAATATCAATATCCGTTACCCTTGATTTCTGACCTGTTTTCCAGGGTGAAAAGTGATACTTGGTTTACCAAGCTTGACCTCAGGGGGGCGTATAACCTTATTCGCATTAAGCACGGGGCTGAATGGAAGACGGCGTTTAATACCCTAGAGGGGCATTTTGAGTACCTAGTGATGCCCTTTGGGCTCACTAATGCTCCTTCCGTCTTCCAGTCCTTCATGAATGACATTTTCAGGATTTTGTGGATAAATTTCTGATTGTTTATTTGGATGATATCTTGATTTTTTCCAATGACTGGGACTCTCATGTGAAACATGTTCGGGCTGTGTTCCAGATTTTGAGAGAGAATGCTCTGTATGTGAAGGGATCAAAGTGTCTTTTTGGCGTACAGAGGATCTCATTTCTGGGATTCATTTTGTCCCCATCTATTATTGAAATGGACCCGGTCAAGGTTCAGGCCATCTGTGATTGGGTCCAACCTACGTACTTCATTAAAGGCTCTTCAGAGATTCTTGGGTTTTGCCAATTTTTATCGTAAATTTATTGGTAATTTCTCTGTTATTGTTAAACCATTGACTGATTTGACCAAAAAGGGTTCTGATGTGGTGAATTGGCCTCCTGAGGCAGTCTCTGCTTTTCAGGAACTTAAGCAGAGATTCACTTCTGCTCCTGTTCTACGGCAGCCTGATGTTTCTCTGCCGTTTCAGGTGGAGGTTGATGCCTCTGAAATTGGGGCAGGTGCCGTTTTGTCCCAAAGAGATCCTGAGACCTCTAAAAGTAACCCTTGTGCCTTTTTCTCTCGAAAATTTTCTCCAACTGAACGTAATTATGATGTGGGTAATCGGGAGTTATTGGCCATGAAGTGGGCTTTTGAAGAGTGGAGACTTTTGCTGGAGGGAGCCAAACATCAGGTGGTGGTCCTCACGGACCATAAGAATCTGGTTTATCTGGAATCAGCCAAGCGACTTAATCCTAGACAGGCCAGGTGGGCCTTGTTTTTCACACGTTTTAATTTTGTGGTTTCCTTTCTTCCTGGCACTAAGAATGTTAAGGCGGATGCCCTCTCGAGGAGTTTCCTTGCGGACTCTCCTGAGTTATCTGATCCTGCTGTTATTTTGAAAGAGGATGTAGTTCTTTCCGCCATCTCGCCCAATTTGAGACTGGCTCTGGAAGGGTGTCAGGAGGATAAACCCGAGCGCTGCCCTATTGGGAAATTGTTTGTCCCAGACCGGTGGAAAAAGAGTGTGATGTCTGAAATTCATTGTTCCGCGTTGGCCGGTCATCCCGGAATTTTTGGTACCAGAGACTTGGTTAGTCGGTCCTTTTGGTGGCCTACTTTGTCTCGTGACGTCAGGGAATTTGTGCAGTCCTGTGGGACTTGCTCTCGCTCCAAGCCTTGCTCTCGCTCTAGTGGTTTGTTGATGCCATTGCCTGTGCCCAAGAGACCATGAACCCATATCTCTATGGATTTTATTTCCGACCTCCCTGTTTCTCAGAGAATGACCGTTATCTGGGTGATTTGTGATAGGTTTTCCAAAATGATACATCTTGTGCCATTACCTAAGTTGCCTTCCTCCTCCGAATTGGTGCCTTTGTTCCTTCAGCATGTGGTTCGGTTACACGGCATTCCTGAGAACATTGTGTCTGACAGAGGAGTCCAGTTTGTTTCCTGATTTTGGAGGACTTTTTGTTCTAAACTTGGTGTTCAATTGTCTTTCTCCTCGGCTTTTCATCCTCAGACCAATGGAGAAACTGAGAGAACAAACCAGACATTGGAGACTTATCTGAGATGCTTTGTGTCTGCTGATCAAGATGACTGGGTCTCTTTTTTGCCTTTGGCTGAGTTTGCTCTTAATAATAGGGCTAGCTCTGCCACTTTGATGTCTCCATTTTTCTGCAATTTTGGGTTTCACCCTCGATTTTCTTCGGGACAGACGGAGGCTTCTGTCTGTCCGGGTGTTGACTCTGTTGTGGAGCGTATGCAGCAGATTTGGGACCAGGTAGTGGAGAGGTTGTCCCTCTCTCAGGAGAGGGCCCAGCGGTTTGCCAACCGGCATAGGACTGATGGTCCTCGGTTTAAAGTGGGGGACTTGGTCTGGTTGTCCTCAAGAAATATCCCTATGAGAGTTGCATCTCCTAAGTTTAAGCCTAGGTTCATTGGACCTTATAAGATCATGGAGATTCTTAATCCTGTTTCCTTTCGTTTACTTCTTCCAGGGACATTTAAGATCCATAACGTGTTCCACAAGTCCTTATTGAAGAGGTTTGTCGAGCCAGTGGTTCCTATGGCTGCGCCTCCTGACCCTGTTTTGGTTGAGGGCAATCTGAAGTATGTGGTTGAGAAAATATTGGATTCTCGTTTTTCTAGACGGAAACTCCAGTATTTGGTTAAGTGGAGAGGTTATGGTCAGGAGGACAATTCTTGGGTGTTTGCTTCGGACATCCATGCTAGGAGACTGATCCGTGCATATCACAGAGCTCATCCTGACCGACAAATGAGGGTTCGGTGACCCCTCCTCAAGGGGGGGTACTGTTGTGAATGTGTTAGAAATAAATTCTGAGCGGAAGCTCCCTCTGGTGGTTGCAGACAGTGCTGAACCATTCAATGAGGATTGACAATCAGGAATTACAGACTGGCTGGATATAAGGGAGGTTTCCCCCCATCATGGTTGCCGGTGATCAATTGTTCTTGTCTCAACGTTGTTTCCTGGTTCACTTGGAAGCTTGCTGAGTCTTGCCTCTTCTCCTGCTCTCAGATAAGATATTTTCTGTTTTTTGTTTTTGTGCTTTCCATTTGCATATTTCTCTGCATTTCTGTGAGGTTAGCCAGGTTTTCCCCCCGGGGGGCTTTGGCTTCTCTCAGTTCCTCTGGAGCCACTGTTATTTGTTAATTTGCCTTTTCCAGTTTTTTCAGTGGCTGCGGCTTTGTTTTGTTACACCAGAGAACTAATTTAGGTGGTAGAGGTCGTGATCTCAGGTGTTTTTGCAATTAGTAGCGTTGGCTTTTTTTAGGGTTTTTTTGGATTGCAGTAAGTATCCTTCCTATCCGTTTCTGTCTAGGCAGATTGGGCCCCAACGTTTGCTCATACTATTTTCTGTCTGTGTCTGTATTTCCTCTTGTCTAACCGCCATTACATGTTTGGGGGCTTCCTATGTTCTTTGGGGATCTGCTCCGGGGCAGATAGCTTTCCTCTTTCTATCTTTAGGTGTAGTTAACCTCTCAGGCTGTGACGAGGCGTCTAGGACCAACGTAGGTACGCTCCACGGCTGCCTTTAGTTGTGGTGGTTAGTCAGGGTACTGCAATCCAGTAGATTCCAACCTCTCTGGTGTATTGCTGTTTTTGCCTGCTCTCCTCAGCTACCAAATCATAACAGGAGGGGAAGAAAAAAGATAAAAAGTGATATAAGGTGCTACATACTAGTATCAGTTTCACTCAGACGATGTGTAGGAGATAGTGAACTGTCCCTATATATATATCTATATGGACCCCTACCTAGGTGCGGAGGTTGGCACTCTAAGAAAAACGAGAATGGCGCCCCCGCTCGTGCGTCAGCAGTCCCTATTCTCCTATACCGCCCTATAAGACTTACAGTCAGAAAAAGAGCCAGATAGCCTGTATCCATTCGTTTAGTGATTTTCTTTTATAATCTTCATGGATGCACTATGTTGTCATTATACAATTGAGTACATATGTAAGAAAAGGAAGATAGTCCATACATCCTAAATAAATACAACACTCTCATATATGATAGATATACACCAATTTCACTTTTTTCTGACCAGACTATTTACTGGTAGATTAAAGGGACTCTGTCACCCATTTTTCATATATAAGCTGAAGCCACTGCCATCAGGGGCTTATCTACAGCATTCTGTAATACTGTAGATAAGCCCCCAATGTAACCTGAAAGATAAGAAAAATGAGTTATGTTATACTCATCCGGGGGGGGTCCGATGTGGTCCGGTCCTATGGGCGTCGCGGTCCGGGTCCGGGTCTTCATGCGATGACATCCTCCTCCTTGCTTCTGTGTAGGCAAGGAAAAGGGGGGGTAGCAGGAAAATAGTCTAGTCAGCTCACCAGTCTCAGCAGTAGTCCAGAAGATTTTCACACTCAGCAGTAGTCCAGAATCCTCATGCGCACGGAGTCACCTTGATTAGAGGCGTTGGCTGCAGCAAAACATGTAGAAAAAAATCTCCAGCGCAAAAATGGATAAAAATTCAATTTTTATTAGATAAAATTAAAATCCATCTTGATAGAAAAAAGACATATACAGGTGGGGTCCCTGGTGGTCTGAAACCGACGCGTTTCGACCTAGCAGGTCTTAGTCATTGTTTACTCCTTGCTTCTGGCGCGCTCCTGCGCAGAGTACAGTACTGCAGTGCGCAGGCGCCGGGAAAGGTCAGAGAGGCCCAGCGCCTGCGCACTGCAGTACTCTGCTCTGCTCTCAACAGGGCAGACAAAGTATGCCTGCGCAGGAGCACTCCAGAAGCCAAGAGGAGGACATTATCGCTAGAAGATGGGAGGCGCCGGACCCGGACCTGCGACGCCCATCAGACCGGATCGCATCGGATCACCTCCCGGGTGAGTATAATATAACTCGTTTTTGTTATCTTTCAGGTTACATCGAGGGCTTATCTGCTTATCTACAGCATTACAGAATGCTGTAGATAAGCCCCTGATGGCGGTGGCTGCAGCTGATATATGAAAAATGGGGTGACAGATTCCCTTTAAAGATTGACTTTTAGGATTATCAACTCAGGTGTACTTCTGAAGCAATCTGAGTAGCCCAATTTTGGTAATTCTATTAGTTAGAGGACATCTATATCAATTTTAGAATGCACTTAATAAAAGTTACATTTGAATAGGGTTTTTGGCATTTATTATATGTACGGTAAGTTGACAAAAATATATAAGCTGAAATGTGCCTGCCCTGTTTTTTATCTGATCAAAAACACATGCAGAAACAGTTTATAATGTTGGGATCCTTGTCCCCACTGTGCCTGCATCTATCACATATTGACTAAGGACTGTGGATGCCTACCCAATCCCTCAAACTAGAAGTGCCCTAATTTATCACTGTCCCCGGGATTATTCTTGAAGGTCTAGATGCCGGAGTCACTTTCCTTGCTATGTTCCTATAATAATGCTTATCTGTTCCCTCCCCCACCCAGGGAGGTGTGAGGCCGATGTGTATAGGATAACACTAACCAGACAAACAAGGGAAGACGTTTATGGATAAATAAAAACTACAATTGTACAAAATACACTCACCAAATAACAGAGTGGAGGTATAGAAAGGTGAAACAAAATAGGAATGTATGAGAAGAACACACAAATAAACTCCATGCAACAATATCCAGAATAACTCTCAAAACATGAACTTCACCTCCAACTCCTAACCAGGCAGTAAGAACTATCGGTGGCTATTCTCAAGTGCTAGTGGCGAGTATATATAGCAGAGGGGAGTGGCCAACACTGAACAATTGTGACAATTCAGGTTAGAGAGCTCCAGGCGAAGAACTGAACTTATTAACCTTTGCACTGCAAGCAAGGAAAACACCTGCACTATTTATTAAGATGGTGAAGCAGTTCTAATCACCGTGATCTTCTGGCTTCACTCTGTTGTGCTCTCCCCGTGACAGCATTATCACATACACTGGATTTCAAGACAAAGCTCACTGCGCATGCACAGATGCCATAGAAGTTTGGCCTGTGCAGTTTCAATCAAAAAGGAGATGTGCTGCACTATTTACCTGATTACTACCATCCAGATAACACTTCAGAAGAATTATCATACTACATATATTGAATGCAGCATTACATCTTGATTACCACATAACAAGCAATTTACGTAGGAGCATTCTGATAAACTTACTACACAGCCGTATTTGCTACTCTATGATGTTGGTAAATCAAGTGACAGATCCCTACAAATAAAACTAATATTAATCTCCAATGTACTGTTGTCTCATAGCTATATATGAATGAATTTAAATCTAATTTTAACACAATTGTTAAATGAGCCAAGAGCCTATTGTTACATCTCTGTTGTCTGGGTTTCCCAGGACCAGGGGCTCCTTCCCTGTCCCTAAGGCTAGGGGCGCCCTAGCTCGCCCTATTTCCCAGATTACTTCTTAAGGCCACATACTGTAGTGAACGTTCTGGAGATTACTTCTGAGTTGGGGCTCCCTCTGGTGGCTGCTGGTGATATAGAAGCAAGTCAATTACCTGGGAGCGAGGAGTGGCAATCGGGGGACGGACTGGGCAGATATAAGTGAGCTGCCTTCCCATGATCCTCTCCGGTGAACAACTGTTGCTTCCTGGTCTAGTTTGGAAATCAGCTTGTTTTCTGCTGTCTCTTGCGAACATTCAGATAAGTTACTTTCTGCTTTTTTTTTCTGTGGTTAGATTTTCCTTGTTTTTTGCTGCGCTGCTTGGTGAGGTCAGCGGGTCCCCTACAGGGGCGTGTGCTGGTCTCTGACTCTCATTTGTATCTGTTAATTTGCTCTGTTCCTGTTATTTCAGTGCTGTTGGATAGCAGCGTGTTCACACCAGTGATCTTATTAAGGAGACGATAGTCAATACATGGCCTCAATAAACCATCCTTTTTGGCCACAAAGAAAAAGCCGGCGCCCAAGGGTGAAAAGGATGGTCTGATATGATCCTTCTC
Source organism: Oophaga sylvatica (assembly GCA_033576555.1). Classification (NCBI taxonomy): domain Eukaryota; kingdom Metazoa; phylum Chordata; class Amphibia; order Anura; family Dendrobatidae; genus Oophaga; species Oophaga sylvatica. Next base: position 64,632,023 of record JARQOD010000002.1, on the reverse strand, counting down.
CAAAGACTACTTGATATAAGATCGCATAGCATCATGCTCGGGTACCGATAAATTGAAGAGCCGACACTTGGGAAATTTACACCGGGTACCAACTCAATCGCGCAATCATAACTCCTATGAGGAGGTAAGGACGCAGACTTACTCTCAATAAACACATCAGAAAAATCAGCCAAATAGTCAGGGACATCCTGAGACTGGGGAGAGGCAGAAAAAACAGGAGTGTCACTACGAACACATTGACAACCCCAGCTGACCACAGACACAGACTTCCAATCCAAAACAGGATTATGGGTCTGCAACCAAGGAAAACCCAGTACAATAATGTCATGTAAATTATGTACCACCAAAAATTTACAATTCTCTTGGTGGTCCGGGTCAACCCGCATTATCACCTGGGTAGAAAACTGGGGTTTATTCTCCGCCAAAGGGGTAGAATCAATACCCAGCAAAGGAATAGACCTCCGCAGGGGTACCATGGGAAAACCACAACGTTTGGCAAAATCAAAGTCCATCAGGTTTAGAGCTGCTCCTGAATCAACAAAAGCCTGAGCCGAAAATGTGGACAGGGAGCAAATCAAGGTAACAGTCAAAAGAAATTTAGTCTGAACATTACCCAAAACAACCGAGCGCGCAAAACGTCTTACCCGCTTAGGGCAGACGGAAATAGTATGAGAAGCGTCTCCACAATAGAAGCACAACTTATTACGCTTTCAAAACTCTCAACGCTGAACCCCAGAAACCACTCCATCAGACTGCATGGGCTCAGAGGTTTGCTCACAAGGCATCACCACCTGTGTAATAATGTAAGATGTAGGGCGCACCAAATAATAACAATTAGATAGAGAGGTGCATATCGGTAGAAAAAACAACAATTGTGTAAAAAAGAAAAAAAAACTACCGTAGTAACGCACACTACTCAGATAATGTAAAGTAGAAAAGTAGTAAATTTTATTGGTACACAAAGAGTAAAAATAAAACACAAGTAAAATCAAAGTGACCCTGGTCCCAAATGCCCGCCCATAACCATGATGGAAGTATATAATAAGTAATGTCTCAAGAATCACAGGAGCATGAGAGGTGGCTAGAAAAATATATGATCATAAATAAATAACAGAGTAGGAACAGACAATAATAATAATCCTAAACAAAAAATAAACGTTTAGAAATATATGATAATAAACCTAAAATGAGAGAACCTGTATGGATAACAAAGAAAATAATAAGAAAATTAATAGATCATAATGAATAAACCCAGGTCAGGGGTAAAATAATCCTCCACCTGTAAACTAAAGAAACAGCTCCAAGCCAAAGATAATGACAAGGAGCGCACACCAAGAAAAAAGCCACTAACACATGATAATTACCCCAGGAACAAACCTCATAATAGAGGCATAAAAAAGAGCACGGGCAGTCAGGACCAGAGGACACCGAGGTCCCACGCGTTACGCCGCAGCCTGTGCGGCTTCCTCAGGGAAAGTGTCAAGAACAAAATATGAGTAAATTTATGGCCAACCAGTAATTAGCCAACAAATGAAAAATACGTTTATAATAAAACGTGTGCTGCCCAAAAAGGAAAAGCCACTCAAAAGAGGGGCTAGAAAGATCTATGTAATAATGTAAGATGTAGGGCGCACCAAATAATAACAATTAGATAGTGCATATCGGTAGAAAAAACAACAATTGTGTAAAAAAGAAAAAGAACTACCGTAGTAACGCACACTAAGATAATGTAAAGTAGAAAAGTAGTAAATTTTATTGGTACACAAAGAGTAAAAATAAAACACAAGTAAAATCAAAGTGACCCTGGTCCCAAATGCCCGCCCATAACCATGATGGAAGTATATAATAAGTAATGTCTCAAGAATCACAGGAGCATGAGAGGTGGCTAGAAAAATATATGATCATAAATAAATAACAGAGTAGGAACAGACAATAATAATAATCCTAAACAAAAAATAAACGTTTAGAAATATATGATAATAAACCTAAAATGAGAGAACCTGTATGGATAACAAAGAAAATAATAAGAAAATTAATAGATCATAATGAATAAACTCAGGTCAGGGTAAAATAATCCCCCACCTGTAAACTAAAGAAACAGCTCCAAGCCAAAGATAATGACAAGGAGCGCACACCAAGAAAAAAGCCACTAACACATGATAGTTACCCCAGGAACAAACCTCATAATAGAGGCATAAAAAAGAGCACGGGCAGTCAGGACCAGAGGACACCGAGGTCCCACGCGTTACGCCGCAGCCTGTGCGGCTTCCTCAGGGAAAGTGTCAGGCATCACCACCTCTCGCATATTTCTATGCTCACGTAAACATCTATCAATTTGAATAGCCAATGACATAGAGTAATTGAGACCAGAGGGAACAGGAAATCCCACCATAACGTCCTTCACGGTTTCTGCCAGACCCTTCCGAAAAAGAGCTGCCAGGGCATCATGATTCCATTTAGTAAGGACTGCCCACTTTCGGAATTTCTGACAATATAGCTCTGCGAACTCCTGACCCTGATTCAATGCCAACAAGGTTTTCTCAGCTTGATCAGTAACATTAGGTTCATCGTACAACAACCCCAGAGCCTGAAAAAACACATCAACATCAGTCAAAACAGGATCCCCAGGTGTCAGGGAAAAGGCCCAATCCTGAGGGTCGCCGTGCAACAGGGAGATGACAATTTGAACCTGCTGTGCTGCGTTCTCCGAGGACTTAGGTTTCAGGGCAAAAAACAACTTACAGTTATTTTTAAAATTCAAAAATTTAGACCGATCCCCAAAAAATAAATCCGGAGTAGGGATCTTCGGTTCTACACCAGACGACTGAGTGAGATAGACAGAAATACTCCGAACTTCAGCAGCAAGCTGCTCCACACGATCAAATGCTTGATTTCTATTGCAGAAAAATTCCTCCTACAGCCCCCAGAGATAAAGAGGAAAAAATACACACACAAAAAAAAAAAATTCTGACTACTTTTTTTTTTTTTTACTATTTTTTACTTCTGAGTACTATAGAATTTACAGTCAGGCTGGTGATTCTGTTATGATTTGGTAGCTGGGGAGGACAGGAGCAAAAAACAGCCAAGGCAGCAGAACACCAGAGAGGTTGGGAACTAAAAGTTTGCAGACTCCTACACTAACCGCACAACTAGAAGCTGCCGTGGGACCTTCCTACTGTGACCTAGACGCCTCGACACAGTCGGAGAGATTAGCTAACCTGAAGATAGAAAGAGGAAAGCTAACTGCCCGGGAGTAGAGCCCCAAAGGAATAGGCAGCCCCCACACATATAATGGCGGTTAGACAAGATGAAACACAAACGTAGGTAGAAAATAAAGTAAGCAAACGCTGGAGCCAAAAGCTATCTCGACAGGACCGGATAGGAAAGAATACTGTCTGCAACCCAGCAAATCCCTGGGAAAAAATTCCAACACTTCTGATTACAAACATGCTGAGACCACACGGTCTCGCCCCCAATTAATCAGATCTCTGGTGTGAACACGCCGCTACCCAGCAGCACTGAAATAACAGGAACAGAGCAAATGAACAGATACAAATGAGAAACAGAGACCAGCACAGGCCCCTGTAGGGGACCTGGCTGACCTCACCAAGCAGCGCAGCAAAAAACAAGGAAAATCTAACTACAGAAAAAAATGCAGAAAGTAACTTATCTGAATGTTCGCAGGAAACAGCAGAAAACAAGCTGATTTCCAAACTAGACCAGGAAGCAACAATTGTTCTCCGGCGAGGATCATGGGAAGGCAACTCACTTATATCTGCCCAGTCCGTCCCCCTGATTGCCACTCCTCGCTCCCAGGTAATTGACTTGCTTCAATATCACCAGCAGCCACCAGAGGGAGCCCCAACTCAGAAGTAATCTCCAGAACGTTCACAACAACGTACCTTGCCTTAGCTCCTGAATCCACCCTTAGTCTGTACCCTCCCCCACCCGGGGAAGAAGGGAGTAGTAGTGTACAGTAATACATCAACCAGACTAACAAGGTAGTACAAACAGGGATAAAGGAAAATACCAATCATACAAATATACTGACCCAAACAACAGATGTAAACACTGGGGAGTGGAGGATGGGGAAAAATCAAAGTTGGAGAAGGAGGGGAATTAACACACACCCAAAACCAAGCAACAGCCTCAGATAAATCTACCAAACGCCTTCTCAGACACCAACCACAAACCACCATCTCCTAACCATGCAGCATAAGCTTGCTGTAACACCTGTGCCCGTACCTCCGCGGGGTCCCGGTCGGGGTCCCTGCTCTCAGTCTGCTCCCCGCTGCGCTGCCTCTGCTTCTGGTCTCTCCCCTGCTCCTGCTTCCTGGCGGACGGCCAGCAGATCTCCGGGTATGTTGCTGAGGTCGCGCGCGCGTGCTCCCGGTCTCTTAAAGGGACAGTGATCATTTTTCACAAATGCTGTTAACCAATGGTGTCACAGTGTGTGCTATTTCTAGCCCCTCTGCCATAGAGAGGGCACCGGAGCAACAAGTGTTTCCTATTGCTAGTTTCCGGTTTAGTGTTCTAACGTGCCTGGGTTCTGTTGTGCTTTATCAATATCTTGCCAGTACCCAGCTAATACTGTTTGTCTTCTCAGACTACCAGCGGCTTGCTACTCCCTACCCGGGACAGTGCTGCCTGTGCAAGTTTCATCCTGCTCATCCTTTCGTAACTCCGTTACACAGGACGACGTCAGTACTGCCTGTGCCAGCTCCATCCCGACCAGCCACTTCCTGCTTGTCAAGTTCTACGCTACGTGTTATTTCTGTCTGTTCACCTGATCCACTGGGCCAGCTTCCACGTGTCCGGGGTCAAACTGGAGGTTGCACCTGCGTCCCTGGATATTCCAATCTGATCCTGTTCGAGGGGTCTTACTATGGGTGTCTGGGGCTAACATAGTCACGCCCCCTTCGGAGCCCTCCGGTTTATGGTCCCATGGTTCCACAAAAATAGCAATAAACAAATGTGCACTTCAACATCTGTGCCTCTGCTTCCATTCGTTACAGTTGCTTTGGCAATGAGTCCTTTCCAGTGCCCAGATTATATAGGAGAGGGGAGTGGTAAACAGTGAGCAGCTGAGAGCCTTAATGCAGGAAAGCTTCCAAGAGCTTTCAACTAGCAGAATAACTCCTGCACTGCTAAAAGAAATCTGCTGTTAGGATCTGCAGAACACACCAGATAAATATAAATAATGGGTGCGTTCGCAGACCGGGGTCCACCGTGCAGGCAGAGCCTGCTGCTAGCAAGATGGCGGTATAGGTGAACTCTGTTACTTCACAGAGTCGCAAATATAGATACTGTGGCACTATATGGCGGTATAAGCGAACTCTGTTACATCGCAGAGTCGCTAAGGTAGAGACGCAGAGATATGGACTGTGTCCTGTTAACTTCACAGGGATGCACAGACAACTGCTGTGCGGACAGCAGTCCGTTGTAATGCAATCAGACAATCTCCTCACCGGAGAAGCCGGTATTCTAGGGGCTTATTTCAGCCAAGCCCTAAACACGTGCATACAATCTCCTCACCGGAGGTGCCGGTATTCTAGGGGCTTATTTCAGCTGAGCCCTAACCACATGCGTGCAAGATCACACTGGCGCAAATCATATAATGCAATTGACACTAGCGCATGGCGGCACGGCCATGCCACCCTTTTATAGTAACAACTACAGGACCTACCAGAAAAGGACCAATGAGAAACTATACAAGAACACATGTAGTTTCAGGACCTTCCTGGCGGACCATTAGGAGATGTTGCAGTAGCTGAGCATGTGACCCCTGATCTCCTATGAGAGATCTTACCCTGTGCATGCTCAGAAAGGAAAACACAGGACTTAGTCCCAACTGAGTCTGCTTGCCGATGACCTGCACTGGCTACAATGGCAGGACCTGGAGAGGCAGCAGTCATCCTCTGCACAGCACTAGACTGAGCGAGACGCTGGGACCGACGTCTCTGCTGAGCAGGTTCCACTGCGGCCGGAGACGGATGGGAGACCGCAGCGGGGATAGCTCGAGATTCCCCTTGTTCAGGAGCGGGAACTCGACCCCTAACATCTGCACCATTTAATATGAAGGTGAAGTGCTTCTAAATATTGCAGGAGTAGGAGAAATCACACGCTGCATTCTTCTGGCTCCTCTCTGTCGTGGTAAACACATGACACCTATTCTCTATCTACTAGTAGATAATGAGTAGCATAAAAACATTACATTTGTCCACTGTCCAATCCATTATCTGATGATACATGTGAATTCTACAGTAAGTCCAACACTGATATATATTATAAAAGTATAGAAAGCCTGTGAGTGGTATACACATGAATGGAACTAGATGAAAACAATGTTTCTTTCATGCTTGGGGAGCTCTTAGCTGACAGATGTGATCTCTTGAAGAGTTTCTCATAACCCTTCTGTGTGTGACTTGCTGCTACCAGCCTAATTACACTTCTTCATGGCTTCAGTGAACAGCTCACTTTCTGACCTCGGTATTCAACAAAAACGTCTTACTCAGATTACTTTTCAATTTTCTTTCATTCCACAATTTCGGGTCAAGATGTTTTGGCAGGAGTAGGCCTTATCACATTTAGACTAAAAGACATTCATATCAGAGACTTACAACTATTGTAGTGTGTTCTGCTGAATGGTGTTACTATTATGACAATTGGGTAACTTCCAAATATTTTTGCCTTCAGGCACCTTTAGTGCTTTTTTCTAAGAAATTCATATCTGTAAGTGGCTTATTTGTTAATTAATTCCAAAGTGTACTGGTTATGAATAAAGGGGCTGGCTACTTTATCTTTATTTTACGTATATGTTGGGGACATGATCTTTGGCACTTACTAATAAAGAAGCAATCCAAGAAGAAAATGCCGACACTGCTACTATATACTCTATATACTTTTTCAAACAATATGACACTTACTATCAGAGGTGTGTCAGACACGGTGCTACTCAACTTGAAAGATGCATAATTAATATCGTTCAACACAATGAAAGCAGAAAACGGCACTCACAACCAATCTTTTCTTGTTGAAAAAAACTAATGAGCATTACCAGAGGCAAATCTAGGTTTTCCTGTACCCAAGGTAAAAATTCAGTTGGGGGTCCCCTCCTATACACTGCTTTAAGCAGTTTGGATAGTTGATATGTGATGATGACTACTCATAGGCAATGTAGCATTGGCATCCCTGCATGCTGCCTCTCTCCCACAGCAGTTATGCTGACTCAATCAGCGCCGCTGCCCCACACTCCCTCCTCCTTTTCCTGCTGCTGTTGCCCGGGATCTGCGCACAGCTCGCAGATCCCTGGGCAGTGTGCCTAGATCATGCTTGTGCGTGGTCCCGCCTTCTAAAAGGGACAGTGGGCCACATCCTAAAGTGTCCCCAGTCAATTTCTGTGAGACACTTATTATTTAAGGCACCTCCACCTGATGGGACATCATTAGTCTGTTTGTAAAACATGCTTGCTAGTTCTCAGGTCCCAGTGCTTGTATCCTGGTACACCTGCCAGTCTATCAGCCATACCCACCAACCTGTTTATCGGCTGTGCCCGCCTGCCTGTCTATATACCATGCCCGCCTGCATGTCTATCAGCCGTGCCCACCTGCACCTGTCTGCCAAGATACCAGTCTTGCCGGCCAGTACCTGCCTGCCTGTGTGTCTGTCGTGCAAGTCACTAGACCAGCCATGCCAGTCAGTAATTGCTTAATCTACCGTTTCTGGCGGCTATGGTGTGACCCTGCTCTATGTCAGGGGTTCATTAATCAGTGCACGCCATACTTTAAACTTTTAGCTCATCAGTTCATCTCCAATTGGGCCAAGGGGGCCTTAATTACGTCTCACATCTCTGGCAAGGCTTTGGTGTGGCTTAACCCTCTATGGGAGAGATGGGATCCTCTAGTGTCAAACCATCTGTGTTTCTAGAGGCTTTCCATAAGGTTTTTCATGAACCCGGTTGAGCGTCCTCATCAGCATCTTCTCTGTGGGCCAGTACACTGTATCTTTCCGCACCCTGTCGTCTGAACTCACCTGGAATAATGAACCACTGGTTGCCACCTTCTGTGAAGACCCATCTGGGTGAATTAAGGAAGGGCTGTCCAGTAGTGATATAACCTCTGCACTGGATGACCTGGTCTCTCTAGCAATGCGGATAGACATCTGGTTTCAGGAGCGTTCCAAGGAGGTGAATGGCGAGAGAAGACCTATGCATCTGGCTCCTACCTTTCAAAGACTTGTCATGCAGCAGACCTCCGCTTCATCACCCTTTCCCGAGTGCATGCTGGTAGACCAGGTGAAGATGACCAAGCATCGTCAGGAGGTATGCCAGTCCAAGAGAAGGTGCTTCTATTGCGGCAGTCCTGAGCATGTAATCCGCTCCTGCCCGGAGAGACTGGGAAACACCTGAGCCTAGGGTTTCTTGGAGAGTTCATCTTGGTGAAAATTACTCCTCTACATTGCTAACTTTGTTAGTGACCATGTCCTGTGGCAGCATCGGTTTGTCAAGTCTGCCTACCTTGACTCCGGTTCCGCCGGTAACCTCATTCAACAGACTATAGTGGAACAATATTAGATTCCGATCCAATGTCTTCCCGATCCTCTGGTGATTTCTTCAGTGAATGGAAAAACTGTTTCCAAAAACATCCTATTGCCACTCAGAGAAGGTTAATTTCTATGTGCTGTCTGGCCTGTCTCACCCTATGCTTCTAAGTCTGCCATGGCCGCGAAAACATGAAACAGTCTTGGACTAGAGATCCAAAGAAGTGCTCCATTGGGTCACGTTGGAGTGCCACAAGAGACGTTTAGTTACCAATTGTCCTTCTCGACCTCCTGCTTTTCCATCTAATTTACTTGGCTTACCTGCTGCATACTGTATGTACACTGACGATTTTGATAAAAAGGAGACTGAGATTCTACAACCTCATGGACCGTATGACTGTCCTATTGACCTTATACAAAGCACTTCTCCTCCACGAGGCTGAATCTATCCCCCTATCCCCGTGCCATGTCTGAGTATATTGAAGAAAATCTTGCCAGAGGATTTATTTGGAAATCTTCCTCCCCAGCTGGAGCAGGTTTCTTTTTTGTGAAGAAAAAGGACGGTTCTCTGTGATGCTGTATCGATTACAGGGGTCTCAACCAAATTACTCTAAAAAATTAATACCCTCTGCCTCTCATCTCCGAGTTATTTGATTGACTTAAAGATTCCATAGTTTTCACGAAGCTCGATCTTCGCGAGGCATACAACTTGGTCCGGATACACCAAGTAGATGAATGGAAGACGCCTTTTAATACCTTAGATGGCCATTATGAGTATCGGGTAATGCCATTTGGTCTCTGTAATACCCCAGCCATCTCGGTCCCATGTGTCTTCACCAGTAGCCATTTTGAGAACAGGAGAGAGGTACTGTCTGCGAGAATGCTGTACTAACAAACGTGGCCTTAAGCTCTTAGTCCTGAAGAGGCTGGTGTACTTACTTTGAAAATATGTCAGAAATGCTGTATGATCCTGGTGTTAAAATCTAGGTGAACTTATCAGGCAGGAAAACTTTCATATATTGTCATTCTTACATGGATTTACAAAGTAAGTACACAAGCCTCATCAAGTATATTTAACCCTTAACCCCAAAGGGTGGTTTGCACGTTAATGACCAGGCCAATTTTTACAATTCTGACCACTGTCCCTTTATGAGGTTATAACTTTGGAACGCTTCAACGGATCTTCGCGATTCTGAGAATGTTTTCTCGTGACATATTGTACTTCATGTTAGTGGTAAAATTTCTTCAATATAACTTGCGTTTATTTATGAAAAAAAAACAGAAATATGGCGAAAATGTAGAAAATTTTGCAATTTTCAAACTTTGAATTTTTATGCCCTTAAAACAGAGAAATTTGTCACACAAAATAGTTACTAAATAACATTTCCCACATGTCTACTTTACATAAGCACAATTTTGGAAACAAAACTTTTTTTGTTAAGAAGTTATAAGGGTTAAAAGTTGACCAGCGATTACTCATTTTTACAACACCATTTTTTTTTAGGGACCACATCATATTTGATGGGTCTATATGATAGAAAATACTCAAAAGTGACACCATTCTAAAAACTGCACCCCTCAAGGTGCTCAAAACCACATTCAAGAAGTTTATTAACCCTTCAGGTGCTTCACAGGAATTTTTGAAATGTTTAAAAAAAATGAACAATTAACTTTTTTTCACAAAATATTTACTTCAGATCCAATTTTTTAAATTTTATTAAGATTAGCAGGAGAAATTGGACCGCAAAAGCTGTTGTGCAATTTGTCCTCAGTACGCTGATACCCCACATGTGGGGGGAAACCACTGGGCGCACAACAAAGATCGGAAGGGAAGGAGCGCCGTTTGACTTTTCAATGCAAAATTGGCTGGAATTGAGATCGGACGCCATGTTGCGTTTGAAGAGCCCCTGATGCCCCTAATCAGTGGAAACTCCCCACAAGTGACACCATTTTGGAAAGTAGGCCCCCTAAGGAACTTATCTAGATGTGTGGTGAGCACGTTGAACCCTCAAGTGCTTCACAGAAGCTTATAACGAGCCATAAAAATAAAAAATCATAATTTTTCCACAAAAATTATTTCTTGCCCCCAATTTTTTATTTTCCTAAGGGTAACAGGAGAAACTGGACCCCAAAAGTTTTGCAATTTGTCCTGAGTATGCTGATACCCTATATGTGGGGGTAAACCACTATTTGGGTGCATGGCAGAGCTCGGAAGGGAAGGAGCGCGGTTTGACTTTTTCAACGCAGAATTGGCTGGATGCCATGTCGCGTTTGGAGAAGCCCTGATGTGTCTAAACAGTGGAAACCCCCACAAATGACACCATTTTGGAAACTAGACCCCTCAAGGAACTTATCTAGATGTGTGGTGAGCACTTTGAACCCCCAAGGGCTTCACAGAACTTTATAACGTAGAGCCATAAAATTCAAAAAACAACGCAATCACATCACAATAATGCATACATACATGGAAAATATTGTTGGTAATCTTTGGTTAAACTAAGAAAAATATATACTGGTCATTAAAATAGCTGAAACATATAAAAGTAATTTTCAATTTATATTTACTGAATATCAATTAATGAAAATCTGACATTGCTTTTGAAATGTGGTTCAAAAGAAAAGTAAAAAAATAATGAAATTGGTTTGAAGAAAAATGAGGATAAATATAGTGGGTACAAGAGTTAGGCTATGTGCAATCCCGCACCTCCCTGCCACGGGAAATATGCCTGGTAAGCAATCAATTAAGCTTCCCACACTAATCACTTCCTCTCCTGTTGGCCAGGAGAGGAGCTCATTCATTCAGAGGCTTACAGCTGAGCTGGCAGCATTAGCTGCGCTGCTAGCTGTAAGCCAGTTAACCCTTTGTGAAGGATTACAGCGTGGGATCTGACAGAGCGCCGGATAGGTAAGAATAATGTTGTTTTATTATTTTTTAATTACAGGAGAACAAGGGCTTTGCACGGATTACCAGTAAAATAAAAGATGGTCAAAAACTGTGTGTTTATTTAATTAAAATGATTTTTAATTAAAGTGTGCGTGTTTTTTTTATTTCCTTCAATAGGATTAATAATTGATAGTTGTCTAATTCACAACTCTCAATTATTAACCTGGCTTAAAGTCACCTTTCAATAGCAAGGTGGCTTTAACCCATTATTAACCCATTTGCCACTGCTACAGGGCAATGGGAATAGACGGGCTAAGTGCCAGAAAGGGCGCATCTAATTATAGATTTGCCTTTTTCTGGGGTGGCTGGGGGCAGATGTTAGTAGCCAGGGGGGGCACAAAATAAATGCACCCTCCCTAGGCTATTATTATCTGCCCCCACTCGCTGGCTTTGTCTGTCTGGTTGAGAAAATAGCGTGGGAGCTCCACGCATTTTTTTTCAATGAATTTACACCTTTTATTAACCCCTACATGTATGAAATTTTGCACACATACACTCATGTAATTGTTAGTGAAAACCATATATCAAACTACATGAAATGACATGGTTAACTGTATGTAAACCATGTGTCATTTCATGTCGGGTCTGTAATTTCACAAAAGCCGGCAATTGAATTACCGGCTATTATACTATGTAGAAGTTCATGCCCTATCAATATATGTATATATATGTCTCAATGACATATATATATATATATTCTATGTGTATATAGCTATTCTTTCTTTTGTGATTTAAAAACTATTAATTTGGATCCATTATATGTCGGTTTTGCTAGCCACCGACAAAATCTTGCAAGTCGGATGTCAATCGGATGTCAAACGTACGCTCAGATGCGACTAAATCGCATCATCCCCGGATAATCGGATGACAGATGGATCAATGTTCAGGAAACTTTTGTGCGATAATCGTCCCACTAAAACGTCCGATTTTGTAGACGTTGTGTGTGACCCAGCCTTAGGCTAGTTTCCCACTTGCGTCTGACCGACCTGCGTCGGTCAGCGCACAGCCGCTGCTAAGCTCCGCCCACGGCCGTGCCTCCTCCGATCGCTCCGCCTATGGGCGCATGACACTGCATGCGACCTGAGTACCCTATCTTTAGCATTGGGTACGCAGGCCGTGCGCAGCTATGCATTTGCCGCCGCTTGCGTCCTTTTGACGGTGTGCTGATCTGCGCCCAACACACCGTGTTGCATTTTGACGTGGTCGGCGCACCATCAAAGGACGCAAGTGCATAGCTGCGCACGGCCTGCGTACCCAATGCTAAAGATAGGGTACGCAGGTCGCATGCAGCGTCATGCGCCCATAGGCGGAATGATCGGGAGGAGGCGTGGCCGGGGGCGGAGCTTAGCCTTCACAAAGGGTTAACTGGCTTACAGCTAGCAGCACAGCTAATGCTGGCTGCTCAGCTATAAGCCCCGAATGAATGAGTTCCTCTCAAGCCGACAGGAGAGGAAGTGATTAGCTGGGAAGCTTAATTGATTGCTTCCCAGGCTAATCAGTTCAGGTCAGCCAGGGACACCGCACATCATCAGTGACGTCAGAGGGAGTCCCGGATGACCTGAAGTGAACTGATTAGCCTGGGAAGCAATCAATTAAGCTTCCCACACTAATCACTTCCTCTCCTGTCGGCACTGTTGCACCATTGATCGTAACATATATTTATGGGAGAGATTTTCAGGCGTGGAATTTCTTTGACAAATCTACCAAATCTGAACTTAATCTTAGAGCTAAGACATTCAATATAGAGTCTAAAAACTGGTTAAATGCTGAAAGCAAGTTATTAAAATCTTCATTATAATACAATTATAGTAAAGTAAATTCTCATCTAAGGTTATAGAGGTTTACTAATCTCACTAATCTTCACTAATCTGAATTTCTGTTTTCTTTTTAGGAAGAAAGATTACAGTGGTCACAATCCATGACGTGTCTCATGATGAAGCTGAGGCAATTGAATGTAGACATTGAAGGAGCCATTAATGCCAGTTCTAATCCCCCATGCATCTCACATGAAAATTCAGAAGATCAGGTAAAATTTAATTAAATAATGCTGAATATGTGTGTAGGGAATAGCAGTGATGGAAATGAGAAATATATTTTATAAACAAGAGCATTAGTCATTGATGGGGAAAAGTGTTTAGGCGATGGGACAATTAAATTCATATTGAACTAGAGACAGACTATAGAAGCCCATAGGAGCCCCAGTTATAAGGTAAACAGCCCCGTGCTGAGAAAGACTTCATTTGGCAAAGCTTATCCGCTAGCACCCAGTATAGCTGCTGCACTGGGCAGACACCCAGCAATCATGTGATCCTATAGAAGCATCAAGACTGCTGATGATTCTGTTCCCTGCAAATCACTCATTGAGAGCTACAGTATGTAGCCAACAAAAGAGAAGACAGAAGTGTTAATAAACTGCTTCTGTCTTCACACCAGGGTCCCCAACTGTTTTCTGACAGCTGGAAACCCAAACTGCTCTTGCTAGATTGCATGAGGAAGAGTTAAAATTTACAGTTCTTAGTTGTTATCAGATTAAAGTAACCCTCAAATTAAATAAAATCTTTAAAACCCTAAAATAAAATTAAAGGGGTAGTCAAATACCTATAAAGCCTATTATACATACATATATTTCAACCCAACCAGCTTTATTATTAAATTCCTTATATTTCTCCCTACCCTGTTATTTCATATACACTGACGAATTAAGGGTAACAATGTTTTGAACTTTTGACTTTCAGGCTCCATATCTAGGTTTTGGAGTTTTTAGCTGTCAGAGGCAATGGGAGGGGAGTTAGGTTCAGCCAGAGGGCAGGAGGGAAGTGACCCAAAAGTGTTAAATGCTCATGTAAATCGTGGCCCCTTGTCTTTTGTCTGGGGAGGTCGTCACGATATATCGTGGGGGAGAAGTCAAGGAACAGAAAGGACCACAAGCCTCCATGAGGCAGCCCTCCCCAGAAAGCCAGGCATTTCCTCTATTGGTAACTGACCCATATATTCTG
>JARQOD010000002.1:64523435-64617445 GCA_033576555.1 Oophaga sylvatica | reverse complement strand
GTACTTTGACCCTCTGCTACCAGGGGCGAAAAGATCACCTGTGTATAGCGGAAATGCTCACTGCTATGGCTCCAACAAGGGGTGGCGATCATAGCAATTGCCAATAACAACCATAGAGGTCTGCTGGAGACAATGGTTTCATGCGACCCATCGGTGACCCTGTCGTGAGGGGGTCATGATGGGTGGGATTAGCAACTGCTTCAGGCAAGCGAAGTTAAATGCGCTGTCAGAAATTGACACAGTTTTAATAGTTAACAGCCGCGGTGGTGCGATTCCACCCGCAGTTGTTGCGGGCAGTATCCTGTACAGATTAGCGGCAAGTGCTTGGAAAGGTGCGGGCTCAGCGCCAGGCCCACACCAAACGGGGAGTCCGGCATCGGTTGTGTTATGTTTTGGTAGCTGAGGAGCAGGCAAAAACGGCAATACACCAGAGAGGTTGGAATTACTGGATGCAGTACCTCTAACCACCACAAAAAGGGCCGTGGTGCGTATACGATGGTCCTGCGCCTCGTACGCCTGAGAAGCTAATAACTAAAAAGAAAGAGGAAAACTATCTGCCCCGGAGCGATCCCCAAAGAACTAGGAAGCCCCCAAACATGAATGGCGGTTAGCAAGAGGAAATCAGCACAGACAAAAATAGTTAGCAAACGTTGGGGCCCAAACTTCCTGAAGAAAAGGATAGGAAGGACACTTACGCAACCCAAAAAAACCCTAAAAAGTCCAAACTCTACTAATTACAAAAACACCTAATTCACCACCCCACCACCTAAATCAGTTCTTGGGTAACAAAACTAAGCCGCACCACTGAAAAAATGGAAAAGGCAAATGAACAACAACAGAGGCTCGAAAATGAGAGGAGCACAAGCCCCAGGGGGGGGGACCGGCTGACCTCCACAAGAGATGAAAAAACAATGCAAAAAAGCAAGCCAAAAATAAAAGCAAAAAATCTTATCTGAGAGAGGAAAGAGGCAAGATCAGAGGTTCCAAGGAACCAGGAACAACCGTTGGACAAAAATTGATCACGGCAACCATGAGGGAGGGAAATTCCTTATATGCCAGTCTGAAAAATCCTGATTGCCAATCTTCATAAATGGTTCAGCACTGTCTGCAACCACCAAGGGAGCTTCTGCTCAGAACTCATTTCTAACACATTCACAACAGTACCCCCCCTTGAGGGGGGTCAGAACCCTCATTTGGGCAACCAGGTGGTCAGGATGAGCTTGTGATAGCCCTCAGTCTCCAGAAGGATGTCCGAAGCAAACACCCAAGAATTGTCCTCCTGCCATAACCTGTTGTGAATGGGTTTGAAGAGTTTGAGAGAGGCTCCCTTGGGGTTACAAGCGGTGCTAGTGAAGATTGTGAGGACGGGAATCAGGTGTTACTGATGGTCTTATATAAGGGAGTCATTTTCCCATCGGGTGCCGGTGATCAATTGTTTGGTTGAATCCTTCATTCCATTTTCCCTTGTAGCCTGCTGTGTCGTTTCTGCATCCCCCTGCTTACAGATAAGCTTTTGTTCTTTTGTTTTGTGCTTTATTTTTGCTTTTGTCCTGCATTTTTGGGGGCCTTCGGGTCCCTCCGGGGGGCTTGCCCCTCAGTTTTGTTCAGCCCACTGAGTTTTGTTCTTTTGTTTTTCCGTTTTTTCAGTGGTGCTGTTTTTTTTTGTTAAACCAAGAATAATTTAGGGGTAGAGGTCGTGGACTCGGTGATTTTGAAATTAGAGAGTTGGTGCTTTTCGGTTTTTTGGGATTGAGTAAGTCCCTTCCTGTCCTTTTCTATTTAGAAGTTTGGGCCCCAGGTTTGTCATACTTTTGATACTGTTATGTTTCGGTATGAGGAGGCGGTAAAAAGGCAATACACCAAGCAGTTGGAATCTTTGAATTGCAGTCCTGCTACCACCACAACTGAGGCAGCGTGGGGCGTTCTAGGTGGTCCTGACGCCTCGCACGCCTGAGAAACTAATAACCAAATAGAAATGGAAAGCTTCTGCCCCGGAGCAGAACCCCAAAATAATAGAAAGCCCCCAAACAGAATGGGTTAGACAAGAGGAAATCGACACAGAAAGAAAAATATGGCAAACGCTGGGGCCCAAACTATCTAAATAGAAAAGGACAGGAAGGGACTTACTGCAATCCCAAAAAACCCTGAAAAGCACCAACTCTACTAATTTCAAAATCACCTGAGATCCACGACCTCTACCACCTAAATTAGTTCTCTGGGTAACAAAATAAAAACAGCGCCACTGAAAAAATGGAAAAAGCAAAAGAAAAAAACTCGTGGCTGAACTAAACGGAGGGCAACCCCGGAGGGGACCGAAGGCCCCCAAAAAAGTGCGGACAAAAATCAAAAATATGCAAAACACAAAAGAAGCAAAAGCTTATCTTTAAGCGGAGATGCAGAAAGAAAACCAGCAGGCAAAAGGGAACGGAATGAAAAGGGTTCAGACCAGAACAATTGATCACCGGCAACCCTATGGGAAAATGCTCCCTTATATAAGACCAGTCGTAAACCTGATTCCGTCCTCCAATTTCACTAGCACCGCTTTAACCCCAGGGGGCCTCTTCAAACTATCTTTAAAACCTTTTACAACAATAACCTCTCCACTTAACCAAATATGAGTTTCCGTCTAGAAAAACGAGAATCCAATATTTTTTTCAACCACATACTCCGATTGCCCCAAACCCAAAAAAGGGTCGGAGGCGCGCCCTAGGAACCACTGGCTCGACAAACCCCCTTCAATAACTTGTGGAACACGTTATGGATCTTAAATTCCCTGGAAGAAGTAAACGAAAGGAAACAAAGGGTTAAGAATTCCATGATCTTATAAGGCCAATGAAACCTAGGCTTAAACTTAGGAGATGCAACTTATAGGGATATTTTTGAGGACAAACCGACCAAGTCCCCCATTCAAACCGAGGACCATCGTCCTATGCCGGTTGGCAAAAACCCCCGGGCCCTTTCCTGAGAGAGGGACAACCTCTCCCTATGGTCCCAAATCTGTGCATACGCTCCACAACAGAGTCAACACCCGGGAAGACAGAAGCTCCGTCTGTCCCAAGAAAATCGAGGGTGAAAACCCAAATTGCAGAAAATGGAGACATCAAAGTGGAGAGCTAGCCCTATTATTAAGAGCAAAACTCAGCCAAGGCAAAAAAGGACCCAGTACCGTCAGCAGCCAAAGTCTCAAATAATCTCCAAGTCTGGTTTGTTTTCTCCCGTTTGTCCATTGGTCTGGATGAAAAGCGAGGAGAAAGACAATTGAACACCAATTTAGAACAAAAAGTCCCCAAAACTGGAAAACAAAACTGGAATCCTCTGTCAGACACAATTTCTCAGGAATGCCGGGTAACCGAACCATGTGCGAAGGAAAAAAAGGCACCAATTCAGAGGAGGGAAGGCAAATTAGGTAAGGGACAAGATTAATTTAAAACCTATCCAAATCACCAAATAACGGTCTTCCGGAAACAGGGAGGTCGGAAATGAAATCCATAGAGTATGGGTCCATGGCTTTGGGCACAGGCAATGGCATCAACAAACCACTAGAGCGAGAGCAAGGCTTGGAGCGAGAGCAAGTCCCGCAGGACTGCACAAATTCCCTGACGTCACGAGACAAAGTAGGCCACCAAAAGGACCGACTAACCAAGTCTCTGGTACCAAAAATTCTGGGATGACCGGCCAACGCGGAACAATGAATCTCAGACATCACACTCTTTTTCCACCGGTCTGGGACAAACAATTTCCCAATAGGGCAGCGCTCGGGTTTATCCTCCTGACACCCTTCCAGAGCCAGTCTCAAATTGGGCGAGATGGGGGAAAGAACTACACCCTCTTTCAAAATAACAGCAGGATCAGATAACTCAGGAGAGTCTGCAAGGAAACTCCTCGAGAGGGCATCCGCCTTAACATTCTTAGTGCCAGGAAGAAAGGAAACCACAAAATTAAAACGTGTGAAAAACAAGGCCCACCTGGCCTGTCTAGGATTAAGTCGCTTGGCTGATTCCAGATTAAACCAGATTCTTATGGTCCGTGAGGACCACCACCTGATGTTTGGCTCCCTCCAGCCAATGTCTCCACTCTTCAAAAGCCCACTTCATGGCCAATAACTCCCGATTACCCACGTCATAATTACGTTCAGTTGGAGAAAATTTTCGAGAGAAAAAGGCACAAGGGTTACTTTTAGAGGTCTCTGGATCTCTTTGGGACAAAACGGCACCTGCCCCAATTTCAGAGGCATCAACCTCCACCTGAAATGGCAGAGAAACATCAGGCTGCCGTATGAACAGGAGCAGAAGTGAATCTCTGCTTAAGTTCCTGAAACGCAGAGACTGCCTCAGGAGGCCAATTCACCACATCAGAACCCTTTTTGGTCAAATCAGTCAATGGTTTAACAATAACAGAGAAATTACCAATAAATTTACGATAAAAATTGGCAAAACCCAATAATCTCTGAAGAGCCTTTAATGAAGTAGGTTGGACCCAATCACAGATGGCCTGAACCTTGACCGGGTCCATTTCAATAACAGATGGGGACAAAATGAATCCCAGAAATGAGATCCTCTGTACGCCAAAAAGACACTTTGATCCCTTTACATACAGAGCATTCTCTCTCAAAATCTGGAACACAGTCTGAACATGTTTCACATGAGAGTCCCAGTCATTGGAAAAAATCAAGATATCATCCAAATAAACAATCAGAAATTTCTCCACAAAATCCCTGAAAATGTCATTCATGAAGGACTGGAAGACAGAAGGAGCATTAGTAAACCCAAAGGGCATCACTAGGTACTCAAAATGCCCTCTGGGGTATTGAATGCCGTCTTCCATTCATCCCCGTGCTTAATGCGAATAAGGTTATACGCCCCCCTGAGGTCAAGCTTGGTAAACCAAGTAGCACTTTTCACCCTGGAAAACAGGTCAGAAATGAAGGGTAACGGATATTGATATTTCACAGTGATATTGTTCAAGAGACGATAATCAATACACGGCCTTAATGAACCATCCTTTTTGGCCACAAAGAAAAAACTGGCACCCAAGGTTGAAGAGGATGGTCTGATATGACCCTTCTCCAATGACTCCTTGATATAAGACCGCATAGCGTCATGTTCAGGTACAGACAAGTTAAAAAGGCGACCTTTAGGGAATTTACTACCAGGCACTAATTCAAAAGCGCAGTCATAGCTCCTATGGGGGGGCAAGGATGCAGATTTACTTTCGCGAAACACATCAGAAAAATCAGTCAAAAAGTCAGGAACATCCTGAGCCTGGGGAGAGGAGAAAAAACAGGAATGTTGGCATTAACACATTGGCAGCCCCAACTGGTTACAGACACAGATTTCCAATCCAAAACAGGATTATGAGACTGCAACCAAGGGAAACCCAGTACAACAATGTCATGCAGATTATACAGCACCAAAAATTTGCAACTCTCCTGATGATCAGGTTATACCCTCATTATCACCTGAGTAGAGAACTGGGGTTTTATTCTCAGCCAAAGGGGTAGAATCAATCCCCAGTAGGGGAATAGACTTCCGTAGGGGTATCAAGGGAAACCCACAACGTTTAGCAAAATCAAAATCCATCAGGTTAATAGCTGCTCCCGAATCAACAAAAGCCTGAGCAGAAAATGTGGACAGGGAGCAAATCAGGGTAACAGTCAACAGAAATTTAGTCTGAACACTACCCAAGACAACTTAGCGTGCAAAACGTCTTCCCCGCTTAGGGCAGACTGAAATAGCATGAGAGGCGTCACCACAGTAGAAACATAACCCATTGCGTTTTCGAAACTCATGACGCTGTGCCCCAGAATCCACTCTATCACACTGCATGGGTTCAGATGCTGGTTCACAAGGCAACACTATTCCACGCATACCTCTACGCTCACGCAAACGTCTGTCAATTTGAATCGCTAATGACATAGAATCACTAAGACCAGAGGGAGCAGGGAAACCCACCATAACATCGTTTACATTCTCTGACAGACCCTTCCGAAAAAGGGCTGCCAAAGCATCATCATTCCATTTGGTCAGGACTGCCCACTTACGAAATTTCTGACAGTATAACTCAGCGTCCTCAAGCCCCTGATTTAATGCCAACAAGGTTTTTTCAGCTTGATCAGTGACATTAGGTTCATCGTACAATAACCCCAGAGCCAGAAAAAATGCATCGACATTATTAAAAACAGGGTCCCCAGGTGTCAGGGAAAAAGCCCAATCCTGAGGATCGTCGCGCAGAGAGAGTTGACAATTTGAACCTGCTGCGCTGCGTTCCCTGAGGACTTAGGTTTTAAGGCAAAAAACAACTTACAGTTATTTTTGAAATTCAGAAATTTAGCTCGATCCCCTAAAAACAAATCTGGCATGGGAATCCTAGGTTCCACAACAGGCAACCTGCAAGAAAGATAGCAATACTCAGAACTTCAGTGGCAAGCTGATCCACATGGCCAGACAACTGTGCAAGCTCCATTGAGAGAAAAAAAAAAATCATCCTCAGCACTGAGAGAAACAGAGGGAAAAAAAAAAAATCTCTGACAACTCTGACAATCTTTTTTTTTTTTCACACTATTTTTCCCTTCTGTGAGTACCATATAATTTTCAGTTTGGCCGGTGATACTGTTATGTTTTGGTAACTGAGGAGAGCAGGCAAAAACGGCAATACACCAGAGAGGTTGGAATCTACTGGATTGCAGTACCCTGACTAACCACCACAACTAAAGGCAGCCGTGGAGCGTACCTACGATGGTCCTAGACGCCTCGTCACAGCCTGAGAAGCTAACTACACCTAAAGATAGAAAGAGGAAAACTATCTGCCCCGGAGCAGATCCCCAAAGAACATAGGAAGCCCCCAAACATGTAATGGCGGTTAGACAAGAGGAAATACAGACACAGACAGAAAATAGTATGAGCAAACGTTGGGGCCCAAACTTCCTAGACAGAAAAGGATAGGAAGGACACTTACTGCAATCCCAAAAAACCCTAAAAAGTAACAACTCTACTAATTACAAAAACACCTGAGATCACACGACCTCTACCACCTAAATCAGTTCTCTGGTGTAACAAAACTAAGCCGCAGCCACTGAAAAAACTGGAAAAGGCAAATGAACAAACAACAAAGGCTCAGATAAACTGAGAGGAGCACAAGCCCCAGGAGGGGACCTGGCTGACCTCCACAAGAGTGCAGGAAACAATGCAAAAATCAAGCACAAAAATAAAAGCAGAAAAATATCTTATCTGAGAGCAGGAGAAGAGGCAAGACTCAGCAGGCTTCCAAGTGAACCAGGAACAACAGCAGTTAGACAAGAACAATTGATCACCGGCAACCCCGATGGGAGGGAACCTCCCTTGTATAGGACCAGTCTGTAACTCCTGATTGCCAATCTTCACTAAATGGTTCAGCACTGTCTGCAACCACCAGAGGGAGCTTCTGCTCAGAACTCATTTCTAACACATTCACAACAGGTGTGTATATACTGACAGACCATGTGGCATTTAGATGGCACACAGGTCGACTTCCTTTCACTAAGCATGTGACTTATGAAGGTAATTGCTTGCACCAGAAAGTTTTAGGGGCTTCATAGCAAAAGAGGTGAATACATATGCACATGTCAATTTTTAGTTATCTGATCCCATAAATTTAATTTATGCCTATATTTTTTGCACTTTACCAACTTAGACTATTTAGTGCTGATGCATCTCACAAAATCAGATTACAAAAATATTTAAACAAAGGTTGTAATGTAACAAAAATGGTTAAAAAGCCAAGGGGGTGAATAGTTTTGCAAACAATAGTATGTAATACGTGAAACCACAAAGTGCGTAAATCCCTAAGATTAGTCTACCCTGGAAAAAACCCGGAGCTCTGTTTGTTGCCAAAGTATAAAAACATACCTACCATATATACTCGTGTATAAGCCGAGTTTTTCAGCACATTCTTTGTGTTGAAACTGTCCCCCTCAACTTATACATGAGTCATTGTGACAGCAGCGTGGGAAGGGGAGCGGCTGTGCAGCGGGTCACAGGAGGCAGGAGCAGGCGGCTGCGGCTGTAACTGTGCACGCTGCTAAAGAGAAATGAATATTCACTGCACTGGCAATGAATATTCATTTCTCTTATAGCGCACACAGTTACAGCCGCTGTCGCCTACTTCCAGCAGCTCCTGCGGCTGGCCGAACACAAGATGCTGCGAGGGCTCGCAGGGAAGATAAGTAGGATTTTTTTTTTATGCTTTTCTCATGGGGCCATGCATACAAGAATAGGGATGAGGAGCCATGCATGCAAGGATAGGGATGAGGAACCATGCAGACAAGGATGGGAATAAGGAGCCATGCAGGCAAGGATGGAATAAGGAGCCATGCAGACAAGGATGGGAATAAGGAGCCATGCAGACAAGGATGGGAATGAGGAGCCATGCAGACAAGAATGGGAATGATGAGCCATGCAGACAAGAATGGGAATGAGGAGCCATGCACACAAGCATGGGAATGAGGAGCCATGCACACAAGGATGGGAATGAGGAGCCATGCAGACAAGGATAGGAATGAGGAGCCATGCAGACAAGGATGTGAATGAGGAGCCATGCAGACAAGGATGGGAATGAGGAGCCATGCAGACAAGGATGGGAATGAGGAGCCGTGCAGACAAGGATGGGGATGAGGAACCATGCAGACAAGGATGGAGATGAGGAGCCATGAAGACAAGGATGGGGTTGAGGAACCATGCATACCAGGATGCGGATGAATGGACAATGCATACCCAGCTCATACTCGAGTCAATATGGTTTCCCAGTTTTTTGTGGCAAAATTAGGTGCCTTAGCTTATACTCGGGTCGGCTTATACACGAGTATATACAGTACTTCATAAGAACAGTGCAAAGTTATAACAATCAGTAATTTATGAATGGGCAATATAGGCTAAATTTATTGTAAAAAACAAAATTATGGAAATTGGTGCGCGATGCGAAAATTCTGATTGCAGATTCGCAATTAGCACACAATAACAACATTACTCATTTAAAAAAATCTTTGTTGAACAGTGTAATGTAGTTCTCATAATATTTAGAATAAATATTACAGTGTATCAGGCTATAAAGAATTCCTTAACGACTTTAGCGGTCATTGCGATGTAAAAAACAGCGCACATCGTTCACAAAAGGTGCCAGACACAGCGATATAGCGCTCACCAGCGGGACGCCAATGATCAAAATACGGTCCAGAACTCTAGTGAACGATCAGCGAGATCACAGCAGGGGCCACGTCGTTGCTACATGCCACACACAACAACGTCACTAACGAGATCGCTAAATAGTGACGTTTTTTAGCGATCTCGTTAGCGTTCTTGTTTAGTGTGGCATACCCTTTAGTGTTGCCTGAGGACATTTACACATTCACAGTGCAAGGCAGACAGTTGCATTTACCAGTAAAAAAAAAAAAAAAGCGATAATTTCCAGGGACATTAAATGAAATGCAGTGTAAACCTCAGGCCGCACAGGTGAAAAATTACATCGTGTCCAGGAGAGATGTTTACTTGACTTCTCATTTGACAGGTAGTTTAAGTCGGCTTTGGTAAAGAATTCCGCCTGAGGCAGAGACTTAACCCTAAAATGTAGGCAGAAATAGATTTCTAGCTGATTCCAACATAAGACAATCACTCCATTATCTTGAGAATAGGCATAAAACCAATTGAATCCAGTTTTAGAGAACTGATGCAAAATGTTGGTAAAGTTTGTTAATGCTGAGAATGACATATTGTTGCTGTTCTGCTGAGGTTGCATAGGATACATAGCCTCCTGAATTATCATTGGGTTCCAGCTAAAATTTCTTATACTTCACAGTATAAATATTTTTGCAATGTTGGTATTCCTATAAAGGTACATTTTAATAACTTCATGAATGAATCAGATACAACTTATCAGATAGGATTATTCATTAAATGGTTGTGGGGTGGGGATGGCTGGATGGAAACAAATACCTTTTTACTCCAGAAATTGAGCATACAGCAAAGCCTTCTTTAAGCAGGATGCAGACGTCAGTAAAACACAGACCCACCCAGCTAACTGCTTCATAAAAGCCTAAAACCTAAAACTGACCCTAAAGGGAACAGGGAACCAATGATCTCTGCCCAACCAAAATTACATCATAACTTGAAATAGACCTATTTCTGGATTATAAGAAGGTCCTTTATGTGCCATACACTTACTGTATTTCTATGTTTGAAACATCAAAGTATATATCTCTCTTGAAGTGTGCAAATTTGCCAGAATTAGGGTTGTTAGTTTCCTTACACTAAGGCTGGGATCACACATGCAATAAACTCGCATGAACACCCGACGCTGCCGCCGGCACTCGGACAGGGGCATGCGGCTGCATGTATTTCTATGCAGCCGTATGCTCCGGTCCGAGTGCCATTGGCGTGCGAGTTGCTCGCATGTGTGATCCCGGCCTAATCCTGATCTTGAAATCATGCTGAAGCGATGCCATCATCATGACTCTGTAACACATGCCCATAAGCACGCTGTTCAGCCTTGGTGGTTATGCAGAGCGAAGCTGGGTGTATGCTCCAGAGCTTCATCATGGTACTGCGCATGTCCAGTGAGGTATTAGTGATGGCGATCCTGCTTTTCTGAGGCTGGCTGCTAAGTGGGATCAGCATCATTAGAGGGAATCTGTCACCACTTTTTTGGCATATCATGTAAAAATATCATTCAATTCAGTGTCACCTATGCACTATAACAGTACTTTTGATACCCTTGACCCCCCACCTTTGATCAATAAATACCGTTTATATTCCTTGCGTGGTATATGTAAATCTGCTCAGTCCAGTCCGATGGGCGGAGCTTATTGTCCGTCTTCCCCCCCTGTCTTGCTGTATGCAAATTGTGTTCTCTCACGCATCGTAATACTTACGGGCCATAGACAGTAATGGCGTATGCCGGTGCCTGCGCAATACTGATTTTATGCTTTGCCCTCTGTTGGGGAAAGCATACTGCGCACGCGCAAAAGACCATTTGATTGCCCATGCGCGGTAACGCTAAGCAATCTGTGATATTCACAGAAAAGAATACGTACAGCAAGCTGAGGGGGGTGGAGATGGGCAATAAGCCCCACCCTTGGGACTGGACTGAGCAGATTTACATACACCGCAGGAGGAATATAAACGGTATTTATTGATCAAAGGTGTGGGAGTCAAGGGGTATAAAAAGTACTGTTATAATGCATAGGTGACACTGAATTAAATGATATTTTCACATGATATGCCAAAAAAGTGGTGACAGATTCCCTTTAATGCCTCCTTGGGCATGTGTAGTACATCGATGAAGCTAGGGACCAGACACCTGGCTTCATTGCACATGGTCGGGATGGCAGAATGTCATGCTCATGAGCAGAAGTCACAGAGCCCTGATGATGAAGTCACCTGTGAAATGCATGTTAATCATGCCCCCATGGATATGATTATAAGATCCAAGGCAGGACTAGTCTGGGGAATCAATGCAGCAATAGTCCTGGGCTAATTTGCATACTACAAACTATATAACTCTATTTCTCAAACCTAGAAATAAGACTATGGCAGATAAAGAACCTTCCTATTAGGCAGCACGGTGGCTCAGTGGATAGCACTACAGCCTTGCAGTGCTGGAGTCCTAAGTTCAAATCCCATCAAGGACAACATCTGCAAGGAGTTTGTATGTTTTCCCCGTGTTTGCGTGGGTTTCCTCCGGGTACTCTGGTTTCCTCCCACATTCCAAAAACATACAGATAGGGAATCTAGATTGTGAGCCCCTTCGGGGACAGCGATGATAATGTGTGCAAACTGTAAAGCGCTGTGGAATATGTTAGCGCTATATAAAGATTATTATTATTAACCAGGAACAGACTAATATAAAGTTATGGTGATGACTTAGGAGGAGGTGGGGAGTTCATAGGTTCCTTTTAAACAGATGTTATGCACATAATCATTTTTTTATTGTTTTGGTGACTTACTTTATCTTTGACATTTGTAATGTATTTTTTGTCTGCCATTTTTAAGCTCTATAGAGGAACTAACCATATAAATTATTTATATATTGTAATTTGTATGTACAAAGCTTCGAAATGTAACAACATTTTTGCGCAAGGCAAGGGTATTCAAAACTTTTTCAACTTTTGGCGCCTTTGAACTTTTTGCAACAAAATGAGCACAGCTGTGCTGTGTTGGGGTGTTGTGACCCCAGCTCATCATAAATTTGGCATTCCTTATGCCACAAATCTTACTCAAGGCTACAACTGGAGTAAGATTATGGAGAGGCGCTCATCACTCGCCTGATTTATCACGAAGCGTGTGCCTTGTAATTAATGAGAGGTTTTACAGTTCACCCTGCCCCTCATCAATGCTGGCTTGAAAGACACTGGTCTTAAAGAAATGGGGGCCAATGTGTTTGTAAACTTTTTATTAATTATCTATGAACTCAGGTATGGACTGGGGCTGAAATTCAGCCCTGGCATCAGAAATCACACAGGCCCATGTTGTCCCTGTCCCCGAGCCCCAGATGGGATATATTACTAATATTACCCTGGATAGAGGAAAGCAAGATTTACTACAAGACCAACATTTCTAATGATACCTGTGGCCTGCTGGGGTAAGTGACAGTCAGCGACTTTGTGCTCCGTCACAACTCTTAATAGTATGGGTGTCTTGAGAACACCGATTCTGTTAACTACATAGCAGACAAGTCGGCCCACGACCAGACAGGCCCTTCTGGCACTTGCCAGAACTGCCAGATGGCTAGTCCGGCCCTGTATGAACTGCACTTTTGCTTCCTGCTCCCATTCTACTAAGAGCCATAAAAAAAAAATTATTTTAACCACTTTTAACCTGAAATTGTGTAGATATTGACAATTTTTGCATATGGATCGTAAGAGTCCAAACAGGAGTCAGATTAACCAGTAGGAAAGTCCTGACGTGACCTATGGCATGTGTAAGTGATAACCATTTTGGAATTACTGTACTTTTAAAAATAAAATAGAATGTTATCGTCTACCCATAGGATAAGGAATACGTTACTCATCGCTGAGGGACTGACAGCTTGAAACCACAGTTGTCCTTAGAACAAGGCTCTGCTGAGCTACATCCAAATGGAGTGTAGTGTACCACATGGTGGAACGCCACTACATTGTGAGAAAGACAGAAATAGCTGAATGGTGTACCTGGCTTTCTGTTAGACAATTAATGGAGCGTAGGTCGAGCTTATGCATCTCCACTAGTGTTGAGCGATAAGATACCGCAAGTATCGGGTATCGGCCGATATTAGCTGTTTCGGCCTTTCGATACTTAGTTCCGATATTTTCCATATATCGTATACCGGAATCGGAAGTTCCCATAATTCTTTGAGAGGCAATGTGATTTTAGTCAGCCAATGAGGAATCCTAAGAAGTGTGGGCACATCCTGTACTGCTGCGGTCATGTTAACTAATGGCATGGCTGTGATTGGATGCTGAAATGATGTCAGAATGCACTATAAAAGGCGCCGCCGCCATTTTAACGTCACTGTGCTGTGAATTCAGTAAGGGACAGAACGCTGCTGTGCTGACTCTGAGGGACAGTTAGAGATTGCGATTTAGTGTACTGTGCTGTAGGCAGGCTAGCACCAACCGCTGTGTAAAGCTTCCTTTTGCCTGCAGTGTTGTTTTAACAGCTCTGCAAGGTGTGTGTGAGTGCAGGTGACGCTGCAGTTTGCTCTGCATGCAACGCTGTCTGTAGGCATCTGCACGTGTCACTCACAGACTCTTTTTTTTTCTTCA
Source organism: Oophaga sylvatica (assembly GCA_033576555.1). Taxonomy (NCBI): domain Eukaryota; kingdom Metazoa; phylum Chordata; class Amphibia; order Anura; family Dendrobatidae; genus Oophaga; species Oophaga sylvatica. The sequence goes on along the minus strand of JARQOD010000002.1, from coordinate 64,603,677 downwards.
GTGTAATTCTTGCTGCTCCATGCAATTTAACTATTAGTGTGACGCGCTTCCATCCGTATCCAATACATTGGTTGCAAACACTATAGAAGTAGACAAAGGAGTAGCCTTTCACAGATTGTGAACAGTTGTGTTTCAGTGTTCACTTCAGTCTGTGTTTTTTATTTTTTGAGTGCACATCACGCTCCAGTTACTTGTTCAAGCACTGCTGCTTGTACTCTGCTGAGCGTGTCTCAGTGTCTCATCCTTTTCATTTCTCTCCAATTGGTTCTGCTCCATTCCATTTAAAATAAATATAATCTATTAGTGTGACGCGCTTCCATCCGTATCCAATACATTGGTTGCAAACACTATAGAAGTAGACAAAGGAGTAGCCTTTCACAGATTGTGAACAGTTGTGTTTCAGTGTTCACGTCAGTCTGTGTTTTTTATTTTTTGAGTGCACATCACGCTCCAGTTACTTGTTCAAGCACTGCTGCTTGTACTCTGCTGAGCGTGTCTCAGTGCCTCATCCTTTTCATTTCTCTCCAATTGGTTCTGTTCCATTCCATTTAAAATAAATATAATCTATTAGTGTGATGCGCTTCCATCCGTATCCAATACATTGCTTGCAAACACTATAGAAGTAGACAAAGGAGTAGCCTTTCACAGATTGTGAACAGTTGTGTTTCAGTGTTCACTTCAGTCTGTGTTTTTTATTTTTTGAGTGCACATCACGCTCCAGTTACTTGTTCAAGCACTGCTGCTTGTACTCTGCTGAGCGTGTCTCAGTGCCTCATCCTTTTCATTTCTCTCCAATTGGTTCTGCTCCATTCCATTTAAAATAAAATAATCTATTAGTGTGACGCGCTTCCATCCGTATCCAATACATTGGTTGCAAACACTATAGAAGTAGACAAAGGAGTAGCCTTTCACAGATTGTGAACAGTTGTGTTTCAGTGTTCACTTCAGTCTCTGCGTAATAACCACACTTAGGCCTTATAACTTTTCTGACTTTCTTTATCAATCTACCAAGATGAAGAAGGCAGGGAGTAAGGCACGTGGTCGTGGCCGTGGAGTTTCAGCAGGGAGAGGACGTGGGGATTCTGTGGCTGCTGCCGCCCTCAGTGACACAGCATCCACCAGTTTTACCCATGAGCGTTCCTTTATGTGCAGTTTGGTAGGAGCTCGGCATGCCCCCCTGCTGCGGGAAGAACGAATTGAAGCCGTTGTTGGTTGGATGGCAGCCAATGCATCGACTTCAATTCCTTCCACCTCCTCTCAGGAACACAACACTGTTGAGCAACCATCTGTCTGTTCACCGCCTGTCAAATTGCCCAGGCAGTCAGAGAGTTCTGTACAGGAGCCAGCTGAGTCTCTGCTTCTGTTCTCAGAATCTGTTGGCTCGCAAACACGGGCACAGGCAAGCAGCATTCTGCAATTTGAAGAAGAGGGAGTATGCAGTGATGCGCAACAGCTGTGTCTCTCTCAATCTGAAGAGGCGGGTGAGCCAGTGCCGATGGACAGCACACCGCAGAACGCATCTTATGATGATGATGAGACTCAGGTGCCAGGTTTTGTGGAGCATGGTGCTGCCCAGACCATCCAACAGCAGCAGGTGTTGGAAGAGGGTAGTGCAGATGATGAAGTCCGAGACCCAACATGGCGTGAGCAACAGGAAGGTGGTGGGAGCAGCTCTGAGGAAGAGATTGTCCCAACGGTACAAAGAGGAGGGAGAGGTAGGCTGCAGACTCGCTTGCCTGTAGCCTCCAGTTTGGCACCTGTTGGGAGCAGTTCTCTTAGAAATGTCAAAATTGGCGCTCCCATGACTTGCACTGCGTGATCCTTTTTTGACAGACTTGTAGATGATATTTGCTATGTTCAATGCAAGCTGTGTAAGCAAAAAGTTAAAAGAGGTAAAAATATCAGTAACCTGAATACCACAAATATGTGGAAACATGTACGGACAAAGCACGTAGCTGAGTTACAAAGACACACTGGAGATGTAGGCCAACCTACAGCAGCACCTACATCTTCAGGTCGTGTTGGAGCCTCTACCTCCAGCTCACACACACCTGGTTCGGCTTCCTCACAGGATCTCCATGGAAGAACCTTGGTCACTGTTGTCCATAGACAAACTGTTATTCCACCCACAGCAGCAAGTTCACAGTCATCTTCACACTCCCAGACCACAAAACAGCCATCGGTACCACAGGCATGGGATAAAAGACGGCCATACTCGGCAAACCATCCACGAGCACAGGCTCTGAATGCTGGCATTGCAAAACTCCTGTCCCTTGAAATGCTGTCATTCAGGCTGGTGGAGACTGACAGTTTCAGGAACTTTATGGCATTGGCAGTCCCACAATATAATGTGCCAAGCCGATTTTATTTCAGCAGGCAAGCCGTCCCTGCTCTGCAAAAACATGTCGAGGGAAACATTAAACATGCGCTACTAAACGCCGTCAGTAGCAGGGTCCACCTGACCACCGATGCGTGGACCAGTACCCATGGCCAGGGACGATACCTTTCCCTCACTGCCCATTGGGTCAATGTTGTGGAGCCGGGTACAGATCTTGCCAGTGGCGCTGTACATGTTCTGCCAACTCCAAGGATTGCAGGAATCCAGTCTGTACACATTGATTCCTCCTCCTACTCCAGTTCCTCAGAATCATCGCTGCACGAGCCGTCACGGTATACCTCCACATGGACCCGTGAACGCTTACCTGTTGCGACTGATATGAGCACAGCCGTGGCCAAACGTCAACAGGCCGTCCTGAAATTAATTTCCATGGGGAATCGAAGCCACACAGCGCAGGAGCTCTGGGATGCCATCAAGCAGGAGAGCGACGTGTGGTTTTTGTCAGCTAATCTCCAGCCAGGCTTGGTAGTGTGTGACAATGGCCGAAATCTGGTGGCAGCTCTGGGCCTTGGCAACCTCACTCACATACCATGTCTGGCACATGTGCTCAACTTGGTCGTGCAGAGTTTTTTGAGGGACTATCCGGATCTTGATGCACTGCTGCACAAGGTCCGCCTAGAGTGCGCTCACTTGCGACGTTCCAGCATGGCCAGATCGCGCATTGCAGCTCTGCAAGTCAGATTTCGCCTTCCTGAACATCGCATCATATGTGACGTACCCACCAGGTGGAATTCCACGTTACATATGTTGGAGCGGTTGTGTGAGCAGCAGCCAGCAGTAATGGAGTATCAGCTGCAACAGGCGCAATCAACTCGCAATTTGCGCCGTTCACACTTCACCACTACTGAGTGGGCCTCTATGAAGGACGTCTGCGACGTTTTGCGTGCGTTTGATGTCTCAACGCGGATGGCGAGTGCAGATGATGCACTAGTCAGCATGACTGTCCCCCTTATCTGCCTGCTTCAGAAATCACTGAAAGCACTAAAGGAAGAGGTTTTGGAAGAGGTGGAGGATGAGGAGTCACAAATTCAATTACCTTCAGGACAGTCATCGCAACGTGGTTCCTCACAAAGGGCTGGGCAGGGCTCACTTTGTGAGGAGGATGAGGAGGAGGAGGAGTCAATGGAGGAGGAAGAAATCCCTACAGAGGGAGGTATACAACGCTCTAGTCAGTATGTAGAGCGAGGGTGGGGTGATGCAGAGGAGGCAGAGATGACGCCTCTTCCAGAGGACAGCCTTTGTTGGCCAGTTGGGAGTCTGCAGCACATGGTTGATTTCATGCTTCAGTGCCTGAGAAACGACCGCCGCATCGCCCACATTCTCACCACGTCAGATTATTGGGTGTACACCCTCCTAGACCCTCGCTACCGGGACAACTTACAAACCTTCATCACACCGGTGAACCGGGACCGTAAAATGCAGGAGTACCAAGACACACTGGTGCAATCCATACTGTTGTACATTCCAGCCGAGAGAGCTGCTGCTGCTGCTACTGCTTTACAAAGCAGCTCTGTGCGTCGAGGCAGTGTAGACACCTCTACAACAAGAGGGAGCACAAGCAGCGCCTCTGCACAGGGCAAGAGCTGTATGTTACAAATGTGGCGAAGTTTTGTGACAGCGCCAGCAAGGTCTACACCATCCGAGACGGCTCCAGTCACCAGGAAGAAACGTTTCCGTAAGATGGTGACAGACTACTTGGCTTTCCCTCTAAGTGTACTCCCAGATGCCTCTTCCCCTTTCAAATTTTGGGTCTCTAAGTTGGATACATGGCCAGAGCTTAGCCAGTATGCATTGGAGGTGCTGGCTTGCCCTGCTGCCAGTGTATTATCTGAGCGCGTCTTTAGTGCTGCAGGTGGTGTAGTAACAGACCGTCGCATGCGACTATCCTCAGAGAATGTAGACCGGCTTACTTTTCTGAAAATGAACAAGGCATGGATCTCACCTGAATTTGCCTGTCCGTTTTCAGATTAAATAACTGTTTGGCAACGTTTTCCATGTCTCCTGTTATGTTCATCTTTCTACCACCTGAACTCTACTCCCTGGGCTACAACACCGCCATTTGTTGCTCGTAAGTAATTGGCAGGGGTACTGACTCCTGGCCAGCCTGGTTACAGCACGACAGCTGTTTCCTGGCAGTGTGAACGTCAATTATCCTTCAATAAGTTGTGCTGTCGTGTTGCATTCGGGTTAGCCGACTCTATGGTGCCTGCAGTTTAGGTGATTCCATGTGTGCTGTGGGATATGTAAATAAAGGCTGTTTCCATTGTGACAATAGGACAAGCACCACTGTAGGACTGTGTGATTCGGTAACTGCGGACGGCTTGCGTCCTGTCAACTTACATTTTCATGGGTGCGTTCTGCTACCCGTCCGGGGTCCAGTACCGTCAACTGGTTCTCCCCAGTGCCTTTGGCCTAGGTGCCTCCATCTCCGTATCCGAGTTCCACCAACGTCTGCTGGTCCTTGGTAGTGCTTTGGAGCACAGGTACCTCCTGCTTAATAACCGTGTCACAGTAACGTCAGCTGGTACTCGGTTGTGACATTGCCTCTTTTCCTTCTGCTACCCGTCCGGGGTCCAGTACGGTCAACTGGTTCTCCCCAGTGCCTTTGGCCTAGGTGCCTCCATCTCCGTATCCGAGTTCCACCAACGTCTGCTGGTCCTTGGTAGTGCTTTGGAGCACAGGTACCTCCTGCTTAGTAACCGTGTCACAGTAACGTCAGCTGGTACTCGGTTGTGACATTGCCTCTTTTCCTTCTGCTACCCGTCCGGGGTCCAGTACCGTCAACTGGTTCTCCCAGTGCCTTTGGCCTAGGTGCCTCCATCTCCGTATCCGAGTTCCACCAACGTCTGCTGGTCCTTGGTAGTGCTTTGGAGCACAGGTACCTCCTGCTTAGTAACCGTGTCACAGTAACGTCAGCTGGTACTCGGTTGTGACATTGCCTCTTTTCCTTCTGCTACCCGTCCGGGGTCCAGTACCGTCAACTGGTTCTCCCCAGTGCCTTTGGCCTAGGTGCCTCCATCTCCGTATCCGAGTTCCACCAACGTCTGCTGGTCCTTGGTAGTGCTTTGGAGCACAGGTACCTCCTGCTTAGTAACAGTGTCACAGTAACGTCAGCTGGTACTCAGTTGTGACATTGCCTCTTTTCCTTCTGCTACCCGTCCGGGGTCCAGTACCGTCAACTGGTTCTCCCCAGTGCCTTTGGCCTAGGTGCCTCCATCTCCGTATCCGAGTTCCACCAACATCTGCTGGTCCTTGGTAGTGCCTTGGAGCACAGGTACCTCCTGCTTAGTAACCGTGTCACAGTAACGTCAGCTGGTACTCGGTTGTGACATTGCCTCTTTTCCTTCTGCTACCCGTCCGGGGTCCAGTACCGTCAACTGGTTCTCCCCAGTGCCTTTGGCCTAGGTGCCTCCATCTCCGTATCCGAGTTCCAGCAACGTCTGCTGGTCCTTGGTAGTGCTTTGGAGCACAGGTACCTCCTGCTTAGTAACCGTGTCACAGTAACGTCAGCTGGTACTCGGTTGTGACATTGCCTCTTTTCCTTCTGCTGCCCCTCCGGGTTCCAGTACAGTCAGCTGGTCCTCGTTACTTCCATTGTCTCTTGCTCCATCTGATACCCGTCAGGGTTCCAGTAACGTCAGCTGGTTCTCGGAAATTAGACGACCTTAAAGACCACCCAGAAGAAGATGACGACAACAAGGACGACGAGCATGAAGCCAACCAGCCTGAACACCATCACAAAGAAAAAATAAAAGATTACCCAGAAGAAGATCACCAACAGGACAAAGAAGGTTAAGACAAACTACAAGATACAGAACAAGAGACAGAAGAACAATAAGCAGAAGATCAAAAAGCAGAAGAACATGAAGTATAAGACCAAAATGAAGAGCAAAATATATGCTCTAAATTCTAAGCAGAAGAAGACTAAGCAGTGTATGGGGGTGAGTCCGTTCCTCCTCGTGGTGCCCCTGGAAAATGCCTGCTGCTGCAGGCTAAACTGAACACGGACAAATACTGTTGTAATTTAAATCTTTTGTGACAGCAAGAACGGAAGGATGAACAATTCATACTTTTACAGATTACAAGTACAGGAATCTCTGTCACAAATAAGAATATGATGAAGAAGATGAAGAGGAAGAAGATGAAGAATTTGAATATGAAGAAGATTAATTAGTTTAATAATAACAATATGAGTAATGTAAACAAAAACATGAATAGCAAGAAGTTTAAGAAGAAGATTAAGAAGGTGAAGATGAAGAATAATTTGATGAGAAAGATGATGCTGCTGAAGATTATGAAGGAGAAAGTGTGGCACTGGCAAAAGTTAAAAAGGTGAAGAGCATGGAAGTTGTGAAACATACATATTTGCCAAAATAGAAAAAAGGTTAACAACATTGTCAATTTGTTAGTCAATCCAAACGTATTTCCAAAAAAATATATATTAATGCTATTCCAATGCATTGGGTTAAACATGTATGCCTTTATTGTCTCCTCAACCTCCCCCAATACATTCTACATTAGTCTTTGTTGTTTTCCTTCATGTACAATTAACCAACAAGGCAAGAATGGTTTTTTTTAATGTCGATATTTGGTTCCCATAGACTTACATGGGACTTCCGGTATCGGAATCGGATATCGACGATATTTAGTGATATCGGCGATACCATTCCGATCCGATATTTTTAGATATCGAGCAGTATCGCTCAACACTAATCTCCACTCCATTTATGGTGGAAAATGCAGAGCCTTGTATATGGGATATCTGAGGGACTCAGTGAGTGATAAGTTATCTCCTAGCTGTCCCATTTTCACCCATGTGTCTGGTATTTTGATTCCAACCTGGATCAATTTTTTTTAAAACTTTTTTATTTTCATTATCACTTCGTAATACGTCAGTTAAAAAATATAAATTGATAGTTAAATGGTTTGGATAGTTTGTCATTCATTTTTCATGTGCTTTGAACAGATGTCCATTGACTTTTAATGACCAAATTTATTAGAACGGACAAACATGTGCTTGAACGTGCCAATCACACACTATAGAGCTGTGTGCGCTAAGCAGAAACAGCATTGCTCAGAGGACATACGGCTCCATAGTACAAGGCCATATACATTGCATGCGTCGCCGGACAGCCTCCATTGGGTGCCATATTTACACAGCTATTCTGTCCTAGAATAAATCCTTATCCAGAAGAAAAACATTATACAAACAGCAGTAGCAGTAGTAATATACAGTTGTGTGAAAAAGTGTTTGCCCCCTTCCTGATTTCCTATTCTTTTGCATGTTTGTCACACATAAACGTTTCAGATCACCAAACAAATTTAAATATTAGACAAAGATAACACAAGTAACACAAAATGCAGTTTTTAAATGAAGCTCTTTATTATTAAGGGAAAAAGAAATCCAAAACTACAGGGCCTTGTGTGAAAAAAATTATTGTCCCCTTTATCCCTAGAACATAAATGAACTGTGGTTTATCACAACTTTGGGAATCTGAGTTACTATCACTCCTGTTCTCAATCAAGAAATCACTTAAATAAGACCTGCCTGACAAAGTGAAGTAGACCAAAGATCCACAAAAGCTAGACATCATGCCGCGATCAAAAGAAGATCTGGAACAAATGAAAACAAAGTAATTGAGATCTATCAGTCTGGAAAAGGTTATAAAGCTATTTCTAAATCTTTGGGACTCCAGCGAACCACAGTGAGAGCCATTATCCACAAATGGCAAAAACATGGAACAGTGGTGAACCTTCCCAGAAGTGGCAGGGTGACCAAAATTACCCCAAGAGCGCAGTGACAAATCATTCAAGAGGTCAAAAAAGACTCTTCAACAACTTTCAAAGAACTGCAGGCCTCACTTGCCTCAGTTAAGGTCACTGTTCATGACTCCACCATAAGAAAGAGACTGGGCAAAAATGGCCTGCATGGCAGAGTTCCAAGACAAAAACCATCGCTGAGCAATAATAACATAAAGGCTTGTCTCAGTTTTGCCAGAAAACAACTTGATTATCCTCAAGACTTTTGGGAGAATATTCTGTGGACTGATGAAACAAAAGTTGAACTTTTTGGAAGGTGTATGTCCCATTACATCTGATGTAGAAGTAACACAGCATTTCAGAAAAGGAACATCATACAGTAAAATATGGTGGTGGTAGAGTGAAATAAAAATACCATTTATTAATCACCTACAAATGTTGTGTGTAATGTAGCTGAAATTCCATCTTAGTATAAGAGCTGCATAGATTCTGTATGCTACTTTTTATCCTTGCACAAGGTCAATCGCTTTGCTGTAAAGTGAAATTGATAGGTTTGTCTGCATTGCAGATAAGCATAAAATGATCCGGTCATAGAGCTTCATCCCTGTGGAGTTAAACAGACAATTATCAAATAGAATATATGGAAGAAATCCATATTCATTCCTGCAAATCCCCAAGGCTGGATTCACACATGCAATATTTTCGCTGCAGTTTTTCGAACCAAAGCCAACATTTAATTATAAAGTCACACAAGGAAACAAATCATCTTCACAGATTATTTATCAACTCTTAAGAGGGTTATGCAGAAAACCACTGTAGCTAATCATATTTTATATAACATAAAGATGATTATATAATCAGCAAATATAGATTTGGTGTCACAAACTAACCCCAGCACAGGGAATGAACCAGTGGCGTAGCGTGGGGGAGGCGGGGGGAGGGCGGTCCGCCCAGGCGGCACCTGTGTGTGGGGGCGGCACCTGTGTGTGGGGGCGGCGCACCCTTCCATGCCCTCCCAACTTCGCACAGCCAGCATTTACCATTGCTGTGCTGTGCTTTGTAAAGATGCTAGCAGGACCTGTGATGAGGTCACAGGAGGGGAGGAGTTAGGTGTCACATGATCAGGCCCCTGCGTCATGGTGCTGGATGATGGTAAGTTTATATGTGGGATCATAAGGGGTTTACAGTGTGGATGTAGCTGAGCTGTGTGTGCATGAGGTGTACGGAGCGGAGCCGTGTGTACGAGGTGTACGGAGCGGAGCCATGTGTACGAGGTGTACGGAGCGAAGCCGTGTGTGTACGAGGTGTACGGAGCGAAGCCGTGTGTGTACGAGGTGTACGGAGCAGAGCCGTGTGTACGAGGTGTACGGAGCAGAGCCGTGTGTGTATGAGGTGTACGGAGCGAAGCCGTGTGTGTACGAGGTGTACGGAGCAGAGCCGTGTTTGTACGAGGTGTACGGAGCGAAGCCGTGTGTGTACGAGGTGTACGGAGCGAAGCCGTGTGTGTACGAGGTGTACGGAGCGGAGCCGTGTGTACGAGGTGTACGGAGCAGAGCCGTGTGTGTACGAGGTGTACGGAGCGAAGCCGTGTGTGTACGAGGTGTACGGAGCGAAGCCGTGTGTGTACGAGGTGTACGGAGCGGAGCCGTGTGTACGAGGTGTACGGAGCAGAGCCGTGTGTATGAGGTGTACGGAGCGAAGCCGTGTGTGTACGAGGTGTACGGAGCAGAGCCGTGTTTGTACGAGGTGTACGGAGCGAAGCCGTGTGTGTACGAGGTGTACGGAGCGGAGCCGTGTGTACGAGGTGTACGGAGCAGAGCCGTGTGTGTACGAGGTGTACGGAGCGAAGCCGTGTGTGTACGAGGTGTACGGAGCGAAGCCGTGTGTGTACGAGGTGTACGGAGCGAAGCCGTGTGTGTACGAGGTGTACGGAGCGAAGCCGTGTGTGTACGAGGTGTACGGAGCGGAGCCGTGTGTGTACGAGGTGTACGGAGCGAAGCCGTGTGTGTACGAGGTGTACGGAGCGAAGCCGTGTGTGTACGAGGTGTACGGAGCGGAGCCGTGTGTACGAGGTGTACGGAGCAGAGCCGTGTGTGTACGAGTTGTACGGAGCGAAGCCGTGTGTGTACGAGGTGTACGGAGCGAAGCCGTGTGTGTACGAGGTGTACGGAGCGAAGCCGTGTGTGTACGAGGTGTACGGAGCGAAGCCGTGTGTGTACGAGGTGTACGGAGCGAAGCCGTGTGTGTACGAGGTGTACGGAGCGGAGCTGTGTGTACGAGGTGTACGGAGCGGAGCCGTGTGTGTACGAGGTGTACGGAGCGGAGCCGTGTGTGTACGAGGTGTACGGAGCGAAGCCGTGTGTGTACGAGGTGTACGGAGCGAAGCCGTGTGTGTACGAGGTGTACGGAGCGGAGCCTTGTGCGCGTGAGGTGTGTGGAGCGGAGCCGTGTGTGTACAGGGCCACAAAGAGCGGAGCCGCGCATGTACAAGGGTCCTGTTACTTGCGGGAGTTGTGTGCTTGGGGGGCTGCAGGGGGGAAGGAGGGGTGCCATTATGTGCATGGGTCTGCGTGGGGACGGAGCGAATGCTGTTATCTGTGTAGGGCTGGGTCCCTGTCCCGCTGTCCTGGCCGGGAGGTTTACTTTCCCGCATTAGAATCGTACATGCGGAAACCCGGGGACCTCCCACACGTTCTGGCAGCCACATGTCACGTTCCACCGGAGGTGACGTGCTGTAAGTCAGCTGAACGCTGGAAATGACCGCTGACCTCATTTCCGGCGGTCAGCTTACAGCAGCAGGTACTGTAACTCGTTCTCGGGAGAGTCTTCAGAACGGCGACGCATCGAGCCGCTGGATCTGTTGGAGTGAGAGCCGGGTATTGTACGGACCGCTGCATACAATACCCGACTCTCACTGAGCGAGACAAGCAGGATGTGGGGATCTCAACATGGGATCTGTTCAACAGATGAAGAGATCCCCAGATCCTGCCTGTCTCGCTCAGTGAGAGCCGGGTATTGAATGGAGCGCCTCATAGCTGGTGAGATCCCCACATCCTGGGGAAATGAGGTCAGCGATGGAACGTGACTTGTGGCTGCCAGAATGTGTGGGAGGTCCCCGGGGTTTCCGTATGTACGATTCTAATCCGGAAAGTAAACCGCCTGGCCGGGACAGCGGACAGGGTCCCGAAATCGGGACTGTCCCACTGAAACCGGGACGGTTGAGAGGTATGTGTTTATAATTATTGTTTATGAAACAGTGTGATCAGCAGTGCTAAGTGGGTGTGGTCAGGGTGTGGATATGGGTGTGACCAGTTAAATGGGTGTGGCCTAAAATTTGCCGCCCCGGGCGCCACAAACAGTTGCTACGCCACTGGAATGAACCCACTATATTGCTATTGGATTTCACTGAGGGGTATGGACTTCAGCCCAGGAAACTACTAAGTATGGATCCAGTGTAAGATGAGATGCTGTAGGAGGACTCCAGCCACTGTCTTATGTGTTTTCACATTGCATTCTGGCATACGTCCGTACCTCCCGCAAAACAGGATTTGGGCGTACACACGACGGTGCCATAGACTATAATGGTGCCTACAAAGCGAACGTGTGCTCTGTGGTGCACCATTTTCAGGCGTCTACGCCAACTGGAGGCGGACACCAAGATGCAGTCTACTACTTTTGAGTGTCCGCCTCCAATAGGCATACACGCCCAAAAATAATGCACGTCAAACTGCACGTTCGCTCTGTCAGCACCATTATAGTCTATGGCCCTGACAGCATATACGCCTGAATCATGATGTAAACTCCGACAGAGCTATTGAACGAGTGCTTGAATGCAGTGTGAAAGCACCCTTAGGGTGTTGTTATTATGTCGAGCAGGTTGCTCTTATAATTTTGCATTGTTTTTTGCATTGCTTGTTTCAATATGCAGTTGGTTTTATTCCCAGACCACTGCTCTGCAGGAGGAATATGATGACCTGTGATATTTGTGTGTTTCTAGCCCCTACATGGATTTATGTTTGGTATACTTGTCTATGTTTTAATTTTTTTGTCAATTTTCAGCATTGCATTCTGCGTATGCTGTGTGAATAGTGCTAAGTCACACTAATGCTGCAGCAGCTGATGTACCGTAATTAACTGTAAAAATGAGGCAGTCTGTGCGTTCAATTGGTTAATGGAACATTTCTCGTCTGACTATCTATTAGTCCATCCTGACCAAGAACATCCTTTTGTAGTGGAGGTAGATGCCTCAGAGTTTGATGTTAGCGCTGTGTTATCACAAGATACATCATCTCTCACTAATAAGTGGGTGCTCTGCGCAGCTGATGGAGATCCAAAAGAAAATCCCAAGAGATGAGATGAATTAATGCGGTTTATTATCCACACATTTCAAAGTTATCTGAATTCTTCAGCAGGAAAAACACGACACACTCACTTTTTTCCATTTGAAGAAGTCGAATGACTTTGAAACGCGTTGGTAATAAACTGCATTAATTAATTTAATCTCCTGGGATTTTGTTTGGATCTCCTTTAGCAGTGCAGAGGACAGACTTATTCCCTCCTGGCATAATACTGTTTTTTTAATCTGTGTGACTTCAGCAGCTGATAGTGTTCTCTCATTGTGTGATACACAACTGCATTAGGTGAGCACCTCCTTACACCCCAATGCCTCTTACCATCAAATAAGATTCTATTGCTCTTTTTGGTCCCCAGTATTTTCTACATTTCTTTTCTCAAAAGCATTTCATCTGCCAAAAAGAATTATGATATTGGTAATCGTGAATTGATGGCAAACAAGTGGGCCTTCGAGGAATGGTGTCACACATAAAATCATTGTTATCACAGACTACAAAAATCTTACTTATCAGCTAAAAGACTTATCCATATGTCATCTGTACAGTAAGAAGCATTCAGAAATGTTTCTGGATTCAATTTGTCATCCATAGAGTATTACGTGCTTTGTGATACATTATGGTAGTATTAAACTCCAAATAAACGCTTTGCCTGCTGCAGGTGACCGATTTTTTTTCTAAAAATAAACTTGGTTGCCAGAGACCTAGCAATTAGAAAATGAGTAAGGTGTGCGGTAAGGGAGGGGGAAGTGGAAGTGATGATGATGGTGCACGCAGACACTGAGGATGTGTGGCAGTTGCAACTACGCCTGTTACTGGAGCACAAGAAACATGCCCATCCATGACACATAGTTTCCTGTCCCACTTTGCAGGGAGGCACGGTACACCACTTTTGAAGCCACATCAGTGTGAACCGGTGGTTGGTTGGATAGCAGTTAGTGCTTCCAGCTTGACTGCCAGCACCACCACCAGTCTCCAACACGGTCCAGTCTCACTAGCCAACAGTCTGGATCACTTGAACCTCACCTTGATCCTCCTTCCTCCTCACCATGTTGAGTCCCAGGATACCAGTGATCCCACAATAGGATACTCTTTACAACATCACTTCTTGATGCATGTTCCAAGAGGGACAGGAGGAGACACTGTTTTGTGATGTACAAAACTTAGAGCAGCCACGGCTACAAGAAGATGACAGTGGGGAATGGCAAATTTTGTCTAAAGACGTAGATGATTATGAGACACAGTTGCCGATAAGTCAGGTTGTTAAGTCACCAAGTCAGGAGGACCAGGATGCGGCAATGGAAGACGAGGAGGTGGATGAAGAAGTCAGTGACCCAACCTGGGAAGCTGGCATGCAGAGCGAGGCCAGGAGCACTAAGGGGCAGAGATCAGCAGCTCCAAAACAGGCAGGAATAGGCAGTGGGATGATCAGAGGGACATCAACAGGCAGGCTACTGTTTGGCAGAGCACCAACACTCATTAATTTCTCTGTCGAAGAGTTAGATGTTCACCAGTCTGGAATTTTTTTAAAGAGAGTTTTGAAACCAAAAAATGGTCATTTGCAACCTGTGCCATACCAATATCAAAAGTGGCCTCCGTGTGCATGGACAGCAGCCGGGAAAGTAGCGCTACTGTAAGCCGATGTCCCCCAGCGTCTGGTGCTGAAGCCGGCTGTCATTATTCTCCCTGCTCTGCCGGCGAGCAGCGCAAGCAGGGGAGAATGAAAGAAAAACCCGATGTGGGGTCCCCCCCTATTTTTTGAACCAACCCGGCAAAATTCACAGGTGCAGGCTGCTATTCTCCGGCTGGTAAGGGGCCATGGATATGGCCCCCAGCCTAAAAACAGCAGCCTGCAAGATGCGCCAATTCTGGAGCTTTGTTGGGTTCTTCCCACTTGCCCTGTAGCAGTGACAAGTGGGGTAATGGGGGGTTAATGTCAAGTTCTTATTGTAAGGTGACATTAAGCCCGGCTTAGTAATGAAAAGGTGTCAATAAGATATCTATTCACTACTAATCCTATAGTAGTGAAAGGGTTAAATAAACACCACACATTAAGAATAAAGTATTTTAATGAAATAAAACAAAACGATTAACACAATTTCCCAGCTTTATTATTCGGCTAATCCAAACGACACCCTCGTTCTCCTGTAATAAATTTAAAAATAATAAAGCAACAATATACAATACCTGTCCGGCGTTCAGTCCCACGCCGTAATCCATATCTGGGGGATAATAAGTTTACAACCGGAACGGTGCTAATGCGACCGCTCCAGCTGTAAACTACTGGGAAATGAATGAGAAGCAGCGGGCGCAGGCTCAGTAACTAGCGGTAACGTCACTGAGTCTGTGCTCGCTGCCGGCCTGAACTGCTGTAACCTCAGGACAAAGGGAAAATGTAAGTGATGAGGTCACGGCAGTTCAAGATCTGTCCCAGTGACCTCATCTCTTCCATTCTCTCACGGTCCGGAGGTCACAGCAGGTCAGTTTCTCATTCATTCATTCATTTCTCCTCTGCTTGTGCTGATCGCGGCAGAGCAGGGGAGAATGGATGAAAGCTGGCTTCAGCACCTGCGAATGGGGGACAGCGCTTATAGTAGTGCTCTTCCCTGGAAGCCGTCCGTGTGGTCCTGATGCGGCACACGGATGCCACTCATGTGCTGCACATAGTACACACACGGACATACAGATACTGATATCTCTGGTACCGGTTTTTCCAGGACTGGAAATATCAGGACGTGTGAAACTGGCCTAACAGTATAAAGTGACATCAGCGGTGGAGCTGTTGCAAGAACGACAGCGAAACTGCTGGTGAAGCCACTTTGGAAAATGACTGCTGGTGTTTCCCAGCTTTGCCTGGGAAAACTCAGCGGCTGCACAAGCCGAGCGCACATTGCCTTGGAGAGGTTATGTTCCATGAAAAATATGAAGTGTGATCATACCCCCAAATCTGTTTAGATGAGTCTTCTAAATGTCTTTGAAGAGATTCTTCCTGAAACATTTTTGAAGACTTTTGACTGGACAGTTCCTAGTTTTGATTGATTTCCATCAGGAGACACTTCACAAAAATGACATACACTTTTTTTCTCCCACCAGGCATTTTTCAAAAGATGATGTGGAATGATAACCCTGAAAAGACTGAACACACATGACTAGCAAGTTATTTTAGAATAGAAATAGAGAAAGTCTTTCCAGCGTTTTTGAGCGATGTTTCAGGCATTTTTTTGGAGTCGACCTGCTCCAAAATACTCCTCAAAAATCTCCATGTGCACTTACCCTAAGGGTATACTCCTTGTCTCTGGCATTTGCTTAGTGTTTTGTTCTTCAGAAGCAATTTTTGTTAGCATTATTTTGGTTGTCGTTTTTACAGCGGTTTTGAATGTTTTCATATTGCCATCTTTTAAAAGTTTTTTTTTACATTTATTAAAGGGAACCTGTCAGCAGGATTATGCATAGTAACCTACAGACAGTGTCAGGTTGGCGCCGTTATACTGAATAAAATGATTCCTTGGTTGATGAAATCCATCTTGTGGCTGTTTCTTAATCTTTATTTTCAGTTCTGTGTTCATGAGATTCTCGTGCCCTGAGGTGGGGCTGGGATATGTGGTGCTCTGATTAGATATAATGCAGACTGCTGACAGGTTCCCTTTAAGCAATGAATAAAAACCGTATTGTTTTTGAGGTGAAAATGCTTGCAAAATGCTCAAAAAGATATCCGGCATCTTCTAGGGATATTTTTTAGCCTTTCCATTGATTTATATTGTAAAGTATCGAGGGTCTTCCAAGTGGAAAATACCTGAAGAATGGTCCACTCACTTCTTTAACCACTTGCCGTTTTTGGACACCTGAAGTGATTAAAGGAAATCTGTCAGTATGTTCAACCTTCCTAAGCTGTCTATATGGGCATTTAGGTCATAGGAAGCTGAATAACATGATACTGTGTTATCTGCGATCCGATTACTTATTCCAGAGAATAAGGGGGAGTTACTAGTGTGATGTGTAATGGCTAGTGTTGAGCATTCCGATACTGCAGATATCGGGTATCGGCCGATATTCGCTGTATCGGAATTCCTATTCTGAGTTCCGATATTTTTGTCATATCGGATACCGGAATCAGAGTTTTCCGACAAAGTCTATGGGGAGTTCCTGACCTGGCAGAAGATCCCCGGCGGTCACGTCCATCCGTCCATCCAGGCTGGCGATTACCCTCTCCCTGGTGGTCACGTGCAGCATCTCGCGATAACTGCAGTGACTGCCGGGTACTAGGTAATCTCGGCCAGCTGTACTAATGTGTAGCCCTGGTACACAATACCAGGAGGATGAGTGGAGAGGTAACAGTTAAGGGCTCTTCATAACATCACGTACACTTCGGACACACCCAGCAGGGGTGTGGAAGGGAGTGATTTAGTCAGTCAGTTTCCTGTCCTTGGACAGAGTAGACGTGTCCAGTCTGAGCCTATTAGCAGTTCAGAAAGTGGAGGCTAGTACAGGTGGCCTAGTTCACCTCAGCCTAGTCAGAGCTGTGCCCCACTGGAAGACAGACTGAGATATTCATTAAGAGTCGAGCAAATCGAAGGGCAAAGTGGAAGAGAGCAGTGAAGTGCCATAGGTATAGGATACCTGCACATTGCTACCGGTCACTGGAGACCGAAGGATCACTATAGCTTCAAGCATAGTGGTAAGAAGACCAGAGGCTTACCGGACCTTAGGTCGTGGCAAGTAGCCCTGGGGAGTCAGTACGTAACTGGGGTCAGAGGAAGTGAGGACCTTGAGTCAGTGCACGACAAGATAGGAATTCAGCTTTCTCACAGGAAGGCTCCAACCACAAAAACTGACCGGGCAGAACAGCTTTGGAATAGCTGGAATTATAGAGGGAACTACGCTTCAAGCTGGTTGGACTCATCAACATTGGACAGTAAAGGAGGCCCCTAACTTGCTTAGCCGTTGCCTCAAAGCTCATCCTCCATCAACCCCATCAGCCTCCCTGGGACCTGCCTTACCATCTTGCAAGTAAAGGTATGGAAAGACGCTGACGGTGTGAGACTGAGTTATTTATTTGCATGCCTGCACAACCCTGCTTTAACTACCGACCTGAGGGAAGAGTCCCACCTGTAGGGGACCCGACATCTAGCTGCCTCACCATCCCCTCAGAGATCTACAGCAGCGCTGGTACAAATTACCAGAAGACTACAGGTGGCGTCACGAACTGTATATAAATCCATCCCCTGTAAATATTCCCCCCAACATACGCCAGACCGCCAGGGCCACAGACCGAGCCACCGCTACCTGTGACAATCCCCATAGACTTCCATGGGCTCGGCTCTGAGTACCCCATTGCCCTGGTAACCCACAATTGTGGTGGCGGGTCGACACAAAACTTTGGCGTCACGAACAGGATACGAAACTTGCAGCATTGCGAGCCCTGTGTGCCTGTGGAGTGTTTTGGTGAAAAAGACTGTTGCTGTTGTTTGGCGCCAAATACCGCCATATTTGCCGCCAGATTCGCGCCCTCAGGCGCTGGAGAAGAAGGTGGGCGTACCTGAAAGAGCGCGCAGAGTCTTGGACACGCCCCCGGCTCTGACTCATCGGCAGGTCCTGCGACAGGAAGTGAACGCTCTGACATCAGAGCGCCTGCGACGAAGGTCCTGTTCCCACTGCGGTGCCTGTGAAATAGCAGCGTCTGAAACCGGTAGGCTCCGTTTAACCAAGGGGGCGCTAAGATGTCACAACAACCGGCTGACAGTGCGGCCCCAGCCGGAGTCCCCAATCCCGCACCGTCTGGTATTGTAGCGCCAGATGGAGGCGCAGGCCCTGCACCCAGTCCGGTAGTCCCGATCATGCCACTAACGCTCCCATATATGCCTGGGGCGAAATGGCTTCCCCAGTACAGCGGTGAGCCAGGCACATTAGCAGGCTTCAAGCGGAAGTTATGCAGCATCCTAGAAATGTACTCCATGCCTGAGAGACAAAAAGCTGCTGTGCTAATAGGGCAGCTAACTGGCGCTGCTGAGAGGGAAGTGGAGACTTGGGATACCGTTGATCAGGAGTCGGTACCTGCGATCTTCCTTAAGCTGCATGCCATATTTGAAGACCGCACAGAAACGGATCTCCGGATGGCCTTCTATCACTGTTCACAACAGCCAGGTGACAGCATCCGGGACTACGCTTGCCGACTACAGGGAGCCCTGAGAGCCCTCAAGCAGATTAACAATTTAAATGCTATCGATGAGAATAAAATGCTGAAAGAACAATTTATACAGGGATTGAGATCCCAAGAGGAACGCAGAACTGTAAATTGGTGGTCCTTAGATCATCCGGATGCTACCTTTGATGCCCTAAAGGACATGGCAATAAAAGGGCTGCGGCCCCTGGGCAAACCCGAGGTGGCAATCCAACATCATCAGGCTGAAGTCACTCTGGAACCGGCAGTAACCCCCTTTTCCCCGCTAGTGGCTGAAGCCAAAGCACAGGTGACACCTCCTAGTGAATTGGACTGTCTGCGCTCAGAGGTGCGCCAGCTGACTAAAAATCTGGCTGCTGTAATGAGTGCCCTGCAGCTGCGGAAAGAGGAGGAAGGAAAGATCTTGTTAGCTGACTGCCCAGAAGACGTTCCGTGGATGCACCGGAGAAGAAAGAAGACGTCGCCCCCCCGGAGGAGGACAACGCCACCCCCAGGAGCGACCTCTGATCAACACCCTCCTCGTCGAGAGATCATCTGTTATCGCTGCAACCGGAAAGGTCATCTGTCTCCACAGTGTCCTTTAAACGGGCAGAACCTGGGTCCAAGGGCCAACACCCAGGAGAATACCCGTTAGCCCCCTAGACTGGAACCGCAGGTATGTGGGCGGGCGACCCTACCTGTCTATTATTCTAGATGGTATTGCTGTTCCGGCATTGTTAGACACTGGGTCGCAGGTGACCCTAATACCTGATGCCCTATATACCAAGTACTGGTCAATGGACAGTCTTAAACCTCCGAGCCTTGACTTTACCGTGTATGCTTCTAATGGTCTTCCTGTAGAAGTACTCGGGACAAAATGTGTAGATGTAAAAGTGGGCAGAGAGGAGTTGAAAGACCAGGGGCTTCTGGTAGTAAAGACTGTAAATGAGGAGAACGGTTTAAATATAATTTTGGGTACTAACATTATCGGTAATTGTTTGGGAGAAGTTGTGTTCTTGCTCCAACAGCTCGCTGAGATTGCCCGACCAAGGCAGAGAGGAGTAATCCAAAGAGAGATCCGGGCCCTGGTGTGTCAGCAGCAAGCGAAGCTTACAGACGGCGAAATTGGTAATGTACGGGTCACTGACTCGGATCCTATTGTGATACCCCCAATGAGTGAAATGATCATTTGGTGCAGGGCAGCCATAGGTTTGAGAGGACAGAATTACCAAGCTGTAGTAGAACCCCACCATTCAGAACATAGACCTACACTTATGACTGCTAGAGGAGTAGTAGAAGTGGTGAATGGAAGAGTACCGGTACGGCTTCTCAATTGGGGAGATGATGAGGTAAACTTACCCCGTTATGCAACCATTGCTAAACTACATGCTGTTGATAATAATTCTATTCTCCCGGCTGAGTCCTTAGACTCCTGTCAAATAGCGGAGGACAATGACCCAGCAACTCAGGTGGCGGAATGGTGTCAGCAACTCCATGTTGGGACGGACACCACTCCCGCTCACCAGAAGCAAGGGGTATTGCGGGTGGTGCAAGAGTACGCCCAAGTGTTTAGCAAAAATCCACTTGATTTTGGGATAATTAAGGGAGTACAACATCATATCCCTACAGGCAGTCATCCTCCCATCAAAGAGCGGTATAGGCCCATACCTCCAGCTCATTATCAGAAGGCTAAAGAAATGTTGAATGATATGAAGAAAGCCGGGGTGATAAGGGATAGTTGTAGCCCCTGGGCAGCCCCTCTAGTTCTGGTTAAAAAGAAAGATGGTAGTATGAGAATGTGTGTGGATTACAGGCAGGTGAACCGCATAACACACAAGGATGCATACCCGTTACCACGCATAGAGGAATCATTAGCTGCTCTGAAAACGGCTAACTACTTTTCTACCCTTGATCTGACTAGTGGTTACTGGCAAGTGGCTGTGGCTGAGGAGGATCGTGAGAAAACGGCTTTCACCACCCCAATGGGGCTCTGTGAGTTCGACAGAATGCCGTTTGGGCTCAGTAGTGCCCCAGGAACATTTCAGAGAGTGATGGAAAATTGCTTGGGACATCTCAATTTTGAAACCGTGCTGCTATACCTAGACGACGTTATCGTGTATTCCAAGACATATGAGGACCATCTGAAACACCTGGCAGAAGTGTTTGAGTCCCTGTCCAGGTACGGGATGAAGTTGAAACCCTCAAAATGCCATCTACTCAAACAGAAGGTACAATACTTGGGGCACATCGTCAGTTCGGAAGGAGTAGCGCCGGACCCAGAGAAAGTCACTGCCATCCAGAAGTGGCCGGAGCCGAAGAACCTTAAGGAAGTGCGACAGTTCCTGGACTAACGGGTTACTACAGAAGGTTCGTGAAAGATTACACGAAGAAGGCAGCTCCTTTACAGGACCTCCTGGTAGGACAATCCTTAAAGAGCAGAAACCCTCCCTTTAATTGGGGCAAAGAACAGGCTGAAGCATTCCAAAACATGAAAGAGATCCTTACAGGTGATGAGATCTTAACCTATCCTGATTACAGCCAACCGTTCCTGTTGTACACCGACGCCAGTAATGAAGGTTTGGGAGCAGTTCTCAGTCAGAAGCAGAATGGCCAAGAAAAAGTCATCGCATATGCCAGCAGAAAACTCAGGCCAACTGAGAGGAATCCGGAAAATTATAGCAGCTTCAAGCTGGAGTTTCTGGCGCTGGTCTGGGCCATTACTGAAAGATTTAAGCACTATCTGGCCTCCAATCGGTTCACTGCGTTTACAGATAACAACCCCTTAACGCACCTGGAAACGGCCAAGCTGGGCGCCATGGAGCAGCGTTGGATGGCTCGGTTGTCCAATTACCAGTTTACTATCAAGTACCGGGCAGGTCGAAAGAATGCTAATGCTGACGCGTTGTCCCGAAGGCCGCATGACTCTGACACGGAAGAAGAATCGGACGACCTGGAAGAAATTGAGCTACCTGCGTTCCATCGAAATGGGGTAGTCCATGAGCATCGAGTCAACAGAAAGCAGTATGGTGCAACATTAAATCCTTTACCCCATCACAGTTGGAAAGAGACTCAGGACAGTGATCCAGTGGTCAGCCGCATCAAGGAGTTGTTAAGACAGGAAGGTTCCTCCTTGGAAAAGGATGCACCTATGTCAGCAAAGCTCCTGTGGAACGAGAAAAGCAGGTTGTTCCTATACCGTGAGAAGTTGTGCAGGAGATACGTCAACCCCAGAACCCATGAGATGGTCTGGCAAATAGTGGTCCCCAAGGCAGACGTC
This sequence comes from Oophaga sylvatica, assembly GCA_033576555.1. NCBI lineage: Eukaryota > Metazoa > Chordata > Amphibia > Anura > Dendrobatidae > Oophaga > Oophaga sylvatica. Next base: position 64,581,736 of record JARQOD010000002.1, on the reverse strand, counting down.
CCAATGGTGTTGGAAGCGTACCACGATCAAGCAGGACACTTTGGCTGGAGAAAGCTGGAGACCCTGTTGAGATGCCGGTTCTACTGGGTAGGGATGCGCAGCTCCATCGAGAGGTGGTGTCGGAACTGTGGACCCTGTGGTCTCAGAAGAAAGGACTACGGTAGTCAGAAGGCACCCCTGCAACCTATCCGGACGACTCGTCCCTGGAGATTGTGGCCCTGGACCATGTCAAACTGTCGCCAAGTAGATCTGGATACTCATACGCCCTGACCATGGTGGACCATTACTCCAGATTTCTGGTGGTTGTTCCAGTTAAGGATCAGACCGCAGTGACGGCCGCGAAAACCTTTCAAGCAAGTTTCTGCAGACCGCATGGGTATCCGGAGCAAGTATTAACCGATCAAGGACCTGCTTTCGAAGCTGATTTATTCAAGGAATTCTGTCACATGTACGGGTGCAAGAAAATTAGAACAACACCATATCACCCTCAAACCAACGGTCTTTGCGAAAAAATGAACCATATTGTCCTTGACTTGTTGAGATCCATACCGTTGGAAGACAGGAATCGATGGCCGGATTTACTACCTGATTTGGTTGACTTGTATAACCATATACCTGTAAGTTCAACTAACTGCACTCCAGCCTATCTTATGAGAGCAAGGCCCGGAAGACTACCAATGGATTTAGAACTTGGAGTGGTAGAACCGGAGGCAGACGACGCCGTTGAAAACTGGGACATCAATCGGCAAGAGCAATACAGAAGAGTACAAATCTGTGTAGAGGAAAGTCTCAACAAGGCACGGGAGAAACAGGAAGATATTTACAACAGAAATGCTCCTGCCAAGCCTTTGATGCCTGGAGAGGTAGTATTAAAAAGAAAAAGGAAGATGCACAAATTGGATAACCAGTGGAAGCAAGAACCCTACGTCGTACAAGATTCTAAATATGACAACAGAAAAGTTTGTATCGTCAGTAAGGACGGAGGAAGAACAACAACCACTGTGTCCAGAGACCATTTGAAATTGTGTCCAGAACCCTTAAAGCGTTGTGAAAAGAACCCTGTCATCAATCAAGGAGAAAGAAAGGAAGAGGTCATACACACAGATCTGGGAGATTTTCCTGCGGATTGGCCCCGACTGGGAGATGCTGTGATAATTCCAGTGTTGCAGTTTTATCAGCCACAAGAGGAAGTTCTACCTCCAGTTGTGCCCGTGGTGCCAGTTGAGCCCGCTCAGGAGTTACCCATCCCAGCAACACCTCAACCTGTGGAATCTCAAGAAGGATCATCTGAAGCAGCGCCCCATACTATGGGATCCCCTGGTGAAGCTGACTCACACCGCCCAGCCATCAGTACGCTTGCCAGATCCATAGAAAGATTGAGGCAGTTCTATAGTTTGCCGTTACGCAGTGCAGACAGATCGCAACTTGATATACCTGAAACTACACCACGTAGATCAGAGCGAATCACAAAAGGGAAGTTACCCATTAGATATCAGCAGTGATTATAACGAATTGATGTGAATATTGTAAAATTTATATATATATGTTTTTCCTATTATGTCTTATAATGGACTCAGAGGCTGAGGACTGAGCCAGCCCAAAAACTGTATCCTGTAAATAGTTGCACTAAGGTGCCTTTTAATGGTTTCACACGAAGCCTTGACTTACCTCTGAACAGAAAACCCGTGTGGTGTGGCACTGAGTGAGGTCTGCATTCGGATGTCCTGCAGCCCACCCAGGACCCACGTTGAAGGTTTGGTGCGGGTCCTTCACAAGAATATTGTCGTTTATTTATGAAAATGTTATTTAATATTTATATTTTTCTATAATGTTATTGTTTGCAACGTTCAAGACATCCTTACCTCCCGGATGGGACGAATTAATGTTTAATGCATAAACAAATTGTCTCTTTATATTTTACAGCCCGGGAGTGCTGTCGTTTACCATGGGGGAATGTGTAGCCCTGGTACACAATACCAGGAGGATGAGTGGAGAGGTAACAGTTAAGGGCTCTTCATAACATCACGTACACTTCGGACACACCCAGCAGGGGTGTGGAAGGGAGTGATTTAGTCAGTCAGTTTCCTGTCCTTGGACAGAGTAGACGTGTCCAGTCTGAGCCTATTAGCAGTTCAGAAAGTGGAGGCTAGTACAGGTGGCCTAGTTCACCTCAGCCTAGTCAGAGCTGTGCCCCACTGGAAGACAGACTGAGATATTCATTAAGAGTCGAGCAAATCGAAGGGCAAAGTGGAAGAGAGCAGTGAAGTGCCATAGGTATAGGATACCTGCACATTGCTACCGGTCACTGGAGACCGAAGGATCACTATAGCTTCAAGCATAGTGGTAAGAAGACCAGAGGCTTACCGGACCTTAGGTCGTGGCAAGTAGCCCTGGGGAGTCAGTACGTAACTGGGGTCAGAGGAAGTGAGGACCTTGAGTCAGTGCACGACAAGATAGGAATTCAGCTTTCTCACAGGAAGGCTCCAACCACAAAAACTGACCGGGCAGAACAGCTTTGGAATAGCTGGAATTATAGAGGGAACTACGCTTCAAGCTGGTTGGACTCATCAACATTGGACAGTAAAGGAGGCCCCTAACTTGCTTAGCCGTTGCCTCAAAGCTCATCCTCCATCAACCCCCATCAGCCTCCCTGGGACCTGCCTTACTATCTTGCAAGTAAAGGTATGGAAAGACGCTGACGGTGTGAGACTGAGTTATTTATTTGCATGCCTGCACAACCCTGCTTTAACTACCGACCTGAGGGAAGAGTCCCACCTGTAGGGGACCCGACATCTAGCTGCCTCACCATCCCCTCAGAGATCTACAGCAGCGCTGGTACAAATTACCAGAAGACTACAGGTGGCGTCACGAACTGTATATAAATCCATCCCCTGTAAATATTCCCCCAACATACGCCAGACCGCCAGGGCCACAGACCGAGCCACCGCTACCTGTGACAATCCCCATAGACTTCCATGGGCTCGGCTCTGAGTACCCCATTGCCCTGGTAACCCACAATTGTGGTGGCGGGTCGACACACTCTCGCGACAGCTGGCTGTAAACCAGTCCGATGACGTCACCGCCGGAGAAGCCGCAATGGTAAGCAGCTCTGCTCTATGTGGATGTCAGGCTCAGCCTGTCATCCAGATGTAGCAGAGCTGGACTCGTCGTGGGACACTCGTGATTTTGGACTGCGTCGGACAGGGAGTATTTGTGTTGGTTTATTATTTTTGTTTTTTTACAGGAGAACGATGGCGTCGCAGGATGAGCGTGAAATAAAATTAATGAAAACTGTGTTGTGTTTTATTTCATTAAAAGACTTTTTTCTTGCTGTGTATTTTTTTTTAAATTTACAAACTATGATTAATAATGGATCGGTGTCTTATTGAAGCCTCTCCATTATTAACCGGGCTTATTGTCACCGATCAATCAAAGGTGACATTAACCCCTTATTACCCCGCTTGCCACCGCTACAGGGTAAGTGGGAAGAGCCGGGTAAAGTGCCACAATTGGCGCATCTTTGGATGCGCCATTTGTGGGGCTGCTGCAGCCTGGTATTTTTAGGCTGTTGAGGGCTAAAATCCATGGACCTTGACAGTCTTTTAATACCAGGCTGCAGCAGTCTGCATTTTACTTGGCTGGTTAACAAAAATAGGGGGACCCCTACGCCGTTTTTTTTTTCGAGGGGATCCCCTATTTTTGTTAACCAGCCAAGCTAAGCAGACTGCTGTGGCCTGGTATTATCAGGCTTGCAAGGTCCATGGATATTGGATCCTTACCAGTCTAAAAAACCAGGCCTCAGCAGTCTGCTTTTTCAGGCTGGTTAACAAAAATAGGGGGGACCCCACGCCATTTTTTTTTCTCACACCCGTAACTCCACCTTTCATTTAAAATATTCTCTAGAGGCAGATTCTCTGGGAGATCTATATCCAGACCATAGATCTTATCAACTCATTTTCAGATAAAAAACAAATGTGAATTTCTCAGAAATAAGACGTTGGATCGCTTATATCAAGGTATCATTTTATTCAGCTTCGTATGACCTACATGCCTACTATATAGAAGGCTTAGAAGGGTTGATCCTACTGTCAGATTCCCCTTAACAAATTCTGAAAAGCTTTAATGTATGAACAGCAATGTTTTACAATAGAAAATAATAGGAAGACTTTCAAGAATTTTTTTACCAATTTTTCTTGTGTCTTTTGGAGGCTGGCTCCAGAAGACTCCTCAAAAATTACTGTGTAAACCTACCCTTACAGCAACCACTAGAAGCAATGGTTTGGCTTTAAGGCTGTGTTCCTACGATGAGCTTTTAGTGAGCTTTTTACACTGCTTATGTTGGCGCTAAAAAAACAGAATATTACAATTCCAGTAAAGTGGATGGGATTTATAGAAATCTCATGCCCACTGTGCTTGTTTTTTTTTTTAAGGCATCGTAAACTGACCTGTGGTGCGTGTGTCAAATTTGCAGTGTGGCAATTTTTCTTGCGAGTACGCCAAGTTTTATGTGGGCATTTTCTCCATAGAATTAGATGTGGAAACTCTGCAGGTAAAAACTCACTGTGCTAAAAACACATGTAATCCGCACATGACATTTTCAATAAAGTTTTGTGAAGCCAAATACCAGAATGTATAAAAAATAAAGCAGTTTTATTTAAAGCATGGCATCAACCAGAGACCAAAAAAAATGCAGCGTCAAACACAATAAAAATGCATGTAAAAAACACAAGTAACCAAATGTTCATAAAAGGTTCAGAAATGGTGCAGAAAATCATTTGAACATATTCTTAAGGCCTTTTCTAGCAGTGGGAAAATAATCATGTTCATGCCTCCTTCAGACATCCATGTTACACGTATGAGTTCTGTTTTTTTCATTATGCAAATTGTCTCTTCAGAGAGGAAGAGAGCTAGAACTCTAGCAGGGCCGGCTCCAGGTTTTCATGGGCCCCGGGCGAAAGAGTCTCAGTGGGCCCCTTTAACACAGACCACGATTCATGATGCACAGATACTGCAGAGAAATATGGGTATAGCACAACGCCAAACACTTCTCTTCTTCCATTACGACTGATAGCTATTGTAAATTGTACAATAGCTTAAAAACCGCCAAATCCTCACAGCGCACAGTACAGACTGGACAGTACAGTCCTCCATACAATATTATGGGCACCACAGTCTCCCCCTCATCACCCATATAATACCCCTCCATCCCCCATATAATGCTCCATACAGGATACTGGTCCCCATATAAAGCTCCATACAAAATATGGAGCTCTCCTCTGCACTGTGCTGCGTTCTGCACTGTTACGGCTCAGGAAAGGGCGCCGTGGAAAGACTCCCATCATCATCATTGCCTGCCCATTATCATCATCATTGCCTGCCCATCATCATCATCGCCTCCCTATCATCATCATTACCTCCCCATCATCATCATCGTCTCCCTATCATCATCACTGCCTGCCATCATCATCAATGCCTGCCCATAATCATCATTGCCTCCCCATCAATATCATTGCCTGCCCATCATCATCACTGCCTGCCCATCATCATCAATGCCTGCCCATAATCATCATTGCCTCCCCATCATCATCACTGCCTGCCCATCATCATCACTGCTGTCAGGCTATAATCTTTCATTGTACGCGCCTCAGTGTTCATGCTCACAGAGCAAGAAATTAAACGGCAGAGGGCCGTCAAAATTCAGCTGTTGCCCAAGCACTGCAATCCCCCGGTAATCTACCTGGGGGTCAGATAAAAGGTTATCGAGGACCGTAAATGAGCCAGGGGTCTTAGGTTCCCCACCCGTGTTTTAGAGTATTGAAAAGATCAGTAACAAAACCCTGGTGTTCTTGGAAAGTAAAAGAACAAAGTAAATATTCTAGATGACTATGGGAGTAATGTAAGCATTTCCTGTGGTGTAGGGGAGTGAAGAGGAGATATAAGCATCACCGATGGTCTAGGGGAGTAAAGAGGGGATGTAAGCAACACTGGTGGTCTAGGGGAGTGAAGAGGGGATATAAGCATCACTGATGGTCTAGGGGAGTGAAGAGGGGATATAAGCATCACTGATGGTCTAGGGGGACTAAAGAGGGGATATAAGCATCACCGATGGTCTAGGGGAGTGAAGAGGGGATATAAGCAACACTGGTGGTCTAGGGGAGTGAAGAGGGGATATAAGCATCACTGATGGTCTAGGGGGACTAAAGAGGGGATATAAGCATCACCGATGGTCTAGGGGAGTGAAGAGGGGATATAAGCAACACTGGTGGTCTAGGGGAGTGAAGAGGGGATATAAGCATCACCGATGGTCTAGGGGAGTGAAGAGGGGATATAAGCATCACTGATGGTCTAGGGGGACTAAAGAGGGGATAATAGCATCACCGATGGTCTAGGGGAGTAAAGAGGGGATATAAGCAACACTGGTGGTCTAGGGGAGTGAAGAGGGGATATAAGCATCACTGATGGTCTAGGGGGACTAAAGAGGGGATATAAGCATCACCGATGGTCTAGGGGAGTGAAGAGAGGATATAAGCATCACTGATGGTCTAGGGGGAGTAAAGAGGGGATATAAGCATCACCGATGGTATAGGGGAGTGAAGAGGGGATATAAGCAACACTGGTGGTCTAGGGGAGTGAAGAGGGGATATAAGCATCACTGATGGTCTAGGGGGACTAAAGAGGGGATATAAGCAACACTGGTGGTCTAGGGGAGTAAAGTGGAGATGTAAGCATAATCGGTGTTCTAGCAGAGTAAAGAGGAAATGTAAGCCACACTGGTGGTCTAGTGGAGTAAAGAGGGGATGTAAGCAACACGGGTGGTCACCACCATCACACATACAGCAGAGACACACACACACACAAAGCATCGCACTACATACACACAGAGACACATACACAGACACACACACAAACATCTCACCTGTCCGGCGTCCGCGCAATCACTGCCACAGCCGGCCGCTGAATGATGACGTCATTCAGCAGCGCTGCTGTGAGAGGAAGCGCCAGCGTCCTGCAGGCGCCCCCTGGAGCCCGGAGGCGGAGCTGCGGCAGCGGAGGCACGGGGAGAGGTGAGTATTGAGCCAGCCGCAGCCGGGGCCCTGAGCAAGTGGGGGGGGCCCAGTGGCGGCGCTGACACCGATAACGGGCGCCGGGGTGCCAGACGGCGAGTGGGCCCCCCGCCTGCTCAGGGCCCCGGCACTTGCCCGGGTGTGCCGAGTGCTGACGCCGGCCCTGAACTCTAGTGCCACCTATTGGAAGGTAGCAATCCTACAGCCGGGATCACACATGCGACGAAGTCGTCCGACACTCGCATGTGAAATCCCAGCTCTGGCGCCGGCACTCGGGAGTGGAGCGAGCGACTGCATAGAACTACATGCAGCCGCGCACTCCACTCCCGAGTGCCAGCGCCAGAGCAGGAATTTCACATGCGAGTGTCGGACGACTTGGTCGCATGTGTGATCCCGGCCTACAAATCAATGTTGACCCTTTAACGAGCCTTGTCACATGACCTAGGATAATAGCCAAATCAGAATCTCAATTTGCATGTCATCTCCGCAAGGAGAAACGATACTTCCCGTTTTTTTCATTGATACAACAAGCACCCATTATAGTCTATGTGGCTATTCAGAAGTCCATGTTTTTCATGAACCGTGTGTCTGTGCAAACCTCATTGAGACATATCCGATTATTTCCAGTATGACAGATGACAAGTGCCAATACAAGTCTATGGGTCCTTGAAAAACACGTACAACACACAGATGGCATCAATGTACAGTTCGTGTGCGGTCTGTATTTAACATTGCAAAGAATAGGAGAAGCTTTGTAATTTATTTATCCATCCGTGTAAAACACTGATGTCACACTGATGGAAAAAACGGACACACTGATGATACATTGACCCAAAACGCTGATGACACTGGTAACATTTTTGCACGTACGTATTTAAACATAAACGTGTGAGTGAGGTGTAAAGCTCTTCATGCTTTTACCTGATAATTGGGATTTTCTCATATCTCATTAGATAATCGCTCTGTTCAAGATGATAATTATCCTATTTGCATTCCCAGGAGGAATTCACACACAGCAGATTTGCCTGTGAATGCAATTGTTTCTGGAGCATATACAGGGCCTTGAAAAAGTATTAGTGGCAGAAAAGTAACACTGGACATCACCCTGAAAGCACCATTCCCACCGTCAAACATGGTGGTGGCAGCATCATGCTGTAGGGAAGTTTTTCTTCAGCAGGGACAAAAAAGCTCTTCTTCTGCAGAGACAGAAAAGCTGGTCAGAGTTGATGGAAAGATGGATGGAACTAAATACAGGTCAATACTGGAGGAAAACCTGTTAGAGGCTGCAAAAGACTTCATACTGGGGTGTAGGTTTACCTTCTAGCAGGACAATGACCATAAATATACTTCCAAAGCTACGATGGATAGTTTAAATCAAAGTATATTCATGCGTGTGAATGGCCCAATCACAGTTCTCAATTCCATTGAGAATCTATGGCAAAACTTGAAAATTGATGTTCAGACGCCTCCATTCAATCTCATTGAGTTAGAGCGAGTGTGCAGAGAAGAAGAGGCAAAAATGTCCCATCTAGATTTGCAAAGCTGGTAGAGACATACCCCAAAATACTACAGTAGTAATTGCAGTGAAAGTTAGTGTGTAGCCCTGGTGTTAGGCACACGCAGTACCCTGGAGAGTGTGTGGCGAGACAGCAGTTTAATGCTAAATACCCATTCACTCAACATACACTAGACACACCCTTAGGGTAGTGTAGTTTACTATTGAGGGAGTGGTCAGTCAGTCAGTGCCTGGGCTTCAGAGTGGAAGGTCTAGCCTGGACTGAGGAGAAGGAGATTAGTGCAGAAAGACTTCAGTCACCTGTCTCAAGGACAGTGAAAGGTTCAGAGACGTGCTCCTGCCTAGTGATAACTGAGCATCTGTAACTAACTTTGAAGAAAGTGAATGAAGGAAGTGACTACCCGACTTTATGCTAGTGTGAGTGCTTATGCTACCAGCGAGGACAAGGCGAAAGGCACAGTGGAAAGTTTATTGGAAAAGTGCGTTCGGATTGAAGAAGTCCTGCACATTGCAACCGGTCACTGGGGACCGAAGGATCACTATTAGCTACAAGCATAGTGGTAAGAAAACCAGAGATTTACCGGACCCTAGGTCGCGGCAAACAGCCCCATATAGTCAGTACGTAACTGGAGTCAGGTGGAATAGGGACTTTGAGTCAAGCGCAGACAAAAGCAAGAACCTAGTTTCATCAATTGGAAGGCTTCACCACAAATCTGACTGGGCAGAACAGCTTTGGAATAGCTGAAATTATAGAGGGAACTACGCTGCAAGCTGGTTGTACTCATCATTGTGTTGAAAGTAAAGGAGGCCCCTAACTTGCTTAGCCGTTGCCTCAAAGCTCATCCTCCATCAACCCCATCAGCCTCCCTGGGACCTGCCTTACCATCTTGCAAGTAAAGGTATGGAAAGACGCTGACCGTGTGAGACTGAGTTATTGGTTTGCATGCCCGCACAATCCCTACCTAACTACCGACCTGAGGGAAGAGTCCCACCTGTAGGGGACCTGACATCTAGCTGCATCACCATCCCCTCAGAGATCTATAGCAGCGCTGGTACAAATTACCAGAATACTACAGGTGGCGTCACGAACGGTATATAAATCTATCCCCTGTAATATTCCCCCAACATACGCCAGACCGCCAGGGCCACAGACCGAGCCACCGCTACCTGTGACAATCCCCATAGACTTCTACGGGCTCGGCTCTGAGTACCCCATTGCCCTGGTAACCCACAATTGTGGTGGCGGGTCGACACAAAACTTTGGCGTCACGAACAGGATGCGAAACTCGCAGCATTGCGAGCCCTGTGTGCCTGTGGATTGTTTTTGTGAAAAAGGACTGTTTGCACTTTTGGCGCCAAAATCGCCATTTTTGTCGCCATATTCGTGCCCTCAGGCGCTGGAGAAGAAGGTGGGCGTACCTTCGTGGGCGTCTACCCCCCTGTGGCGCAAAGAAAATGCCTGCCCTCTCAAAGTGCTATTACAACATGCGATCCTGCCCTACAGCAAAGGAGGTCCGCCTCCTCTTCACCTTCCCTGCGAGGAGGAGGAGACGCAAACCCCACCTCCACGGAAGAGACCGGATGTCTCCGCAGGAAGAAGAGAGAATCTTCTGGAACATCATGGAAGCAGGACGTGTGCAGCCGAGCAGGGAAGCGGAGGAAGGCAGGCCCCGTGCCCCAGCCAAGCTGCCACCAGCACAGGAGTCATCCGTGGTCCTGCACCTGCAGCAGGCGTTGCTAGAGATTCAAGAAGAAAATGCACGCCTGAAGAAGATGGTCCAGTACCAACCTGGCTTTGAAGAGATCGAGAGACGCCGGCGTACCCTGGAGCAGCGGAGGCTGTGGGACACGGTGATCTCTCCCCTCAACGACCCCCCACGATTCCAGTTACCAAAACTTCTGCTGCCCAAGGCAAAGGAGCAACCGGAGGCTGCCCCCGAAAGTACCAATCCTGATCCCACCGGTGAAGCGGTGGAGGCGAAGGAGGTTGAGGAGGTACCGCCAGTTCCGGAACTCCCGCCCGGCCAGGAGGCCGCAGCAGATGATCGAACCCCGGCAGGGACACCGGAGGGGTCCTGTCCGTCGTTGCCAGACGTTGACTGGGAAGAGATGGAGCAGCGACAGCAGCAGGTTAGTGCGTCCCCAATTGAGCCATTGCGCACACCTGCCTCCTGCTCTGCATCACACCAGCATTGTGCGTCCTATTCCGCATCGCCACCTGCGACCATTTCTGCATCGCAAAAGTCTGATGCGATCTCAATTGAGCCACTACAAAAGCCTGCTTTTTGCCTAGTATCTTATGCTGCAGCAGCGTCCCCAGAGGAGGACGGGCCCTGCGGCCTAGAGGACCGGAGTGAACCGGCCCTGCTGGTAACCAGCGATGATGACACCCTGCTGGAACCCCCGACATCCCCACCAGCCCAGTGCACACCAGCCACACAGACCCCGATGGTGGAGTCGATGATCTTGGTGCTGGGCACTGGGCCCAGGAATAGGAACGGTCCTGTGGGACCATCGCATTGTTCCAGCCCCGGGGTGGAAAGTGTATTAGAAGTAAATGAATAAATAGTAAAGAAGAATCGGTGAGATCCCTATAGGATCTACCATAAGTAATATTGTAGAAAGTTTGAGATGTTTTACAAAAATTTTGCATAAGTTGAAGAGTATAATGCATATATATATTGCTAACCGTAGAATGCCCGGCTGGGTAACCAGAAAAAGTTTTGCACTTTAGTATTATAATAATGTGATATTATATCTATGTCTTTGGTTTTACAATGGACTTTGAGGTTGAGGACTGTGCCAACCCAGAACTTATTTGTACATAGTTGCGCTTCGGTGCCTTATCTTGGTTTTACATAAACCAGCACAACTACCTCTGAATACAAAAACCCGTGTGGTGTGGCACTGAGTGAGGTCTGCATTTGGATGTCCTGCAGCCCACCCAGGACCTACGTTGAAGGTTTGGTGCGGGTCCTTCACAAGAATACTGTATATTTATTGAATGCTATTTAATACTTTTGTATTTCTATATATAATGTTATTGTTTGCAACGTTCAAGATATCCTCACCTCCCGGATGGGACGAATTAATGTTATTGTTAATGTTTTCATGCATAAACAAAATGTCTCTTTTATATTTTACAGCCCGGGAGTGCTGTCTTTTACCATGGGGGAATGTGTAGCCCTGGTGTTAGGCACACGCAGTACCCTGGAGAGTGTGTGGCGAGACAGCAGTTTAATGCTAAATACCCATTCACTCAACATACACTAGACACACCCTTAGGGTAGTGTAGTTTACTATTGAGGGAGTGGTCAGTCAGTCAGTGCCTGGGCTTCAGAGTGGAAGGTCTAGCCTGGACTGAGGAGAAGGAGATTAGTGCAGAAAGACTTCAGTCACCTGTCTCAAGGACAGTGAAAGGTTCAGAGACGTGCTCCTGCCTAGTGATAACTGAGCATCTGTAACTAACTTTGAAGAAAGTGAATGAAGGAAGTGACTACCCGACTTTATGCTAGTGTGAGTGCTTATGCTACCAGCGAGGACAAGGCGAAAGGCACAGTGGAAAGTTTATTGGAAAAGTGCGTTCGGATTGAAGAAGTCCTGCACATTGCAACCGGTCACTGGGGACCGAAGGATCACTATTAGCTACAAGCATAGTGGTAAGAAAACCAGAGATTTACCGGACCCTAGGTCGCGGCAAACAGCCCCATATAGTCAGTACGTAACTGGAGTCAGGTGGAATAGGGACTTTGAGTCAAGCGCAGACAAAAGCAAGAACCTAGTTTCATCAATTGGAAGGCTTCACCACAAATCTGACTGGGCAGAACAGCTTTGGAATAGCTGAAATTATAGAGGGAACTACGCTGCAAGCTGGTTGTACTCATCATTGTGTTGAAAGTAAAGGAGGCCCCTAACTTGCTTAGCCGTTGCCTCAAAGCTCATCCTCCATCAACCCCATCAGCCTCCCGGGGACCTGCCTTACCATCTTGCAAGTAAAGGTATGGAAAGACGCTGACCGTGTGAGACTGAGTTATTGGTTTGCATGCCCGCACAATCCCTACCTAACTACCGACCTGAGGGAAGAGTCCCACCTGTAGGGGACCTGACATCTAGCTGCATCACCATCCCCTCAGAGATCTATAGCAGCGCTGGTACAAATTACCAGAATACTACAGGTGGCGTCACGAACTGTATATAAATCTATCCCCTGTAAATATTCCCCCAACATACGCCAGACCGCCAGGGCCACAGACCGAGCCACCGCTACCTGTGACAATCCCCATAGACTTCTACGGGCTCGGCTCTGAGTACCCCATTGCCCTGGTAACCCACAATTGTGGTGGCGGGTCGACACATTAGTCCTACAAATTATTGACTAAGGGGGTCTAAATACAAATGTAAGTCACAATTTTCAAATTTATATCTTTAAAATATTTAGAAAACCATTTATCATTTCCTTTACACTTCACAAATACTTGCTACTTTGTTTTTGTATATCACTTAAAATCCCTATAAAATATATTTAAGTTTGTGGGTGTACCGTGAAAAAATGTGGAAACGTTCATGGGGTATGAATACTTTTTCAAGCCACTGAGTATGGATCTTTACAAGGCCAATCTACTGTAACTAAAGACTGTATACAACTTAACATTTGCAGGTGCATGAATATTCCACTGATCTCTATTGTTTATTACCTTGTATTACTGATTTCAGCATTTGACAATGCAGCCGGTAATGATGGTAACCCTATCCATTGCTAGGTAGTAATGGTGGTAAGCAGGTTATATCCTGCTGTAGTATGGCAGTTGTGGATTGCACACGTAAGGTTCCCTGTCATGCGTTTCTTGCTGTCCCCACTCTTATCTGTAGACATGTCAACTATGGAATTACAGACAAGTGCAACCTGTCACTTGCAGATTCCGCTGTTTGGCATGCTGTTAATGCTGAGCATTCAGATGTGTTTTGTATCTGTCACGATGAAGTGGTAATTGTAATTAGATGCTTCAACCTGGAAGATGTGATACTAACATTAAATGCAGGGGAAAGAGTTGCCATGCAGAATAAATCTAAATCGCACCCTGGAAAATGAAAGGAATGTCAGAGTAAATACATGACTTTGGATATGGGACGGACCCCCACTCCATCCTAAAGCCACCATAACTACAGTAAAACTAGGCACTGGAATAAATACACTGAACACATAATTATGGTTGTCAAAATGGCCACATCTTTATTTAAATCACAGGATTAAAGCAATCACAGTAGGAGTCAGGTGAAGTGCTAGTACATTGGGATTCACAAGTACTGTGATATCCCCAGCTGTCTGACATCCAGCACCAGGACAGACAGACATAAAGGGGCGGCACACACTGGCTTGCCATTCAAGCAGAGTCAGTAAACTGTCAGGGCACCAATGACCCTATTATCCTCACTCCTGTGCTTAACCACTGTGCCCAACCCTGATTGACATTACAATTACAACGTCCTTGAGGCTGGCCACCAAAGCTGAGCCTGTTCACCATCATGAGGTTTTACATCCTCTATTAGTTAAAATGAGTCCACCTTAACTTGTCTGCAACTTCCACCTGACTCCTAAACTGCAAAGCTGTGATGGGCTGTAAATTCCTAGTCACATTTGACACTTTTTTTAATAAATCACTTTTGTAAACTTATAAAGTAGATGCCCCTGCAAAAGCATTAAGGGGACTAAACTTGGCAAAACCTCCAACTCACAAAGAGTCATCCTACAGCACTCAGGAGAGGAAAAAAACCCCTGTGGAGGAAACCTCTAGGGAACCATGGCTGAAGGATTGCCCTTCCCTTGGGCTTAGAAGGTTAATGCTGTTAACTCTTTATAGCCATGATAAAATTGAACATGGTACAAAATATACAATGGTAATTTAAAAAATACAATAAAGCATTGATCATTATACAAGCAATAATTAAAAATTTTTAGGACAATGATTATAAACAGGACCGGAGGGCGGGAAATGCTTCCTCCAGTTCATCCTGTGAAAGAAAGAGGGAGAGAGCCAGATTTCCTCTTCTATATAAGCCCCAGCCTCCTCACAGTAACACACCAGGCACAGACATTGGTTCTTACCCTTAATGCAACATCACTCTTGCTAAAAATCTACACCACTATACCAACAAAGCTGCAGGAGTTAAAGGTCCACCCATCCCCAAGTCATGTCCTCCTCTGCTTATGGCTACAGTGGTTTCTTGACTTTTGGATATGGGACGGGCCCCCACTTCATCTTAAAACCACCATAACTGCAGTAAAACTAGGCACTGGAATAAATACACTGAACACATAATTTCGGTTGTCAAAATGGCCACAGCTTTATTTAAATCACAGGATTAAAACAATCACAGTAGGAGTCAGGTGAAGTGCTAGTACATTGGGATTGGGATTGTGATATCCCCAGCTGTCTGACATCCAGCACCAGGACAGACAGCCATAAAGGGGCGGCACACACTGGCTTGCCATTCAAGCAGAGCCAGTAAACTTTCAGGGCACCAATGACCCTATTATCCTCACTCCTGTGCTTAACCACTGTGCCCGACCCTGATTGACGTTACCATTACAACGTCCTTGAGGCTGGCCACCAAAGCTGAGCCTGTTCACCATCATGTGGTTTTACATCCTCTATTAGTTAAAATGAGTCCACCTTAACTTGTCTGCAACTTCCACCTGACTACTAAACCGCCACCAGTGAGGCCATTTGACACATTAAATCAGTGTTTCTCAACTCCAGTCCTCAGGACCCACCAACAGGTCATGTTTTCAGGATTTCCTTAGTATTGCACAGGTGATAATTTTATCACCTGCTCAAGCATTAATTCCATCACCTTTGCAATACTAAGGAAATCCTGAAAACATGACCTGTTGGTGGGTCCTGAGGACTGGAGTTGAGAAACACTGCCTTAAATGGACTCGAACCCCCATCAACCATGCCTAATAAAGCCATCAACCAGTTCTACATACTATGGAAAGACTGTGCATACAAGTAACAAAATTCCAGGGCTACAACAGATTAATTTTATCAACACCACTCTACCAAGTTATGATCGATAATACGGTAACTACAACAAAATAACAATCGCTAAACATCCTGCAATGAGGACATAGACATAGACATAGCATGTAAAAGATAATCTGCCTACCTACAGCCACCACTAGAGGGAGTGGATGAGCTCACAATATACTGTTTATGCAATGACAATGAGGTATTGATAATTACTTGGACTTGAATATTTTTGTAGCAGACAAAAATAAATTCTGTTTTCTGGAAACGAGTAATAACTTTGACAAGTGGATGTACTAAGTTTTAACAGAAAAGGTTTTGTCATTTTTAAATTGAGATTAAGAAAAATTAACTGTGTCAAGTGAAAAACTGGAATGTCAGCAAAATCTTTCCAAAGGCATCTTGTATTACCCTGTAAAAACTCAATGAAATTGGCTATGAAATTGTCGATCATCCGCCATTCACCTGATCTGATTATTACCTGTTTCCAAAACTCAAAAAATAATTGAAACATCGAAAATAGATGGTAAATGATGCTGCGGAGTGGGGGTTTGCAGAACAGGTTATGGAACACAATAATAAAACAGCATGTAGTAAACTTCTAAGCTCCCTGTGGTCCTGGATGAAAACTTTTTTTCCTTTACATTTTTCCAGGTAAATAGAATATCTACTATAGAAGTCATGTCATCTGCAGAGAAGCCTACGGTTACACCTGTTATGACCTTTATGGCTTCAGTTTACTGTTTCTCCTATTGCAATGAATATCATGTGTAGCAACTAGGGTTGAGCATTCCGATACTGCAAATATCGGGTATCGGCCGATATTAGCTGTATCGGAATTCCGATTCCGAGTTCCGATATTTTCGTCATATCGGATACCGGAATCGGGATTGTCACTGTCACTGTCAGTGTCCGTCGGTCGGGTCTGTCAGGAGTCAGCGGCACTTACTGGCAGAAGATCTCTGGCGGTCACGGGCTGGACTGCTTCATGGCCGTAATCTTCTTTCCCCGGCGGTCACATGCAGTTTCTCGCGATAACTGCAGTGACTGCTGGGTAATCCCGGCCGTAAAGCAGTCAGTCCGATGACGTCACCGCCGGGGAAGCAGGTAATCAGCTGTGCTGCGTCGCGATGACAGGCTCTGCCTGTCATTGCGATGTAGCAGAGCTGGATCGTCGTGGGACTGTCGTTATGGACTGCGTCGGACAGGTGGTATACTGTTGGTTTGTTTTTTTTCTTTTTTTACAGGAGATCGATGGCGTCGCAGGAATGAGAGTACAATAAAATTAATGAAAAACTGTGTTGTCTCTTTTATTTCATTAAAAGACTTTTTTCTTGCTTTGTCTTTTTTTTAAACATTTAAAAACTTTGGGATTAATAATGGATCGGTGTCTTATTGACACCTCTCCATTATTAACCGGGCTTATTGTCACCGTGCAATCAACGGTGACATTAACCCCTTATTACCCCGCTTGCCACCGCTACAGGGCAAGTGGGAAGAGCCGGGTAAAGTGCCACAATTGGCACATCTTTTGATGCGCCAAATGTGGGGCTGCTGTAGCCTGGTATTATCAGGCTGTTGAGGGCCAAAATCCATGGGCCTTGACAGTCTTTTAATACCAGGCCGCAGCAGTCTGCATTTTACTTGGCTGGTTAACAAAAATAGGGGGGATCCCCACGCCGTTTTTTTTTCGAGGGGATCCCCTATTTTTGTTAACCAGCCAAGCTAAGCAGACTGCTGTGGCCTGGTATTATCAGGCTGGCAAGGTCCATGGATATTGGATCCTTACCAGCCTGAAAAACCAGGCCTCAGCGGTCTGCTTCATCTGGCTGGTTAACAAAAATAGGGGGGACCCCACGCCAATTTTTTTCGAGGGGATCCCCTATTTTTGTTAATCAGCCAAGATATGCAGACTGCTGTGGCCTGGTATTATCAGGCTGGCAAGGTCCATGGATCTTGGCTCCTTAACAGCCTGAAAATCCAGGCCTCAGCGGTCTGCTTCATCTGGCTGGTTAACAAAAATAGGGGGGACCCCACGCCAATTTTTTTCGAGGGGATCCCCTATTTTTGTTAATCAGCCAAGATATGCAGACTGCTGTGGCCTAGTATTATCAGGCTGGCAAGGTCCATGGATCTTGGCTCCTTAACAGCCTGAAAATCCAGGCCTCAGCGGTCTGCTTCATCTGGCTGGTTAACAAAAATAGGGGGGACCCCACGCCATTTTTTTTTCGAAGGGAACCCCTATTTTTGTTAATCAGTTCCCTCTGACGTCACTGATTGTGTCCCTGGCTGACCTGAAGTGAAAGTGGAAAGCAATCAATTAAGCTTTCCACTTAAGGGCCCGTCTCACATAGCGATATCGCTACCGAGATCGCTGCTGAGTCACTAGTTTTGTGACGCAGCAGCGAGCTCACCAGCGATATCGCTGTGTGTGACATTCAGCGACGATCAGCCCCCCTGCCGGGTATCGCTGATCGTCGCTGAAATGTCAGGACCTTTTTTTGATCGCTGGTTTCCCGCTGACAGGCACACATCGCTGCGTGTGACAGGCGGGAGACCAGCGATCCGCTGGTAACCAAGGTATACAGCGGGTTTCCAGGGCGGGGCTGTGCCTAGAAACCCGCTGTGTACCTTGGATACCAGCGCCCTGATGCAGGGAGCTGGTATCCAAGGTACACAGCGGGTTTCCAAGCGCTGCGCGGTGCCTGGAAACCCGCTGTGTACCTTGGTTACCAGCGGATCGCTGGTCTCCCGCCTGTCACACGCAGCGATGCATGCCTGTCAGAGGGAAACCAGCGATCAAAAAAAGGTCCTGACATTTCTGCGACGATCAGCGATACCCGGCAGGGGGGCTGATCGTCGCTGAATGTCACACACAGCGATATCGCTGGTGAGCTCGCTGCTGCGTCACAAAACTAGTGACTCAGCAGCGATCTCGGTAGCGATATCGCTATGTGAGACGGGCCCTTAAGCGATGTTACCCGCAGTGTCGCTGTCCCAGATCGCTGCCTGAGCTGCCTGTTTGACAGCTCAGCAGCGATCATGTAGCGATACACCAGCGATCCTGACAAGTGCATATCGTTGTCGGGATCGCTGGTGTATCGTTATGTGACACCCAGCCTTTACTCTCCTGTCAGGCAGGAGAGGGACTCATTCATTTGGGGTTTACTGTGAGGCTGCAGCATTAGCTGCGGTCCCTGCAGTAAACATTAACCCTTTCTGAAGGATTACACCGTGGGACCTGACTGTGCATGGGATAGGTAAGAATAATTTTGCTTTTTTATTTTATTTTTATTACAGGAAATGGTTTTTGCAGTAAAATAAAAGATGGTCAAAAACATGTGTCTTTATTTCATTAAAATGATTTTTAATTAAAGTGTGTGTGTTTTATTTTTATTTCATGTAATAGGATTAATAATTGATAGTTGTCTAATTGACAGCTCTCAATTATTAACCTGGCTTAAGGTCACCTTTCAATAGCAAGGTGGCTTTAACCCCATATTAACCCATTCGCCACCGCTACAGGGCAATGGGAATAGACGGGCAAAGTGCCAGAAAGGGCGAATCTAATTATAGATTTGTCTTTCCTGGGGTGTCTGGGGGCAGATGTTAGTAGCCGGGGGGGGCAAAAATAATGGTCCCTCTCTGGGCTATTATTATCTGCCCCCACTCACTGGCTTTGTCTGTCTGGTTGCGAAAATAGGGCGGGAGCCCACACATTTTTTTTCAGCAATTTTACACCTCATATATATATATATACATGTCATTGAATTTGTGACACATATATATATATATTTATATTTGTAGTTCATACACTTCTACATAGTATAATAGCCGCTAATTCAATTGCCGGCTTTTGTGAAAACGCAGAACCCGACATGAAATGACACTTGGTGTACATAGGGTTAACCATGTCTTTTCATGTCCTTTGCTATCTAATTTGCACAAACAATTAAATCAGTCTATGTGTGCAAAATTTCACACCTGTAGGGGTTAATTAAAGGTGTAAATTCGTAGCAAAAAAGTCCGTTTTTTTTACAACGAATTTACACCTTTAATTAACCCCCACAGGTGTGAAATTTTGCACACATAGACTGATTTAATTGTTTGTGCAAATCAGATAGCAAACGACATGAAAAGACATGGTTAACCCTATGTACACCAAGTGTCATTTCATGTCGGGTGCTTCTGTCTTTTCACTGAAGCCGGCTTTACCCGGCAATTGAATCAGAGGATATTTTACTATGTAGAAGTGTATAAACTATACATATATGTATATATATATGTCACAATGACATGTATATATATATATATGTATTCTATGTGTGTATATTTAGTGTTTACAAGGAAAGAAAGAGGTTTTTTTAGTTGCGATATTTTGTTCCCATAGACTTACATGGGACTTCCGGTATCGGTATCGGGTATCGCCGATATTTTAGTGATATCGGCGATACCATTCCGATTCCGATACTTTAGGATATCGGAAAGTATCGCTCAACTCTAGTAGCAACCATCATATATATGAAAAAATAGATGACTGACTAATGCGTTCCTCCCCACCTGCTATTCCAACAGTATATAGCTGTAGTTACCACAACAGAGTCCAAGATTATGGAAATCACATCACCGCAGCCTCATACTTCAATATAAAGGATATTTCTGGAAATCTGTAAACAATACTCAATATGAAATTGTCAAGACACCTAATATATGAGCTGTATTTCCACCTAGGCGGTATGTTTCTCTAGTATATAGTCAAACCTTTCTGCATTCAAATCATATGGAGGAACAATAGCGCCAATACAAAAAAAGGCTTTATATAGTATTGATCCTTAAATTGAAGGGTTTGTCTACTGAAGACTGCCCTTATTTATAGAATCAGGAAAGAAAGAAGGAAAGAAAGAAAAAGAAAGAAACAGTGACAAAGAAAGAGAGAACGAGAAAGAAATGAAAGAAAGAGAACGAGAAAGGAAGATAGAACGAAAAAGAAAGAATGAAAGAATGAGAAAGAAAGAAAGAACAAGAAAGAAAATTGAGAACAGCACACTACTTATTAGGAATGATGGGTGCAAAGCCTCTCAAGCAAAAATATCCAGTTTGTAAAGTACATAGAAGAGAAAAAAAGCAGGTGCACTCCAATATTTACCAAAAAATGGCTCACTTGAGAAGGGTTCATTTGAACCCAAACGTCGCCACGCCACATGGGCTGATTCAAGTCCTTTCTATTTTTGGGAAATATTGGACTACTGCCTGCTTTTTTCTCAGATAGATAGATAATTGTATTTATTTTTTTAAGATAATTTATACCCCAAGAGGTCGTAGCTGATCTGGGTGAGCTAGAACAGAGTCTCTGCGCAGAGATCCAGCAATCATGTGATCGCTAGGTCTGATAGAAGCGTCAGCTGTGCCAAAGCTTCTATTCAACACACAGACCTTGTTGAGCTTTAAGTGGCTGCTGGAGAGAAGACAGATAGTGGTGATAAACCGCTTCTGTCTTCTCAGGGGACACTCAGCGTTGCAGTGCTCATGCTACCCATTGCTACACTGATGAGGGCAGGAATCTTGGCTCACCGCACAGAGACCCAAATCCAGGACTGTTCTCTCTGGATCCAGGATGATTGTGAGCTATGTAGCATAACTGGCATCAGTCGCATGTGTAGGATTTAGGTCTGTTGTTTTCTTCTTAGGAGTTATAGACCATGTCTTGTTTTAATTCTTTTAGTTATTTTTTTAAATCTCAGCTTTGTAAGAACCAACTTTTTTTTATTTTTCTGTTCACATAGCTGTATGAGTGCTTGTTTTTGTAGGACGAGTCATATTTTTTAAAGACCCCAATTAATTTCCCATACAAAGATCCATATAATAGATCCATATAATAGATAAAAAAAATCATTTAAAAAAGTTTACTCATCTACTGACAAGCTCTTTTTAACCCCTTCATCTAAATGGACATGTTCGCCCTCATAGTGGGAGCTGAGCCTCCTTCATGTTTGCTGGTTCTTCGATGTGACACCTGACACACGACTGTAACTGTCACAGTCAAAGATAAGGCCTCCTATACACATTAGACTAAAGTTAGCTGATCCTGCCAATATCAGAAGGGTTGGTCGACAGTCTAATGTGCATGGCGTGCTCAAACTCTCCTTGGGGAGATGATATCAGGGCAAAAAAAAAGGTTCAACATATCAAACCTTTTCCAAAAACCGATCCTTTTGTTCTTCAGGAGTTTAACCACTGCCAAAGGAATGTAGCAGCGGGTCTCTCATAGAGAACGGATGAACAATTGGCCGAGCAAGTGCTCCTGCATATGGGGGTGTCGGGGAAGATAATTCTTGGCTGAACCATCGTTCCGATGACAGCTTTTCAAATTGTATGGAGTGGGGGATTAAGTTCCAGTCACCACAGTTGAACTACTAGATGCTGCAGTCAACGCAACACGATTACAGGGTCTCATTCCTGCCGGGAGGACTAATGAAGGCCCCATGTTTGCCATGTAAGAAAGCCACATGCAAATGAAGATACATTAGATCTTTGCAGATGTTTGTTGGGAATCTTTTTCTTTTGTGTTGGTCTGTAATCTTTCCTGTTAGGGTCATGAGTGGTATGGTATGGAAGTATCGTACCGTCTCTCACATTCTAGGGATGTTTCTGCTTCTGAATTTGCAATCTCCATGTTGTAGTATGCTGGTAAGACGGTGTGATTTGGACGGACAGAAGTGTAGTACATGACTAGCTACCATATGATACCCTACTCTACATGAAATCATCTGAACATCATGAATACTTTTTCTCAACCCATGTGAATAAGAAGAATAGACAGGAGATTAATCTCCAGCAAAGGGCTGTAAAAAGTTCTCAGCTTTATTAGAGAAAATATTTGCTTTAGGATTAGCGTTAAAGTGGTTTATGGGTCACGTAAATGAGCATTAGTTGAAGTTGAGGTTCAGTGATCGAAGGAAACTTAACTGCAGGATTAATGCGAATGTCTGGAATGGATCAGTAAAAGTGACTTCACTGAGGAGCTTCTGGTAGATAGCTCCTTCTTACATCCACTTATGGCTCAGGAATAATTGTGGGAGTCCTGATCAATTAGGGATCAACAATATTTTAAAAGCAGAAAGTGTTGTTTGAAATGACTGAAATTTATGTGACTGATGCCATTAGTGACACACAAGACTTAACTCCAGTCTATGACAGGAAACTAATTTTTCTTATTGCATTTCCAGTACCTTTAGTAGATGATTTTGTACCTAGATCCTTTATATCACAAATTAGGATTTGGGCACAATGAATCTTTTTGTTAAGATTTTGGAGCAGAATCTAAGCAGAAATTCCAAGTTTTTGAGAAGTTTTTGAGGAGTTTTTGAGAGTATCCGCTCAGTTTCTACTCAATAAACACCTCAAAAATGTGCACACAACATCCTTAGTCTGACGGGCGGAGCGGCTGGATTTTTCTTTCACAAAGGCACATCCGTAAAATGTCGGCATCTTTTCTCCCGAAGTTGCTAGAGCAGCTGTTTTACTGTCGTTTTTGCTGCTGGCGTCTTTTTCCAAACAAAGCCACCCATGAAATGAACAAGTTACTTCATTTAATTGTTTAACAGTTTTCACACTGTGAAGAGGTCAGAAGAAGCAGAAGACTGAAAATGTGCACAGCGCTATCGTTTTTACATTGCTGTGCATTGTGTTAATTTTCTTGCAGCGGTTCTTCAACTCTTTTTCATGCGAATTCCAGATGGAAACCACCTCAAAAAGACATCATGTGCGCATAACCTTACATGGACTTGTGCCATGGCAGGTTTAGGAAAATAGCACAATGAGGCCGGGTTCACACTTGCAAGATGCAAGAAACTCATGCAAGTCTCTCGTATCAATACCCGGCACTGCTGCCAGCAGTCGGACCGGAGTGTGCGGCTGCATAGAAATACATGCCGCCGCACACTCCAGTCCCGAGTGCCGGCGGCAGTGCCGGATATTGATGGGAGAGACTCATGCGAGTTTCTCGCATCACACTCGCAAGTGTGACCCCGGCCTGAGGCCAAGGTTTCCTGGACAAATTTGTACATTTTGGTAAGACACAAGAATGAGACATTAGTCTGTGTAAAGACACCTTGTCTCTTATATTGCCTTGACCTATACTGAACTGTAATGCAAATTTGGACAGGCTGGGCTTGTGCATATCACTTTGCACTCAGTGTCCTTAACTGAGATGAGAAAATTGATTCCTAACCAATCAATTCATTCTAAAAAATTTGGGTTTGCTGTACCTTTGTGAATAAATTTCATTTCACTTAAATGGAGATAAAATATAGTACTCAACATCAGTCACTAACAATATACACAGCTGCAGTGTCCTTCCCAGTACATTGTTTAGTTTCGACCACCACCGGAGCGGTTTCCATCTGATCGGTGGGAGTGCTGGGGGTTGGACCAACACCAATTTCATACTGTTGATCTACCCATTAGATAATCCATTAATATGTCAGTCCTGGACAACCACTTTAAGTAATAAGTAAAATGATACAGGTGTGTAGTTATATGGGTGCAATCGCACCCATATCCTGATTCTCAAAACCCCCTCTGTTACATAATATTGTAACCTAAATGTTAAAGGTATGGGACCCTTTTACAGAGTTTGCAGTAACGACCAGGAGCTTCAAAATATACCCTTTTAATGATATGTAGGGTTTAACAGAGTGTGTAAAAAATATTCATTTATGCATTTGTTTTACACCATTGGTGCCCAGAAGTCCATATATACACACATCAGACTTGTAGATATCTCATACACTGCACTGAGGTTCTTAAGAGCTGACACAACACCTCAATGACACTAATGTCAACCTCAGACTTTCCATTTTAGTCTGCTGATAATATCTAAAGGTGTTTATACACCTTATATGTCAGTCAGCTGAACCTGGTGATTTTTTCGTGACCAGATGTTTATTGGGAACCTACCGACTCTTTCTCATCTTCATTTGTCTGGGAAAGAAGAATCTGATCTTGAATTTTATTTCTCTTGATCCTTTGTTCTCAAGGGAGTAAACTGCTGTCAGACCAAAGGCACCTATCAGAAACACTTCCTTTCGCTCAGTCGAGACAAGGGATCATGTGTATGGAGGCGTTGAGAGTAACAGCAGTTGGTCGAATAAACTTTCAGTCAACAATTATGTAAGATGCATGGTCACGTTTAAGGGGTTGTTCACAACTAAAATGAATGAAAAAAATAGATTACATTAAAAAAAGAGCGTTAGTCAGACTGTCTGGTTTCCTGCTGGTCTCTCATTACTGTGATCAGTGATTGGTCAAGCAGTCATTTCCTGTGTGTTGACAGGGACCAGGAAGTAAAGACCAGAGGGGGATCCAGGAAAAGTTGAAATGTAAGCTGCAGGGGATTGATGATATGAATATCACTCATTTTTTTGTCTTTCTGACCATTAAAAAAAGAAATCCTAACTGAACCCCTTTTAGGGTCTACAAAATAGATAAAGTCAACACCACAAATTAATGTAATCTGATCCCAAGTGGATATTTGTAGCAGAGGCGTCTGAGGTATGTGACAGCTGCTTGTCCTCACCTGCTCTATTATAATGCATTTTAGGAGTAACCAAACTAAATGTTACTGAATATTGTAAATGTAGGTATTGATGTGTTGTTTCTGTTGGTTCCTAGGTGTATCCTGAGACTCTGGACTACAGAGTGGCTGGTAAGTGAGTTTATATTATTCAAAGGAAATGCTGGTTCATTATTCTATAGGCCTCAGAGCAAAAATAAGTGATAAAAAATGGGGCAGTTATCCAAAACATCAAGTCAAACTCCAAGGTGTGTTTCTAGGGTGGTTGGAAAAATGAAGGGAGTGATCTGACTCGTTCCTACAAATCACTGCGTCTTTTCTTGCCTACAGTAGTTTTTATACATATTTTTTGTTTTCCAACAATATTATTTATTTTGTGATATGATACATATTATTAGGGAGTGTTCAGGATTAAGAAAATGGTTTTCCTTTTTTCCATAACGGCACCATGATCCACGCTCACATACATGCGTTGTGTCTAGTATTGCTCAACACAAATCATATCATACATATTTATATACATTCTAAAAAATAATACAATACGATGCAATACACAGCACAGCCATTTACAATCATGGTGCTGCTTCTGAATAAAATCTGCTGTAGCTTTCATACATATCAGCAGAAATATAAATTCTTCTTAAATTATATCAAATGACCATTTATAAAAATTCTAGACCTGGAAATTAAAATAAAGAAAAAAAATCTCATTCAAACACTTCCCCACTTGCAAACTCTTGAAACAATATTTCTACAACTTAGCAATTGAGTCTAATAATTCTCACCAATGTTCTCTTCATGTCCTGAAACTTTGCAACTTAGAAAAACGGCCAGTGCTGTGTGACAGGTCCCAATGACCGCCAAGGTCGTTATACAGATCGCTGATTGCTGATGTGTTGTTGATGAGATCTTCCTGTTTGGAAGCTAACTAGCGACCATATAGCGATCACACCAACGATCTCGTCAGCTTGTGTCGTTGTCGTGATCGCTGGTGCGATCGCTTAGTGTGACAGTACCTTTAGTCTTGTCCAAGTAATATGAAGGTAGGTTACTGCTGCAGCGAGCTTCCACCCAGCTGGTTAACCAGCCCGAGCTCTGCCTGCTGATCTAATACTTTTATTTACAGAATAAAGAAATGGAAAAGGGGAAACAAAATGCATGCCACCATGAAAAAAATATAATTCTCCTAATGGGGGTAGTGAGTTACTGGGGGAAATTGGGGTGCCTGTACCTCTGGGGTGATCTTATAGCGTACTAGGCAGCCTGCCTATTCTAATAGTATGGGGGTCACCAAAAGGCTGTTAACTCTCATGTATGGCCTCATTCAGACGTCTAAGTTTCGCGTACGGGTGGTTATCAGAGATAGCACTTGTACCTGTGATAGGCTATGGGGTCATTCACACGTCAGTGACTTTTCAGTGGTTGGTGGAAGGTCACGGTGACATGTCCAATTTAGTTCCAAGGGTCAGATCAAAATTGGCAATGCAAGTCAATGGGTCTGTGAAAAAATCAGAATGCACTCGGATTAAATCTGACTGCTGTCTGATTTTTAAAGACTCAGTATGGAACAGGTGAAGAAACTTTTTTTTTGTTCTCCGTGTATGAGAAAAACTGATGAAACTTAGGCCATACTCTGATCATAATAATCAGTCCGTTTTTCTCATAATTGCGAAAAACAGACATCTGAATGAACCCTGTTTGTGTGACTGGCACCATTACAAGCCCTAGACCACTTTCACACATTGAGTATTCAGTCAGTATTTTACATCAGTATTTGTAAGCCAAAACCAGGAGAGGAACAATCAAGGGCAAAGCATAATAGAAACACGTCACCACTTCTGTATTTATAACCCACTCCTGGTCTTTGCTTACAAATACTGATGTGAAATACTGACCAAATACTCAATGTGTGAACGTGGCCTCAGGGTTCATTCAGAGACGTTAATGATTTTCTCCTATGAGAAATTTGTCCAAGTTTGATCAGTGATTTTTTATCAAACTTTGATCACAGTTTGGTCAGTGCTGCAATCAGTTTTGCCCAGATGAGAACCCTCCCTTCCCATAAAAAAGATTCTCTATCTTGTCTTGCAGTTTCTGAAAAGGCATAGCATCCAAGTGCTTCACAATTATTTCATGGACCTGTAGACTTGTATTGCCAAAATAGGAAATGTCTCCGCAATTTTTCATTCTGCGAAAATTCACAGGCATGTGAAAGACCCCATCAAATGAAGAAAAAACAGCTTCCAGTTCCAGGTGAAAAAATAAGTAGAAAGTTTATTCCGCCATGAAAGTACAACGTTTTGACCTGTAGCAGGTCTTTGTCAAGTATACTTGACCTGCTACAGGTCGAAACGTTGAACTTTCATGGCGGAATAAATTTTCAACTTATTTTTTCATCTGGAATTAGACGCTGTTATTTTCTTCATTTGATGTCACTTCTTTCCAAGTGGGTTCCTTGGAGTTTGAACAAGCGTCCTTACTTAGTGAGTGCTGTCAACATTCTTCTTTGATTGGATATCTATGTGAAAGACCCCAGTCACTTATAGGTATGAGTGCCATCTGTGAAAAACACGGATAGCATTCGTGCCTAAAGGGTATGCCACACTAAGCGATCGCACCAGCGATCACGACAACGACACAAGCTGACGAGATCGTTGGTGTGATCGCTATAAGGTCGCTAGTAGCTTCCAAACAGGAAGATCTCATCAACGACACATTAGCGATCAGCGATCTGTATAACGACCTCGGCGGTCGTTAGGACGTGTCACACAGCATGTATTGTTAAAGATCCCGACCTCGATAGGCGTGATTGAGCGCAACCTTTTCCACGCCCTCAGCACAGATTGGTGGTCACTGTATGTCATGACTATTTATGTCACAGCTCTCGCTTTGTGATTGGACGACCGCGTCATAAAAGACGACGCAAGTGGTTCATACGAATTTCCAGCATTGTTCCATACTGCGTCCTGCTAGCCTTCTGCTTTGCAGCTACTGCGATCCAGTCTGTGCCGTTATTGCGTTTGCCCCGGATTCATTTTTTCAGGATCCAAAAAATGTCTTGTATAAATGGCAAAGATGAAGCGCTGTAGCGACTCTGACAGGATCGCAAAACCCCACACATGATAGTATCCTCGCAACAACGCACAAAGGACTAGATGTTGTGGCCACCAATCGGAGCTGAGGGGCGTTAAAACCTAGTCCCGCCTGCGCCGCTGACATGAGTCGCCAACGAGGTCACTCGTCGTTCATAGAGGGTGTCAAATTCAGCGATTCAGGCTCACCAGCGGGACGCCAACGATCAAAAAACGGTCCAGAACGTTCGTGCACGATCAGCGACATCGCAGCAGGGGCCACATCGCTGCTACATGTCACACACAGCGACGTCGCTAACGATGTCGCTGCTGCGTTATAAAATCGCTGACGCTTGCGCGATCTCGCTAGCGATCTCGCTTAGTGTGGCATACCCTTAAAGAAAGGATGTTTGATCGAACCTTTATTCGTGTGCATTTAGACCATTAGCCAATTACCCCCCTCCGTGATTGATAGGTGTGTGAGTGGTTGTGTTATCAGTATGTTCTACCTGTGCTGTCTCTGCCTTTTGTCAAGGAGGCCTTCTGCATCCTGCAGTACATTAGTATTGTGACCAGGTATTGGGACGTATGGCTTCTTTTTTTCTGTGATGTTTTATTATGAAATATCCTCCTAAGTGAATCACTATTAGCATTTTACTTGTATTCTCTAAACAAAATGCTGCTTTTCGAATCTTTTATCCTTCATGATGCAACTAAAATGTTATCCCTGAGAAAAATCTTTTGAATAAAACATGCCACACAAAGTCTTGATATTATTTGATACAAAGAGCAATACCATATTAATAATAGATGGCAACATTTCTAGGAGGGAGGTCAGTGTATTATATCTACCAACTTTTATATTAGATGAGAAATCATTATAAATAAATAATGTCCCCATCCGCCTGTGACACCAAACTGGGGCATTGTTGCTTTATATCCATACTGTGTATATTCTACCACTTTGCTGGTGTTTCTGATGCATCCACAGCTACGAAACTGGAGCACTTCCTAGAAAAAGATCTTTGTTTCTTAGAAAACATGCAGATCAAGGGTTGATCTCCGTCCAAATTTGATTGTAATAACTTGTCGCTTGCATAAATTCAAAGGGTAGTTTTGTTCTCGTGTTCAAAGATAACATTAAATAGCATTCACCTTCCTTTCCCACAGTCTGTAGGAGCTTAATCTTAATCCTTGGCTAGTGTCGTCTGTCCAGTCATAAGTGTCTGATATGCTTCTTTCACCACATCATTTCCATTGCTGCCTGGTGGGCCGTTCTCACTTGTTTTAAGATTGTGGGCAGTGAAGTAAACCAAAGAAAGGAGGTAAAAGCAGCAGAGAAATTCAAAAGGTGTTATAAAAAAATGTGTGAATAGATGAGATTTTCTCCCAGGAAAATCTGTTTTAATCAAGTATAAATTTAAAGGTGTATTCCTTTTTCCAAGATTATGTCAAAATATGTAGTAGGTGTAAAATAATAATAATATTAGCAAATACCTCCAATTAGAAATGTAGTATAGTTATTCTGATTCACTATGTCTCTTTCCCCATGTGCAGGGCATTGCAGTAGCTTAGGTATCCATGGTTACGACAACTAATATAGTGACAGCTAGTTTCTAGTGGTTGTAACCATGGATACCTAAGCTACTGCAATGCCCTGCACATGGGGCAATTGACATAACGAATCAGAAAAACTATACTACATTTCTAAGTGGAGGTATTTGCTAATATTATTATTATCACACCTAGGCCATATAGGGATAGGATCTTGGAGATGAGAATAAGTCTTTGGCCGGCGTCACACTGGCGAGTGTGATGCGAGTTAGTCGCACGACTAACTCGCATCAACACCCGGCACGGCCGCCCGCTCCCGGACCCGAGTGTGCGGCTGCATAGAAATACATGCAGCCGCACACTCGGGTCCGAGAGCGGCGGCCGTGCCGGGTGTTGATGCGAGTTAGTCGTGCGACTAACTCGCATCACACTCGCCAGTGTGACGCCGGCCTTTAACCTCTTCCCAGCATAGGACGTACCAATATGTCCTACATCAAGTGCACAAGTAAAGAGCGTGCTCAGGAGCGGAACATACTCCATGCAATGCAGGTGCTGACTGTGTTTTACAGCCAGCACCTGACTCTAACATCAGGGAAAGCGCCATTCGCTGTGATTTAACCATTTTTGTGCCACTATCACGCTCTGAAAGTGGGATTTAAGCGGTGTGCCGCTGAAGGGACGACCGTTCCAATACCCACGGGCACCCTAGTGCCACAATCACGGGGGGAAGATGGGTTGCCATGGCTACTTACTGAATACCCCACTTAACTCTCTTAGCACTCCCATGAAACGTAGCCTGGGGCTTTATAGTATAGCTGATTGTGAGTTTTACTATATAATGCAATACTGAGGTATTTCAATATATAGTACAAGCGATCAAACAATCACAGGTTTGGGGAAAAAAAGAAAGGTGAAAGTAATTTTAAAAAAGTTTTTAAAACTATACATAAAAATGTTTGAATCACTCCCCTTTTTCCTATAAAAAAATAAGCAAATTAAAAAAATAAACATCTTTTGATTTGCCGTATATGTAAAAGTCTGCTCTTTAAAAATGTAAAATTAATACAACTTATACAATAAATAGTGTAAGGAAAAAAATAAAAATAAAGTTATTGGTCTCAGAAAATGGCTACTATATCAACCAATATTCTGGTTTTTTACAAAGTTCTGAATTTTTTTTTAATTACAGAAATATTGAAACAATTTATCCTTGGTATCACTGTAATCATAGTGACCTGAACAATCATATTGTTAGATAATTTTTATCACACATTAAACACCTTAAAAATTAAACCCATGAAATGACCTCATCTGACTATTGAAAAATAAAAAGTTATGTCACTTGACAAGAGGGAAGGGAAAAAAAACGTACTCATGAAAATTGGCTTGGTTGGGAAGAGGATAAGTTTGGTTTAGACCATAGTCTGACTCCCTGTTACTGACTTGGTCAGGGGTTTCTGTCTGAATCCTAGAAAAACAGGAGTAGATGTTCCCTGACAGATCCATTGGCTTCAATT
Organism: Oophaga sylvatica; assembly: GCA_033576555.1. Classification (NCBI taxonomy): domain Eukaryota; kingdom Metazoa; phylum Chordata; class Amphibia; order Anura; family Dendrobatidae; genus Oophaga; species Oophaga sylvatica. The sequence goes on along the minus strand of JARQOD010000002.1, from coordinate 64,550,412 downwards.
AGGCAAGCAGAGCCCAAATCATGATACCTTGGACTCTTCTTTTATGATAATGTTATCTTTTTATTGGTCATAGGTTGTTATTTGGATTTGAACACCCATTGTCAAATGCCACGTGCTGGAGATTAAGTTACTAGATTTGGGATTTCATTGTTGAGAACATTCACCAGTGACTCCTTAAGGTACTGCCACACTAAACAATCCCGCTAGCGATCACGATAACGACGCATACTAATGCGATCGCTAGCGGGATTGTTTCTATATCGCTAAGTGCGGCCACATTTAGCGATATAGTTAACGACGCTATCGCCGTTAGCGATCTTCTTAACGACTTTAGCGGTACAAAAGTACCGCTAAATCGCTAAGAAAAGGTGCCACACTAGCGATATATACTTACCCAGCGGGAGCGCCAACGAGAAAATAGGGTCCGGAACGATTCCAGCGACGAGCGAGATCACAGCAGGAAGCTCGTCGCTGGAAGCTGCCGCACTGAACAACATCGCTAACGGGATCGCTAAATAGTGACGTTTTTTAGCGATCCCGTTAGCGATATTGTTCAGTGTGGCATACCCTTTAGAGGAGAGTATCTGCAAAGATTAAATTCATGTCTATTAATGAACTATAGCACTGTGTATATTGTTAAAAGTAGAACTGAAGGAACAAGTATCCTGGCACAGAGTTTTATTTTGCTTACACAAACAATCTACTGGTAAATAGAATTGTAAACATATGAAGCAGTCTAACTGAATGTTCAGCTGCAGGGAGAAAATAATGCTATATTCTCCCTGCAGTCACTTGGTTCAAGTTAAGTGGGTGGTGTTGGTAGCAGTGAACAGTCAGCACTCTCCATACAGTAAAATTACTGTAATCATGCCTACTGCTCCTTAAGTAACATATTGCTTAACAGCATACATGCTGAGCAGGTTATCGCTTAAAAAGCTTTCCCCTGTAATGGTTGCCTCTAAATTCCCACCTCTAAATTCTGTCTGAAACGCGTAAGGTAGCCTTGCCTGTCATGATGGCTTATTAATATGATTTTAAAACCTTCCTAATAAATGTGAGCTTTATCTTTTTTCACTAATTTTGGTGCTGGAGACTTTTTCTTTTTTTTCTTTTTTTTCTTTTTTTTCTTTTTTCCTTGGATCTAAATTCCCACCCTAGATTATAGCATAAACATTGGGAGTGCCAGCAGCAACGCACTATATGATCATTTAAAGAGTAACTAAACTATTATTTATTGATCAACGTTATGAATCTTTGTAATACACTCCATTATGTTATTTTGCTTCCTTCACTTCAAACAGCATGCTGAAAGTGCTGTTTTATCTGTCTCACATTCTTTTAAAAAATATTTTGAACTGCTGCTCTAAAAAGAATCCATGCTCAAACATTATTTACGAACGCTCTCACCATCTGATGCATGCGGGAGGGAAGCAGAAATGCTCACACAGGGAGAGTGTTTGTAAATAGTGTCTGAGTAAAGATTCTTACTAGAGCAGCACTTCAAAGCAGCTTCTAAAAGAGTATGAACAAGGCAGTTAGGCAGCTCTTTTAGCATGGTTTGCGAGAGAATGAAGCAAAATAAGGTAATGGACTGTATTACAAAAATTCACACCTTTGCAAAGACCGATCAATAATGAAAAAAAAAAAAGATTAATTACCCTTTGTTCACTGGTGATATCATTCCACAAAAAAGTATACAATTGATTTTTATCACATTATACAGATACAATAAAAGTCACTGTAGGGACCCCAAAAGATGTCTAGAAAAAGAGGTTTCAGGGTCACTTAATCAGATAAAGCAGCCTGGAATGTGTAGTATCTTCACTGCTAAAATAAATCAGGCTAACGAAAAAAATAAATAAATCTATGTTCTCAGCATTAACTTTGCTAACATTTTTGAAACTCTATTGTTACTTTTACGAGTAATTATATAAAAACGTTGTTGATAAAATACCGTTTACACTTTCCACTAAGACTGTAAATATTCTAGCCCTTGTATCACATAGGGCACAAAATTTTCCCTCTCAGAGAAGAGACAAGTCCTGGGAATGTCCTTCCTCTATCAGTAATTCATTCTACAATCTTTTTAACACCTAGAGGTTATTGTGGGACATTTTTGTGATGCTCAGTTTGGTTGTGCATTGACTGCTAAGACTACTGTCTTATACCTTTCTATAGCATATGAGGGGAAATCTTTAATTTATCCATATTCATTATTCAGTGATGTCAAAATTAAGGAAGCAGAAATGTGTCTCATCTAGGTCTTCACTATATGAGGGTATAGTGGCATTATACTGAATGTAAATGTTATAAATGCACAGTGACATATGCTGCTATACACATTAGGAGAATGTTGGCATAACTTGCACGTTTCGGCAAGACCAGCTATCATCTCCAATGTAATGTGTATGGTGGATTGGCCATATTGGATTTTTGGCAGCTGCTTATTCTTTTCTCTGTGATAGGTACAAATGTACGGTTGATTGATTCAAGGATACCATGATTTTTATATCATTTTATCCATAAAGTTTACTTCTGTTAGGTGGTGATGCTACTGAAGATTTTCAACCATGACCAATTACTACGCTTTTATGACTATATGACAAATCCATAAAAAACTGTTACACAATAATTTCTCTTTCAAAAAGCCCCAGGCTGTCCTCAGATGCACTTTGCTTGGCTGCAGTGCTGTCTAAGTGACTGCAGACACTGCAGCAGTGATGACTCCGTGCTGGACCCCGGGAGGGTGAGTAAAGCACAGTTTGTTATTTAAAACAAACTGCAGCCGGTTTTGGAAAATCTATTTAAATCTATGACATGAAGCCAATAATGGACATAGAACCTTTTTTTATTCTTGAAGTACAATGATCTTGGATATCTATAATTATAATCTTGGGTTGAACATTTTAAGCTTTACCCCTATATCATATGAAAATGGTCCTAAAATGCATAGAAAACACCCCTTGCATAAATCTGCCTATTTATAATCCCATTTGCAGGACGGACAGTCCTATGAAACACAGGACTTCCAGGAAGAAAACAGCAGGACTTGTAAACTTATTCCCCCAATAATAAGGTCCACCTTAGGTGTGGAGTCTACGCTCCCCGTTTAGTTTGTGCTATACTATGAGGTCTGTAGGAGGGTTTTCAGTACTCATGGAACACTAACAAACGTTGCATAGTTTTATATGGGTCACTAAACACATATGAAGCCAGCATGAAATATCTGAACATGGAACTTCTGAGACTTCTATGATCGATGTCTACAAGGTTCATTTTTAATATTTTATGACTTCTTCTAAGCTTTCTTCTGAACTTTTAACTACTGACCTACATTTTCTGACTTTATTTCATGTATCAGTCTAGACCAGCATGCAGCTGTCACATAATAAATGAGCGAAAAATATAGAACATAAAATATAGAACAAATAAACGTACAGGGGGGGGGTAATGCCGCTAATTCTTGTAAATGTGTTTCATTTGGTAGAAAATCTCCCCATTCTTTGTATCACATTCCCTTCCTGACTATCATAGTTGATTTAGTGTTTAGTATAAACAATGATAAATTGGAAGGATGTTTCAGTAGACTGTCTTTACTATAAAGGTGAAGTGTTCTGAATGAGCCTGTGGATCTAGTTAACTGATTAAGAGTGGTTAAACGTATTACGGTACTTAATTTTTTTCAATGACTTTCTTGCAATGGCTAAAAAATTTAAAAAATAAAAACCTCTCTGTGAACACATTAGCTGTAACTTGTGCAAAAATTTCTGGAATACATAAGATCACTCAGGAAGAGGATAACATAAGAATACATTTGACAAAAGAAAAAAAAACATGCAAACACATAAAATAGAGTTTTAACAAAGGTGCAAATTATAAAAAGAATAAATGAAAAAAGTGCAAATGAAAAACAATCTAAAAACACCATAAAAGAGACAAAAAAAGGCTCAAATGCAATAATGAATCAGGCCCTATGTGTGAAAAAAACATGAGGCTGGATCCACATAAAGCATTTTACTGCGTCATTTTTTGTTACTTATGCTGACCAAAATATGGACAAAATCGTGTTTTAAAGTATATAGAGAATTATAGAAAACACTACTTTCAAAATGGTTAGCTTTGGTGGATTTCTAGGTCAGTGCTGTTGTCTTCAAAACACAGCATGCACTGGTTATGGATTTTATTTTCAGATGTATTTCCCAAAGACAACTTAAAAAAAAATTTGCAAAAATGAAGTCAATAGAGAGTAGCATAGTGATTAAGAGCTCCCAGAGTGATCCAGGAGAATCAGCATAGAGTAGTGAACAGGAAGCTATATACAAAGTTCACCTAGTTATCGAAAAATATACATCTGACCATGTACAGTAGGAAGATGTAGAAAAAAAAAGTATAGAAGACTCTTGTTTGTTTGGACTTTTTAGCGAGTTTTACTCTTTCAGGAAAGACGATTTCCAGAGCTTTAAAGTCAACAAACTAGATTTGAGGAAAAACCAGTAAGAACCTCCTGTCTGGTATCTCATGTGCTCAGGTGAAGACATTTATTCATTGATTATATCTCTGTAGCTTATGTCTAATTTGATGAGATATTAAGATTAATTAGGCCATGAGCCTCACATACTTGCTCCACTTCATTTTAGGGGACAGATATGACTTTGGATTTCACTGTAGATTACATCTATAGACTACATTCTCTTCACAGGTTTAAGCTTGTGTTGTGCAAAAAAATCTGAAATCTGTATTTTCCTTTTGTAATTTGTCATAGAAAATACAATTTCTGAGTATCTTATAAACTATTTGTACTTGGAAACCTGGATCTTCACAATTTCTCATTTGAACAGGTTAACATAGCATGGTTCTTTGTACCTTGGAGTCCAATTAAAGTCACGTTTGGATAGCTGTAGAAAAATAGGTTGTTATATACACAAAATGAGGACATGATTGGCTCCGCTCCATGTGCTCATCCACATTGTAAGCAGGAGCTGTCGTCTATTCTTTGCACTGTCCTGGTCCGTAAAAAAGGAGCCAGACTAGTGCATGCTATGGAAGTGTAAGGGGGTGAAGGAGTATTCCTGTTTCACCCCACCCCTTAAGTGTACCTAATGTTTCATCATGTAAATAGTTATTGTATGAGTATAAACGCTTGGTGGTATTGCTACATAAAATTATGTACTACTGCTAATAGTAATGGTACTGCCACATTCATGATGTGTTACCATTGTGTATGTATATTTTTGCTTATTTCTTATGTTCCCTTGCATAATAATGTGTTTGATGTTCTTTACGTATGTATAGCTTAGTGAAAGTTAAGTGCATCCTATTGGAACATTAGAGGATGGCACTTTAGCATATAGTCTCTATATCTGGGTAAGTGTAGTACTGTTATGGGCCACTAGGTGCGGGCATACTAGTGGGCCTTGTTAAAGTATAGTTGCTAAATAGTTCCCATAGGGTTAAGAGTAGGAGAGGCTGCCAGGTAGTAAGAGAGAAGTTGGTAGGAAGTTAGTTCAGACGGGCCAGCGTGCCCAAGTGTCCACAAGGGCTTAGGCCCGGACAGCCGGCAGCCACGCAACGTTCAAGGACAGCAACCCACGTTACCCATGGCTGCTGCATAGTGTTGCACTGGGCCCATACAGAGAAGAAAGATGTGGCGTCTTACTGCCTGGGCCAATGCTTTTAGGGCAGAAGTTGGCTGGACCAAGGAACTGGGGGGAGTTGGAGCTTTCACGAGTTCAGTGCAGACGGGCCAGATGCTTCACTGGGGGCCACCAAACGTAGAGATTGATGAATTCAGTTCTGAGGCGAAGCAGGCTGAAGGATGTGTCATTATGGCTAGGTCAGTTCTGGAAGGAACTGGGGAGCAGTCTAGGACAGTCCGGTCCGGGCGTGTACTGCACAGAAGTGACAGCAAGGCAGGGAAAGAAAAGGAAATGAATGTAACACCTGTTGTGCCAACTGTGGATGTAACATGTGAAGAGTTCAGTAAAGAAAGTGTTCAAGTTGTGCTGGACTGTGTCTCCATTACTGGGGGTTGCCTGGAAGGGGGACTGTCGATGCCTGGGAAGCGCCCAGGAGAAGTGGAATCTGGAGATGCAGGTACGCCAGAGGGAAGAACATCGTTTCATGTAGGGGAAGGGCTGGACATGGATGTACAGTCCGGGCCCTCCCTTACAGATGAATGCATACGGATCATCAATTTGCACTGACCGACAGGTTATTATTAGGTCAATGTGCTGCCATGTTCTGCAAAGAGACAGCACACTAACCAAATGTCTGAACGAGCCCTGAAAGTTTCTTTGTAAGAAATGAGGGCATTTTTTTATTGGTTAACTAAGTAAGTTTATAAAGAAGCTTTATGTGACACTCTTGTATTACTTCTTACTCCTCAATGATGTGTCGCTACTACTGTGATCACACCTTCCTTTAAGGTACTGCCACACTAAACAATCCCGCTAGCGATCACGATAACGACGCATACTAATGCGATCGCTAGCGGGATTGTTTCTATATCGCTAGTAGCAGCCTAATTTAGCGATGTCGTTAAGGACGCTATCGCGGTTAGCGATCTCCTTAACGACTTTAGCGGTACAAAAGTACCGCTAAATCGCTAACAAAAGGTGCCACACTCAGCGATATCTACTTACCAGCGGGCGCCGACGATAAAAATAGGGTCCGGAACGATGAGAACGACGAGCGAGATCACAGCAGGATCTCAGCAGGGGCCACGTCGCTGGTAGATGCCGCACACAACAACATCGCTAACGGGATCGCTAAATAGTGACGTTTTTTAGCGATCCCGTTAGCGATGTTGTTTAGTGTGGCATACCCTTTAGATAACATGATTTTTATTAGAAGTTTGATAAACCCATTTTATCTACATGACTATATTAACCCATTCTAAATAGATAGATATGTAGATAGATAGATATGTAGATATATAGATCGATAGATAGATATGTAGATAGATAGCCTATAAGAATGCAATGAAGCATACCAGATTATTCCATGTCAGAACCCAAGTAGATGTAGGAAAGAAAAAGGAGGCAGTACTCCCCAAACATTTGTACAAATAATGGAATCTGTATTGGCCAATATTGTGTTGTTTCTGTTCTATAACAAAACTGATAGATAGATAGATAGATAGATAGATAGATAGATAGATAGATAGATAGATAGATAGCTGCTGTGTTCTGCCCTTTATCTGGCTGTTACCGGTGCAGCTTTCAGCTAATTGGTGGGGGTACCAGTTAGCTCATTAATTGTTAAGTCTTGGACTACTGTTATGTTTCGGTAGCTGAGGAGGACAGGAACAACAGCAGGGCAGCCGAACACCTGAGATGTTGGTAACTGATGGGTTGCAGATTCCTAAACTAACGACACAACTAGAGGTAGCCGTGGAGTGTTTCTACGTTGATCCTAGACGCCTCGTCACAGCCTGAGAGATAACTGCACCTAAAGGCAGAAAGATGAAAGCTATCTGCCCCGGAGCAGATCCCCAAAGAAAATAGGAAGCCCCCAAACATATAATGGCGGTTAGACAAGATGAAAATACAAACATAGGCAGAAAATAGACTGAGCAAACGCTGGGGCCACAAGCTGACTAAATAGGATAGGACAGGAGAGATTACTTTCTGCAACCCAGAAAACCCTACAAAAATCCAACAATACTGATTACACGATCTCGCCACCCACTACATCAGATCTCAGTGTGAACAAAAACCAAGCAGCAGCCGCTGAAAAACAGGAAAGAGCAAATGAGCAAATAACAGTGGCTGCAGATAAACTGTGAGGAGCTCAGGCCCCAGGAGGGGACCTGGCTTACCTCCACAAAAGTGCAGAAAACAATTCAAAAAGCAAGCACAAAAAGAAAAGCAAAAAATATCTTATCTGAAAGCAGGAGATGCAGGCAAGACTCCAGCAAACTTCCAAATGAACCAGGAACCACAATTGAGACAAGAACAATTGATCACCGGCAACCATCATGGGAGGGAACCTCCCTTATATCAGACCAGTCAGTGAACCCAGATTGCCACTCCTCGCTGAAAGGTTCAGTACTGTCTGTAACCACCAAAGGGAGCCTCTGCTCAGAAACCATTTCTAACACATTCACAACAGTAGCCCCCCCTTGAGGAGGGGTCACCGAACCCTCACTTGTGCAACCAGGCCAATCAGGATGAGCTCGGTGATAGGCACGAATCAGTCTCCTAGCATGGATGTCTGAAGCAAACACCCAAGAATTGTCCTCCTGACCATAACCTCTCCACTTAACCAAATACTGGAGTTTCTGTCTAGAAAAACGAGAATCCAATATTTTCTCAACCACATAATCCAGATTGCCCTCAACCCAAACAGGGTCAGGAGGCACAGCCATAGGAACCACTGACTCGACAAACCTCTTCAATAAGGACTTGTGGAACACGTTATGGATCTTAAATGTCCCTGGAAGAAGCAAACGGAAGGAAACAGGCTTGAGGACAACCAAACCAAGTTCCCCACTTTAAACCGAGGACCATCAGTCCTATGCCGGTTGGCAAACCGTTGGGCCTTCTACCTGGTCCCAAATCTGCTGCATTCGCTCCACAACAGAGTCAACACCCGGACAGACAGAAGCCTCCGCCTGTCCCGAAGAAAATCGAGGGTGAAACCCAAAATTGCAGAAAAATGGAGACATCAAGGTGGCAGAGCTAGCCCTATTATTAAGAGCAAACTCAGCCAAAGGCAAAAAAGAGACCCAGTCATCTTGATCAGCAGACACAAAACATCTCAAATAAGTCTCCAAGATCTGGTTTGTTCTCTCGGTTTGTCCATTGGTCTGAGGATGAAAAGCAGAGGAGAAAGATAATTGAACACCAAGTTTAGAACAAAATGTCCTCCAAAATCTGGAAACAAACTGGACTCCTCTGTCAGACACAATGTTCTCCGGAATGCCATGTAACCGAACCACATGCTGAAGGAACAAAGGCACCAATTCGGAGGAGGAAGGCAACTTAGGTAATGGCACAAGATGTATCATCTTGGAAAACCTATCACAGATTACCCAGATAACGGTCATTCTCTGAGAAACAGGGAGGTCGGAAATAAAATCCATAGAGATATGGGTCCAAGGCCTCTTGGGCACAGGTAATGGCATTAACAAACCACTAGAGCGAGAGCAAGGCTTGGAGCGAGAGCAAGTCCCACAGGACTGCACAAATTCCCTGACGTCACGAGACAAAGTAGGCCACCAAAAGAACCGACTCACCAAGTCTCTGGTTCCAAAAATCCCGGGATGACCAGCCAACGCAGAACAATGAATCTCAGACATCACACTCTTCTTCCACTGGTCTGGGACAAACAATTTCCCAATAGGGCAGCGCTCAGGTTTATCCTCCTGACACCCTTCCAAGGCCAGACTCAAATTGGGCGAGATGGCGGAAAGAACTACACCCTCTTTCAAAATAACAGTAGGGTCAGATAACTCAGGAGAGTCCGCAAAGAAACTCCTTGAGAGGTCATCCGCCTTAACATTCTTAGTGCCAGGAAGAAAAGAAACCACAAAATTAAAACGTGTGAAAAACAAGGCCCACCTGGCCTGTCTAGGATTAAGTCGCTTGGCTGATTCGAGATAAACCAGATTCTTATGGTCCGTGAGGACCACCACCTGATGTTTGGCTCCTTCCAGCCAATGTCTCCACTCTTCAAAGGCCCACTTCATGGCCAATAACTCCCGATTACCCACGTCATAATTACATTCAGTTGGAGAAAATTTTCGAGAGAAAAAGGCACAAGGGTTACTCTTAGAGGTCTCTGGATCTCTTTGGGACAAAACGGCACCTGCCCCAATTTCAGAGGCATCAACCTCCACCTGAAACGGTAGAGAAACTTCAGGCTGCCGTAGAACAGGAGCAGAAGTGAATCTCTGCTTAAGTTCCTGAAACGCAGAGACTGTCTCAGGAGGCCAATTCACCACATCAGAACCCTTTTTGGTCAAATCAGTCAATGGTTTAACAATACCGGAGAAATTACCAATAAATTTACGATAAAAATTGTCAAAACCAAAAATCTCTGAAGAGCCTTTAATGAAGTAGGTTGGACCCAATCACAGATGGCTTGAACCTTGACCGGGTCCATTTCAATAACAGACGGAGACAAAATGAATCCCAGAAATGAGACCTTCTGTACGCCAAAAAGACACTTTGATCCCTTCACATACAGTGCATTCTCTCTCAAAATCTGGAACACAGTCCGAACATGTTTCACATGAGAGTCCCAGTCATTGGAAAAAATCAAGATATCATCCAAATAAACAATCAGAAATTTATCCACAAAATCCCTGAAAATATCATTCATGAAGGATTGGAAGACGGAAGGAGCATTAGTGAGCCCAAAGGGCATCACTAGGTACTCAAAATGCCCCTCTGGGGTATTAAACGCCGTCTTCCATTCATCCCCGTGCTTAATGCGAATAAGGTTATACGCCCCCCTGAGGTCAAGCTTGGTAAACCAACTAGCACTTTTCACCCTGGAAAACAGGTCAGAAATCAAGGGTAACGGATATTAATACTTCACAGTGATCTTATTCAAGAGACGATAATCAATACACGGCCTCAATGAACCATACTTTTTGGCCACAAAGAAAAAACCGGCACCCAAGGGTGAAGAGGATGGTCTGATATGACCCTTCTCCAATGACTCCTTGATATAAGATCGCATAGCATCGTGTTCAGGTACAGACAAGTTAAAAAGGCGACCTTTAGGAAATTTACCACCAGGCACTAATTCAATAGCGCAATCGTAGCTCCTGTGAGGGGGCAAAGATGCAGATTTACTTTCACTAAATACATCCGAAAAATCAGTCAAAAAGTCAGGAACATCCTGAGACTTGGGAGAGGCAGAAAAAACAGGAGTGTTAATTAGTGTTAACATCAGGTTAATAGCTGCTCCTGAATCAACAAAAGTCTGAGTAGAAAATGTGGACAGGGAGCAAATCAGGGTAACAGTCAACAGAAATTTAGTGTGAACACTACCCAAGACAACTGAGTGTGCAAAACGTCTTCCCCGCTTAGGGCAGACTGAAATAGCATGAGAAGCATCACCACAGTAGAAACATAACCCATTGCGCTTTCGAAACTCATGACGCTGTGCCCCAGAAGTCACTCTATCACACTGCATGGGCTCAGAAGCTGGCTCACAAGGCAACACCATCTCACGCATACCTCTGCGCTCACGCAAACATCTGTCAATTTGAATAGCCAATGACATAGAATCATTGAGACTGTAGCATCGGCGTCCCTGCCTTCTGCCAAGCAGGGACGCTGTTCCCCTGCGACAGCGTCCTCTGCCAGGCAGGGACGTCGCCCCCCTTACCCGCGCTCAGCGTCCTCCTTCCGCCCTGCTGGGGCCGTGCGCTCCTTCCCTGCTGCTGGACTTAGGGCGCGCGCCCGCGCCCTCCCCCGCTCTTAAAGGGGCCGCGCGCATCTTTCAAAAAGGTCCCCGGCCAATGCCGGAGGACTCCACCCTATATAAAGTGCTTCCTCCTTAATGGAGGTGCCCGAGCAATGTTGTTGTTGCACTGTTTACTCTGCTTCAGCCCTCAGGGTCCGTTTCCAGTTACCTGCCTGTTTCCTGCCAGTCTGCTGTCTGCTACCTGCCTGCAAGCCTGCCTGGAGATTCGGCCGTCACATGCGGTGACCATCGGCAATCCCAGAGACTCTCGCCTGCTTATTTAGGAGCACTCATCTGCCATCTGACTGCAATCCCACCTGAAGGTTCGGCCATCACCTGCGGTGTTCATCGGCTGTTCCAGAGACTCTCGTCTGCTCACTTGGGGGCGCTCATCTGTCATCTGCCTGCTAGCCTACCGGGAGGCTCCACCATCTCAGGTCGTATATACCTTTTCAGTCAAAGACTGCCCCGGCTCCTTGCTTGCCTGTTTATCCAGAGACTGCCCCGGTCACTTGCTGTGACTTCCTGCCTGTCTAACCAGAGACTGCCCCGGTCACTTGCTGTGACTTCCTGCCTGCCTAACCAGAGACTGCCCCGGTCACTTGCCGTGACTTCCTGCCTGTCTACCCAGAGACTGCCCCGGTCACTTGCCGTGACTACCTGCCTGTCTACCCAGAGACTGCCCCGGTCACTTGCCGTGACTACCCGCCTGTCTACCCAGAGACTGCCCCCGTCACTTGCAGTGACTTCCTATCCGTCTCCCCGGGCGCCACCCGCTCCTTTACAAGGAAAGCCTCCTTGTATAATAAAGCTCAGAGGTTCCGCCTCCCAGACCCGTTACAGTTTGCTCGGGCCATGGAACCCGGTGGCACCCAAACCCCTTCGCTCTCTGACCTGTGTCATGAACTGTCTCGTCAGAGGTCTCAACAGGAGTCCATCCTGGGTCACCTGCGGAATGTTAATTCCCGCCTGGACACCCTGACTACTTCACCAGCAACCACCGCGGGCGCCATGACTCGCAATCCGGCAGTTCCGCTGCTTACCAATTCCGTGGTTTCTGTTCCTGGACCTCGACTTTCAGCTCCTCCTCGGTTTGGAGGCGACCCTGCTCTGGCTCGGGGTTTCATTAACCAATGCACCCTGCATTTTGAACTCCTGGCACACCAGTTTAACTCCGACCGGGCCAAAATTGCCTTCATCATGTCCCATCTCACCGGAGAGGCCCTGGCCTGGCTAAATCCTCTTTGGGAGAGAGAGGATCCTCTGGTGTCTGACCTGTCTGCTTTTCTCTCAGCCTTCCGGAGGGTATTCGATGAACCCGGACGGAAGACCTCCTCTGCATCTTCTCTGCTGCGTCTCCGTCAGGAGAGTCTCACCGTGGGTCAATATGCCATACGGTTCCGTACCCTTGCCTCGGAGCTAGCTTGGGATAATGACGCTCTGATCTCAGTCTTCTGGGAGGGTCTGTCCGGCCGCATTAAAGATGAACTTGCTGGTCGGGACATTCCAACCTCTCTCGATGACCTAATAAATCTCGCCAATCGAATTGATCTACGGTTCCAGGAGCGCGCTAAAGAGGCCACCCGTGAGAGAAGGTCTCCTCGTCTTGCTCCTTCTTTTCAGAGACCTGTAACTCCTTCCGTTTCTCCTCAGGTACACTCTTCTGAGCCTATGCAAGTCGACCAGACCAAGATGGTCAAAGCCCGTCAGGACTCACGCCGTACCGAGAGGAGTTGCTTCTACTGTGGTAGTAAGGAGCATTGGATCCGTACCTGCCCAGAGAGGTCGGGAAACGCCTGTGGCTAGGTTCGCTCGGAGAGGTCCACCTAGACAAAAATAAATCCTCTTCATCTCTGCTGTTGTCAGTCTCAATTCTCCTCGGTGAGAACCGTTATTTCGAACTTGCCCAACTTGATTCTGGAGCAGCCGGGAATCTTGTTTCACAGGCTCTAGTAGAGAAATATCACATTCCTACCAAACCTCTGGTTGAACCAGTATCTGTTGCTGCTGTGGATGGAGGTCTCCTGCCACGTCCCATTCAACTTATCACTGAAGCCATAACCCTGCAGGTAGGAATGCTGCATTCTGAGAGCATCTCGTTTCATGTTCTGCCTGGACTCTCACATGCTTTCTTACTAGGTCTGCCTTGGCTCCAAAAGCATGTACCCGTGCTCGACTGGCAGAATGGAGAGATTCTTCGCTGGGGACAGGACTGTCATAAAACTTGCTTGGTTCCTGTTCATCCCGTCCGTCCTTCTCCTACACCAACTAATCTACCAGGGCTCCCGATCCCATATTGGTCTTTCGCTGATGTCTTCAATAAAAAGGAAGCAGAGACATTACCACCGCACTGACCATATGATTGCCCTATCGACCTGCAACCCGGTACTACGCCTCCCCGTGGGCGTATTTACCCATTGTCCGCTGCTGAGACCAGGTCGATGTCCGAATATATCGAGGAGAATTTGGCTAAGGGATTCATCCGGAAATCCACCTCCCCAGCGGGAGCAGGTTTTTTCTTCGTAAAAAAGAAAGACGGCTCTCTTCGTCCCTGTATTGACTACAGAGGCCTAAATTTGATCACGGTGAAGAATAAATACCCTCTTCCGCTCATTCCAGAATTGTTTGATCGTCTTAGGGGGGCTAGAATCTTCACCAAACTGGATCTCCGTGGGGCATATAACCTGGTCCGTATCCGTCGGGAGATGAATGGAAGACGGCATTCAATACCCGGGACGGCCACTACGAGTATTTGGTTATGCCCTTTGGTCTCTGTAATGCTCCAGCAGTCTTTCAGGAGTTGGTCAATGACATCTTCCGGGACCTTCTCTACTCCTGCATTGTGGTGTACCTAGACGACATCTTGGTCTTCTCTCCGGATCTCCAGTCTCACCGGAGGGATGTTCGTCAGGTTCTGCTCAGGCTCAGGCAGAATCACCTCTTCGCCAAATATGAGAAGTGCCTCTTTGAGCAGACCTCGCTTCCGTTTTTGGGCTACATCATTTCTCAGACAGGCCTACGAATGGATCCGGAGAAACTGTCTGCCATCGAGAAATGGCCCCGACCGGAGGGGTTGAAGGCCATTCAGCGGTTCCTGGGATTCGCCAATTATTACCGACTCTTCATACCACACTTCTCTTCCCGGACTGCTCCAATCTCCGCGCTCACCCGCAAGGATGCTAATCCCAAACAGTGGACGCCCGAAGCAGAGGAGGCCTTTCTTTCTTTAAAACAGGCCTTCTCCTCCGCTCCAGTGCTGCATCGCCCGGACGGTAACAAGCAGTTCTTCCTGGAGGTGGACGCTTCCTCTTCTGGAGCCGGAGCGGTACTTACTCAAAAATCTTCATCCGGGAGGATGGTATCTTGCGACTTCTTCTCCAAACTCTTCTCCTCTTCTGAGCGCAATTACTCCATAGGAGACCGAGAGTTATTGGCCATCAAGCTGGCATTGGAGGAGTGGCGTTACCTACTCGAGGGGGCTCTTCATCCGGTAATCATTTACACTGACCACAAAAATCTGGCTTACCTCCAGCATGCCCAGAGACTTAACCCTCGCCAAGCCCGGTGGTCCTTGTTTTTTGCCCGCTTTGATTTTCTGTTACATTTTCGTCCGGCCGACAAGAACATCAAGGCGGACGCCTTGTCCCGGTCCTTCCTGGTGTCGGATCTCGAGGAGGAACCTAAACATATCATCGATCCCGCCAGAGTGATGCGGGTGGCTCCCGTGAGTCTAAATCGTCTCCCTCCTGGCAAGACGTTCGTATCGGTAACGATCGGGAGAGAATCCTACACTGGGGTCATTCGTCTAAACTAGCTGGCCACGCTGGTCAGAAAAAGACCCTCCAGCTCATTACTCGGCATTACTGGTGGCCTACCCTGCACAAGGACGTAATAGACTTTGTTTCTGCCTGTGTCTCCTGTGCCCGCAACAAAGTTCCGAGACACCTGCCTGCCGGCCGTCTTCTTCCGCTTCCTGTACCCGCTGCCCCCTGGCAGCATATAGCCATGGACTTCATAACAGATCTGCCCGTCTCTGCCGGTTGTACGGTCATTTGGGTGGTCGTTGACCGATTTTCCAAGATGGCTCACTTCATTCCCCTGCCAGGGCTTCCGTCTGCACCCGAGTTGGCTAAAGACTTTATCCGCCACATCTTCCGTCTTCATGGTCTGCCTCGTCACATTGTGTCAGATCGTGGGGTACAGTTCACCTCACGATTCTGGAGAGCCACTTGTAAGTTGCTAGACGTCACCTTGGATTTCTCCTCCGCTTACCACCCGCAGTCCAATGGACAAGTCGAGCGAATCAATCAGAATCTGACCAGTTATCTTCGGCACTTCGTTAATGCCCACCATTCTGACTGGGTGGATCTCCTGCCTTGGGCCGAATTCTCTTATAACAATCACGAGAGTGAATCTTCCTCCAAATCTCCGTTTTTTGTAGTCTTCGGTCAACACCCCCGGATCCCTGTTCCTGTCTCCATCTCTGTGGACAATCCAGCTGCGGAATCTCTGGTTAACGAATTTTCCTCCATATGGGAGAGTGCCCGGTCCGCGCTCGTTCTGTCATCTGAGCGCATGAAGAAACATGCTGACAAAAGACGTTTGGATCCTCCTCAATTCCGTCCTGGGGATAAGGTCTGGCTTTCATCCAAGTATGTCCGGCTCAAGATTCCTTCCTACAAGTTGGGTCCTCGGTTCATCGGTCCTTTTGAGATCATCAGTCAGATCAACCCGGTGTCTTATAAATTGAAACTCCCGGCCAATTTGCGGATTCCTAACTCCTTCCATGTATCTCTCCTCAAACCGGTGGTACTTAACTCTTTTGTCAAGTCTACAGGTACACCTCCTGCTCCAGTGTCTGCTGAAGACGAATTTGAGGTAGAGAACATTCTGGCCACCAAAAGGGTAGGAAGAAAGATTTATTTTCTGGTGGATTGGAAGGGGTTTGGTCCTGAGGAGAGAACGTGGGAGCCTCGGGAGAACATCCATGCCCTCTCATCCTAGCTAAATTTCTTTCTGGCCTAAAAAGGGGGGGCCTAAGGGGGGGGTACTGTAGCATCGGCGTCCCTGCCTTCTGCCAGGCAGGGACGCTGTTCCCCTGCGACAGCGTCCTCTGCCAGGCAGGGACGTCGCCCCCCTTACCCGCGCTCAGCGTCCTCCTTCCGCCCTGCTGGGGCCGCGCGCTCCTTCCCTGCTGCTGGACTTAGGGCGCGCGCCCGCGCCCTCCCCCGCTCTTAAAGGGGCCGCGCGCATCTTTCAAAAAGGTCCCCGGCCAATGCCGGAGGACTCCACCTATATAAAGTGCTTCCTCCTTAATGGAGGTGCCCGAGCAATGTTGTTGTTGCACTGTTTACTCTGCTTCAGCCCTCAGGGTCCGTTTCCAGTTACCTGCCTGTTTCCTGCCAGTCTGCTGTCTGCTACCTGCCTGCAAGCCTGCCTGGAGGTTCGGCCGTCACATGCGGTGACCATCGGCAATCCCAGAGACTCTCGCCTGCTTACTTGGGAGCACTCATCTGCCATCTGACTGCAATCCCACCTGAAGGTTCGGCCATCACCTGCGGTGTTCATCGGCTGTTCCAGAGACTCTCGCCTGCTCACTTGGGGGCGCTCATCTGTCATCTGCCTGCTAGCCTACCGGGAGGCTCCACCATCTCAGGTCGTATATACCTGTTCAGTCAAAGACTGCCCCGGCTCCTTGCTTGCCTGTTTATCCAGAGACTGCCCCGGTCACTTGCTGTGACTTCCTGCCTGTCTAACCAGAGACTGCCCCGGTCACTTGCTGTGACTTCCTGCCTGCCTAACCAGAGACTGCCCCGGTCACTTGCCGTGACTTCCTGCCTGTCTACCCAGAGACTGCCCCAGTCACTTGCCGTGACTACCTGCTGTCTACCCAGAGACTGCCCCGGTCACTTGCCGTGACTACCCGCCTGTCTACCCAGAGACTGCCCCCGTCACTTGCAGTGACTTCCTATCCGTCTCCCCGGGCGCCACCCGCTCCTTTACAAGGAAAGCCTCCTTGTATAATAAAGCTCAGAGGTTCCGCCTCCCAGACCCGTTACAGAGACCAGAGGGAGCAGGGAATCCCACCATAACATCCTTTACATTCTCTGACAGCCCCTTCCGAAAAAGGGCTGCCAAAGCATCATCATTCCATTTGGTCAGGACTGCCCACTTTCGGAATTTCTGACAGTACAACTCAGCGTCTTCAAGACCCTGATTTAATGCCAACAAGTTTTTTTCAGCTTGATCAGTGATATTAGGTTCATCATTAGAGTTGAGCGATACTTTCCGATATCCAAAAGTATCGGAATCGGAATGGTATCGCCGATACCATTAAAATATCGGCGATACCCGATACCGATACCGGAAGTCCCATGTAAGTCTATGGGAACAAAATATCGCAACTAAAAAAACCTCTTTCTTTCCTTGTAAACACTAAATATACACACATAGAATACATATATATATATACATGTCATTGTGACATATATATATATACATATATGTATAGTTTATACACTTCTACATAGTAAAATATCCTCTGATTCAATTGCCGGGTAAAGCCGGCTTCTGTGAAAAGACAGAAGCACCCGACATGAAATGACACTTGGTGTACATAGGGTTAACCATGTCTTTTCATGTCGTTTGCTATCTGATTTGCACAAACAATTACATCAGTCTATGTGTGCAAAATTTCACACCTGTAGGGGTTTATTAAAGGTGTAAATTCGTTGTAAAAAAAACGGACTTTTTTGCTACGAATTTACACCTTTAATTAACCCCTACAGGTGTGAAATTTTGCACACTAAAGGGTATGCCACACTAAACAATATCGCTAACGGGATCGCTAAAAAACGTCACTATTTAGCGATCCCGTTAGCGATATTGTTCAGTGCGGCAGCTTCCAGCGACGAGCTTCCTGCTGTGATCTCGCTCGTCGCTGGAATCGCTCCGGACCCTATTTCATCGCTGGCGCTCCCGCTGGGTAAGTATCTAATCGCTGTGTGGCACCTTTTCTTAGCGATTTAGCGGTACTTTTGTACCGCTAAAGTCGTTAAGAAGATCGCTAACGGCGATAGCGTCGTTAACTATATCGCTAAATGCGGCAGCATTTAGCGATATAGAAACAATCCCGCTAGCGATCTCATTAGTATGCAACGCTAACGAGATCGCTAGCGGGATCGAGTAGTGTGGCAGTACCTTTACACTCATGTAATTGTTTGTGCAAATCAGATATCAAACTACATGAAAAGACATGGTTAACCCTATGTACACCAAGTGTCATTTCATGTCGGGTTCTGCATTTTCACAAAAGCCGGCAATTGAATTAGCGGCTATTATACTATGTAGAAGTGTATGAACTATAAATATAAATATATATATATATGTGTCACAAATTCAATGACATGTATATATATATATGAGGTGTAAAATTGCTGAAAAAAAATGCGTGGGCTCCCGCCCTATTTTCGCAACCAGACAGACAAAGCCAGTGAGTGGGGGCAGATAATAATAGCCCAGAGAGGGACCATTTTTTTTGGCCCCCCCGGCTACTTAACATCTGCCCCCAGACACCCCAGAAAGGGCAAATCTCTAATTAGATTTGCCCTTTCTGGCACTTTGCCGTCTATTCCCATTGCCCTGTAGCGGTGGCGAATGGGTTAATAAGGGGTTAAAATGACCTTGCAATTGAAAGGTCACTTTAAGCCAGGTTAATAATTGAGAGCTGTCAATTAGACAACTATCAATTATTAATCCTATTGTATGAAAAAAAAATCAAACACACACACTTTAATAAAAAAGAAGTTTAATGAAATAATCACACAGTTTTTGACCATATTTTATTTACCTGCTAAAACCATTTCCTGTAATAAAAATAAAATAATAAAGCAAATTTATTCTTACCAATCCGATGCACAGTCAGGTCCCACGGTGTAATCCTTCAGAAAGGGTTAATGTTTACTGCAGGGACCGCAGCTAATGCTGCAGCCCCACAGTAAACCCCAAATGAAGGAGCTCCTCTCCTGGCTGACAGGAGAGGAAGTGGAAAGCTTAATTGATTGCTTTCCACTTTCACTTCAGGTCAGCCAGGGACACCATCAGTGACGTCAGAGGGAACTGATTAACAAAAATAGGGGTTCCCTTCGAAAAAAAAAATGGCGTGGGGTCCCCCCTATTTTTGTTAACCAGCCAGATGAAGCAGACCGCTGAGGCCTGGATTTTCAGGCTGTTAAGGAGCCAAGATCCATGGACCTTGCCAGCCTGATAATACCAGGCCACAGCAGTCTGCATATCTTGGCTGATTAACAAAAATAGGGGATCCCCTCGAAAAAAATTGGCGTGGGGTCCCCCTATTTTTGTTAACCAGCCAGATGAAGCAGACCGCTGAGGCCTGGTTTTTCAGGCTGGTAAGGATCCAATATCCATGGACCTTGCAAGCCTGATAATACCAGGCCACAGCAGTCTGCTTAGCTTGGCTGGTTAACAAAAATAGGGGATCCCCTCGAAAAAAAACACGGCGTAGGGGTCCCCCTATTTTTGTTAACCAGCCAAGTAAAATGCAGACTGCTGCGGCCTGGTTTTAAAAGACTGTCAAGGCCCATGGATTTTGGCCCTCAACAGCCTGATAATACCAGGCTACAGCAGCCCCACATTTGGCGCATCAAAAGATGTGCCAATTGTGGCACTTTACCCGGCTCTTCCCACTGCCCTGTAGCGGTGGCAAGTGGGGTAATAAGGGGTTAATGTCACCGTTGATTGCACGGTGACAATAAGCCCGGTTAATAATGGAGAGGCGTCAATAAGACACCGATCCATTATTAATCCCAAAGTTTTTAAATGTGTAAAAAAAGACACAGCAAGAAAAAAGTCTTTTAATGAAATAAAAGAGA
Organism: Oophaga sylvatica; assembly: GCA_033576555.1. Taxonomy (NCBI): domain Eukaryota; kingdom Metazoa; phylum Chordata; class Amphibia; order Anura; family Dendrobatidae; genus Oophaga; species Oophaga sylvatica. Next base: position 64,530,100 of record JARQOD010000002.1, on the reverse strand, counting down.
CAACACAGTTTTCATTTTTTTTATTACTCTCTCATTCCTGCGACGCCATCGATCTCCTGTAAAAAAATAAAAAAAACAAACCAACAGTATACCACCTGTCCGACGCAGTCCATAACGACAGTCCCACGACGATCCAGCTCTGCTACATCGCAATGACAGGCAGTGCCTGTCATTGCAACGCAGCACAGCTGATTACCTGCTTCCCCGGCGGTGACGTCATCGGACTGACTGCTTTACGGCCGGGATTACCCAGCAGTCACTGCAGTTATCGCGAGAAACTGCATGTGACCGCCGGGGAGAAGAGGATGGCGGCCATGAAGCAGTCCAGCCCGTGACCGCCGGAGATCTTCTGCCAGGTAAGTGCCGCTGACTCCTGACAGACCCGACAGATGGACACTGACAGTGACAGTGACATCCCGATTCCGGTATCCGATATGACGAAAATATCGGAACTCGGAATCGGAATTCCGATACAGCCAATATCGGCCGATACCCGATATTTGCAGTATCGGAATGCTCAACCCTATTCATCATACAATAACCCCAGAGCCAGAAAAAATGCATCAATATCATTCGAAACAGGATCCCCAGGTGTCAGGGAAAAAGCCCAATCCTGAGGATCGCCGCGCAGGAGAGAGATGACAATTTGAACCTGCTGTGCTGCGTTACCTGAGGACTTAGGCTTCAAGGCAAAAAACAACTTACAGTTATTTTTGAAATTCAGAAATTTAGCCCGATCCCCCAAAAACAAATCTGGCTTGGGAATCCTAGGTTCCACAACCGGCAACCCAGCAAGATAGGTAGCAATACTCCGAACCTCAGTGGCAAGCTGATCCACACGGCCAGACAACTGTGCAAACTCCATTGAGAGAAAAAAAAAATCCTCCTCAGCACCCAGAGAAAAAGAGGGAAAAATGCAACAGACAGAAAAAAAAAATCTCTGACAACTTTTTTTCTTTCCACACTATTTTTCCCTTCTGTGAGTACCATATAATTTTCAGTTATGGCCGGTGATACTGTTATGTTTCGGTAGCTGAGGAGGACAGGAACAACAGCAGGGCAGCTGAACACCTGAGATGTTGGTAACTGATGGGTTGCAGATTCCTAAACTAACGATACAACTAGAGGTAGCCGTGGAGCGTTCCTACGTTGATCCTAGACGCCTCGTCACTGTCATGGTATAGGACATGGTTAATGTCCTGTCCATTCTGGGTTAACTTTTGCTGGCCTCCTGGCATAATATAGGACATGGTTATTGTCCTGTCCACTCAGGGTTAACTTTTGCTGGCCTCCCTTTGGATCTGGGAGGGTATTTATACCCAGTCCAGAGGGAGATTCTCTGTCAGCTATGTGTGCCTGACCCCCCTGGTTTGTGTGTATACTGCTTTGCTTGTTTGACTCCCGTGTATGACCCAGTCTGTTTGCTCACTCTGCTCTCTGTCTCACGTTTTGCTTACATTGTCTTCTCCGGTTCTGACCTCCTGGCTTGGCTATCGATACTCCGTTACAGTTTTGTCCCTATTGTACTGTCTATTGCCCGCTCTGGTTTACTGATCTATTGCTACGTCCTGACTATCCATTCTGTCTAACCCTTTGGTACTGTCGTGCTATCTTGTGCTCTGATCTTGGCCTGTCCTGGTTTTCGTCCCTGTCTTTGCCCCTTGGTAACTTTATCTCGTCGCTACCCTGCTAGGAGTTTTCCTGCAGTTCCTAGATCTCTGGAGCTGAGGCCACGCACCCAGCAGTCACATGCTGCAGGTCCTGTTAGTCTGCAGTACACATCATTCATTACTGCTGTCCCGCTCCTCAGGTATCCTCGAGCACAGTTTGTTTTATTCAGGACACGTGCACTTGCTCAGTGAGCATGTGCAGTGCGGTGTTCCTGACAGTCACAGCCTGAGAGATAACTACACCTAAAGGCAGAAAGATGAAAGCTATCTGCCCGGAGCAGATCCCCAAAGAAAATAGGAAGCCCCCAAACATATAATGGCGGTTAGACAAGATGAAAATACAAACATAGGCAGAAAATAGACTGAGCAAACGCTGGGGCCACAAGCTGACTAAATAGGATAGAAAACCCTACAAAAATCCAACAGTTCTGATTACAAAAATACTGAGATCACACGATCTCGCCACCCACTACATCAGATCTCAGTGTGAACAAAAACCAAGCCGCAGCCGCTGAAAAAAACAGGAAAGAGCAAATGAGCAAATAACAGTGGCTGCAGATAAACTGTGAGGAGCTCAGGCCCCAGGAGGGGACCTGGCTGACCTCCACAAAAGTGCAGAAAAGAATGCAAAAAGCAAGCACAAAAAGAAAAGCAAAAAATATCAAATCTGAAAGCAGGAGATGCAGGCAAGACTCCAGCAAACTTCCAAATGAACCAGGAACCACAATTGAGACAAGAACAATTGATCACCGGCAACCATCATGGGAGGGAACCTCCCTTATATCAGACCAGTCAGTGAACCCAGATTGCCACTCATTGCTGCAAGGTTTAGTACTGTCTGTAACCACCAGAGGGAGCCTCTGCTCAGAAACCATTTCTAACACATTCACAACAGACTACCCTATTAAATGGATTGTCTCATGATGACTACCCCTGTCTATATGTCCTATTATTACCTTATTGAATACCCCTTTATGTGCCAAAATAGAGAACCATTCTATTAGGTATGTCCATGCTTTATGAGACAGCCCCTTTCATATCTGGACTTTCGCCATTTGTATAGTTAGTGAATCCTTCTTGACAAAATGTTTAAAAATCGTCATTTGGGGGAGTCTTTTCAAGTAATAAGTATGCATAAGATATAATCGTCTAAATAACGGTCTACCTAAAAAAGGGCCTTTTGAGGAGTTTTTTTGTGATTTCTAAATTGGAAGGTGGGATCAGATGTGATTTTGTAAACTTGTTCACTTAATTGTCCAACCAGGTACCTTAAAATATTGACCCTCCTAGCTGTGATACACATTAGATAGCTGTTTCTCATAAACTTGGCTAAACATGTATTTCTGTAAAGGAAGGGGGCTAAGAAATAACCAAATGTCAGCCACTTCTGGCACCAGTTTATCTCCTGTGGCAGTGCAGCATCAAACCTGTTAGAATTTTACATGGCCAATATCTGGAAAATCAGGAAATCAGGAAGGGGGCAAACACTTTTTCACACAACTGTATTTTCCTCAACAAGTGCCTGGAAGCTCCAATACACATATTAATGGAGCAATAAACTGTAACTTCTTGTGGATGGGCAGACTATATGTGATGATATAGGTAAAATGTCATTATATGCAAATGATAATTTTTAAGAAGTCACTACAAGTCTCATCACATAAGCGACTGGCATTTCCAAGAAGCTTCCCAGTATTTATGTTGTTTTTACTCTCTAGTTCCCCTCTTTTTTTGTTATTGTCCATTTCACTGTAGATAAAACCACACGCTGATACATGCAGTTTGGTTTCTTTACTGAAGTTGAAATATACTGTATAAATAAAATTCTAAAAAAGGTACTAATACTTATCTAATGCCACTAGTGATCTAATGGTTAATAGTTTGACGTAAGAAATCATTAGAGGTTTTCTCATAGACTAAACATTAGTAAGCTTCACTAACTCTTCCAGAATCCAGCTTCTTTCTCTTCTGAAACCAAAGCCTCAAAGAAGGCTTCTTTATTAACTATGATCAGCCATACGTTAATCAGCCATAGCATTAATATCTCAGCTTGTCCTGCCAAAACAGCTCTAACCATTGGAGGCATGGACTCCACAAAAACTGCGAAGATGTCCTGTTTTATCTGGCAGCCAACAAATTTCAGTACTTTGCACTATAGTAGCTCTTCTGTGTGATCAGACAAGCTAGCCTTTGATGTACATACACATTTGCCATTTTGGAGATGGACCTATACATTAAAATGTAACCAAACCATTGCCAAAGTCACTCACATGCTTTTGATTGCTATTTTTTTCCTGCCTCCAATTCATCAAATAACCTTCAAGAACTGTTCACTCCCTGCATAATAAATCCCAAACCTTGACTGGTTCCAGTAAAAGAAGATAATCAATGTTATTCACTTCACCTGTCAATGGATTATGTTCTGGCTGATCAGTGTAAATATGCTGGAATCTCCCAGATTATATCATCAGCTCACTGGAGATGATTTTCAAGCTTTATTAAAAGGGTTGTCTGGTCTAAATTGATAAGTCTGCAGTCATTCTCTGTGACTGCAGACTTGTGAATCCACCCAGCGTATGCACTGTGCACTGGAAGGATTTGCCGGTTTTTGAGCCGGGATCGGCAGCAATTTGAGCATTATGCATACTCCTGGGCAGAACCCATCTAGTGGGCATAGCTGTCACGACGTATAACAGATATATTCAAAGACAGCAACCTATATCTAATGTGACATCATTCTAAATTTCATATAATAGAGAAAATCAACATGTATACATAGTATCTGCCAGCAATGTCTTACCTGACATAATATCCTATGTATTGTGGGTCAATACTGTGTACGTGTCACGCTGTCTCTGGATAGAGGTGGACCGGGGTCTATGCTGACCTGAACTGGGGTCCTGACTAGTCCCTCTACCTGGAGGTACTGTTAATGGTACAGAGGTCCAGGCCGCCAGCGTAACCCTGTCTCCTGTAGATCCCTGACCACTGTAATCTAGTCCTGAGAAGGACCCTGATTACCACCACAGGGAATGGGCAGGTCACAGCTTACACACAGTCTAAGACAAACGAGACAGACAAGGGGTAAAGAAAACACAGCCTTGCATACAACACTTCCACTACAGAGGAACACAAAAGGTTAAGGAGATAAACAATAAGCGAGGAGAGGAAAAACCACAACAGGCACTCTTAGCTTAAGTCTTCTCAGAAACGATCTGCTCTGCTGGTCTGAATGAATGCTTTCACCGGCAACTTCCCCAACAGACCAGCAGGTATAAGAAGGAAGCTAATTAACAAAACATCAATCGCAGCTGGGCGAGGCTGGTCAGCCCAGCACCGAGAGAGAAAGAATTAACTCCCTCAGTGCCGAAAAACACCCAGCACCAGAAACTCAGCTGTGCGAAGTCAGGTTGTGCAATCGCGACGATCTCCGCCGCGACACACCCGTGACAGTACCCCCCCTTCTACGAGGGGCCTCTGGACCCTCAGGGCCTGGTCTATCTGGGTGAGTAGTGTGGAAGGCCCGAACCAAACGGTCTGCGTTAATATCCGATGCAGAAACCCACATCCTCTCCTCAGGACCATACCCCCTCCAATGAACAAGGTACTGAAGGGACCGGCGATTCAGACGTGAGTCAATGATCTTCGGTACCTGAAACTCCAAATTACCATTGACCACCACTGGAGGAGGAGGTAGAGGTGACGGTATAACTGGTGCCACGTACCTCTTAAGCAACGATTTGTGGAACACATTGTGGATTTTAAATGCAGGAGGGAGGTCAAGACGGAAAGCCACCGGATTAACTATTGAACTGATCCTGTATGGCCCGATGAATCTGGGACCGAGTTTCAGGAGGGAACCTTAAGTTTTATATTCTTGGTAGACAACCATACCAGATCGTTCACACTTAGGTCCGGACCAGACACTCTCCTCCTATCAGCCATACGTTTGTATCGGTTCCCCATAGTGCTCAGATTATTAAGCACTCCTCTCCACACTGAAGCAAGTGACGACGAAAATCGTTCCTCCTCAGGAACCCCAGAAGAGCCCCCCCATTGAAAGTACAAAACTGGGGGTGAAAACCATATGCCCCAAAAAACGGGGACTTACCGGGGGGTGGGGTTAGAACAGTTAATAATTTAAGAAAGAATAGAGGTTCAGAGAGATACATAAAGTGCATGTATACTAATGCTAGAAGCCTCACCAACAAAATGGCGGAATTAGAATTAATTTTGTTGGAACATAATTATGACATGGTGGGGATATCTGAGACTTGGCTGGATGAGAGCCACGACTGGGCGGTTAATTTACAGGGCTATAGTCTGTTTAGAAATGACCGTAAAAATAAGCGAGGTGGGGGTGTGTGTTTATATGTAAAATCATCCTTAAAACCCATCCTGTGTGATATCTGTGAATCTAATGAAGATGTAGAGTCTCTGTGGGTGGAGATTAGGGGAGGGGGGAAAAATAATAATTATTGATAGGGGTTTGTTATAAGTCTCCTAAAATAATGGAAGCAACAGAGAATATCCTCGTAAAGCAAATAGATGAAGCAGCAACTCAAGGAGAAGTCATTATTATGGGGGACTTCAACTACCCTGAAATACATTGGGGAACAGAAACCTGCAGTTCCAGCAAAGGTAATAAGTTTTTGGCAACTATGAGAGACAATTACCTTTCACAACTAGTTCAGGACCCAACAAGAGGGGGGGCACTGCTAGACCTAATATTATCCAACAGGCCAGACCGCATATCAAATATAAGGGTTGGGGGTCACTTGGGTAATAGTGATCACAAAATAATAAGCTTTCATGTATCCTTTAATAAGATGTGTAGTCGAGGGGTTACAAGGACACTAAACTTCAGGAAGGCAAATTTCCAACGGATGAGAGATGATCTTGGTGCAATAAACTGGGACGATATCCTGAGACATAAAAATACACAAAGAAAATGGGAGACGTTTATTAGTATCCTGAATAGGACCTGTGCACAGT
>JARQOD010000002.1:64323878-64523335 GCA_033576555.1 Oophaga sylvatica | reverse complement strand
GTCAGTGAGAGGTTTGACAACAGATGAGAATTTTTAAAAATACTTTTCGGTGTTTTTAAAAAACCCCAAACCTTTGCAGTGCTTTAGATCTCTGGCCGATCCCTTCAAGCACCCCCTTCATTTCCCCCCAGGGTCCTACGGAAAAGGGAGGCTGACACCAAGAATCCTAAAAACTGATTTTTTGTACAGCGAATACCATTCCCCTTTTGGGGTTTTACGTTTATTATCCCCAAAGATCTGCAACACTTGTCTCACATGCTCCTGATGAGAAAAAAGACCGGGGCGAGAAATTAAGTGTCATCTAGTTTAAATAAAAAACAAACTGTCCCTAGGTGGCGAAAGATGTCTTAAAAAATTTTTTGAAAACACCGGGGGGCAGATCCCCGGAAAGCATGAAAGGTTCTCAAGTCCTCCGGAGTGTTTTTTAAACCCGTCTTCCCTCATCCCCCTTTATCCTATCGATTATACGCCCCCCTGAGATCCAATTAGAAAACCCTTTTTGGCGCCCCAATTGATTGAAGAGAGGGGGAAAGGGGGAGGGATACGGATTCGGCCTTTTTCCGTTTAAGCTCACGGAAATCCGGAAGGGGGGCGTAGGCCTCCATCTTTTTTTTCCAAAAAAGAACCCCGGGCCACGGGGGAAGAAAGGGGTCAATATGCCCTTGGCCAGTTTTTCCGAAATGTAACCTTTTCTTTAGCTTCCCCTTCGGACCAAAAGGTTTTTAAACCCCTATTTTTTGGAAAAATTGCTCAAAAAGCAATTTTATAGACAGTCATATGCGGATGAGGGGGAAATTCTTGACACCCTTTCAAAAACACATCCTCAAAGTCCTCGAAAAAGGAGGTAGGTTCTAGGCACGACCGTACGATGACCGTGTTTTGCTTTTTTTGCAAAATTCCCCATGGCTTTCCTTGGTTTTCCAAAATTAAAAAGGGGGGTTTTTTGTTTGTTAAAAAAAGGAAGTCCAAAAAATTGGAGGGGGAAAAAGGCCCCCAAAAATAACAAGACAATAGTTCTTTATGTATTGCCCCCTCGAAGGCATTTATGCACGGCTTGCCCAAATACTTTCCCCAGGGCCGGGTTTTAATAGAAAAATTTAGGGTGGGTTTGGGGGCCAAATTTTTCCCTCAGTTGCCCTTGACCTGGGAAAAAAACCGAGGTCCCAAGTTTAGCCGCGGCCCCCCCCTATCCAGAAGAACGAAATCCTCCAGTTTGTACCTCCCCCCCCCCGCGGGGGACGAAAAAATGGCGGACTTGGGGCGAAATTCTCCCCCCAATTGCGTCCACCACACAACCTGGGATTAATTTTTTCCCCCGGGGGGCTTTTGCTCGTACAAAACGGGGTGGAACCCCTAAATTTTAAAAATCCCCCTTCTCCCAAAAGAAAGAAACACCTTTTTTTTTTGGCGGCGCACCCCGATCCCCTCCGGGGGAATGTTGTCCCTAAAAACCTGAGGGGGTTCCGGGGAACAAAAACCAAGGGAACCCCAAATTATTAGGGCCCCTTTTGAAGGAGGTGGAGTCATCACAGGGGGCGGAGTTTACCCCCCTTCTCCCGAAGCCGTTTAACCCAATGAAAAATAAAAAGACCCTTTTAGGGCCCCTCCGTGGGGGGGAAATTTCCTTGGGGGCCAAACCCCACATTTTTTTAAAATTTGTCGGATAAACCCCCCTTCCCCAAAATTTTATGTTCGGTAGCTGAGGGGGGGGGGGGTAAAAAAAAGGAAATCCCCCCAGGTTTTGGGGAAAAATTAAAAAGATTGCAGTACCCTCCCCTAACCACCCCAATAGAGGCGTTTTGGGGGCTTCCCCTACGGGGCCCCTAGACGCCCTCACCCCCTGAAAAAAAAACTCCCCAAAAAAGATAGAAATAGGAAAGCTATCCTGCCCCGGAGCAAACCCCAAAAATTTTTAATAGAAAGCCCCCAAAAATTTTTAAGGGGGGTTTTAGAAAGGGAAATTGCCCCCAGAAAAAAAAATAGTAGGGGGCAAACGCGGGGGCCCCCCAAACTATAAAAAGGGGAAAAGGAGGGGGAAGGGTTCTTACCCCCAATCCCAAAAACCCCCTGAAAAAAACCCAAAAACTTACTAATTTCAAAAACCCCCTGAGTCACACGACCTTCAACCCCCTTAAAATTAGTTCTTTTTTGTAAAAAACGCAGCCACTGAAAAAACTGAAAAAAAAAAAAGTACAAAAACCCAGGGGGCTGGTTTTTAAACCTTAGGGGCAAAAAGCCCCCGGAGGGGACCCGAAGGCCCCCAAAAAAGTGCAGGAAAAAAAATTCCCCAAAAAAATAGAAAAAAAACAAAATAAAAATTTTTTTATCTGATGCAGGAGATGCAGACCGACACGCAGGTACAAAGGGGAAAAGGGGAAAAAGGGGAATTTTAGCCCGAAAAAATTTTTATCACCCCAACCCGGGGGGGAAAAAATTCCCCCCTTTAAAAAAGGACCTACCCCCAAAAATGACCCCCCAAACCCCCATAGTTTCCCCCCTTTTTAACCACCGAGGGGGGCCCCCGCCCCAGAATCTCTCAAACCCTTCCAAAATTTCCCCCCCCCCTTTAGGGGGGTTCCCCCCTCTTTTTAGAAAAAAGGTCGGTCAGGAGGTTTATGTTTTCGCACGGATTGGGTTCCCAGCATGGATGCCCCAACCCCAAAACCCCAAGGGGAAATTTTTTCCCGCCCCAAAACCCCTCCTTTAAAAACCAAATATGGGTTTCCCCCTTTGAAAAAAGAGAATCCTTTTTTCTAAAAACCCTTTTCCCCCGATTCCCAACCAAAAAGGGGGGCAGGAGGAAAAAGCAGCGGAACCCCCCGGGTAAAAAAAACCTTTTAAAAAAAGGACTTGGGGAACACTTTTTGGGGGTTTAAAAAAGTCCCGGAAAAAAGAAAAAGAAAAAAAAAAGGAAAAAATAATCTCCATGATTTATAAGGCCAAAAAACCCCAGGTTAAAAATTTTGGAGATGCAAAATCTCATAGGAATTTTCTTTGAGGAAACCAAAAACCAAATTTTCCCCCCCTTTAAACCAAAAGGCCCCAAACAGTTTTATCCCCTTAGAAAACCCGGGGGGCCCTTTTCCCTGAGGGGGGCCCCTTTCCCCACCTGGTCCCAAATTGCTGCTTCGCTCAAAAAAGGGTCAACCCCGGGGGGCAGACGGGGGCCTCCTTTTTGTCCTAAAAAAAATGAGGGTAAAAAACCCAAAATTTCAAAAAAAAGGGGGGACATCAAAGTGGCAGAGTTCCCCCCTTTTTTTTTAAAAGAAAAATCAGCCAAAGGAAAAAAAAAAAGCCCCCGTACCTTTTACCGCGGGCAAAAAAGCATCTTAGTAAGTCTCCAATGTTTTTGGTTTGTTTCTCAGTTTTACCATTGGTCTGAGGATGAAATGCCGAGGAGAAAGAAATTGGGGAAAACCCCTTTTTTGAAAAAAAAAATTCCCCCAAAAAAAACGGGGGGAAAAAAACTGGCCCCCCTCGGGCCCCCCACAATGTTTAAAAAAGGGGGTGTAAACAAACCCCGTGGGGCTGAAAAAACAACGGCCCCCCAATTCAGAGGGGGAAGGCAACTTAGGTAATGGCCAAGAGGGATCTTTTTGGGAAAAAACCCATCACAAATTCCCCCGATGGGGGTAATTCTCTGAGAAACAGGAAGATCGGAAATGAAATCCATAGAGATATGGGTCCATGGTCTCTTGGGCACAGGCAATGGCATCAACAAACCACTAGAGCGAGAGCAAGGCTTGGAGCGAGAGCAAGTCCCGCAGGACTGCACAAATTCCCTGACATCGCGAGACAAGGTAGGCCACCAAAAGGACCGACTAACCAAGTCTCTGGTACCAAAAATTCCGGGATGCCCAGCCAATGCGGAACAATGAATCTCAGACATCACACTCTTTTTCCATTGGTCCGGGACAAACAATTTTCCAACAGGGCAGCGCTCGGGCCTATCCTCCTGACACCCCTCCAGAGCAAGTCTCAAATTAGGCGAGATGGCGGAAAGAACTACACCCTCCTTCAAAATAACAGAGGGATCAGATAGCTCAGGAGAGTCCGCAAGGAAACTCCTCGAGAGGGCATCCGCCTTAACATTCTTAGTGCCAGGAAGAAAGGAAACCACAAAATTAAAACGTGTGAAAAACAAGGCCCACCTGGCCTGTCTAGGATTGAGTCGCTTGGCAGATTCCAGATAGACCAGATTCTTATGGTCCGTAAGGACCACCACCTGATGTTTGGCTCCCTCCAGCCAATGTCTCCACTCTTCAAAAGCCCACTTCATGGCCAATAACTCCCGATTACCCACGTCATAATTACGTTCAGTAGGAGAAAATTTTCGAGAGAAAAAGGCACAAGGGTTACTTTTAGAGGTCTCTGGATCTTTTTGGGACAAAACGGCACCTGCCCCAATTTCAGAGGCATCAACCTCCACCTGAAATGGCAGAGAAACATCAGGCTGCCGTAGAACAGGAGCAGAAGTGAATCTCTGCTTAAGTTCCTGAAACGCAGAGACTGCCTCAGGAGGCCAATTCACCACATCAGAACCCTTTCTGGTCAAATCAGTTAATGGTTTAACAATAACAGAGAAATTACCAATAAATTTACGATAAAAATTGGCAAAACCCAAAAATCTCTGAAGAGCCTTTAATGAAGTAGGTTGGACCCAATCACAGATGGCCTGAACCTTGACCGGGTCCATTTCAATAACAGATGGGGACAAAATGAATCCCAGAAATGAGATCTTCTGTACGCCAAAAAGACACTTTGATCCCTTCACATACAGAGCATTCTCTCTCAAAATCTGGAATACAGTTCGAACATGTTTCACATGAGAGTCCCAGTCATTAGAAAAAATCAAGATATCATCCAAATAAACAATCAGAAACTTGTCCACAAAATCCCTGAAAATGTCATTCATGAAGGACTGGAAAACGGAAGGAGCATTAGTGAGCCCAAAGGGCATCACAAGGTACTCAAAATGCCCTTCAGGGGTGTTAAATGCCGTCTTCCATTCGGTCAGGACTGCCCACCTACGGAATCTCTGACAGTATAACTCAGCGTCATCAAGCCCTGATTTAATGCCAACAAGGCTTTTTCAGCTTGATCAGTGACATTAGGCTCATCGTACAATAACCCCAAAGCCTGAAAAAATGCATCAACATCACTCAAAACAGGATCCCCAGGTATCAGGGAAAAAGCCCAATCCTGAGGATCGCCGCGCAGGAGAGAGATGACAATTTGAACCTGCTGCGCTGCGTTTCCTGAGGACTTAGATTTTAAGGCAAGAAACAATTTACAATTATTTTTGAAATTCTGAAACTTAGCTCGATCCCCTGAAAACAAATCTGGCATGGGGATCCTAGGTTCCACAACAGGCAACCTAGCAAGATATGCAGCAATACTCCGAACCTCAGTGGCAAGCTGATCCACACGGCCAGACAACTGTGCAAACTCCATTGGGAGAAAAGATCCTCCCCAGCACCCAGAGATACAGAGGGAAAAAAAAAAAAAAAATGCAACAAACAGAAAAATATCTCTGACAACTTTTCTTCCTTCAAAATATTTTTTCCCTTCTGTGAGTACCATACAATTTTTATGGCCGGTGATACTGTTATGTTACGGTAGCTGAGGAGTGCAGGTAAAAAAGGAAATACACCAGAGCAGTTGGAATCTATGAGATTGCAGTACCCTGACTAACCACCACAACTAGAGGCAGCCGTGGAGCGTTCCTACGATGGTCCTAGACGCCTCGTCACAGCCTGAGAAACTAACTACACCTAAAGATAGAAATAGGAAAGCTATCTGCCCCGGAGCAGAACCCCAAAGATAATAGAAAGCCCCCAAACATGTAATGGCGGTTAGACAAGAGGAAATACTGACACAGAAAGAAAATAGTATGAGCAAACGCTGGGGCCCAAACTATCTAAATAGAAAAGGACAGGAAGGGTACTTACTGCAATCCCAGAAAACCCTGAAAAACACCAACTCTACTAATTTCAAAATCACCTGAGATCACACGACCTCTACCACCTAAATTAGTTCTCTGGTGTAACAAAAACAGCAGCCACTGAAAAAACTGCAAAAAGCAAAAGTACAAAACACAGTGGCTGGACTAAACTGAGAGGGCAAAAGCCCCCGGAGGGGACCCAGAAGGCCCCCACAGAAGTGCAGGACAAAATGCAAAAATATAGCAAAAACACAAAATAAGAAATTGTCTTATCTGATAGCAGGAGATGCAGACACGACACAGCAGGCTACAAGGGAAACTGGAAAGAAGAATTCAGACCAGAACAATTGATCACCGGCAACCCTGATGGGAAAATGATTCCCTTAAATAAGACCAATCAGTAACACCTGATTCCCAATCCTCACTAGTACCGCTTGTAACCACCAGAGGGAGCCTCTGCTCAGAACTCATCTCAAACCCATTCACAACACAAAACTGGCTCTTAAGAGCCGGGTCATTCCACTGAGTATCCGTGGCCCACCTACGGAACTCTGAAGAAAATTCCTCCGCCGGACGATCTCCCTGCTGTATCCTACGTAACTTCATTTCAGCAAGGGAGACCCGATCCGGGTCATCATATACCAGACCCAGGGCTGTAAAAAATCAGTCCACTGACTGGAGAGCCGGGGAGCCCGGGGGGAGAGAGAACGCCCAGGATTGAGGGTCCCTTGTAAGAGCGAGATGACAATTCCCACCCTCTGATCCTCACTCCCCGACGACTGCGGCCGCAGCCGAAAATACAATTTACATGCTTCCCGGAAAGTAAAAAACTTGTCCCGCCCACCAGTGAACCTGTCCAGGAGAGCTACTTTAGGTTCAAATCTGGTTTGCTCCCGGGGGTACAAAACCTTTGATTTAACGTCCGTCAGCTCCATGGACAAACTCTGCAACTGCTGAGCTAAATGGGCTACTGGATCCATGGTGGCTGGGGAGAATCTTTAGAGGGGCCGGTGAAAATGTCACGACGTATAACAGATATATTCAAAGATAGCAACCTATATCTAATGTGACATCATTCTAAATTTCATATAATAGAGAAAATCAACATGTATACATAGTATCTGCCAGCAATGTCTTACCTGACATAATATCCTATGTATTGTGGGTCAATACTGTGTACGTGTCACGCTGTCTCTGGATAGAGGTGGACTGGGGTCTATGCTGACCCTGAACTGGGGTCCTGACTAGTCCCTCTACCTGGAGGTACTGTTAATGGTACAGAGGTCCAGGCCGCCAGCGTAACCCTGTCTCCTGTAGATCCCTGACCACTGTAATCTAGTCCTGAGAAGGACCCTGATTACCACCACAGGGAATGGGCAGGTCACAGCTTACACACAGTCTAAGACAAACGAGACAGACAAGGGGTAAAGAAAACACAGCCTTGCATACAACACTTCCACTACAGAGGAACACAAAAGGTTAAGGAGATAAACAATAAGCGAGGAGAGGAAAAACCACAACAGGCACTAAGTCTTCTCAGAAACGATCCGCTCTGCTGGTCTGAATGAATGCTTTCACCGGCAACTTCCCCAGCAGACCAGCAGGTATAAGAAGGAAGCTAATTAACAAAACATCAATCGCAGCTGGGCAAGGCTGGTCAGCCCAGCACCGAGAGAGAAAGAATTAACTCCCTCAGTGCCGAAAAACACCCAGCACCAGAAACTCAGCTGTGCGAAGTCAGGGTGTGCAATCGCGACGATCTCCGCCGCGACACACCCGTGACAATAGCCTCCCTCCATACACTTGTAATGAGCAAGGTTGCGCCCCCTATCTAGAGACACGGCTGTCCAGTGGGCATGGCTGCGCTCCATACAGGTATAAGAAGCGAGACCAAGCCCACTAGATGGCACCCACTAGATGGCTTCTGCCCGGAAGTATGCATATGACATACTGCACATCCCCGCTGAAAGCACAGTAGTTTGACAATAAATGGCTTCACCCAACCACTAACCATAAGTGGAGAAAAAGTTTTGGTGTATTGAAAAAAGGCCAAGAAACCAAAAATTCTGACAGGGTATGTAAACTTTTGAGCACAACTGTATATGTGACCTATTGCACTACACCTTATTATGTCACGTTGTGGCTTTGTGCAATCAGTCCTTTGTGGTTCACCACATTGTATTGTTTGTGTACCTGTTTGGCTTTCAATCATGTTCTAATAAATCACATTATAAATAAAGATAATTACATTTTTTATGGTCAGTCATATTATTTGTGGCAATGGTATCCCAAGTAGCCAAGTACATTCCAGATGCATATGCTTTAATAATGGTAGATGCCAATGTGCATTAACAAACCAATTTTAATTAAAAATGGTCTTCTGCTCTGGGATATGATGGAATTTTACAGTTTTGGAAAACCGCTGTTCCAAAAAAAATAAATTAAAAAGAAACTGCTTCTGCTTTACCATAATATTTTGAGCCTCTTCACCATCAAAAGGTTGGGGGATATCTACAGTATTAACTTAAAATTACTACAGCTGCAATCAAAATTATTGAACACCATTGCAGTTTGTTAGCAAAACAAAAGCAAACTTTCTGCTGTTTGCAATAAACCAATCAACAAAGAATCATGTAACTAGCTCAACACAACTATTATAAGGCTGGAGTCACACACAACCACAAAAAATCGGTCCGTTTTAGACGGTCGACAATCGGATCAAAATGAAAACATCACACATCCTTCTGGCATCCGATTTTCCTTCAAAGATGCGATTTAATCGCATGTGTGTGTACCTTGTAACATCGATTTTCATCCGACTTGCGAGATTTTCTCGCAGGCTTGCAAAACTGACATATAATGGATCCAAAAGAATAGTATTTAAATGCCAAAAGAAAGAATAGATATATACACATAGAGCACATATATATATATATATATATATATATATGTAATTGTGACATATATATATACATATATTTATAGTTCTTACACTTCTACATACTGTTATAGCCGCTAATTCAATTGCCGGCTTCAGTGAAATCACAGAAGCCGACATGAAATGATACATTGTTTCCACACATTTAACCATGTAATTTCATGTATTTTTATATATGTTTGAAACATACAATTACATGAGTATATGTGTGCTAAATTTCAGACATGTAGGGGTTAATTAAAGGTGTAAATTCGTTGAAAAAAAATGCGTGGGCTCCCGCTGTATTTTCTCCACCAGACAGACAAAGCAAGCGAGTGGGGGTAGATAATAACAGCCTAGGGAGGGTACATTTTTTTTGTGCCCCCCTGGCTACTAACATCTGCCCCAGACACCCCAGAAAGGGCAAATCTATAATTAGATTCGCCCTTTCTGGCACTTTGCCCGTCTATTCCCATTGCCCTGTAGCGGTGGCGAATGGGTTAATAAGGGGTTAAAATGACCTTGCAATTGAAAGGTCACTTTAAGCCAGGTTAATAATTGATAGCTGTCAATTAGACAACTATCAATTATTAATCCTATTGTATGAAAGAAAAATCAAACACACACAGTTTAATAAAAAATAAGTTTAATGAAATAATCACACAGTTTTTGACCAAATTTTATTTTCCTGCTAAAACCATTTCCTGTAATAAAAATAAAATAAAAAAGCAAAATTATACTTACCAATCCGATGTACAGTCAGGTCCCACGGTGTAATCCATCAGAAAGGGTTAACAGGTTACAGGTCGCAGAGAGCTAATAATGCTGTCTCAGACCTGTATTCCCCTGAATGAATAAGTTCCTCTCCCAGCGAAAGTAGAGGAATAGATTCATGAATGGAGCTTAATTGATTTATTGCCAATTTAACTGTAGTGACCTGACCTAAAGGGAAAGTGGACACAATCAATTAAGCTTCATTCATGAAACACATCCTCTCCTGTCGCCAGGAGAGGAACTTATTCATTCAGGAGCTTTGAGCTGAGCATGCAGGATTACTTGCACTGCTTGGCTCAAAGCTAGTTAACCCTTTGTGAAGGATTACAGCGTGGGACGTGACAGATCGGCGGAATAGGTAAGAATAATGTTGTTTTATTTCTTTTTCTTTATTTTAGGAGATCAATGGCTTCGCACGGATTAAGTGTAAAATAAAATATGGTCAAAAAAATGTGTTTTTATTTCATTAAAATTATTTATTCTTAAAGTGTGTGTGTTTTTTTATTTACTTCAATAGGATTAATAATTGATAGTTCTCTAATTGACAGCTATCAATCATTAACCTGCCTTAAGGTCACCTTTCAATTGCAAGGTGACAGTAAGGTGAGATTAACCCATTCGCCACCGCTACAGGGCAATGGGAATAGACGGGCAAAGTGCCAGAAAGGGCGAATCTAATTATAGATTTGCCCTTTCTGGGGTGTCTGGGGGCAGATGTTAGTAGCCAGGGGGGGCACAAAAAAATGCACCCTCCCTGGGCTATTATTATCTGCCCCCACTCGCTTTGCTTTGTCTGTCTGGTGGAGAAAATACAGCGGGAGCCCACGCATTTTTTTTCAACGAAATTACACCTTTAATTAACCCGTACATGTCTGAAATTTTGCACAAATACACTCATGTAATTGTATGTTTCAAACATATATAAAAATACATGAAATTACATGGTTAAATGTGTGGAAACAATGTATCATTTCATGTCGGCTTCTGTGATTTCACAAAACCCGGCAATTGAATTAGCGGCTATTACAGTATGTAGAAGTCTAGGAACTATAAATATATGTATATATATATGTCACAATGACATGTATATATATATATATATATATATGTGTTCTATGTGTATATATCTATTCTTTCTAGTCTTTATTAAAGCTGTCAGTGTGATTTTACAGTATAGGCGGGGATGAATTGCCGGCTTTTCTAAAGGACACCGATGCGATTTCATCGCAAGTCACACAGTGTGGTCCATTTGTAATCAGATTTTTCATCGCTCCCATAGACTTGCATTGGCGATAGTCGACCCACAATCGGTGACAATCGCAGCATGCTGTGATTGTACACGGACGTTTAAAACGGACCACAAAAAAATCTGATACTGGGAGCTGCTCCATAGATTAACATAGGTCCGACTGCAATGCGATATTTCATCGCATTGCAGTCGTCCGATTTTGTCGCCAGTGTGACTCCGGCCTTAGAAGTGGTCACACCGGATACTGACTGGTATTCTTACCCCCGAAACCAACCAATACTGTGAAACTGCACATTTTACAGTGGCCATTTATTGTGACCCGCCTAATGCACCTATGGAATAATCATGCTGTCTAGTCAGCATCTTGATATGCCACAACTGTGAGGAGGATGGATTGTCTTTGGCAAAGGAGAAGTGCTCACTAATAGAAAAAGCCTTAGATCTTTGAGTTCAGCTAAAAAAATGGCAGCAAAAAAAGTGTTGCGTTTATATTCTTGGTCAGTGTATATAGTTCTAATAATATTAAAAAAAAGTTGTTTTGATCATAAAAACCATCCCACCATTGCATGTATACCAACTTGTGCTCTGGCACATTTCTTTGGTTTTGCTGAAGTTTCTTATACTTTGTACAAACAGAGGGGCTCACTCATCACTACTAAGTACTCTATGTTACTAACATATTATTACTATTTACTTAATATAGGGTATATGCTCATTTTGTTTCTATCATAGATTGAGTCTGTTAAATGGCCACAGTGTGAACATGTTCCTACAAGATTTTTCAGTTTAAACAGTAAGGAGCAGAGTAACCGCTAAAGGTCTCCATGCAAGAACTCCAAGACATCACCTCTATTAACCCTAATGCACAATATGCTCAAATCCATATACAGTAAATGAGCCACAGAAGTTTTGTGATTTGGTTATGTGGCGCGATGAAACAAAACTGGAACTTTTCAGGCCTATGGATCCTCAGTGATGCATGGTGGTGGCTAGGTGATGCTCTGAAGCGGCTTTGCTTCATCCGACAAACCTGCAGTGTGTCAAGGGCAAAATGGATTCAATCATTAAGCAGAAAATCTTACTAGAAATGTCTTTTATGTGAGGAATCACACATAACACCAAGGCTTGACTGCAGATGAAGTCCTGGAAAATTCTGCAGGGGCCATTATAGCTACATGAACTGAACACCATAGAAAATGTTTGTTGTGATATAAAGCAGGCATAAAGATGAACTGGAGGCCATTGCCCATTAGGAATGGGATAAGATCTCTCAGGAATGCTGCCAGAAGCTAGTGTCTGGTTAGGCATCATGTCTGCAGCAGGTCATAACAGCCAAAGGTGCTCTACTAAGTGCTAAATATGCTTGACATGAAGGAGGTTACATTATTTAATAATTTTGATTACAATTCTAAATATATTTCCTAATATATCTGCCAGGCGAGCTAGATATATATCTATATATATAAAGCTGAGTGTACGTATGTGTGTGTATGTATCAAGCCATGCCCACTCCACATAGCCCCTCCCATTCCACATAGCCACACTCAATCCACACGCAAAGCGCCTTCCACATGGCCGACGTTGTTAGTGCACACGGACGGAGACACATTCACCTCGAAAGACACACTGCAAAACTCACTGGCTGCGACGTCCCCAGCCGCTGTGAGCTACAATCATGGCCACTGCCTTCAGAGTATCAGTACGGAGCAGGTACAGGCCAAATCTAGCTCCTTTGTGTCTAGAATGGAGTTGCTCCTGTGAGGCATGACATCAAGGGAAAGGGAGTAGCCTTTTGAATTACACCGCTGTGCTCATAACAGGAATTTGTTGCGCACGTGTGAGGGGAAGAGAGGAGTGAGGAGAAAATGAGAGGAGTGAGGAAAACAGTGGAGTGGGGAAAATAAGAGGTGTGAGGTCAAAATGAGAGGTGTGAGGTGAAAATGAAGAGGTGTGAGTGGAAAATGAGAGGAGGGGAAAATTGTGGATTGATGGGAAAATGAGAGGTGTGTGGTGAAAATGAGAGGTGTGAGGGGGAAAATGAGAGGAGTGAGAGGGAAAATGAGAGGAGGGAGGGGGAAATGAGAGGCATGATGGGAAAATGAGAGAAGTGAGGTGCTGCTTCAGTATGAGGCTGTGTATAGAGAAGAGTGAGGCGCTGCAGGTGGAGGCTGTGTATAAGACCACATTCACAAATTCCTTATTTGGAACGGTCATGCTGAAGGATGTTGCAGGCAGCAGATCGCTCTCCACGACATCTCCAGACTCTGTCACATCTGTCACATGCTCTGTCACATCTGTCACATGTGCTGAGTGTGAACCTGCTGCCTGCAACATCATTCAGCATGACCGGTTTGGCAGTGAGTCAGTAATGGTGTGGAGTGGCATTTCTTTGGAGGGCCACACAGCCCTCCATGTGCTCATCAGAGGTAGCGTGACTGCCATTAGGTACCGAGATGAGATCCCCAGACCCCTTGTGGGACCATATGCTGGTGCGGTTGGCCCTGGGTTCCTCCTAATGAAGGACAATGCCAGACCTCATGTGGCTGAAGTGTGTCAGCAGTTCCTGCAAGATGAAGGCATTGAAGCTATGGACTGGCCTGCCCGTTCCCCAGACCTGAATCTGATTGAGCACATCTGGGACAGCATGTCTCGCTCCATCCACCAACGTCACGTTGCACCACAGACTGTCCAGGAGTTGACGGATGCTTAAGTCTAGGTCTGGGAGGAGATCCCTCAGGAGAACATCCGCAACCTCATAAGGAGCATGCCCAGGCGTTGTAGGGAGGTCATACAGGCGCGTGGAGGGCACACACAATACTGAGCATCATTTTGACTTGTTTCCACTTTAATTTTGTCTTGTTTTGATTTTCATTTCGACTTGTTTCCACTTTCATTTTGGGGGTCTTCCAAATCCAGGCCTCCATTGATTCAAAAATTTCATTTCCATTGATGATTTTTGTGTGATTATGTTGACAGCACATTCAACTTTGTACACAACAAAGTATTCAATGAGAATGTGGATGTGTTATTTGAGTGTTCCCTTTATTTTTTTGAGCAGTGTATATAAGTGTGTAGCCCAGCTACGCAGGCACACACATAAAATCCAGGAGAATGCACAGGAAGGTAACCACAAAAGCTTGCTATTCATGCACTTCACTTACAATTTCAGACACACCCACTAGGGGTATAGGAGGTGGTGACACGTAGCAGAGTCAGTCTGTTTCCTGTCTGAGAAGAGCTCAGATCAGTTAGTTTCCTGTCTTCAGACAGTGCAGTTCAGTGCCAGTTCAGTCTGGACTTGGAGAGGAGAGAGGACTGAATCCTTGCAGAGCTAGCGTAGCTCACCTGACAGAGAAGTGGAGGCTAGTACGGGTGAAGTGCATCATCCTAGCCTAGTCAGAGCTACCCTTAATCAGTACCTCAGTAGAAGCTGAAACAAGGAGGAAACTGAGAGCTGCTCAGCGAGCTTGGAAGAAAGCTGACTATTTCCATTGAAAGCTACAAGTGCTTATGCAAAGAGCAGAAGCAGGGCGAAGGGTGCAGTGGAGAAGTTAGAGAAGTGCTACAGGTATTGGATTACCTGCATTAAATTGCCGGACACCGGGGTCCGAAGAGTTGCTACAGTTTCAAGCTTAGTAACAAGAACACCGGAGGCATCTGGACTACAGGTCGCAGAGAGCAGCCCTAAGTGTCAATACGTAACCGGAGACAGGGAAAACAGGAGTCTAGCCTGATCAGCAAATATAGACTTAGTTTTCACCACTTAGAAGTTTCCACCACAACGTTGGCCGGGCAGTACAGCTATTGAGAAAGCTGGAGATTCAGAGTTAACTTTGCTTCAGGCAAGTTGGACTCACCTACATTTGGAGTAAAGGAGGCCTCTAACCTGCTCAGTGGTTACCCGAATGTGCATTCTCCACCTCGACCAGCTCCCCGGGATCTACGTGAACCATCTACCAGTAAAAGGTATGAAAAGAAGCTATTTCGTGTGTGACTGAATTATTATCTATATCCTGCATCATCATCACCATAGACTTCCAGGGACCAGTCTCACCTGTGGGAGACTTACCACCCAGCTGCCCCCATAACATCCCCTGTGAAAGTCCTTATAGCAGCGCTGGTTCAATTAACCAGATACCACAGGTGGCGTCACGAACTACCTATCCTAAATATCCCTGTAAATATTCCCCTTTGGATGAGCGCCCAGGGCCACGGACCGAGCCACCGCTACCAGTGACAACTCCCATAGATTTCCATGGGCTCGGCTCCGAGTACCCCATTGCCCTGGTACTAAGTGCGACTCAATCTTTGGCGTCACGAACAGGATCCGAAACTTGCAATTGTGAGTCCTGTGTGCCTCTATTGAACTGTTTGGTGAAAAAGACTGTTTGCTGTATTTGGCGCCAAATTCCGCCATTTTACCGCCATGTTCGCGCCCTCAGGCGCTGGTGAAGAAGGGGGGCGTACCTGAAAAAGCGCGCTGTTGCTTGGACACGCCCCCAACCTGCACCCCAAACTGCATCGCAAGCCACATCGCGAACTGCATAGCAATCTGCATCGCAAACCGCATCGCAATCTGCATCGCAATCTGCATCACAATCCGCATAGCAAACTGCATCACAATCTGCATTGCAATCCGCATCGCAAACTGCATCGCAAAATAGAGCGGCATCATCCGAGCGCCAGTGAAAAGGTCCTGTCTCCACCGCTGTGCCTGCGACGCTGCAGCCTGTAAAAGAGGTAGTCTCAGATTAACCAAGGGGGCATCAATATGTCGCAGCAACCGGCAGACGGAGCGGCCCCCGCTGGAGGCCCTTATAGCCCACCGCTTGGCGTCGTGCCGCAGGATGGGGGTGCAGGCCCCTCACCTGGCCCGGTGGTCCCGCTCATGCCGCTAACCCTCCCATACATGCCTGGAGCGAAGTGGCTTCCCAGTACAGCGGCGAGCCAGACACCCTGCCAGGGTTTAAAAGGAAAATATGTAGCATCTTGGATATGTACTCAATGACAGAGAAGCAAAAAGCTGCTGTGGTAATAGGACAGTTAGCTGGTGCGGCTGAGAGAGAAGTAGAGACTTGGACCACTGCAGACCAGGAGTCGGTACCTGCGATACTCTTAAAGCTACAGGCCATCTTTGAGGACCGCACAGAAACGGATCTCCGGATGGCATTTTATCAGTGCTTCCAGGGACCGGGTGACAGTATTAGGGACTACGCCTGCCGACTACAGGGGGCCCTGCGAGCTCTCAAACAGGCTAACCCCACAAGTCCCATTGATGAGAGCCAAATGTTGAAGGAGCAATTCGTGCGGGGACTGAGGTCTCCAATGAAAGGCAGGACTGTAAACTGGTGGTCCTTGGATCATCCAGATGCCACTTTTGATGCTTTAAAGGACATGGCAATAAAGGGACTGCGACCCCTGGAAAAGCCTGAGGTGGCAAATCAGTATCACCCGGGTGAAGCCACTCTCAAGCCGGCAGTACCCACCTTTTCTCCGCAGGTGGCAGAAGCTAAAACGCAGGTGGCGCCCCCTAGTGAATTGGAATGTCTACGCTCAGAAGTGCGCCAGCTGACTAAGAACTTGGCCACTGTAATGGATGCCCTGCAACTGCGGAAAGAGGAAGGAGGAAAGATTCTACTAGCCGACTGTCCGGAGGATGTCCCTTGGATGAACCGGAGGAAATGGAGGACGTCGCCACACGGAGGAGGACCACGCCACCCCCAGGAGGGACTCCTGATCAACACCATCCTCGCCGGGAGATCATCTGCTACCGCTGCAACCAAAAAGGTCATATGGCACAGCAATGTCCTTTAAACGAGCCGATCTTGGGTCAGAGGGCCAACACCCAGGAGTAGACTCATCAGGCCCCTTGGACTGGAACCGCAGGTTCGTGGGTGGACGGCCCTACCTGTCCATGATTCTGGACGGGATTGCAATCCCTGCACTGCTGGACACTGGATCTCAGGTGACCATCATACCTGATGTCCTTTACAATAAATTTTGGTCCATGGACAGCCTCCAGCCCCCGAGCCCTGACTTGACAGTGTACGCTACCAAAGGTCTCCCTGTTGAAGTAATTGGAGCCAAAAACGTAAATGTAAAAGTGGGCAGGGTGGAGCTGAAGGATCAGGGACTCCTAGTAGTCAGGACTGTAAATGAGGAAAATGGTCTAAATGTGATACTAGGTACTAACATTATCAGTAACTGTCTGGGAGAAGTTGTGTTTTTGCTCCAACAGCTCGCTGAAGTTGCCAAGCCAAAGCAGAAGGGAGTGATCCAGAGGGAGATCCGGGCCCTGATGTGCCAGCAGCAAGCAAAGCTTACAGATGGTGAAATCGGTAATGTACGGGTCACAGACTCGAACCCCATTGTAATACCCCCAATGAGTGAAATGTTAATATGGTGTAGAGCAGCCATAGGTCTGAGGGGACAGAACTACCAAGCAGTAGTAGAGCCCCATCGCTCAGAACACAGACCTACACTCATGATTGCTAGAGGGGTAGTGGAAGTAGTAAATGGGAGAGTACCAGTACGACTTCTCAACTGGGGGGACGATGAAGTAAATTTGCCACGTTATGCTACAGTTGCTAAATTACATGCCGTAGATAACAATTCTATCCTCACAACCGAGTCCTTAGCCTCCCGCCAACCAGCGGAGGATAATGATCCGGCAACCCCGGTAGCGGACTGGTGTCAGCAGCTTCATATAGGGACAGACACCATTTCCGTCCACCAGAAACAGGGGGTACTACGGGTGGTACAAGAGTACGCACAAGTATTTAGCAAGCACCCACTTGACTTTGGGACCATTAAGGGAGTACAGCATCATATCCCTACAGGCAGTCATCCTCCCATCAAAGAGCGGTACAGGCCTATACCTCCAGCCCACTATCAGAAAGCTAAGGAAATGCTGCATGACATGAAGAAAGCCGGGGTGATAAGGGATAGTTGTAGCCCCTGGGCAGCACCTCTGGTTCTAGTGAAGAAAAAGGATGGTAGCATGCAAATGTGTGTAGATTATAGGCAAGTAAATCGTATAACACATAAAGATGCTTACCCATTACCACGCATAGAGGAATCCTTAGCTGCTCTGAAAACGGCTAACTACTTTTCTACCCTCGACCTTACTAGTGGGTACTGGCAAGTAGCTGTGGCTGAGGAGGACCGGGAGAAAACTGCTTTCACCACCCCAATGGGACTCTGCGAGTTCGACAGGATGCCGTTTGGTCTCAGCAGTGCCCCAGGAACATTCCAGAGGGTGATGGAGAGCTGTCTAGGACATCTCAACTTCGAAACTGTGCTGCTGTACTTGGACGACGTAATTGTGTACTCTAAGACATATGAAGATCATCTGAAGCACCTGGCGGAGGTATTTGAGTCATTGTCCAAGTTTGTGATGAAACTAAAGCCCTCTAAATGCCACCTGCTCAAACGGAAGGTACAGTACTTGGGACACATTGTCAGTTCCGAAGGAGTAAAGCCGGACCCCGAGAAGGTCACAGCTATTCAGAAATGGCCAGAGCCGAAGAACTTAAAGGAGGTGCGTCAGTTCCTGGGATTAACAGGTTACTACAGGAGGTTCGTGAAAGATTACATTAAGAAGGCGGCGCCTTTACAGGACCTCCTGGTAGGACAACCTCTTAAGAGCAGAAACCTTCCATTCAATTGGGGAAAAGAACAAGCTGAGGCATTTAAAGAGATGAAAGAGATCCTTACCGGCGATGAAATCTTAGCCTACCCAGATTACAGCCAACCGTTCCTGCTATACACAGATGCCAGTAACGAAGGATTAGGAGCGGTCCTCAGTCAGAAGCAGAACGGCCAAGAAAAAGTCATCGCATATGCCAGCCGAAAACTCAGGCCAACTGAGAGGAATCCGGAAAACTATAGCAGCTTCAAACTGGAGTTCCTGGCGCTGGTCTGGGCCATTACCGAAAGATTTAAACATTACCTTGCCTCCAACAGGTTCACTGCGTTTACAGACAATAACCCTTGACGCACCTTGAAACAGCCAAGCTGGGAGCCATGGAGCAACGTTGGATGGCTCGGTTGTCAAATTACCAGTTTACCATCAAATACAGGGCAGGCCGTAAAAATGCCAACGCGGATGCCTTGTCCAGAATGCCGCATGAATCTGACACAGAGGAAGAGTCAGATGATCTGGAAGAAATTGAGCTACCTGCGTTCCACCGAAATGGGATGGTCCAAGAGCAACGAGTCTACAGAAAGCGGTGTGGTGAGATGTTGAACCCTTTACCTCATCACAGCTGGAAAGAGACTCAGGACAGCGATCCCGTGGTCAGCCATGTTAAGGAGCTGATAAAACAGGAAGGTTCCTCCTTGGAGAAAGATGCATCCATGCCAGCAAAGCTCCTGTGGAATGAAAGAAGCCGGTTGTTCATATACCGAGAGAAGTTGTGCAGGAGATACGTCGACCCAAGGACCCATGAAATGGTTTGGCAGATAGTGGTCCCCAAAGCAGACATCCAAATGGTGTTGGAAGCTTACCACGATCAAGCAGGACACTTTGGCTGGAAAAAGCTGGAGACCCTGTTGAGGTGTCGGTTCTACTGGGTAGGGATGCGCAGCTCCATCGAGAAGTGGTGCCGGAACTGTGGACCCTGTGGTCTCAGACGAAAAGACTATCATAGTCAGAGAGCACCCCTGCAGCCTATCCGGACGACTCGTCCCCTGGAGATCGTAGCATTGGATCACGTCAAGTTGTCCCCAAGCAGGTCAGGATACTCATATGCCCTGACCATGGTGGATCACTATTCCAGGTTTCTGGTGGTCGCCCCTGTCAAAGATATGACAGCAGAGACAGCAGCAAGAACCTTCCAAGCCAGTTTCTGCAGACCACACGGATATCCCGAGCAGGTACTGACTGATCGAGGTCCTGCATTTGAAGCTGAACTGTTTCAGGAATTCTGTCAACTGTATGGATGCAAAAAGATCAGAACAACACCATACCACCCTCAGACCAACGGCCTTTGTGAAAAGATGAATCACATTGTCATGGATTTACTGAAAACTGTACCCCTGGAAGAAAGGAATCGGTGGCCAGACTTGTTACCCGACCTGGTTGACTTGTACAACCACATCCCAGTAAGTTCCACTAACTGCACTCCAGCTTACCTTATGAGAGCAAGACCTGGAAGACTGCCAATGGATTTGGAGCTGGGAGTGGTAGAACCAGAGGCTGATGACAGTGTTGAAGATTGGGACACAACTCGACAGGAACAGTACAAGCGAGTACAAGCCTGCGTAGAAGACAGTCTCAACAAAGTAAGAGAAAAGCAAGAGAAGAACTATAACAAAAATGCTCCCGCTAAGCCTTTTATGCCTGGAGAAATGGTGCTCAAAAGGAAAAGAAGAACACACAAGTTGGATGATCAGTGGGAACAGGAGCCATATGTCGTGCAAAATTCCAATTTTGATAACAGCAAGGTCTGTACCATCAGCAAGGATGGAGGAAAAACGACGGCAACCGTGTCTAGAGATCATTTAAAGTTGTGTCCTGGCCCATTAAAGCTCCGTGAAGAAAACCCTGTTGTCCATCAAGAAGAGAATGCTGAAGCGGTCATACATACGGATTTGGGAGATTTACCTGCGGATTGGCCCAGATTGGGAGACGCTGTAATTATTCCTGTGCTGCAGTTTTATCAACCGCAAGATGAGTCTCTACCTCCAGTCATACCAATTGTGCCAGTTGAGCCAGTTCCAGAAGAACCTGTTCCGGCAGACCCTCAACCATCAGAACCCGAAGCAGCAGACCCGCAAGAAGCAGCACCACAAGAAGTGGAGTCCTCTGGTGAAGCTGGTGAAGCAGTACCGCCTCCTCCAGTCGCTAGCATGCTTTCCAGGTCCCTAGAGAGGTGGAGTCGTGTCTATAGTTTGCCGTTACGCAGAACAGAAAGGTTAGAGACTACCATACCTGACGCTACCCCACGTAGGTCAGAACGTATCACTAAAGGTAAACTACCTATTCGCTATCAGGAGTAGTCCTAGTAGACTAGTTAGCAAGACCCAGATAGGGTTTATTGCATCTGACAAATTGTATAAAGTTTGAAAAAGTATTAATGTAATTATTTGAAATGTGTTTTAACCATGCTAATGGACTGCGTGGCTGTGGACTGTGCCAGCCCAAGAACTTGTCTTTGTAAATACTTGCGCTACGGTGCATTATCTTGGTTTTACATGAAACCACTACTACTATCTACCTCTGAAGAAAAACTCGTATGGTGGGCCTAGAGTGAGGTCTGCAGTCAGAAGTCCTGCAGCCCACCCAGGACCCACGTGGGAGGTTTTTGGTGCTGGTCCTCCACAAGTATCTTGTATATATGAACACGTTTGATATTTTGATATTTTGATACTTTTGTATTTTCCTATTGTACAAATTGTAACGTTCAAGAATTCGTACCTCCCGGATGGGAAGAGTTATAATGTTGTTGTTAATGCAAAACAAAATGTTCTTTTTGTCTTTTACAGCCCGGGAGTGCTGTGTTTTACCAAGGGGGGATGTGTAGCCCAGCTACGCAGGCACACACATAAAATCCAGGAGAATGCACAGGAAGGTAACCACAAAAGCTTGCTATTCATGCACTTCACTTACAATTTCAGACACACCCACTAGGGGTATAGGAGGTGGTGACACGTAGCAGAGTCAGTCTGTTTCCTGTCTGAGAAGAGCTCAGATCAGTTAGTTTCCTGTCTTCAGACAGTGCAGTTCAGTGCCAGTTCAGTCTGGACTTGGAGAGGAGAGAGGACTGAATCCTCGCAGAGCTAGCGTAGCTCACCTGACAGAGAAGTGGAGGCTAGTACGGGTGAAGTGCATCATCCTAGCCTAGTCAGAGCTACCCTTAATCAGTACCTCAGTAGAAGCTGAAACAAGGAGGAAACTGAGAGCTGCTCAGCGAGCTTGGAAGAAAGCTGACTATTTCCATCGAAAGCTACAAGTGCTTATGCAAAGAGCAGAAGCAGGGCGAAGGGCGCAGTGGAGAAGTTAGAGAAGTGCTACAGGTATTGGATTACCTGCATTAAATTGCAGGACACCGGGGTCCGAAGAGTTGCTACAGTTTCAAGCTTAGTAACAAGAACACCGGAGGCATCTGGACTACAGGTCGCAGAGAGCAGCCCTAAGTGTCAATACGTAACCGGAGACAGGGAAAACAGGAGTCTAGCCTGATCAGCAAATATAGACTTAGTTTTCACCACTTAGAAGTTTCCACCACAACGTTGGCCGGGCAGTACAGCTATTGAGAAAGCTGGAGATTCAGAGTTAACTTCGCTTCAGGCAAGTTGGACTCACCTACATTTGGAGTAAAGGAGGCCTCTAACCTGCTCAGTGGTTACCCGAATGTGCATTCTCCACCCCGACCAGCTCCCCGGGATCTACGTGAACCATCTACCAGTAAAAGGTATGAAAAGAAGCTATTTCGTGTGTGACTGAATTATTATCTATATCCTGCATCATCATCACCATAGACTTCCAGGGACCAGTCTCACCTGTGGGAGACTTACCACCCAGCTGCCCCCATAACATCCCCTGTGAAAGTCCTTATAGCAGCGCTGGTTCAATTAACCAGATACCACAGGTGGCGTCACGAACTACCTATCCTAAATATCCCCTGTAAATATTCCCTTGGATGAGCGCCCAGGGCCACGGACCGAGCCACCGCTACCAGTGACAACTCCCATAGATTTCCATGGGCTCGGCTCCGAGTACCCCATTGCCCTGGTACTAAGTGCGACTCATAAGTATATGTCAAGCCGACTACTTGGTGAATCGTTCTTTCAGGATCACAGTAGGTATCAAAAAATGCAGTACTGGCATTTGGGAGGTAGTTGATCTGCCCCATCTACTCTCAAAGTCATACTGATGACCTTGACCAGCTAAAGCTTTCATTAAGCAAAACATATATATAGACTTTTTTTCAGTATAAACTCACAATGTGATTGGTGGAAAACTGTGTATATCAAGCAGCATACCAGAAGCTATTAGTGGTAAGTTGTATATTACAGTTAACAAATGAGCCCGAGCAGTTGCGTGAATCCAGGAGAAAGTTACACAAACTGATTTCCAAATCTCAGCTGGTGTTAAAAATATACTAAGTCTTTATTCCTGTGTGGCCGAACACACACGCAAGAATGCTGAGCGTAATCATATCATTCAGCAAGAATCCCCTTCCTCTGCCACATTGCGCTGTTTATACGCTATTTTCGCAGTCATATTTTTCTATTAGCCAATCTAAATATAGGTCAGTGAATGAAAATGTCTGGTAGTTTATGACCAAGGTCTACTTTCTAATCTACTGGAATGTATGTCTTCTCCTATAGGAAAGATGTGTATCTTCGTACCGTGTTAGCCAGTAGATAGAAAAATATTTAGACTTGAGAGTCCTCAGTGGTTGATACCTTTTAATGGCTAACTGAAAAGATGGTAACAAATTGCAAGCTTTCGAGACTACTCCGGTCTCTTCATCAGGCAAAGACTAAAACAAAAACTGAAGAATCACATATATATATATATACACACAAGAGGACACAGGAATAGTGCAATAGGTAAGACAAGTGACGTGAAGCAGAACTGTCATTATGGCAGAGGAATGAACATAAATATTGGAACAGATCATAGATAAGGAGAGAGTTTTATTACCCTCTGATTGGGGTCTGGTGTTGTGTTTTGATGCCCTAGAAGGTCAGAGACGCAGATTCCTTAATTGATATAGAATGACATGAATCCATGTGACACGTTCATTCCAGCACTAAGAGTGTCAAAGGTCATCATAAGTTTGTATTCCCAAACCTTTCTATCTTTCTCAGATTTGAAGTTAGATTTTAATACCAGTAATTCCATATCCATTATGCTATGACCGGGCATACAAAAGTGTTTTGCCACAGGTAAATCCATTCTTTTTTCTCTTATCGTGTGGCGATGAGAATTCATCCTTGTTCTCAGTTTTTGCCTGGTCTCCCCCACATACAGACCCCCAGTTGGACATTTAGTACATATAATTAGGTACACCACATTAGATGTGATGCAGCTGAAAGTACCTGGGATCTTGTAGTCCTGATGGGAGTTGGGTATCTTTATCTTGTCCGTGGTCATTATAGATGCACATGTTTTACACTTCTTCTGTTTGCAAGGAAAGGTTCCTGCAGCTGTTGGGGAGGACAGGGAGCTTCTGACAATGATGCTTCTTAGATTTGGGGGCTGCCTAAACATAGTAGTGGGGGGTCTGGAAATATGGATTGTAATCGGGCATCTTTTTGTAGTAAAGGTTGTAGTTTCCGTGCAGCTCCCCTTAGCATCTCCAGATTTGGATTGTAGGTGACCACTAGAGGCACCCGGTTATTTTCTTCTTTAGTTTTGTAATGTAGCAGGTGATTCCTTGATATTCTGGTGGCTCTTGTAATTTGGTTTTCAATTGTTCTTGGATGGTAGCCCTGGTTCAAAAAAGTCTTTCTGAGGCGACCAAGGTGTTCATCTCTATCCATGGGGTTGGAACATATACGGTTGTATCTGATGGCTTGGCTGTAGACTATAGAGTTTTTTTATGTGTTTTGGATGGAAACTGTCCCATTTAAGGTATGTTGGACGGTCGATTGGCTTCTGATACAGGGATGTCTCTATTTCATTGTTCTTTAGCTTAATGGTGGTGTCTAAAAAGTTAATTTCAGTGCTGGAGTAGTTGAGTGTTAAGTTGATGGTTGGATGAAATTGGTTGAACTGTTCATGGAACGTCTTTAGCTGTTGTTCAGACTCCGTCCAGATGATTAAAATGTCATCAATGTAGCGGTAGTAGGCCCGAGGCCTGATGGGACATGAGGACAAAAAGTCGCTTTCAAGCTTGGCCATGAAAAGATTTGCATACTGTGGAGCCATTTTACTTCCCATAGCTGTGCCAGTCTCCTGAAGATAGATCTTGTTGTCAAATTCAAAGTAATTGTGGGTGAGGATAAATTTTGTGAGTTTCACCACAGAATCAGCATCATTCCCGGTGTTTCCCATGAAGACTTTGCAGGCATTTAATCCATCCTGGTGTGGGATATTAGAGTACAAAGATTCCACGTCCATGGTGGCCAGGATGGTTCCTTCTGGTAGGGGACCTATTGCTGATACCAGAAAGTCCAAGAACAGGGACATTTTACATGCTTCCCAAAATCCACAAAGCTGGGAATCCAGGGAGGCCGATTATTTCATGTGTGGACACCCTTACTGAGCAGGTATCTGGATGGGTAGAGGGCATTCTTAAACCCTGGTAAAGGATACACCCAGCTACATTCAGGACACAACTGACCTACTGAATAAACTAGCAGCAATAGGTCCCCTACCAGAAGGAACCATCCTGGCCACCATGGACGTGGAATCTTTGTACTCTAATATCCCACACCAGGATGGATTAAATGCCTGCAAAGTCTTCATGGGAAACACCGGGAATGATGCTGATTCTGTGGTGAAACTCACAAAATTTATCCTCACCCACAATTACTTTGAATTTGACAACAAGATCTATCTTCAGGAGACTGGCACAGCTATGGGAAGTAAAATGGCTCCACAGTATGCAAATCTTTTCATGGCCAAGCTTGAAAGCGACTTTTTGTCCTCATGTCCCATCAGGCCTCGGGCCTACTACCGCTACATTGATGACATTTTAATCATCTGGACGGAGTCTGAACAACAGCTAAAGACGTTCCATGAACAGTTCAACCAATTTCATCCAACCATCAACTTAACACTCAACTACTCCAGCACTGAAATTAACTTTTTAGACACCACCATTAAGCTAAAGAACAATGAAATAGAGACATCCCTGTATCAGAAGCCAATCGACCGTCCAACATACCTTAAATGGGACAGTTTCCATCCAAAACACATAAAAAACTCTATAGTCTACAGCCAAGCCATCAGATACAACCGTATATGTTCCAACCCCATGGATAGAGATGAACACCTTGGTCGCCTCAGAAAGACTTTTTTGAACCAGGGCTACCATCCAAGAACAATTGAAAACCAAATTACAAGAGCCACCAGAATATCAAGGAATCACCTGCTACATTACAAAACTAAAGAAGAAAATAACCGGGTGCCTCTAGTGGTCACCTACAATCCAAATCTGGAGATGCTAAGGGGAGCTGCACGGAAACTACAACCTTTACTACAAAAAGATGCCCGATTACAATCCATATTTCCAGACCCCCCACTACTATGTTTTAGGCAGCCCCCAAATCTAAGAAGCATCATTGTCAGAAGCTCCCTGTCCTCCCCAACAGCTGCAGGAACCTTTCCTTGCAAACAGAAGAAGTGTAAAACATGTGCATCTATAATGACCACGGACAAGATAAAGATACCCAACTCCATCAGGACTACAAGATCCCAGGTACTTTCAGCTGCATCACATCTAATGTGGTGTACCTAATTATATGTACTAAATGTCCAACTGGGGGTCTGTATGTGGGGGAGACCGGGCAAAAACTGAGAACAAGGATGAATTCTCATCGCCACACGATAAGAGAAAAAAGAATGGATTTACCTGTGGCAAAACACTTTTGTATGCCCGGTCATAGCATAATGGATATGGAATTACTGGTATTAAAATCTAACTTCAAATCTGAGAAAGATAGAAAGGTTTGGGAATACAAACTTATGATGACCTTTGACACTCTTAGTGCTGGAATGAACGTGTCACATGGATTCATGTCATTCTATATCAATTAAGGAATCTGCGTCTCTGACCTTCTAGGGGCATCAAAACACAACACCAGACCCCAATCAGAGGGTAATAAAACTCTCTCCTTATCTATGATCTGTTCCAATATTTATGTTCATTCCTCTGCCATAATGACAGTTCTGCTTCACGTCACTTGTCTTACCTATTGCACTATTCCTGTGTCCTCTTGTGTGTTATATATATATATGTGATTCTTCAGTTTTTGTTTTAGTCTTTGCCTGATGAAGAGACCGGAGTAGTCTCGAAAGCTTGCAATTTGTTACCATCTTTTCAGTTAGCCATTAAAAGGTATCAACCACTGAGGACTCTCAAGTCTAAATATTTTTCTGTCTTCTCCTATTCATAGTTACGTACATATACTCACATATGGGACACATCATGCGCAGCATTTTATGGAGCGAGAAGTTCAGATATAATAAATAATGTAAAATAGTAGAAGTCAGATACAAAACCCAATGGTTCAGGAAGCCTGCTGGTATATAGTATATGTGGTAACGATAGTATGCAAGCACTGTGGACTTCACTATCTTAAAGGGAACCTGTCACCTCGTTTTGCCGCTATAAGATGCTGCCACCACCTTTCGGGGCTTATCTACAGTATTCTATAATGCTGTAGATAAGCCCCCAGTCCGACCTGAAAGAGAAGAAACACAAGTTTTATTATACTCACCCGGCACAGTCCGGTCCGATGGGTGTCACAGGTCCGGGTGTGGTGCCTCCCATCATCATGCGATATCGTCATCCTGCTTGCTTCGTGCCGTGCTCCTGCGCAGGCGTACTGATCTGCCCTGTTGATGGCAGGGCAAATCACTGCAGTGCGCAGGCGCTGGGCCTCTCTGACCTTTCACGGTGCCTGCGCACTGCAGTACTTTGCTGTGCCCGCAACAGGGCAGATCAGTACGCCTGCGCAGGAGCGCGTCATGAAGCAATCAGGATGACACCACATGAAGATGGGAGGCACCAGATCCGGACCTGCGACACCCATCGGACGAGACCGCATCGGACAGCCCCGGGTGAAAATAATAAACTTATTTTTCTTCTCTTTCAGGTTGTTCCGGGGGCTTATTTACAGCATTATAGAATGCTGTAGATAAGCCCCGAAAGGCAGTGGCTGTATCTTATAGCGGAAAAATGAGGTGACAGGTTCCCTTTAATATATACCTTTGGGAGAGGAATGTTTGAGGAACAGCACAATGTTTTAAGATAAGCTGTTCCAGTTTTTTTTTTATTCTTTTCTAAACTGGTGAATGCATGCATTTTCCAAATACTGTAAGAAATATCGAAAAAGCTCACTGGTTATCTTTAAAAAGATTTTCTCCCCAATGTCAATTATGGCATATTAGTATGATATGCCTTCCTATACTGATGAAGGGAAAGCACCCCAAAACAGCTGTCTGCAGAGGCATCCCTGGCTGGGCGAACATCCCTAGTCTTGTTGTAAGGTTCCTTAAGGCTGTTGTTTCCTTTTTTTTTATTTAAAAAATGAGCCTCAGAAGGTCTTAAATTAAAAAGAAATCAATAGTCGCTGATTGGCTGCAGAGGTCAAGTGATGTCCCCTGCCAGAAAAAGAAGCAAGGAAGCTCATGGGGAAGAGAGAGCTAGGAGACAATCTTTTTAGACTGCACAAGTCCACTGCTGATCTACTCTCTTCCTCTTCCAGCAGGGGATGACACATGAGCACTGCAGTTAATCAATGGCCACTGGTTGGCTGCAGTATTCATTTACTGTCTGAACTGGTAGAGACTGTCTCCTCACTTTCTGTCCCCAGTCACCGTCCTCCCAGCATCCTCCCTTCCTCTTCTGTCAGGGACATCACATGATTGCTGCAGCCTGTGAGCAGCTATGATGAAGTTTTTCCAAGCTTCTCGTAGCAAAAAGTCAATGAAAAATAAACAACACATGGATGCAAAATGTATTTTATTAAGACAAAACCTAAGATAGAAACAAAATTAATATATGCCCTGCTGTAAGTATATAAGTTAATCAAGGCTCAGGAATGAGGTTGTGGTCCCGGCACTGTCTTCTCTTCCCCCTGACACCTCTATACTAGACGGATATTTTTCCCATGTGTGTTGTGCATTTGCACTCGCTCTGCACTGGGCTGGATGTGAGTCGCACACGGCAAGTGGGTACCAGGGCTATGGGGTACTCGGCACCGAGCCCATGGAAGTCTATGGGGGATGTCACTGGCAGCAGAGCTCGGTCCGTGACCCTGGGCGCTCATACAATGGGGGATATTTACAGGGGATTATAAAGATAGTTCGTGACGCCACCTGTGGTTTCTGATCTGATTGACCAGCGCTGCAGGGTAGATCTCTGAGGGGATGTTATGGCAGCTAGATGTTAAGTCCCCCACAGGTGGGACTGGTCCCTCAAAGTCTATGGTGATGCAGGGTGCGGATAAGAAGTCAGTCACACACAATGCAGTCTCTTTCCATACCTTTACTTGTAGGTGTTGCAGGTATGTCCCGGGAAGCTGGTCAGGTTGGAGAATGCACATTCAGGGAATTGCTGAGCAGGTTTAAGGCCTCCTTTCTCCTTAATGTGTATGTGAGTCCTAACTTTCATAAAGTCAAGTTTAACTCTGAATATGACAGCTTCGCCCGGTCGACATTGTGGTAGAGCCTTTTCTGTCTCTGATAATCAGATGTTGGCAAGAACGAAGTCCTTACTTTTGCAGCGTCCCGCTCAAAGTCCCTGTTCTCCCTGACTCAAGTTACGTATCGGCACTTAGGGCTACCTTCTGCGACTTGAAGTCCAGCAAGGCCTCCGGTGTTTCTTATTACTAGGCGTGAAGCACTAGCAACGCTTCGGACCCTGGTGTCCGGCTTACTAAGTGAAGGTGATCTGTCACCTAGGTCACTTGTCCTTCTTTTTCCACTCGCCTGTCGCCCTGCTCTTGCCCTTAACATAAGCACAGGTAGCAGCAGTAGTAGATGTCAGCTTTCCTTCCAGTGCTCACTGACCTGTTCTCAGTTGCCTCATTGTTATAACTGCAGTTGTTCCCTTCCTTCTTTCCTTCCAAGACTCTGTCCAGAGCAGCTCACAGGACGTTTCGTCAGACTGTATACACGCTGTAGCTCCGAGAGTCACTTTCCACTTTCTAGAGAACACAGACAGCTTATTCTGAGGTAACTGTTTCATTCGCTTCAATTGCAGCTCTGACTAGGCTAGAGTGCCTCACTTGTCCACTCGTACTAGCCTCCACTTCTGTATGAGGTGAGCTACAGGAGCTCCTTCAGATCTCAGTCTTATCTCCTCTCCCTCCAAGACTAGAACGACGAATCTCACTCAAGATGGATGGGATGACTCACTCCTGAGCCTCCCTAAGCTTGACTGACTCTCTCCTCTGGTGTCCTGAGGAAAAATCTCACTAATCTGCTACGTCACACTACTTAAATAATCTAAGTTGCCCTCTGGTGGCAGTGTTGGGAAATGTGTGATGTGAATGAATATCAGGCTTCACAATTACCTTTCCTCTGCATTTTCCAGGAGACATGTGTGCCTTGCGCAGCTGGGCCACACATCCCCCCCTAGTTAAACTCAGCACTCCCGGGCTGAAATAGAAAAGAAAAACATTTTTGTTTTGCATATAACATAAATATTTTAAACTCATCCCTTGCGGGAGGTAAGGACTCTTTAACGTTACAATTTGTACATAGGTCAGTAGAAAATTATCAAAATACCTTTCAATAAATATACACAGTATAAGACAAGATTCTTGTGGAGGACCCGCACCAAAAACCTCCCACGTGGGTCCTGGGTGGGCTGCAGGACTTCATTGCTGCGGACCTCACTCTAGGCCACACCATACGGGTTTTTCTTCAGAGGTAGTAAGGCTTTGTGTAAAACCAAGATGGAGCACCGAAGTGCGAACTATTTACAATAAAGTTTTTGGGCTGGCACAGTCCACAGCCACGCAGTCCTTTGCATGAGAAAACACATTTCAAGTAAGATCATCTTGCAATTAACTCTTCACTTTCATACTATATCTTATTACCTATTACCCAACTAGGGTATTCTATTTAAATTACATATAGCAAATTATGTAAACATTTTTATAATATTAATAAAGTGCAAACTCTTCTTCATCTTCTTCAAACTTTTTACAGTGACAGTAAACCCTGTCTGGGTCCTACTGGTTTTCTTCTTTACAAACTTCAATAACGTCTTCCACTCCTGGGGCTGGAACGACGCGGTGTTCTTTTGAGCGCATGACAAACAAATCATGGCCTGCTATCAGCGTTTGAGTGGCCACAGTTCTTGTGCGATCCACTAGGGGCTCAACAGGTGCTTCATGCAGATATAACTCTTCCATTGAAGATGCAGGCTTAGGCTGCGATCCAACTGTGGTCGCACCATCCGGTTGCGTTGCTGTAGTAGCCGCAGTATACAATGCAGAGTAGGTCGTAGTATACGATGCGGAATAGGTCGCAGTATACGATGCCGGTTGTATTTCAGAGTGGGTCACTGATTGCGATGCAGAGTGAGATGTGGGTACAGAGGAGAACGCAGGTTGCGATGCTGGTGCACGGCCGGGTGCTGACGCCAAAGATGACGCTGCTGAGGCTTGCAATACTGCAGCATGATTTACTTCATCAGCTTCTGGGACGGGGTCGCTGACACGGGTGACGTTTAAGGCGTACCACCCTTTAAGTTCCCAGTGCCGCGTGTAGCTGACAATGTCCCCGTTTACAAGATCTCTCCCAGGGTGCCCGATGGGTAAGTGAGACTCCACATCTCGGCTGCTAACAAATACCCCTTGATACAAGCCCGGTTCGTGGATGAATCCCCAGCCTTGGCGAATCTTAAAATCACTCACGCACCCCTGGCGCCGCGGTTCCCTCAGCGTACCTTTGTCCCTCCGGACATTCTCCTTGTCGGCGAGGAACTCTTCATGGCGTCGCTGACGGTCCCGCTGCGTCTCTCTCTCCTCCTGCTGGCGTCGCTTCTCCTGCTCACGGCGTTGCCATGCATTATCAGTTTGGATGTCATAGGTCACGTCATCCAGATACTCCATCACGTCCCAGTCGACCTCTGGCAGAGACGGTTGGGATCCCTCCGGTGTCCCTACCGGGGGACTGCATTCCGCTGCGGCCTCCTGGCCTGGCTGGCACTCCGGTCTGGGTAGGGCCTCCTCAGCCTCCTTCTCTCCCGCCGCTCCATCGATGGGGTCAGGTACAGCTCTTTCGGGGCCGGCCTCCGGTTCTCCTTCAGCCTTTTGCAGCGGCGACACAGGGAGCTCAGGTAATGGCGTTGTTCCTTTAGGAGAGAGCACTGCGTCCCACAGCAGCCGCTGTTTCTGGGCACGCCAGCGTCTCTCCGTTTCTTCCATGTCGGCATGGCGCTGGATCAGTTTTCTGAGCACCGCATTCTCCTCCTTTAATTCCATCATGATTTGTTGAAGGTCCCGTACTGGGGACGGCTCCGGCACAGGCGGTAGCTCTTCTGGGGAACGGGGCCTGCGCGCCGCCGCTCCTCCACACAGCGTCTCCAGTCCTTCCGCCATCTCTCTCCAGGCCAGACTGTGTTTTCCATCTGGAACAATCTGGTCTCTTCCGTGGAGGCGGGGTTTGCGCTTCCTCTTCTTTGCATAGAAAATGAAGAGGAGGCGGATCTCCTTAGCAGTGGGGCAGGCTCTCACATTGTAATAGCATTTTGATAAGGCGCCCATAGCTTTCGCGCCACAGGGGGGGCACACGCCCACGAATGCACGCCCACCTTCTTCACCAGCGCCTCAGGGCGCGAATATGGCGGCAAAATGGCGGAAAATGGCGCCAAAAATCACAAAAACTGCACACAGTCTTTTTGCACACAACAGTTCAATAGGCACACAGGACTCACATCAAGTAAGCTTCGTATCCTGTTCGTGACGCCAAAAATGAGTCGCACACGGCAAGTGGGTACCAGGGCTATGGGGTACTCGGCACCGAGCCCATGGAAGTCTATGGGGGATGTCACTGGCAGCAGAGCTCGGTCCGTGGCCCTGGGCGCTCATACAATGGGGGATATTTACAGGGGATTATAAAGATAGTTCGTGACGCCACCTGTGGTTTCTGATCTGATTGACCAGCGCTGCAGGGTAGATCTCTGAGGGGATGTTATGGCAGCTAGATGTTAAGTCCCCCACAGGTGGGACTGGTCCCTCAAAGTCTATGGTGATGCAGGGTGCGGATAAGAAGTCAGTCACACACAATGCAGTCTCTTTCCATACCTTTACTTGTAGATGTTGCAGGTATGTCCCGGGAAGCTGGTCAGGTTGGAGAATGCACATTCAGGGAATTGCTGAGCAGGTTTAAGGCCTCCTTTCTCCTTAATGTATATGTGAGTCCTAACTTGCATAAAGTCAAGTTTAACTCTGAATATGACAGCTTCGCCCGGTCGACATTGTGGTAGAGCCTTTTCTGTCTCTGATAATCAGATGTTGGCAAGAACGAAGTCCTTACTTTTGCAGCGTCCCGCTCAAAGTCCCTGTTCTCCCTGACTCAAGTTACGTATCGGCACTTAGGGCTACCTTCTGCGACTTGAAGTCCAGCAAGGCCTCCGGTGTTTCTTATTACTAGGCGTGAAGCACTAGCAACGCTTCGGACCCCGGTGTCCGGCTTACTAAGTGAAGGTGATCTGTCACCTAGGTCACTTGTCCTTCTTTTTCTACTCGCCTGTCGCCCTGCTCTTGCCCTTAACATAAGCATAGGTAGCAGCGGTAGTAGATGTCAGCTTTCCTTCCAGTGCTCACTGACCTGTTCTCAGTTGCCTCGTTGTTATAACTGCAGTTGTTCCCTTCCTTCTTTCCTTCCAAGACTCTGTCCAGAGCAGCTCACAGGACGTTTTGTCAGACTGTATACACGCTGTAGCTCCGAGAGTCACTTTCCACTTTCTAGAGAACACAGACAGCTTATTCTGAGGTAACTGTTTCATTCGCTTCAATTGCAGCTCTGACTAGGCTAGAGTGCCTCACTTGTCCACTCGTACTAGCCTCCACTTCTGTATGAGGTGAGCTACAGGAGCTCCATCAGATCTCAGTCTTATCTCCTCTCCCTCCAAGACTAGAACGACGAATCTCACTCAAGATGGATGGGATGACTCACTCCTGAGCCTCCCTAAGCTTGACTGACTCTCTCCTCTGGTGTCCTGAGGAAAAATCTCACTAATCTGCTACGTCACACTACTTAAATAATCTAAGTTGCCCTCTGGTGGCAGTGTTGGGAAATGTGTGATGTGAATGAATATCAGGCTTCACAATTACCTTTCCTGTGCATTTTCCAGGAGACATGTGTGCCTTGCGCAGCTGGGCCACACAGATGCCTCCGCTACATTGGTGTCCTTTGATCGGGATCAGTCA
Source organism: Oophaga sylvatica (assembly GCA_033576555.1). Classification (NCBI taxonomy): domain Eukaryota; kingdom Metazoa; phylum Chordata; class Amphibia; order Anura; family Dendrobatidae; genus Oophaga; species Oophaga sylvatica. The sequence continues at coordinate 64,489,378 of JARQOD010000002.1, read as the reverse complement.
CACACACCAGGAGACCTTGGGTTCTGTCCAACAGGTTCGGTTGTACTGTACAGTTCAGATATGTTTGGCTGCAGCATACAGTACAGGGCAGAGCCCCCTGCGATTGATGTTCCCATAAAGCAGTACACTTCAAGGACCTGCCTCTGGTCTGCCCGAACTGTCCCCACCTCAACTGCTCCTGTTGGCACTAGGTACTCCCTGTCCGGCAACCCAGCCTTTTGAGACTCACCACATTTTCTTCTTAACAAGTTAACAAGCCTCTTTCTCTTACGAGAGAATGGGACATGAACTCCAATGCCTCTTCTGGGCCATTGGCCCCAGATCATCCATGGATCTACTCTAGACTCTTGGTGCGCCCTCCCGCTGTTTAAAAGCTTGGTACTATTAGGGACGATTGCAGCAAGTAGGTGAACTGACCTTGAACCTAACTCTGTCTGAGACTCCCTATCCAGAAACTGCTTCCCCTTTTTGTGTTCTAACCCCTCCCAGTATGATGGCTATTCCCAAACGATTTAACTATATCATACCCTGTGTCTTAAATATATCACTACAACCTTCCATTGGTCCCCCTATTATATAGCTCTCCCCACTCCCTGGGGACTTCCTTGAGGTTAAACCTCCAGGAAACCGAAACACACATTGGTCATAAGGATAAATTACATATACAGTGGAAAGTATTCAGACCCCTTTAAATTTTTCACTCTTTGTTTCATTGCAGCCATTTGCTAAATACCAAAAAGTTCATTTTTTTCTCATTAATGTACACTTTGCACCCCATCTTGACTTAAAAAAACAGAAATGTAGACATTTTTGCAAATTTATTAAAAAAGAAAAACTGAAATATCACATGGTCATAAGTATTCAGACCCTTTGCTCAGACACTCATATATAAGTCACATGCTGTTCATTTCCTTGTGATACTCCTTCAGATGGTTCTACTCCTTCATTGGAGTCCAGCTGTGTTTAATTAAACTGATAGGACTTGATTTGTGAAGGCACACACCTGTCTATATAAGACCTCATAGCTCACAGTGCATGTCAGACCAAATGAGAATCATTAGGTCAAAGGAACTGGCCAAGGAGCTCAGAGACAGAATTGTGGCGAGGCACAGATCTAGCCAAGGTTACAAAAGAATTTCTGCAGTACTCAAGGTTCCTAAGAGCACATTGGCCTCCATAATCCTTAAATGGGAGAAGTTTGGGACTACCAGATGTCTTCCTAGACCTGGCCATCCAGCCAAACTGAGCAATTGTGAGCGAAGAGCCTTGGTGAGAGAGGCAAAGAAGAACCCCAAGATCACTGTGGCTGAGCTCCACAGAAGCAGTAGGGAGATGGGAGAAAGTTCCACAAAGTCATCTATCACTGCAGTCCTCCACCAGTCGGGTCTTTATGGCTGCCTGGATGGAAGCCTCTCCTCATTGCAAGACATATGAAAGCCCACATAGAGTTTGCTAAAAAAAACACATGAAGGACTCCCAGACTACGAGAAATAAGATTCTCTGGTCTGATGAGATGAAGATAGAACTTTTTGGTGATAATTCTAAGCGGTATGTGTGGAGAAAACCAGGCACTGCTCATCATCATCACATGCCCAATACAATCCCAACAGTGGAACATGGAGCATCATGCTATGGGGGTGTTTTTCAGCTGCAGGGACAGGATGACTGGTTGCAATTGAAGGAAACATGAATGCGGCCAAGTACAGAGATATCCTGGATGAAAACCTCTTCCAGAGTGCTCTGGACCTCAGATGTGGCCGAAGGTTCACCTTCCAACAAGACAATGACCCTAAGCACACAGCTAAAAGTTTGGACACACCTCATTCAAAGATTTTTCTGTATTTTCATGACTATGAAAATTGTACATTCACACTGAAGACATCAAAACTATGAATTAACACATGTGGAATTATATACTTAACAAAAAAGTGTGAAACAACTGAAATTATGTCTTATATTCTAGGTTCTTCAAAGTAGCCACCTTTTGCTTTGATTACTGCTTTGGACACTCTTGGCATTCTCTTGATGAGCTTCAAGAGGTAATCACCGGAAATGGTCTTCCAACAGTCTTGAAGGAGTTCCCAGAGATGCTTAGCACTTGTTGGCCCTTTTGACTTCACTCTGCGGTCCAGTTCACCCCAAACCATCTCAATTGGGTTCAGGTCTGGTGACTGTAGAGGCCAGGTCATCTGGCGTAGCACCCCATCACTCTCCTTTTTGGTCAAGTAGCCCTTACACAGCCTGGAGGTGTGTTTGGGGTCATTGTCCTGTGAAAAATAAATGATGGTCCAACCAAACGCAAACCGAATGGAATAGCATGCCGCTGCAAGATGCTGTGGTAGCCATGTTGGTTCAGTATGCCTTCAGTTTTGAATAAATCCCCAACAGTGTCACCAGCAAAGCACAATCACACCATCACTCCTCCTACTCCATACTTTATAGTGGGAACCAGGCATGTAGAGTCCATCCGTTCACCTTTTCTGCGTCGCACAAAGACACGGTGGTTGGAACCAAAGATCTCAAATTTGGACTCATCAGACCAAAGCACAGATTTCCACTGGTCTAATGTCCATTCCTTGTGTTCTTTAGCCCAAACAAGTCTCTTCTGCTTGTTGCCTGTCCTTAGCAGTGGTTTCCTAGCAGCTATTTTACCATGAAGGCCTGCTGCACAAAGTCTCCTCTTAACAGTTGTTGTAGAGATGTGTCTGCTGCTAGAACTCTGTGTGGCATTGACCTGGTCTCTAATCTGAGCTGCTGTTAACCTGCGATTTCTGAGGCTGGTGACTCGGATAAACTTATCCTCAGAAGCAGAGAGGACTGTTGGTCTTCCTTTCCTGGGGCATTCCTCATGTGAGCCAGTTTCTTTGTAGCGCTTGATGGTTTTTGCAACTGCACTTGGGGACACTTTCAAAGTTTTCCCAATTTTTTGGACTGACTGACCTTCATTTCTTAAAGTAATGATGGCCACTCGTTTTTCTTTACTTAGCTGCTTTTTTCTTGCCATAATACAAATTCTAACAGTCTATTCAGTAGGACTATCAGCTGTGTATCCACCAGACTTCTGCACAACACAACTGATGGTCCCAAACCCAGTTATAAGGCAAGAAATCCCACTTATTAAACCTGACAGGGCACACCTGTGAAGTGAAAGCCATTTCCGGTGACTACCTCTTGTAGCTCCTCAAGAGAATGCCAAGAGTGTGCAAAGCAGTCATCAAAGCAAAAGGTGGCTACTTTGAAGACACTAGAATATAAGACATATTTTCAGCTGTTTCACACTTTTTTGTTAAGTATATAATTCCACATGTGTTAATTCATAGTTTTGATGCCTTCAGTGTGAATGTACAATTTTTATAGTCATGAAAATATAGAAAAATCTTTGAATGAGAAGGTGTGTCCAAACTTTTGGTCTGTACTGTATATATATGTATATATATACAGTATATATAGTATTTTTTATTAATACCTAATAAACGTTATTATTATTATTCTATATATATTTTTTGTCCCTGTCTATCTATGACAATAGCAATAGTTCTACCCCAATCATTCTTCGTCAGCCTGTGTAAATGTTGGTGTGATGGTGAAATATCTTAAAGTGAACCTGTCAGCAGTTTTGGCCGATATAAGATACGGCCACCGCCTTTCAGGGCTTATCTACAGCCCCTGATCCGACCTGAAAGATAAGAAAAATTAGTTTTATTATATTCACCCGGGGGCAGTCCGATCCGATGGGTGTCGCAGGTCCGGGTCCGGCGCCGACCATCTTCTTGCGATGCTGCCCTCCTGCTTGCTTTTGTGGCTCCCCGGCATTACGCTCCTACGCAGGCATACTTCTCTGCCTTGTTGAGGGCAAAGCAAAGTACTGCAGTGCGTAGGCGCCGGGAAAGGTCAGAGAGGTCCAGCGCCTGCGCACTGCGGGAATTTGCTCTGCCCTTAACAGGGCAGATAAGTACGCCTGCGCAGGAGCGTGATGAAGGGGAGCCTGTGAAGCAAACAGGAGGGCGGCATCGCAAGAAGATGGGAGGTGCTGGACCCGTACCCGCGACACCCATCGGATCAGACCGCCCCTCGTGTGAGTATAATATAACTTATTTTTCTTATCTTTCAGGTCAGATCAGGGACTTATGTACAGCATTATAGAATGCTGTAGATAAGCCCTGAAAGGCGGTGGCTGTATCTTATATTGGCCAAACCTGGTGACAGGTTCCCTTTAACATTTGCGACCCCTCTTCTAATTTTCGCCAAGGGTCACACTGTTTGGAACCAGCCCTGCTCTAAAGTGAGAAAATGACATTTCCTTTAAAACAGAGGAAACAATTACTTTATGTAAACAAATACAATATTTGTACATTTTGGGGAAAAAAAACAGTTTATTAACTATGTTCCTAACTAACCAAATTTCCATTAGTCATACTTTTGACTTTAATTTATAATTTTGATACCACACAATAGATATGAGCGACTCGTGTCTTACTGAATGTGGGGTAATAAGATGCATCCAAGCTTATATTATGCACTCAGAGGAAATACTTTCCAGACGTCTGTGCTCCTGTGTTATATCCCTCTCCACGCCAATACCTGCTTGGAAATCCTAGCTGAAAATAATTAGGAAAACGTAAATATGCATTGCATGACGGGGGAACTCATATTATCCAGCAGTGAACAGGTTATTGGCTAATATCAGTCGGATGACCTCTACTTCTGGTGTCTGGGGAGATAGGGTAAGTCAATAAACTTGTAAGGTAATTGCAGGAGAAAGAAAGGAAAAGGTTTCTTGTATCAGACTGAAAACTTTCATGGCTGAACATCTGGTCTGGGATTCTCTATGTCTTTCAGGGAAGGAATAGCTGCTGTAGTAAGGGGGGCTACAGGGAAGGCAGTGGGAGGGAGGGCTGGAGAGAAAGTGTCAGGAGCAGATGCAGTGTGGTGAACCTCAGTGGTGTAACAATGTACCTAGGCTTTGGAGAAGTGCAGACAAGCACTGCAGGTCACCCTGGCATCCTGCAGCATCACACCTCCTCCTGGGACCTTCTGTTCACTATCTAACTGCTGCATTCCCTAGTAAAGTGCAGTAATGCTGTGGGATTTACAATGACATCCAAGAGGAGATCAGCCAAATTTCTGCTGAGAAGGTCTCTGAGTGAGCAATTAAAGGACTCCACAACCAAGGCTTGGGACCTGCTGTGGAAAAATATCCGGGAAAAGCGCCTGGCAGGTCAGTCTGTCCCTGCAACCAGACACAATGCAGTAAAATGACACTCGGCCATTCTTTTTTTTTTTTAACACTGTCTTGACACTCGTGTTTTGCAATCTCCGTATGTCATAGTGCCTGCATGTTGACAAGGTGACTGCAAAGAGGGGGTAAGGCTGTGTGTGAGCTCTGCTGCAGACCGGCGTGGGATCTGTGTCCTGTGTGATGCCCTTGCAGCATTTCTTTCTAGCTTTCAGCTGTTTCAGTGCAGAAGATCAAAGGCAATAAATTTATATTGTAATAATGTACAATTATAGGTACCATAGATTTTTTTTATTTAATGGAATAATCATATTTTCTATAACTTTGTATGTAACCCCTTCTCATGTACAGCACCATGGAATTAATGGCGCTATATAAATAATAATAATATTTTGACACTATGTCAATGCACAAGCGACTTCTGTCAGAGTGAGTTATTGACAGGTAAATCCCACATTGTGACCCTAGAATTTACAGGATTGTGACAGGATACATTGCCGGTATTTAGCGCATTATGGAAATTGCACTTATGTCATATTTGCGGAATGTACTTTTAATTGCATCAATGCTACCTTTTGTATGTGTCACCCATAAATGACCTGAATACTTACGGTGACTACCATAGGTAATAATAATGTTATTACTAAATAATGATTTTATTAATTATTATTTTATTTTTTTTAATTATGTTTAATTATTTAATTTGATTAATTATAATTTAATAATAATAATGTTATTATTAAAGCAACTACATATTCTACAGCACTTTACAAGTCACAGACTATGGTACATTTACATGCATAATGCCGATTCTATAGTCTGTAAAAGAGGTTCTCTCATATACTTATAGCAATATTAATATTTTTGTGCATTGCTTACATAGCGCCATAATATTTTGCGGCACATTACAAACCTCATCACTGTCCCCATTGGGGCTCACTACCTATCAATATGTGTTTGGGGTGTTGGGATGAAACTGGAGGAAAGAAACGCAGACATGGGGAGAACATGGAATTAATGGTGCTATATAAATAATAATAATAACATACAAACTCCTTGCATTGCTATATGATATTATTTATAAACCACAATGCACCAAGAACGAAGCAAGGGCTAAATTATTTCTTGATTCTTTAACACTTTTTATACTAACCACAACAGTTATGTTACTGATGTGCGATTGCTTACTTATGCGTATGACGTATCCAGCATTGAGATGGCGATGGCGGCTCCCACATCGTGTCACACCAAACATATAATGCCATAGGTGTTATTCTAATAGATTTGGCTAGATTGATGTCAATTTCTCCAAATTGTAAATGTATTCACGTTACGACAATTTTGATGCAGCGCTTTTATCATCCCGTAAATTATGGGCTGTTATACCTCATACTGGCCACAAGTCTATGGATCGTGACCGTTGTATACTTGCATAGCCCATAGCCAAAACTTACCAGCTGTCCTTTAGTTTAACTCAGATTTTAGGATTTTAGGATTTATCTCTGATCTTTATTTGAATGTTGAAAATCAATGTTTTGTACATTTCAAGGACTTTTAAGTTGCATGAAAGTTTGGTGAAATTTCACTAATCTTGGTACTTCATGGAATGTGCATTTGGGTTTTCTTATAAATAAATTATTATGATTGATTCGTTTATGGCTCACATGGGACTTATGGCTCAGGCACAGTATTATTCACTTGTGCTTGCACATACAGTACCCCTACTACTTCATGCAGTGCAACATGCCTCAATGTTTGTGCGTTTCCATATAAAAGCAGAGTCTTACACAATAATATAGTATGGGGCGATTCTTCAAGACCAACTTTCTTGATGAGGGGGACATTTTGGAGCTAACGCTTTTGATTCCAGCAAGGCACGTAGTGGCGTGCACCGCTATGTGCGCCTCACCACAAATCTTACTCCTGCCTCTGCTGTGGGGACTGCTGCCACTCGGCATGAATTTTACAAGCAGGGGTCACCATGGCCCATCACGCCCCCTTACCAACACTTTGTTGGAGCAGAGGCAAAGAATTGCATAAGAATGCCATAAGTCGCATTTTTTTGCACAACTTTGCAAAAACTGGTGAAAAAACTTTAATGAATCACCCCAGTTATTACTGATCCATGCAACACAGATAATTAAAGGGGTATTCTCAAGTTTACAAGTTTTCCATTGTATAGGGGATAACTTCCTGATCACTGGGGTCCGACCATTGCTGCTAAGAATTGTGGCTCAGAAGAGCACCATGGTGCTCACAAGCACTCCCGATTAGTGATGAGCGAACGTGCTGGGATAAGGAGTTATCGGAGCATGATCGTGTGCTCGAATAATATGTTCCAGTACCCGCAGCTGCATGTCTCACGGCTTTTCGACAGCCGCAACACATGCAGGGATTACCTGTTTGTTGGGCAATCCCTGCATGTGTTGTGGCTGTTGAATAGCTGCGAGACATGCAGCCGTGGGGACTCTGACATATTTTTCGAGCACGCTGAAGACACTCGGTTAGCACACGAGCATGCTCACATAACACCTTATCCTAGCACGTTCGCTCATCACTGCTCTCAAGCCATTCAATCCAAATGAGACCACCCGAGTAGCTGAATAGCTTTCGGACCCCCAGTGAACAGAAATGTAACCTGTATCCTATGAGAATATCCAGTTAAAGCTATATTCATATCTACTTTGGAGACACTGTTGTAGACAAAATTGCTAGACAGCACAGAACGCACACAAGCCCCCCTTGTGTGTTGGACCCCTATGGATGCCAAGTGCCACCTTATGATGCTTTTGTGAGGTGCAGTATTCTCAGCTTTGCTGATAGGGTTGGATACTTAAGGGTTAAATGACATGGATTTGCTGCTAATTTTTGGTTCATGAATTTACACTGAAATTCTGCAACAAAGCTCTGTACCAAACCCCATTCACTCAAAGAGTAAAGAATCAGCCATGGATATTGGCAGATTTTCAGATCTACAGCATCTATGGTGATTTTCATTTATTGCAATCCTTGGCTAGATTCCATATGAAAGATCAACAAGGAAAACCACATATTACAGATGCAGATTTCATTGTGGATTCTTTTAGGATGGATATGTCGAAGGCTTGAATTCTAGTTTGCTGCTTCTTTGACAGAAACCAAAAAATGTTATTAGGGTAGGTTCACAACTGGCATTTGGCTTTCCGTTTTTGTGTTCTGTTATAGAAACAGAAAAAATCTGGACTCCTGCAAAAACAGATCCATCCTATAACAGACACAAATGGCACCAGTCAAATCTCATTGACTGCAATCAAGTCCGTTTGGTTTCCGTTTTGGTGGATATCATTTTAACGACTGCTTATCTGCTGGTAAAAATGTCAGGACTTGGAATGCAGAAACCAATGCTAGTGTGAATCTCAACCTTAAGCCTTATTCAAACGTCTGTGATTTTTCTTCTACACAGAAAAATGGTCTGAGCATCATCAGTGTTTTTCAGCCACTTTTCATTAGCGTTTGGTCAGTGCTTTTCGCGTATGGAGAAATATGTTCCAAAGCTTCTGCATTTATTGCAGTGTCAAACACGGATAGCACTTGGACTGTACTGATGGATGCCATCCATTTGCTGTCTGTGATTTTCAAGGACCCACAGACTTGTATAGGTAATTTTGATCTATCAACAAAAACTGACATGTCGACAAAAGAAACATGTACATGTGAATAGCACCATAGATTATAATGGGTACATGAAGAGTGTTTTTATGCACTCAAAACGCGTCAGGCTTCTTGTTTTTAACATGGCTTGATTTGCCAAATAAATTTTTTTTTCCATTCCTGGAGTGCCGTCAATTTCCTTTTCTGCTATTGCTACGCTTACTAGCTTGGATGTGCACCCTTCTGCCTCATGTGTTTGGGCTCAACTAATCTGGACATATGGACTGATTTCGTCAGTAGCTCCAAGTCTCTCCTTTTATAATGGGTACATGTTCTATCAATGAAATACACAGAACTCGTACATGTGAATTAGACCTCATGCTGATGTAGAAGATGCCTAATACAACCTTGAGCATGATTGTTTAAACTGTCACCAAAGTGCATCAGTTGCCATCTTTCATTACTTATATGCTAGATCTGTCATATTCAGCAATTCCTTTATCATTAAAGGGGTTGTCCACTTCTCATTCCACATGCTTGCACCCGATAAAATAAAAAAGCCTATACTTACCTCCCGTGCCGGTGCCGTTTCAGCAGCGTCGGCACTTGCTTTCCCAGGTTTCCCGTGCGGTTATATGACACGTGGTGCCCGGCGCCCAATCAGCGCTGACATCACTAACCCTGCCTTCGGACAAATTAAACATGAAGAGGAAGTCCGGGCTGCAGCTGATCTCTCTCTTCCTCTTTATGTTCAATTCAACAGAGGGTGGGGACAATGACGCCAGCGGCGATTAGGCTCCGGGTACATCGTGTCATACAACCGCTTAGTGCCCCGGGGAGAGCAAGTGCCGACACCGCAGGAACGTCGCCGGCACGGGAGGTGAGTATGGGTTTTTTATTTTATCGGGCCAAATGTTGGGAATGAGAAGAGGTTGTTCTAGTGGTGGACAACCCCTTTAAAACTCCTTTAAAAGTCAATGGAAGAAGGAATTAGACTGATAAAAACTATTGTCAATTTGTAGCAAACAAGAAACCACAAGTGTGAACCTCACCATAGGAAAGAGCATTTGTAAGAAACGCAACGTCTTTGGGTCTTCTCAGCCACGAGCATCAGCAGAATACTGGTCAACTCATCAGTACCTGAGCATTCTATTTTGGTATAAGGGAAGGTCCACAGAGAGGTTAGGTTTCGGTATATCCATGATGACATCACCTTTATGGCACAGCCACAAACACATCCAGAGAAGCAATTTTTAAAGGATACAAGGCAGGACTAGTCCTGGGGAAGAAATGCCTCTCCGGTCTAGTCCTGCATCATTAGTGCCTGTTATGCTGCAGAATGAAAGTACATTGTTTAAAAATTGTAGCATTAGTAATCACATAAAACACCCTATTAGATTATAGGGAATCTGTCAGCAGTTTTTTGCTATGTACAGTAATCTGAAGCATGAGATAGGGACTGAAACACAGATTTCAGCGATGTGTCACTTACTACGCTGTGTGCTGTTGTATACTTCCAATGAAGGTTATATCACCAGGACATTATCACTGCCCTGACTACAGCTAATGCAACTGCTAGACTGACCACGCCCCCCTCCTGTGATAAGCAGCTCACTGTCTATAAATAATGTACACAGAAAGCTGCGGTGTGGGCAGGGGCAGATTTCTGAGCTCTATTTCATTCTACATCTAAAAACTCTGATTGTATCATGACTGCTGCACCCAGTAAACTAAGTGATTCATCACTGGATTCAGGGACTCTTTTACTACATTATGTTGCTGTCAGATGAGGTAGCAAAAAGCTGATGACAGTTTCCCTTTAAAAAAAAAATCTGTATCCATTTTTTTCTTAAAGAGAATGCACTCATATTAATTACACCACCAGCTTGTTGGGATGATTAAGTATTTTGTTTTTTTAAGGTCGGAATTCTTATATCTAATTTTGGTATTGTTTTGATATATTTAAATGTAATGTTTCCAGTGGTGTCGGATGAACATCACATCGTTATATTTGGCTCATGGGATGTAACAGCTCATCTCATTATTATAGTCTTGTTATTAGAGTCATAGATATTAATGTGACGATGACAATTGTGGTGTTTCTATAATAAAGAGGGAGTTTCTCTGCTCTGTTTTACTTTTCTTTTTACAGTGTGTTTGTTCAGTGTCATAAATTAGCAAGATTAGCTTTTGTCACATCTGGTCAGTAGTTATTGCACAAATAACAAAGACGTGGGTGCGCAGATCGTCATATTTAATAGAGTTTAGTTTTCATGAATCGCGCATATCTAAATACAGTTTACACAAATCACTCATTGTTTATACAGTTAATCCACCCTAATGGCTTCATGTTTTGCTACATTAACAATCCTTCTGCTCAGTGTTTTTAGGGCAATGCCAGTATTTTTTCAAAATGGCTCATTAAAGGGGTTTTCTCATTATTGATCTTCAGGAGTGCACCGCCCTTCTTTGTCCGAGCTTCCTGCTTGTTGGAGGCGGCTCGCTCCTGATGGTTGACAGTTGGGTCAGGTGATATTACTGAGCTTCTGGCCTTAAAGGGGTTGTCTGGTCTAAAACGACTATGTGACTGTAGACTTGTGAATCCTCGCAATGCACGCACTGCATTCTGTGGATTCGCCAGTGTCAGTGTCGGGAACATCGGTCACGTGGCCAAAAGTATGAAATATGAATACTCCAGGCTAGCCTGTTTCTGGCCTTGTGCAATACACTTGTATTGAGTGTACAGTGAAACAGTCTAGTTGGATTCTGGATGGGGGTATGCATATTGCATAATTGTGGTCGCGTGACCACTGATCCCGGTGCTGACACCGGAGAATGTTCATAGCGCGCAGTACACGGGCTGTGAAGTTTCACAAGTCTGCAGCCACATAGAATAACTGCAGACTTGTAGTTTTACACTGGACAACCCCTTTATCTGTTTTGTTATGTTTAGGTAGCTGAGGAGAAAAAGCAAAAACGGCAATACACCAGAGAGGCTGGAACCTATTGGATTGCAGTAACCTGAACTAACCACACAACTAGAGGTAGCCGTGGAGCGTTCCTACGTTGATCCTAGACGCCTCGTCACAGCCTGAGAGATAACTACACCTAAAGGCAGAAAGATGAAAGCTATCTGCCCCGGAGCAGATCCCCAAAGAAAATAGGAAGCTCCCCAACATGTAATGGCGGTTAGACAAGAAGAAAACACGGACAAAGACAGAAAATAGAATGAGCAAACGTTGGGGCCCAATCTGTCTAGACAGAAAAGTACAGGAAAGAATTCTGACTGCAATCCAACAAAAACCCTAAAAAATACCAGCACTTCTGATTGCCAAAAACCTGAGATCACACGATCTCTACCACCTAAATCAGATCTCTGGTGTAACAAAACAAAGCCGCAGCCACTGAAAAAACAGGAAAAAGCAAATGAACAAATAACAGTGGCTACAGATAAATTGAGAGGAGCACAGGCCCCAGGAGGGGACCCGGCTGACCTCCACAAAAGTGCAGAAAACTATGCAAAAAACAAGCACAAAAAGCTCCCTTATATCAGTCCAGTCAGTGATCCCAGATTGCCAGATTGCCATTCCTCGCTGGACGGTTCAGTACTGTCTGTAACCACCAGAAGGAGCCTCTGCTCAGAAACCATCTCTAGCACATTCACAACACTGTTTGCTTTATGATGCCTCTAACAAAAGCAGTGATCCATCCAGCTTCATAGCAGCACTGGCAAGTGATACAACATAAAGCTAGCAAGCCTCCTTTGCCTAGGAAATGGCCATCTCTGATAGCCTGCAGAGGTAGCAGACAAGCTAGGCACTGAGCAGTAAACTATAGAATTAAAAACTACACGGAGAGAATTTTTAATAAGGGGTAAATTGCAAAGTTGCTATTAATGTTCCTTACTAGAGCTAAGTGAGCGTGCTCGGATAGCATCTAATCTGAGCATGCTCGGGTATTATCCGAATATCTCGGGAGAGTTCGGATAATATGTTTGAGTCCCCACGGCTGCATGTCTCGCTGCTATCTAACAGCCGCAACACGTGGCGATTGCCTAATCAATCAACCAACCAATCCCTGCATGTGTTAACAGCCGCAAAACATGCAGCCGCGGGGACTCGAACATATTATACAAACTCGCCCAAGATATTCGGATAACACCCGAGCATGCTCGGACAAGACATTACCCGAGCACGTTCACTCATCACTATACTTTATATGACGGTGCACAGTAACCAATATTAGCTGCCATTTACTGGTAACCCAAAAATGTACATCAGAGGCCATTATATGTCTCTCAATATCTTTGAGCACAGTCTTCCTACAAATACTGAATCAATATGATGGTCTAATTATGGATCCATCCGGAATTTCTGTTAGTGGTTTCTAAAAAGAATCTGTCAATAAGCATTTCTAGAAAGAGTGAGTCAAAATTCAGGATTCACTCAATTATCTATTAGATGCTATATGTTAGACTCATGCCATCATTTACCATGAATATTATATATTAGACCGACTGTACTTTTTAATGTAACCCAATCGATTTTTTTTTTCCAAGAATCAATTCCTTGTATTGGAAAGCATAGGTTTGCTGGCCTATCCAAACAGTTCTTACAAATCAATCATTAATTCAATATAATTTTTGACAATAGTATTACCTTCTGCTTTTTACATTATCCTCTCTTGCAATAAAAAGCTTTTCCTATAAATAAAATATGCTTCTCGCAACAAAATCAGTTCAACCTAACCTCGCCCTGACATTGCCATTCTCCAAAAGTAAGTGCTTGATTTGAGGCTTTTTTCTGTTGCGTTAAACTAATGGAGTGTGGCATAAGTCAGTTCCTAATTGCTCAAAAAATTGCATTAAAAACTTTGATTCCGATCTTATGCTACACACACACAAACATATATCCTGTACATATACATGCACATTAACAAACAGACACAAATACATACCTACGCAGAACATACATGCATACGCACACATACCTACACACAACATACATACATTCATGCACATATACACACACATGCCTATACACAACATACATGCATACATACCTACACAGAAGATATATGCATACATACATACCTACACACAATATACATGCATACATACATGCATACATACACACATACATACATACCTACACAGAACATACATTCATGCACATATACACACACATGCCTATACACAACATACATGCATACATACCTACACAGAACATACATACATACACACATACATACCTACACAGAACATACATGCATACATACATACCTACACACAACATACATGCATACCTACACAGAACATGCATACATACATACATACATACCTACACAGAACATACATACATACATACATACATACCTACACAGAACATACATGCATACATACATACCTACACAGAACATACATACATACATACCTACACAGAACATACATGCATACATTCATACCTACACAGAACATACATACATACATACCTACACACAATATACATGCATACATACATGCATACATACACACATACATACATACCTACACAGAAGATACATGCATACATACATACCTACACAGAACATACATGCACACATACATACCTACACAGAACATACATTCATGCACATATACACACACATGCCTATACACAACATACATGCATACATACCTACACAGAACATACATACATACACACATACATACCTACACAGAACATACATGCATACATACATACCTACACAGAACATACATACATACATACCTACACAGAACATACATACATACAGTCATGGCCAAAAGTTTTGAGAATGACACAAATATTATATTTTCACATGATCTGCTGCCCTCTGGTTTTTATGTGTGTTTGACAGATGTTTTCATCACAGACAGAAATATAATAATTGCAAACATATGAGTATAAAAGCTTATATTGACAGTTAGAATGAGTTAATGCAGCAAGTCAATATTTGCAGTGTTGACCCTTCTTCTTCAGGACCTCTGCAATTCTCCCTGGCATGCTCTCAATCAACTTCTGGACCAAATCCTGACTGATAGCAGTCCATTCTTGCACAATCAATGCTTTCATTTTGTCAGAATTTTTAGGTTTTTATTTGTCCACCCGTCTCTTGATGATTGACCACAAGTTCTCAATGGGATTAAGATCTGGGGAGTTTCCAGGCCATGGACCCAAAATCTCTATGTTTTGTTCCCTGAGCCATTTAGTTATCACCTTTGCTTTATGGCAAGGTGCTCCATCATGCTGGAAAAGGCATTGTTAATCGCCAAACTACTCTTGGAGGGTTGGGAGAAGTTGCTCTTGGAGGACATTCTGGTACCATTCTTTATTCATGGCTGTGTTTTTAGGCAAGACTGTGAGAGAGCAGATTCCCTTGGCTGAGAAGCAACCCCACACATGAATGGTTTCAGGATGCTTAGCAGTTGGCATGAGACAAGACTGGTGGTAGCGCTCACCTTGTCTTCTCCGAATGAGGCGTTTTCCTGATGTCCCAAACAATCGAAAAGGGGATTAATCAGAGAAAATAACTTTACCCCAGTCCTCAGCAGGCCACTGCCTGTACCTTTTGCAGAATATCAGTCTGTCCATGATGTTTTTTCTGGAGAGAAGTGGCTTCTTTGCTGCCCTCCTTGAGACCAGGCCTTGCTCCAAGAGTCTCCGCCTCACAGTGCGTGCAGATGCACTCACACCTGCCTGCTGCCATTCCTGAGCAAGCTCTGCACTGCTGGTAGCCCGATCCCGCAGCTGAAACACTTTTAAGAGACGGTCCTGACGCTTGCTGGTCTTTCTTGGGCGCTCTGGAGCCTTTTTGGCAACAATGGAACCTCTCTTCTTGAAGTTCTTGATGATGCGATAGATTGTTGACTGAGGTGCAATCTTTCTAGCTGCGATACTCTTCCCTGTTAGGCCATTTTTGTGCATTGCTATGATGACTGCACGTGTTTCTTTAGAGATAACCATGGTTAACAGAAGAGAAACAATGATGCCAAGCACCAGCCTCCTTTTAAAGTGTCCAGTGGTGTCATTCTTACTTAATCATGACAGATTGATCTCCAGCCATGTCCTCATCAACACCCACACCTGTGTTAATGGAGCAATCACTGAAAAGAGGTTAGCTGGTCCTTTTAAGGCAGGGCTGCAATGATGTTGAAATGTGTTTTGGGGGATAAAGTTCATTTTCTAGCCAAATATTTACTTTGCAAGTAATTGCTGTTAAGCTGATCACTCTTTATAACATTCTGGAGTATATGCAAATTGCCATTAGAAAAAGTGAAGCAGTAGACTTTGTAAAAATTAATATTTGTGTCATTCTCAAAACTTTTGGCCATGACTGTACATTCCTACACAGAACATACATGCATACATACATACCTACACAGAACATACATACATACATACCTACACAGAACATACATGCATACATACATACATACCTACACAGAACATACATACATACATACATACACATAACATACATGCATACATACATACCTGCACACAACATACATGCATACATACATACATACATACATACCTACATGGAACATACTGTACATGCATACATACATACCTGAACACAACATGCATACATACATACCTACACAGAACATACATGCATACATACATACTTATACACAACATGCATGCATACATACATACCTACACAGCACATACATGGATACCTACACAGAACAAACATGCATACACAGAAACTATTTTTTTCACAAAAAAATCAGATAAAAAGCATTTACTAGGGTTCTTATTTTTATGTCTTTTTTCTCTATTTCTTTTTAGATGTTTTAACCCCTTCTCACTTGAGGATATGAATTTGCATTCTGGGAAGGGGTCCACATGTGTGGTGGGTAGGAATGAGCGGACCCATGGAAGTTTTGGTTCTAGTAGCCACTTTATTCCAAAGTTCGGTGCGGGTGCCAGAACTGTAGCCGAACTTGAACCTTTGAAAACAATGGGGACCCAGACTTTTGAGCCAGAAAATTGTCTCTATGCCTCTCTTTCGGACTTCCCCCGGAACTCTGAACATTGCAACGAACTTCCGGGATAAGTCTGTGTTCAGCGTTTAGCACCAAGCACTAACTGCTCGGTACAAACCCCTAACTTTTAAGTTCAGGTTTGCTCATCTCTAGTGGTGGCGGCTCAAGAGCTGAGTTCCCTCCTCTCGCTGCTGATGCTTGCTACATTACATAGCTGGCCTCAGTCTCTAACAGTAGTGGCCAGAACTAAGCTCCATTTGCTGCTGTTAACCATTTAAAAAGACAGTGTCATTGAAATAGAAAGTGTGCTGGTGCTTGTGCACACCATCTGCCATCATTCCTCACCCCATGACTTGATCGCAGGGGGCTGATAGGTTACCATCGCAGCTGGGGGTCAGCTGCAGGTTTTCCTCACTACTATCTTGTAGGCCTGTGAAACTCAGCCAATGGCTAAGCTCTTTAGGAGTCCATAATTTTCACTATATTTTGAAATACAGAGGTTCAAGTCCAAGTTCAAGTTTTCTAAGGGAACTAAAAGATAATGTAATAAATGTTTTTTTTTTTAAATATACTGTAAAAAAAATTAAATCACCTCCCGTTTCCCCATAAAATATAAAGAAAGGGAAAAAACATTTTATATCGGTGTCCATTCTACCAAAATTCTAATATTAATTATCTCCTACAGTAAACAGTTTTAAGAGAAAAGAAATCAAAACGCCAGAATTGTAATTTTTCAGATTTCTCACTTCCTAAGAATGCAACAAAAAGAGAACAAAATGTCATATGTACCCTACATTTATATAAATAAAAGCATCAGCTCACTGCTCAAAAAATAAGCCCCCACACATTTCCATCAGCAGAAAAAAAAATGTTACGGGTCTCTAAAAATGGCGTCACAAGCAAAAACTTTTTTTTTCATCACTTAAATAGAAAAAAAAAGATGCAAGTTTGCTATTTCTGTAATCACACTGACCAGGATATACTGTACACCAGTCCTGTGAGATCATCATTAGTCAAGTCAGCCAACGAAGTGACATAATTTATGATGGGCTCAGAGGGATCGAGACATGGCAAAAACACTCGGTCCTGTGATAAAACAGGTAGGGAAATTTGTTACCTAAGAAAGCAGCAGCCTAGAGCCTCTGCTGTGTTGTCTGTATAGTCACTTATCATAAGTGACTTATGATATTCCCAGGCCAGGAGCTGTGGCATGGGCCAACCATGAACTGGAGTAGCTCAGTATGGTCGGACACAGCCATTACACAGTACACAGCAGGGCCACCTTTATAAGATTTTCTCAGCACATGAACATTTTTTAACACATCCAATTGTGTACTGTATCTTATTATTATTATTATTCCAGAATCTATTAATTAAAATGTACAACCCCTTTGAAATGTCATCTACTTTGTTACTTCTTTATTAGGGCTCATACTCACATGCGAGAGACTCGCACGATTCTCGTGCATGAAAACCCTGCTGCCGGCTCTCGGACCGGAGCGTGCGGCTGCATGTACAGTCATGGCCAAAAGTTTTGAGAATGACACAAATATTAATTTTTACAAAGTCTACTGCTTCACTTTTTCTAATGGCAATTTGCATATACTCTAGAATGTTATAAAGAGTGATCAGCTTAACAGCAATTACTTGCAAAGTCAATATTTGGCTAGAAAATGAACTTTATCCCCCAAAACACATTTCAACATCATTGCAGCCCTGCCTTAAAAGGACCAGCTAACCTCTTTTCAGTGATTGCTCCATTAACACAGGTGTGGGTGTTGATGAGGACATGGCTGGAGATCAATCTGTCATGATTAAGTAAGAATGACACCACTTGACACTTTATAAGGAGGCTGGTGCTTGGCATCATTGTATTTCTTCTGTTAACCATGGTTATCTCTAAAGAAACATGTGCACTCATCATTGCAATGCACAAAAATGGCCTAACAGGAAGAGTATCGCAGCTAGAAAGATTGCACCTCAGTCAACAATCTATTGCATCATCAAGAACTTCAAGGAGAGAGGTTCCATTGTTGCCAAAAAAGCTTCAGGGCGCCCAAGAAAGACCAGCAAGCGCCAGGACCGTCTCTTAAAAGTGTTCCAGCTGCGGGATCGGGCTACCAGCAGTGCAGAGCTTGCTCAGGAATGGCAGCAGGCAGGTGTGAGTGCATGTGCATGCACTGTGAGGCGGAGACTCTTGGATCAAGGCCTGGTCTCAAGGAGGGCAGCAAAGAAGCCACTTCTCTCCAGAAAAAACATCATGGACAGACTGATATTCTGCAAAAGGTACAGGCAGTGGACTGCTGAGGACTGGAGTAAAGTTATTTTCTCTGATGAATCCCCTTTTCGATTGTTTGGGACATCAGGAAAACGCCTCATTCAGAGAAGACAAGGTGAGCGCTACCACCAGTCTTGTCTCATGCCAACTGTTAAGCATCCTGAAACCATTCATGTGTGGGGTTGCTTCTCAGCCAAGGGAATCGGCTCTCTCACAGTCTTGCCTAAAAACACAGCCATGAATAAAGAATGGTACCAGAATGTCCTCCAAGAGCAACTCCTCCCAACCCTCCAAGAGCAGTTTGGCGATCAACAATGCCTTTTCCAGCATGATGGAGCACCTTGCCATAAAGCAAAGGTGATAACTAAATGGCTCAGGGAACAAAACATAGAGATTTTGGGTCCATGGCCTGGAAACACCCCAGATCTTAATCCAATTGAGAACTTGTGGTCAATCATCAAGAGACGGGTGGACAAACAAAAACCTAAAAATTCTGACAAAATGAAAGCATTGATTGTGCAAGAATGGACTGCTATCAGTCAGGATTTGGTCCAGAAGTTGATTGAGAGCATTCCAGGGAGAATTGAAGAGGTCCTGAAGAAGAAGGGTCAACACTGCAAATATTGACTTGCTGCATTAACTCATTCTAACTGTCAATATAAGCTTTTGTTACTCATATGTTTGCAATTATTATATTTCTGTCTGTGATAAAAACATCTGTCAAACACACCATAAAAACCAGAGGGCAGCAGATCATGTGAAAATATAATATTTGTGTCATTCTCAAAACTTTTGGCCATGACTGTACTGTAATACTCTGCAGCAGCACGCTCCGGTCCGAGTGCCGGCGGCAGTGCCGGGTACTGATGCGAGAGACTCGCACGAGAATTGTGCGAGTCTCTCGCATGTGAGCATGAGCCCTTAGACAGATTTTCTACATACAAATCAAGCAGTAGAAAATCCACAAGGTCTGAGCCCCATGTGGTTGTACCCTCACTGTAATGGGCAGCAGCACTCAGCATTCATTGTGTGATTTGGTTTGCTCTGTTGCCCCATGAAAAGGGAATATTGATGTGATTTTCTTGTATTGTTTTTTCTAACATTTTAGCGATCAGAGTATGATCATAATTATGATCATTAGATTACATTTTATAATTAAATTCACTTTTCGCTGTCTGGGCCCTGCTGCAACAGACATTGAATTGTATGTAATCCATCAGTGGTGTCATGACGGAACTATATTACCCAGCATTCCTAGCTGTCAGACAAATCACCAGGGGGCTATAAGTGTCTGTCTATATAGGCTTCATTTCACAACTCTCATACGTTATATATGTACTTGGTAGATATTTAACTGTTTATGGTTTGGCTTATATTTCTAACTTGAAAAAATAAAAATGTTCTCACCGTACTTGATCAATTCATGCCTGTTTTTATCATAGTGAGTGCCATGTCCAATACTGCTGACGTGCAGAGAGCATCTCAAAAAAATGTGAAGCAGGGTAGGCACCTCCAAATAAAATCTTTAAACTTTATTTTATTTTATTTGCAAAAAACAAAACCAAATATAAAAACATAACAAGCAAATACCCTGAGTAAATAAATAAATAGCTATAGTTCATGAAAATAACATAGGGTACTTAGTAGAGATGAGCGAGCACTAAAATGTTCGGATGCTCGTTATTCGAAACAAGCAAATCTTAAGGCCCCGTTACACATAGCGAGATCGCTAGCGAGATCGCTGAAACGTTACCGATTTTGTGATGTAGCAGCGACCTAGCCAGCGATCTCGCTGTGTGTGACACTCAGCGATGATCAGCCCCCCTGCTGAGTGTCGCTGATCGTCGCTGAATGTCCTGGATCATTTTTTGATCGCTGGTCTCCCGCTGGCCAGCGCGCATCGCCAGCCAGCCGGAGCTGGTAACCAAGGTACACATCGGGTTTCCAGGCGCCGGGCGGTGCCTGGAAACCCAATGTGTACGTTAGATACCAGCGCGCTGGTGCAGGGGAGCTGGTAACTAAGGTACACAGCGGGTTTCTAAGCTCCGAGCGGCGCCTGGAAACCCGATGTGTACCTTGGTTACCAGCTCCCTGCACCAGGGCGCTGGTATCTAAGGCACACTGCCGGTAACTAAGCGATGTGCGTCGCTTGTTACTGGCATAGTCGCTGTCCTGATCGCTGCCTGAGCTGCCTGTCTGGCAGCTCAGCAACGATCATGTAGCAACTCACCAGCGATCCTGACAAGTGCATATCGTTGTCGGGATCGCTGGTGAGTCGCTATGTGTAACGGGACCCTTAATGCTCAGATGCTCATTTTGAGTAACAAGTATAATGGGAGTCAATTAGAGATCTGACACCCTACAAGGAGGTCTGGAGGCAGTGAAAATGTTGAAATGGAAGAAAAACTGCTAAATGAAGGAAAACAGCATGAGGAAGAGCCTTGGAAGCATCTCTGACTCTCAAATTGCTACTGAGAACAATGGTGTCACACTTTTCACCACTTTCAGGAGTGACAATAAAACATTCAAAATTGATGAGAAACTGGAGTTTACGAGAACAAAATAGTAAGAAACATTCTTTCTTGCATAATGAATTGTATATAAGACAAAATGTAAAAATGATTTAAAAAAATTATTTAAATAAAACAGAATTTAAATTATTATTAAAACCTTGGAAACTTCAATGTAATTTATGAGGGAAGCAAGAACTTCCTAAATATGATGGAAGAGGGACTTGGATACACCCTGTATTATAGATAAAGGAGGGTCTCATACGTATTCTGTTTAAATAAAGGCTATGCACTAGGTGGAAAGCCTGCCAAAAATTACAAGCAGGGTCATCCATACACCCTCGAAGGCACCGACTGTAGTACCTCATTCAAATATTGTGTAAAGTGTAGTAGTGGTACTTCTACACTCATAAAAGCTCTGCACACAGTGCAAAGCCTGCCAAAAAAGCAGGGTCCATACAGACTTGAAGGCAGCAACTGGAGTGCCTCATAAAAATTTAAGAAAATGTAGTTGTGGCACTTCTACACTCATAAAGGCTTTACAGAAAAAAAAATGATAAGGATAGTCATCCATACACCCTTGAAGGCAACAACTTGCGTGCCTTATTCAAATATTTTGCAAGTGTAGTTGCTGTACTACTACTGTAGATTCATAAATGGCTTTGCTCAAAGTACACAGCCAGGAAAAAATTATAACGAGGGTCATCCTTACACCCTTGAAGGCAACATATGGAGGGCCTCATTGAATTATTTAACATTAAAAACTTTTTATATGCTGCTGTCATATGATGGTGTGGAATACTGGGGGATAATCAAGGCTTTGTTCATTTTTATCAATGATCCTGTCAGCATTCTCTGTTGACAGGCAAAAGCGCATGTCTGTTATGACCCCCCTATCGGCACTAAAATCCCTCTTAGACAAGACGCTTGCAGCAGGGCTGCACAACACCTCCAAGGCATAGAGGGACAGCTCATGCCAGGTGTCCAACATTAAGACCCAATAGTTGAAGGTCGCAGAGGAATTAGGGAGTGTGTTGCTTTGGTCGGCCAGGTATTGCTTGACCATCTTTAAAAACTTTTCACTCCTTTTCAAAATACTTGGTCATCAGGCCCTGGAAGCTGGGATGGTGTCATGAAATTGGCCCAGGCCTTTGACAGTGTACCCCTGTCTCTGATGTGTGTCTCCCTGGCCTCTCCTCCATGGATGGGAATGTTTTCAACATATTTTCCTCAATGGCCTTTTAGTATACCACCATTTTAGAAAACCTCTCCGCCTTAGGAAGGAGAGATGTAAAGTTCTTCTTGTAGCCTGGGTCTAGCAGGGTGAACAACAGTACTCTTTTTTGGCCAAGATAAATATAATGCGAAGGACACAGGAAAGGCAGCGGTACATAAAGTCGGCCATATGTGAAAAGCTACATACAGCCAACACTTCCCTGTCTCCACCATGATGACGACTCTCCATCTCCTGCTTCTCCTCCCTCTTTTCCTCCTCATTCCCATCCTTAGTCCATGCATGTAGAAGATGCAACAAAGTTTGTGTGGCTGGTAGCCTCTGTTGCCTACCCACTAGCTCCTCAGCCTCCACTTCATTGTTACTCAATTCACCCTGAGTAGATTAGATGAGGCTGGGCTGGATAGTATCTCCCTGCTTCATGTCTTCCTCCATCTTCACATGGTTGGCATGCATAGCTTCATGTTTAATTGTGATCAGTGACTGTTTAATAGGCACAGAATCGGGACCGTTGCGCTGACTATGACGTCATTGTCGCTCGCCATCTTTGTTCAGTCGTCAAAGTCTTGCAGAACCGCACAAATGTCAGACATCCATGCTCATTCTTAAGTTGTTATGCGCGGAGGGTGACCAGAATACTGACGGACATGTTTAGCTGGTATGCAACAACTGGCCTCTGCTGCTCACAAAGCCTTTCCAGCATATGCAATGTGGAGATCCAGCATGTGGGCACGTCGCACACCAGTTGGTGAGCTGGAACTTGCAAGAGCAGTGGCAGCTGTAGCCGATTTGTGGAAGTGGGTGCTGACGTGGCGTACTGTGACCTGAAGCTCTGGCGAATCTGGGTATGTTATCAAAAACTGCTGAATGACCACGTTGAGCACATGGGCCAAGCATGATACGTGTGTGAGCTTGCCAAGCTTAACACCCGCCACCAGGTTACGCCCTTTATCACACACAATCATGCCTGACTGTAGTAACTCTGCCATGGTGTGTGGTTTGTCTGCTAGAAAAATTTGCTTTAGCAGAGCCTGATGCCACTTCGCTGAGACAGTGCTGCAGAGCTTTCAGAGATCGGAGATGGAGGATGAGGAGGAGCAGGAGGGTGTGCAGGAACAGATGTACAGTGGTGGCTAAAAGTATTGGCACCACTGCAATTCTGTCAGATAATACTCAGTTTCTTCCTGAAAAAGATTGCAATCACAAATTATTTGCTATTTTTATCTTCATTTAATTTGCTTGCAAGGAAAAAACACAAAAGAGAATGAAGCAAAAATCAAATCCTTGATCATTTCACACAAAACTCCAAAAATGGGCCAAACAAAAGTATTGGCACCCTCAGCCTAATACTTGGTTGCACAACCTTTAGCCAAAATAACTGCGAACAACCGCTTCCGGTAACCATCAATGAGTTTCTTACAATGCTCTGCTGGAAGTGTGTTTTGGGTCATTGTCCTGCTGGAAGACCCATGACCTCTGAGGGAGACCCAGCTTTCTCACACTGGGCCCTACATTATGCTGCAAAATTTGTTGGTAGTCTTCAGACTTCATAATGCCATGCACACGGTCAAGCAGTCCAGTGCCAGAGTCAGCAAAGCAACCCCAAAACATCACGGAACCTCCGCCATGTTTGACTGTAGGGACCGTGTTCTTTTCTTTGAATGCCTCTTTTTCCTGTACACTCTATGTTGATGGTTTTTCCCTAAAAGCTCGACTTTTGTCTCATCTGACCACAGAACATTCTTCCAAAACGTTTTAGGCTTTCTCAGGTAAGTTTTGGCAAACTCCAGCCTGGCTTTTTTATGTCTCGGGGTAAGAAGTGGGGTCTTTCTGGGTATCCTACCATACAGTCCCTTTTCATTCAGACGCCGACGGATAGTACGGGTTGACACTGTTGTACCCTCGGACTGCAGGGCAGCTTGAACTTGTTTGGATGTTAGTCGAGGTTCTTTATCCACCATCCGTACAGTCTTCCGTTGAAATCTCTCGTCAATTTTTCTTTTCCTTCCACATCTATGGAGGTTAGCCACAGTGCCATGGGCTTTAAACTTCTTGATGACACTGCGCACGGAAGACACAGGAACATTCAGGTCTTTGGAGATGGACTTGTAGCCTTGAGATTGCTCATGCTTCCTCACAATTTGGTTTCTCAAGTCCTCAGACAGTTCTTTGATCTTCTTTCTTTTCTCCATGCTCAATGTGGTACACACAAGGACACAGGACAGAGGTTGAATCAACTTTAATCCATGTTAACTGGCTGCAAGTGTCATTTAGTTATTGCCAACACCTGTTAGGTGCCACAGGTAAGTTACAGGTGCTGGTGATTACACGAATTCGAGAAGCATCACATGATTTTTCAAACAGTGCCAATACTTTTGTCCACCCCCTTTTTTAGGTTTGGTGTGGAATTATATCCAATTTGGCTTTAGGTCAATTCTTTTTGTGTTTTTTCATTGAAGACAAATTAAATGAAGATAATAATACCAAAGAATTTGTGTTTGCAATCATTTTAAGGAAGAAACTGAGTATTATCTGACAGAATTGCAGGGGTGCCAATACTTTTGGCCACCACTGTATGAGGTGGAGGAAACCCTGATAGAAGTAGGGCCAGCAATCCTCGGCGTTGGGAGCACATGTGCCATGTCAGCATGGGACTTAACTACAGGCTCTACAATGTTCACCCAGGATGCCGTCAGGAAAATGAAGCATCCCTGGCCACAAGTGCTTGTCCACGTGTCAATCGTTAAGTGGACAATACCAGTAAATGCGTTGGTAAAGGCACGGGTGATGTTTATGGACACGTTCTAGTACAGGGCAGGGACACCACACCAAGAGAAGAAGGGGAGGCTGGGGACCGAGTACCGAGGGATGGCTGCCGCCCATGGCAAGCGGCCTGTAAATGTGCCCGTTTAGGCTTTTGGGCTTGTTGGTATGTGGCTGAAAACTTTTTCTTTTGTTCCAAAGCCTAGGGTAGATACAGCTGAACGCTGTGCTAGTAAAATGATTTGGAAGTGCCCGATGATGGTGCATCAGAATGTGGAAGAACAGTTGCAAGGCGAGGCGAGAGGCATCTGTGCCAGTGTTATGGACAGGGGATTGGGAAGCACCTAGCATAGGGGAAGAGGCAGTGGTGTCACCCGCTGGCACCAATCGTGAACCCAGACATTCGGCCCACCGAGTTGGATGCTTAGATGACATATGCCTGATCATGCTGGTGGTGGTTAGGCTTTTAGTGGTCATGCCCCTGCTGATCTTGGCATGGCACAAGTTGCAAATGACCATTTTCTGTGTCTCAGAACTCTTTAAAATTTTTTTTACAGGACTGAAGATGAATCCTGTAGTAAAGTGATTTGCAAAGTTTCAGAACTTTCCGTGTTGAACAAAATTATATAAAAAATATGAATGTTTAGTTAATTTTATGTATGCAAAATAAATTTGGAAAACAATAAGTTAAATAGAACACTAGGGTAGTAGAAGCTTTGGGATAACCATTAAATATAGAGTGAAGCATAATGGTACTAAAAGTTCAATCAGACCTAAACAATATATACACATTACATCAGTGAGGTACTACAAGTCCTAGCATAACCTATTAATAAAGACAGGCAGTGGAGCAGAACTGCATAAGGGAAAGAGCGGCTTACTGCCCACTTTGGTTTATCAGGCATTTTCCAGAATTGCCAGATGTGAAGTCTGACTCACAAGATTTAGAAGCTGAAGATTTATTATGTTGTGCTGTTTGATGAATGTCGGAGAAGTAGAGCACAAGCAGAAAAGTTCATAATATTCCAAATGCACGCCTTTCCCATGTATTCTTTCAATAGATGTTCGATAATTTTATCAGTTCCTCAAAGTACGTAGTAAACAAAAGAGAAGAGGAAGGAGGGACACTCATATTTATATAAGTCACATGCTGTCCATTTCCTTGTGATCCTCCTTGAGATGGTTCTACTCCTTCATTGGAGTCCAGCTGTGTTTAATTAAACTGATAGGACTTGATTTGTAAAGGCACACACATGTCTATAGAAGACCTCACAGCAAGCAGTGCATGTCAGACCAAATGAGAATCATGAGGTCAAAGGAACTGGCCAAGGAGCTCAGAGACAGAATTGTAGCAAGGCACAGATCTGGCCAAGGTTACAAAAGAATTTCTGCAGTACTCAAGGTTCCTAAGAGCACAGTGGCCTCCATAATCCTTAAATGGACGAAGTTTGGGACCACCGAAGTCTTCCTAGACCTGGCCATCCAGCCAATCTGAGCAATCGTGGGAGAAGAACCTTGGTGAGAGAGGTAAAGAAGAACCTCAAGATCACCGTGGCTGAGCTCCACAGTAGGTAGATGGGAGAAAGTTCCACAAAGTCAACTATCACTGCAGCCCTCCACCAGTCGGGCCATTATGGCAGAGTGGCCCAACGAAAGACTCTCATCAGTGCCAGACGTGAAAGCCTGCATAGAGTTTGCTAATAAAACACATAAAGGACTCCCAGACTATGAGAAATAAGATTTTCTGGTCTGATGAGACAAAGATAGAACTTTTTGGTGATAATTCTAAGCGGTATGTGTGGAGAAAACCAGTCACTGCTCATCACCTGCCCAATACAATCCCAACAGTGAAACATGGTGGTGGCAGCATCATGCTATGGAGGTGTTTTTCAGCTGCAGGGACAGGATGACTGATTGCAACTGAAAGAAACATGAATGAGGCCAAGTACAGAGATATGCTGGATTAAAACCTCTTCCAGAGTGCTCTGGACCTCCAACTAGGTCGAAGGTTCACCTTCCAACAAAACAATGACCCCAAGCACACAGCTAAAATAACAAAGGAGTGGCTTCAGAACAACTCTGCAACCATTCTTGACTGGCCCAGCCAGAGCCCTGACCTAAACCCAATTGAGTATCTCTGGACAGACCTGAAAATGGCTGTCCACCAACGTTCACCATCCAACCTGACGGAACTGGAGAAGATCTGCAAGAAAGAATGGCAGAGGATCCCCAAATCCAGATGTGAAAAACTTATTGCATCATTCCCAAGTAGACTCATGGCTGTACTAGCTCAAAAGGATGCTTCTACTCAATACTGAGCAAAGGGTCTGAATACTTATGACCATGTGATATTTCAGTTTTTCTTTTTTAATAAATTAGCAAAAATTTCTACATTTCTTTTTTTTTCAGTCAAGATGGGGTTCAGAGTGTACATTAACCCCTCTCTGCCATCCGACGTACTATCCTGTCCATGAAACCCATGACAATCTGACCATGGACTGGATAGTACGTCAAAGCGACCAGCTGCGCTCCCGGGGGAGGCGCAGCTGATCGCAGCCGGGTGTCAGCTGTTTATCACCATGTTACCTGTTACCCTTGTGGAAATAAAATATTGGGGGCGAAAAAATCATTTTTGTAAAGAAAAAAGATTTTTTATTTTTACGGCTGTACGTTATAAACTTCTGTGAAGCACTTCGGGGTTCAAAGTGGTCACCACACATCTAGATAAGTTCCTTGGGGTTCTATTTTCCAAAATGGGGTCACTTGGGGGTTTCCACTGTTTAGGCACATCAGGGGCTCTCCAAACACGACATGACGCCCGCAGACCATTCCATCAAAGTCTGCAATCCAAAACATCACTACTTCCCTTCCGAGCGCCAACGTGTGCCCATACAGTAGTTTTCTTCCACTTATGGGGTATCAGCATACTCAGGACAAATTGGACAACAACTTTTGGGGTCCAATTTCTCCTGTTACCCTTGGGAAAATAAAAAGTTGGAGACTAAAAGATCATGTTTTTGGAAAAAATATGATTTTTTTTATTTTCATGCTCGGGCGTTATAAACTTTAGTGAAACACCTGGGGGTTCAAAGTTCTCACCACACATCTAGATAAGTTCCTTGAGGGGTCTAGTTTCCAAAATGGTGTCATTTGTGGGAGGTTTCCACTGATAAGGCACATCAGGAGCTCTCCAAACACGACATGGCATCCAGCCAATTCTGCGTTGAAAAAGTCAAACGGCGCCCCTTCCCTTCCGAGCTCTGCTATGCACCCAAACAGTGGTTTACCCCCACATATCGGGTATCAGCATACTCAGGACAAATTTCACAATAACTTTTGGGGTCTTGTTACCCTTGGGAAATTAAAAATTGGGGTGAAAAGATCATTTTTGTGGAAAAAATATGATTTTTTAATTTTACGGCTCTACGTTATAAACTTGTGTGAAGCACTTGGGGGTTCAAATTGCTCACCACTAGTGTTGAGCGATACTGCTCGATATCTAAAAATATCGGATCGGAATGGTATCGCCGATATCACTAAATATCGGCGATATCCGATTCCGATACCGGAAGTCCCATGTAAGTCTATGGGAACAAAATATCGCAACTAAAAAAAACCTTTATTTCCTTGTAAACACTAAATATACACACATAGAATACATATATATATATATATACATGTCATTGTGACATATATATATACATATATGTATAGTTTATACACTTCTACATAGTAAAATATCCTCTGATTCAATTGCCGGGTAAAGCCGGCTTCTGTGAAAAGACAGAAGCACCCGACATGAAATGACACTTGGTGTACATAGGGTTAACCATGTCTTTTCATGTCGTTTGCAATCTGATTTGCACAAATAATTACATCAGTCTATGTGTGCAAAATTTCACACCTGTAGGGGTTAATTAAAGGTGTAAATTCGTTGTAAAAAAAACAGACTTTTTTGCTACGAATTTACACCTTTAATTAACCCCTACAGGTGTGAAATTTTGCACACATAGACTGATGTAATTGTTTGTGCAAATCAGATAGCAAAGGACATGAAAAGACATGGTTAACCCTATGTACACCAAGTGTCATTTCATGTCGGGTTCTGCATTTTCACAAAAGCCGTCAATTGACTTAGCGGCTATTATACTATGTAGAAGTGTATGAACTATAAATATAAATATATATATATGTGTCACAAATTCAATGACATGTATATATATATATATATATATATATATATATATATATATATATATATATATATATATATGAGGTGTAAAATTGTTTAAAAAAAATGCGTGGGCTCCCGCCCTATTTTCGCAACCAGACAGACAAAGCCAGCGAATGGGGGCAGATAATAATAGCCCAGAGAGGGACCATTATTTTTGGCCCCCCCTGGCTACTAACATCTGCCCCCAGACACCCCAGAAAAGACAAATCTATAATTAGATTCACCCTTTCTGGCACTTTGCCCGTCTATTCCCATTGCCCTGTAGCGGTGGCGAATGGGTTAATATGGGGTTAAAGCCACATTGCAATTGAAAGGTGACCTTAAGCCAGGTTAATAATTGAGAGCTGTCAATTAGACAACTATCAATTATTAATCCTATTGCATGAAATAAAAATAAAACACACACACTTTAATTAAAAATCATTTTAATGAAATAGACACATGTTTTTGACCATCTTTTATTTGACTGCAAAAACCATTTCCTGTAATAAAAATAAAATAAAAAAGCAAAATTATTCTTACCTATCCCATGCACAGTCAGGTCCCACGGTGTAATCCTTCAGAAAGGGTTAATGTTTACTGCAGGGACCGCAGCTAATGCTGCAGCCTCACAGTAAACCCCCAAATGAATGAGTTCCTCTCCTGGCTGACAGGAGAGGAAGTGGAAAGCTTAATTGATTGCTTTCCACTTTCACTTCAGGTCAGCCAGGGACACAATCAGTGACGTCAGAGGGAACTGATTAACAAAAATAGGGGTTCCCTTCGAATAAAAAATGGCGTCGGGTCCCCCCTATTTTTGTTAACCAGCCTGATGAAGCAGACCTCTGAGGCCTGGATTTTCAGGCTGTTAAGGAGCCAAGATCCATGGACCTTGCCAGCCTGATAATACCAGGCCACAGCAGTCTGCATATCTTGGCTGATTAACAAAAATAGGGGATCCCCTCGAAAAAAATTGGCGTGGGGTCCCCCCTATTTTTGTTAACCAGCCAGATGAAGCAGACCGCTGAGGCCTGGATTTTCAGGCTGTTAAGGAGCCAAGATCCATGGACCTTGCCAGCCTGATAATACCAGGCCACAGCAGTCTGCATATCTTGGCTGATTAACAAAAATAGGGGATCCCCTCGAAAAAAATTGGCGTGGGGTCCCCCCTATTTTTGTTAACCAGCCAGATGAAGCAGACCGCTGAGGCCTGGATTTTCAGGCTGTTAAGGAGCCAAGATCCATGGACCTTGCCAGCCTGATAATACCAGGCCACAGCAGTCTGCATATCTTGGCTGATTAACAAAAATAGGGGATCCCCTCGAAAAAAAAACGGCGTAGGGGTCCCCCTATTTTTGTTAACCAGCCAAGTAAAATGCAGACTGCTGAGGCCTGGTATTAAAAGACTGTCAAGGCCCATGGATTTTGGCCCTCAACAGCCTGATAATACCAGGCTACAGCAGCCCCACATTTGGCGCATCAAAAGATGTGCCAATTGTGGCACTTTACCCGGCTCTTCCCACTGCCCTGTAGCGGTGGCAAGTGGGGTAATAAGGAGTTAATGTCACCGTTGATTGCACGGTGACAGTAAGCCCGGTTAATAATGGAGAGGTGTCAATAAGACACCGATCCATTATTAATCCCAAAGTTATTAAATGTATAAAAAAAAGACAAAGCAAGAAAAAAGTCTTTTAATGAAATAAAAGAGACAACACAGTTTTCATTAATTTTATTATACACTCATTCCTGCGACGCCATCGATCTCCTGTAAAAAAAGAAAAAAAACAAACCAACAGTATACCACCTGTCCGACGCAGTCCATAGTAACGACAGTCCCACGACGATCCAGCTCTGCTACATCGAAATGACAGGCAGAGCCTGTCATCGCGACGCAGCACAGCTGAATACCTGCTTCCCCGGCGGTGACGTCATCGGACTGACTGCTTTACGGCCGGGATTACCCAGCAGTCACTGCAGTTATCGCGAGAAACTGCATGTGACCGCCGGGGAAAGATGATGGCGGCCATGAAGCAGTCCAGCCCGTGACCGCCGGAGATCTTCTGCCAGGTAAGTGCCGCTGACTCCTGACAGACCCGACCGACGGACACTGACAGTGACAGTGACAATCCCGATTCCGGTATCCGATAAGACGAAAATATCGGAACTAAGTATCGAAAGGCCGATAGACCTAATATCGGCCGATACCCGATACTTGCGGTATCGTATCGCTCAACACTACTCACCACAGATCTAGATAAGTTCCTTAGGGGGTCTAGTTTCCAAAATGGGGTTACTTGTGGGGGGTTTCCACTGTTTAGGCACATCAGGGCTCTCCAAATGCAACATGGCGTCCAATCTCAATTCAAGCCAATTTTGGTTGGAAAAAGTCAAATGGTGCTCCTTCAATTCCGAGCTCTGCCGTGCACCCAAACAGGGGTTCCCCCCCACATATGGGGTATCAGCGTACTCAGGACAAATTGGACAACAACTTTTATGGTCCAATTTCTCCTGTTACCCTTGGAAAATAAAAAATTGGTGACTAAAAGATAATTTTTGTGGGAAAAAAATAGGATTTTTTATTTTCATGCCCGGGCATTATAAACTTGTGTGAAGCACTTGGGGGTTCAAAGTGCTCACCACAGATCTAGGTAAATTCCTTAGAGGGTCTAGTTTCCAAAATGGGGTCACTTGTGGGGGGTTTCCACTGTTTAGGCACATCTGGGGCACTGCAAACGGAATATGACCCCCATCAACGTCTGCATTCCAAAACGTTATTACTTCCTTTCCAAGCCCTGCCGTGTGCCCAAACAGTTTCCTACCCCCACATATGGGGTATCAGCGTACTCACGACAAATTGGGATGGGTACAATAGCAAGCCGAAGTCCCAGAGAGTGACAAAACAAACAATGTGTGTAAAATGATTATAATGCACACCAAACCGATGTATGAATTGTATGAATTTTATTAAGCAGTATTGTATATAATAAAAAGACAGTATGAAATTACAAATATGATGATTAAAAAATACAATAAATTGAAAATCCAGTCGTTCACTAATATAGTCAGGAGGCTCAAGAAAATTTTTTCAAAAAATAAATAAAATAACCAGGAGCATAATATATTGTGATACCCTCAATAGTGAATGTGTAGATCTATAGTGTGAAACATATGTCATGTAATGTGTAAATACAATACAAACAATGTGCACATGGGCCACTGAAGAATATGTGTTCAATAAAAACTTATAATAACTGGAATACCGCGCCCCAACGCGCGTTTCGGAGTAAGGTACTTACTCCGAAACGCGCGTTGGGGCGCGGTATTCCAGTTTATGGTTCGCTTCTCTTGGCTCCCAGGTAGTGCATTACATATATGTGGCACTGGTGTGATTAATATTCTATTTTTTCGTTCACCTTGTTTCTCGGTTGATATTCCTTTTTGATCCACGTTTGTGTGTTTCACATGTATCACTTGTTATTATAAGTTTTTATTGAACACATATTCTTCAGTGGCCCATGTGCACATTGTTTGTATTGTATTTACACATTACATGACATATGTTTCACACTATAGATCTACACATTCACTATTGAAGGTATCACAATATATTATGCTCCTGGTTATTTTATTTATTTTTTGAAAAAATTTTCTTGAGCCTCCTGACTATATTAGTAAACGACTGGATTTTCAATTTATTGTATTTTTTAATCATCATATTTGTAATTTCATACTGTCTTTTTATTATATACAATACTGCTTAATAAAATTCATACAATTCATACATCGGTTTGGTGTGCATTATAATCATTTTACACACATTGTTTGTTTTGTCACTCTCTGGGACTTCGGCTTGCTATTGTACCCATCCCTGGTGTGCTTTTGTTTTGTTTTTCTTCCAGTCTGGGTGGGTGCCATCCTTTTTGTTTCTTGAGGTGTGGGTTCACTTTATTTTCTTTTATATAGTAACATCTTCAATAGATGATTATTATTATATATTTTTTATTATTCTTCATTCATTAGTCCCACATCTTTTGTGTTTTATTCACGACAAATTGGACAACTTTTGGGTCCAATTTCCTTGGGAAAAATCAAAAATTTGGGACTAAAAAATCATTTTTATGGAAAATTGTTTTTTTTTTTCTCACCCAGGCATTATAAACTTTTGTGAAACACTTGGGGGTTCAAAGTGCTCATAACAGATCTAGATAAGTTCCATAGGGGTCTAGTTTCCAAAATGGTGTCACTTGTGGGGGGTTTGCACTGTTTAGGGACATCAGAGGCTCTCCAAACGCGACATGGCGTCCAATCTCAATTCCAGCCAAGTTTGTTTTATAAAAGTCAAACGGCGCTCCTTCCCTTACGAGCTCTGCCGTGTGCCCAAACAGTGGTTTTCCCCCACATATGGGGTATTGGCGTACTCAGGAGAAATTGCAGAACAACTTTAACTGTCCAGTTTCTCCTTTTACCCTTGTGAAAATGAAAAAAAGTTTGTAAAAGATCATTTTTGTGACTAAAAAGTTAAATATTCATTTTTTCCTTCCACGTTGCTTCAGCTCCTGTGAAGCACCTGAAGGGTTAATAAATTTCTTGAATGTGGTTTTGAGTACCTTGAGGGGTGCAGTTTTTAGAATGGTGTCACGTTTGGGTATTTTCTGCCATATAGACCCCTCAAATTGACTTCAAATGTGAGGTGGTCCCTAAAAAAAATGGCTTTGTAAATTTTGTTGTAAAAATGAGAAATCGCTGGTCAACTTTTAACCCTTATAATTTCCTAACAAAAAAAAATTTGGTTTCCAAAATTGTGCTGATGTAAAGTAGACATTGGGAAATGTTATTTATTAACTACTTTGTGTGACATATTTCTCTGTTTTAAGGGAATAAAAATTTAAGATTTGAAAATTGCAAAATTTTCACAATTTTCGCCATATTTGCGTTCTTTTCAAAAATAAACGCAAGTTATATTGAAGAAATTTTACCACTAACGTGATGTACAATATGTCAATGAAAACAATCTCAGAACCGCAAATATCCGTTGAAGCGTTCCAGAGTCAGAATTGTAAAAATTGGCCCGGTCATTAACGTGCAAACCACCCTTGGGGGTGAAGGGGTTAATGAGAAAAAAAAGAAATTTGTTGCATTTAGTAATTGGCTGCAATGAAACAAAGAGTGAAAAATTTAAAGGGGGCTGAATACTTTCCGTACCCACTGTATATTACTGGGGAAGTGAGGAATGGATCGCCATTCTTTTGGCTTTACATTTGGCACATACGCTGGGGAAAATGTTATTGTAGTCATGCAGACTATACCCTCCTTTACACCCTTTTACACTCCATTAGGCCCATGGGGTGTATAGGGCCATTGATAGCATGAATATTGGGCACTTCTGAGTGTATGCATCACTTTAGGTACTAATTTCTGGCTGGAGAACATGTAAGGAACCATAGTTTTTATGCATTGATAGGTTAGTGCTGTTTAAAATGTGTGGGGATCTCTGCTTCCATAAATGGTTGGCAGGTCACATTGACGTGAACGGCCTCGCAAGCTCCACGACATACCCCTTTATTTTGTGAGCAGCCTAGGCTGGTAATGTTTATCTCTATTGGGATGGTTTGCATTTGTTGCTGCCAGTTGGACATTCCTCCTGGGATTGTTGCTCCTCTTAACCCTCTGTCAAACAGCTCAGTTACAGCTTGAGTGAGCAGAGGACCTGGGCTCAATGCCCACAAGTAGCAGCCAAGGCACGAAATGGAACTGTGTTTAGATTACAATCAATTAAGTTTGGCTTCCAGGAATATGTGGCCACTTGTCGAGAACATTTTCCAATTCCCAGTGTAATTTTTTTTCTCTTAACTGAGCTAAACATTGCAAATCAGAAGTAATACTAATGTCGGGTAATGAGATATAAACATATAAAGGAATACACTATGTACTTGGCACTTTGATGTGTGTGCGCTGATTAGAGGTCATGACCTCCAGTGTCTGCCTGTAATGGACAAGATAGCAGGACAAGGCTTCATAGCTGCGGATTGACAAAAATAGACTTATTTATTTTAGACATAGCGATGCGGCTCACGAGGAGGACGATAATCCTATTCTTGGAAAACACAAATACCCACCACTCATTTATCATTGCTTTCAGACTGGCCCTTTTCTAAATATTATTCTATTTACGCAGCAGCTGCTTCATAATTCTCATTGTGTACTGGAACATTGCAGTTGTTACATTGACTGGTATGTGCTTCGTATTATTTTTTATTATGTCATTTTATTTGCATTATTTGTAATTGTAACTTTGAAACCTAAATTGGAATCCTGTAAACCTTCAGAATACTTAAATTGGAGTTACGGCTTCTAAAAATTAAGTTTTTAATTCATGAAAAAGTTATACACCTTTCTAATAAACTTTCTGTAGAATTTTTCAAGATAGTTGGTAACAGCTTAAACCCACATACACATTAGACTAATGTTGGACAAATCCTCCGATATCAATGGGATCGGCCCACACTACACTCAAATGTGTATGGGGAGGCCGGTCAATTGATTGTCGGGGAAGATGTCGATCGGGCATGTCGAATTTCAAACTGGTGACTGCTTTGTTCTCCCAGAGATAAGCAGCACTCTCATAGAGAACACAAGGGTGCTCGGCTGGGTGAGCTCTACTGTGTATGGGAGTGTAGACCAAGATTGCTGGCAGACTAACTATCGGCCAAATCATTTTCCAACCAGCAACCATCTAATGTCTTTAGTGACCTTTAGGGTCTGTTTTAAACAGCACTCCCATCAAAGTTTTTATCCTCTTAATATATTGCAGTCATATGATATAGCACTGTGTACTAACAATTGCTCATATTGCCTTTCTACCCAGCTAATTCTTCTCTTTTTCTCTGCTCAGGAAGTTTCTTGACCCTACAAAAATCATTCCCTCTTCAACTCCTCACCCAGCTGCTCCTTCTCCTTCCTGCCAGGGACTGTTGCAAAGACTTATGACTCATGCAGGGAAAATTGACCTCCTGCTTCTACATAGAGCTTAGAAGGATTCAGCTAGTCAGTTTTTAATCATGTGATGTCATAGACCTAATGGAAAAGAGGAGAATTGCTAGGTAGAAAGACAAAATGAGCAATTGTAAGTACACAGTGCTGTATAATATGATGACTGCAATATATTAATAGGATAAAAATTTTGATGAGAGGAGTGCTTCTTTAAATTAGTGAGTGTTTGGCACTTAACCTGTTTATACAGACAAATCGCTCTTTCGATGTACACTGAATGATCTGTAGTAGAACACTCATTTCACATAGGCTGTCAAGTCTTATTTACAAAGGGCAATGTGTTGCTGAGAAAAATTACTTTTAAATCTTGTTAAGAATCAGTTCACATGAAGACAGAGCGTTTTGTTAGTTCATCTGATGATCGGCACCCTGTTTACACTGCAAGATGATCATGAAATGAATGTTCTTAGCATTGTTCATTCACAATAATTTTGCAGTGTAAATGCACCTTATGTAAAGTATGTGGCAGTGCTGGGTTAGTGCAAAAAGTGAGATCTCTTTCAAAGAGAGGATGGCCGCAGATGGTTGTGAGATCCCACTGTCCCAAAACTCTGAAATTTGGACCCAACTTTTGCGCTGGGCTACAATTTTCTTCTGTGACTGCTCACTAATACTTGCAGTGTTCAGCAGTGAACGGTGACAGGACTTCCTGGCACAAGGGAAGGAAGTGGCGATGAGAACAGCTCGTTTAGCATGACTTTGTATCACTAATGTCAGGCTACAGATCTGTTCTCACCACTGGAAGAAGTTACGTCTGTGCAGTGAGAGTAGGGCTCCAGTGGTGACTTCTGCCAGCGGTGATAATAAGTCAGTAGCCTGACATTAGTAGTACAATGTTAGGCTGCCCGACGTGTTCATACCGCTGCTGACACTGCTAGTGTTCAGAGCACAGTAGGGATTTCATAGAATCATAGATCATAGAATCATAGAATGGTAGAGTTGGAAGGGACCTCCTGGGTCATCTGGTCCAACCCCCTGCTCAAAGTATTCACTAAATCATTCCAGACAGATGTCTGTCCAGCCTTTGTTTGAAGACTTCCATTGAAGAACTCACCACCTCTCGTGGCAGCCTGTTCCACTCATTGATCACTGTAACTGTCAAAAAGTTTTTTCTAATATCTAATCTGTGTCTCCTCCCATTCAGTTTCATCCCATTGCTTCTAGTCTTTCCGTGTGCAAATGAGAATAAAGATGATCCTTCTACAATGTGACAGCCCTTGAGATATTTGTAGACAGCTATTAAGTCTCCTCTCAGTCTTCTTTTTTGCAAGCTAAACATTCCCAATTCCTGCAACCGTTCCTCATAGGACATGGTTTGCAGACCGGTCACCATTCTGGTCGCTCTTCTCTGAACTTGCTCCAGTTTGTTGATGTCATTTTTAAAATGTGGTGCCCAAAACTGGACACAGTATTCCAGATGAGGTCTGACCAAAGAGGAGTAGAGGGCAATAATGACTAAAGAGGAGCTGTAGTGCTCTGAACACTGACTAAGCTCTGAAATGTCAGTGTAAAG
Source organism: Oophaga sylvatica (assembly GCA_033576555.1). Classification (NCBI taxonomy): domain Eukaryota; kingdom Metazoa; phylum Chordata; class Amphibia; order Anura; family Dendrobatidae; genus Oophaga; species Oophaga sylvatica. The sequence continues at coordinate 64,450,937 of JARQOD010000002.1, read as the reverse complement.
CCTTATTCAGATGTCTGTGATACATGGACTTCTAAATAAGCCTCTGCAAAGCCCATCAGAAGAAATGACTAATTCACCGGGTACAGCATTTGACACATTCAACTTCATTATGAAGAGCACAGTAACCAGTGAACCTTATCTCTTCTGATTCACTTTGCGCTTTTTCATCAGTGAAACTCCATTCAAACATCCAATGATGTCTGAATGAGGCTTTACACTGATGTATCAGAACTTGGTCAGAGCGCAGAGTGCAAGTTTTGTTTTTTAAATAAAGAAAATAATGAAAACAATATATAGAAAAATAAATAACATTTAAATACCCCCTTATAGCAATAAAAAAATGAAGGATACTCAAGCAGTCACTGCTGCAGCCTCTGCCTCCTCCCTGAAACTGTAATCAGTGACGCTCATTTCAGGGGCTAGGTTACCCTGATCTGTCACTGTGCAATGTGCACAATGACAGTTCGCTCTCTTGCTGGCTCAGATAAGCAGTTATGAGCCGGCAACAGAGCGCACTTTCAATGCTCATTTTCGGAATACCCAGCGTGCAGAGACCAGAAAAGTAGTTAGATAGTGAAGTTAGGGAAGAATAGGGACATTTTTATTAAAATATATTAGAAAATAGTTTACATTATGCCATTAAATAGATAGAGATTTAGAATGAAAATTGAGCTTTCCATTCCCTACTATCCATTCTGATTTGGTATTATACTGCTTGGTTGATGTAACCTGACTTTTTATTATTTCAGAAAGTAAATAAATAAAAATGAATACATTGATTCATGTGGATCTTGTTCTTTGTGGATTCAAACAATGGAGGAGTGTTGGACAATGCCAGGCAGGTTACACAGCGGCTTACAGTATCCCAACTCTGTAGAGAAAGATTACGGTATATTTATATCTCAGCAGCGATTTGTAACTTGTCTGTTAGCAACATAGCAGCATTCTTCCTTGTCACAGTCCATAAAGAAATATTATTGATTCTTATGCCCAAAGGAGGGATTTTACTGAAAGCAGATAATGGACCGTAGATGCTTCATCGATTAGTCTGCCCAGTTTCAGTCTGTCAGACGGATGTATGCAGACATTGATACAAGTCCACCTACAGCTCATCTGACCAGGGCCATTCTATAATACTAATTCAATTGATCTTTCCAATGTTAATGAAGTATAAAGTGTACTGTATGTAGCAGCTAAAAGGGAACCTAGCAGCTAAATCATGCAGCCCAAACTATGGGCTGCATGGATCAGTGACCATAAAGGAATTATGATGCTCAAATGACAAGTCCAAGATGCTGGTTCCTCGTGGCTTCTCTCTGTCTTGCTCCCCTTGAGTGATAGCTGTTTCCCTGCATGTGTACATGTCACCCAGTGAAAACGGGGTGGGGAAAAGCCACTAGGATCCCGCCTCTTGGACTTGTCATCCAATCCGCCTAGTTTCAGGGTAAAGTATACATGCCTAAAATGGCAGAGCCAGTGAATAATTCACGCTGCCGTGGGTCAAACAGTATAAATCAGCTATCAGGTTCCCCATAAATTGGCCATCCAGTAACAGAAGCTTCAGTGAGGATCAGTTTTCTTCAAGTGTAACTCCAGAAAGTGCACAGAAATAGATATTTTTGCTTGCTGATTATATAGACCCTATGAATCATAACCATTTGAAGCTTTTACTCATTCCCCTCTGGTTTCTGCAGAAAGCTAAGCATATACAAAAATACATGGACCTATAGAAGCCGTGCCTCCTATACACTGCCACAGCTCGAGAGCTAATCTAGCAGCCTAGCTGTGATTGGCAGTGTCTGAGATGGAGAGGTGAAAGCACAAACCCCCAGAAAACACTGTGCCCAAAGCCAACAAATGTGAATATCTCTGCAATGAAGCGACCAAACACAAAAAGAAAAAGAGCAGCAAAATCAGTGGAGCTGAGGGATTGTTATAAGTATTTAACTCCATTTTTTGAGCAAGGCAATTTACAGATCATCTTTAAATTGGGATGCTATAAAGGGAGGGAATTTTATTAAATAAAGAAATAACAATGACTTACCCTTGAATCTCCTGCCATATAGTGGTCATCAGTAGTACTGGACGTCACATCCATCAGTCACCTGAATGCTGGAGCCATTTATTGACCTGAAGTGATGATACACGCATCATGTAGAGCCCATGACCACTGAGATCTGTGATTGGCTGCAGGAGTCAGGTGACTGATGGACCAGGATGGTAAGTCTTCACTTCCAGTACTAGGAGAGACCACTGGAGTAGTGCTGGAACAGCATTGAATTTAAGGGGTAAGTAAACGTAGTGTATATTTTTTTTATCATTCCCTAATTTAGGAACAATTTTGTGTGATTCTTCAGCACTCTTTGGACCCCCGAATAGCCTACAGAAAAGGATACAGTATAGCATTCATCATTGGTTTGAATGATTCAGTAATCCAGATGAAGCTCTCCACATGAATAGTTACCAGCAATGAAAGGCAAATCATTGGAGAATAATATCTATAAAATTGTGTTACATGTCATCAGCTCTCAGTGCTTAATAATAATAATTAATAATTAATTGTTGTTTTCTTGAATAGTAAGACAATTATTACTTAGTTTTGCGTTGCTCTGATATGGCTTAATACATAGAAAAGATCATGTGTGTCCATAACCCATGTGCAAAAAATAATTCAAGTTGCCCATCTATTGCGATTTATAATCACAAGCATGTGTGACCTGAAAATAGATAAGCAAGTATCTCCTACCTTCTTTGTCAGATCCATGGATACAGTTTTTACACAAACAATGTAAAAATAGATTCGGCACGCCAAAGAGCGTGAGTATTTTTATTAGTACAGATTCATCCACTGTATGGACAATATGACGTTTCGGCCATTTACATGGCCTTCATCAGAAGAACCTTCTTACAAAAGCCTAATACAGCGCTTGAGATGTGGCGCTACATGCTTGAGAGTTTGTGAACCCTGCAAAATGTTTCATATGTCTGCATATATTTTACTTAAAACAAATTAGATATTCATACCAGTAGATAAAGAGAACGAGATCAAACAAATGAATGAAAAAAACATTAGACTTTATCATTTTATGATTGAGAAAAATTATCCAATATCATGTGGATGTGAGTAGCAAAAGTACGCAAACCTTTGCTCTCAGTATCAGTGACCTCTTTTGCAGCAATAACTACCTTATATCTAAATGTTTCATTGACATTGACTTGCAGAAAGAAGATTCAATTCTGTTATGTTGGTGGGTTTTCTCCCACTATCTGCTCGCTTCAAGCCGTTCAACAATAGAATTAAGGTCAGGACCCGATGTGTACGTTGGATACCAGCGCGCTGGTGCAGGGGAGCTGGTAACCAAGGTACACATCGGGTTTCCAGGTGCCGCGCAGCACCTGGAAACCCGATGTGTACCTTGGTTAACAGCTCCCTGCACCAGCGGGCTGGTGTCCAACGTACACTGCGGGTAACTAAGCGACGTTACCCGCAGTGTCGCTGTCCTGATCGCGCCTGTTTGGCAGCTCAGCAGCGATCATATAGTGACACACCAGCGATCCTGACAAGTGCATATCGTTGTCGGGATCGCTGGTGTGTCGCTATGTGTGACGGGGCCCTTAGAAACACAAGGTGACTCTCTAACAAAATAAGAAAAGCAGCATGAAAAATTACAAAAAGTCTGTGCTGAAAATGTAAATGAATGCAGTAACTAATACAGTATTGGGGTATGACATGACTATCTGAGCATGCTTAGTGTTTTTGGAACCTTCTTTAAAGGGGACATGTCAGCTAGTTTTTCCACAATAAGCTGCGGCCACTGACTTTCTGGGCTTATGTACAGCATTCTATAATGCTGTAGATAAGCCCCGATCTAACCTGAAAGAGAAGAAAAACAAGATATATTAAACTTACCCGGGGCAGTTCGGTCCGATGGGCGTCGCAGGTCAAGGTCCGGCGCCTCCCATCTTCATACGATGACGTCCTCCTCCTTGCTTTGTGTCGCGGCACCTGCGCAGGCATACTGATCAGCCCTGTTGAGGGCAGAGTAAAGTACTGCAGTGCGCAGGCGCCGGGAAAGGTCACAGAAGATCAGCGCCTGCGCACTGCAGTACTTTACTCTGCCCTCAACAGGGCTGATCAGTATGCCTGCGCAGGAGCCGCGACACAAAGCAAGGAGGAGGATGTCATCGTATGAAGATTGGAGGCGTCGGACCTTGACCTGCGACGCCCATCGGATCGCCCCCGGGTGAGTATAATATAACTCGTTTTTCTTCTCTTTTAGGTTAGATCGGGGGCTTATCTACAGCATTATAGAATGCTGTAGATAAGCCCCGAAAGGCGGTGGCCGCAGCTTATTGCGGAAAAACAAGCTGACAGGTTCCCTTTAATACACATCTTTAAAAATTTTGACTGGGATTACCAGAATCCATTGTTTTTTTCTGCAATATGGGTTTTCCATTGATGAGAAACTATTGGATAAGTTTAGGATTCTGGGCTAAGATCGATAGTTTATATTATAAAGAGCTTCATCATCAAACCTAAATTACAGCACTTATAGTTTCGGCAGTTATTTATGAAGAAGACTGTCATTTTAATCCTAGAGAACAACACAGCAGCACAAGTACGGTATGTTATTTTTCCATTTTGTCATGTGTTTTACAGTAATTCCACAGAAAAGCCAGTATACACCAGACATTATATAATCTGTCATGGAATTATTAGTGTCACTCATAGGAGTTATGTCTGAAAGTCTAAGAAGAAATAATTGTAGCATGGGTAATTCTGATGCTAAATGAAGTGTAATATATACTGAGTAGTTTCTCCCCCAAGCTAAATAACATACGGTACTGTGCAGGGGTTTTAGGCAGGTGTGGAAAAAATGCTACCAAGTAAGGGTATGTTTCCACTATCAGGAAACAGTCCGGATTTGCTGCGTGTTTGACGCTGTGCGTTGGCGCAGCGTCAAACACGCAGTGTCCAGATGTTACAGCATAGTGGAGGGGATTTCAAGAAATCCCGTCTCCACTATGCTGCAAAACACGCAGGCGGAAGACCTGCGTTTCCGGACATGCAGCGCGTCTTTTCAGACCGCAGCATGTCCTATTCCCTTGCGGCGACGCTACGTCGACGCAAGGGAAATAACACAGGGCTGTGTAGCCCTGCGATCATTCCGGATGTGTTCTGGATGTGTCCTGAACACATCCGGAATGAGCGCGCGTTCAGAAGGGGGCGGGGCTTTGGGCGGAGGTGGAATTTCCGCTCCGTCCAAAGCGCTGTGTTTCCGTACCATGGAAACACAGCCTTAGAATGCTTTCATAAATAGAAGGGTGAATAATTTATTTTTATTAACTAAATAAATGGACATGTATGACAGCCCCCACACTGCTGGTGTCTCTTGAGTTTGCTTGGAGGAGCGCAGTTGTGAAGCCGCTCGGCAGTGCTAGGACTGTCTGTCTCAACCAGGGGGTGCGTCTGCAGCTGCTCAATCTGGACTGGTCTAGGACTAGAGTAAATGACGCACTGGATAATTGCCATACAGCAAGCTGATGTATGTAAGCTGATTTTACTCATGTATGCAGTTGTGTGAAAAATATACGGTAAGCATTATTGGAATACCAGAATAAAGGAGTCCTTCAAACTTTCCTCAATTTATTTTACTTGATTATATAGCGCCATTAATACCACAGAGCTTTGCAGACATCATCATCACTGTCCCCATTGAGACTCACAATCTAGATTTCCTATCTTATACTTATTGATATTATGGAGCGGCAGGGACACAGATTAGCGCTGGCCTGTGAATATCCCAGCATGTAACATTTCTCCTAAAGGAAGATGGCATATCTTAAGCATATGCCATCACTTTATGACCTGAGTTTTGGGACTTCCACGGGTGCTGAAAAGTAAAGATCTGTAATTTTGATATAGGACTGCTTCTCCTTTATTGTTTTTCTCTGAACTGCAGCTGCAGTCCCTGCAAAGTGCTGCTCCCTAGCTATACAATGAAAGAAACACAGCTCTATATCAGCACTACACCACCATCATTCATTGAATTCAGATCACAGAAGCCAGACCACCAGCAATCATAAAGTGATCACTTTATAGCTCCAAACATTTATATTTGATCAATGGGGATCCAACCATCACTGACTACTAGAAATGTACATCTTTGTTGGGCAGTGGAGTACCTAGATTCCGATGGTCCCCGATGCAAAATTTCGACTTGAGCCATATTGGTCAGATGTATGGGCCCTTGTATCATTCTAGATCCTGTAAATACATATGTGTTCACCCCCATATAATAATTTCTTACATCCTGGTTGGTTTCTATAATAATGTCTCATCCCAGATCCCCTACTGGTATAATGTCCCCCATCCTGAGCCTCTTCCTGGTATAATGTCCCTCATCCTGAGCCCCTTCCTGCTATAATGACCCTCATCCTGGCCCCTTCCTGATATAATGTCCCCCATCCTGGGCCATATCATGATATAATGTCCCCTTTCCTGAGCCCCTTCCTGGTATAATGTGCCCCATCTTGAGCCCCTTCCTGGAATAATGTATCCCATACTTAGCCCCTTCATGTTATAGTGAGCCTCATCCTTGTCCCTTCCTGTAATAATGTCCCCCATCCCAGGCCTCTTCCTGGTATAATTTCCCCATCCCAAGCTCCTTCCTGATATAATGTCCCTCATCCTGGCCTTTTCTTGTAATAATGTCCCCCTTTCTGGACCCCTTCCTGGTATAATGTTGCCCAACCTGAGCCCCTTCCTAGTATAATGTCCCCATTCTTAGTTCCTTCTTGGTATAATGACCCCCATCCCAGGCCCCTTCCTGGTATAGAGTCTTCCATCCTGACCCATTTCTAGTAATAATGTTCCCCATTCCATTTCAACAGATTTAAAACAATAAATAAGTAAATAAACAATTCTTCTTACCTCCCCCCCTCCCACAACATGTGACGTCTCCTTCCATAGCCGGCTCAGGAGCCAACAGCTGGCTTCGGCTTGCCCAGCACAGCGCAAAGTGTACAGTAACTGCCATGTGCCATCCATAATGGCGAATGGCCGGCAGCTTCTGTTGCAGTCCAGAGAGTCGTCGGGTCCCTGTGCCGCAATACATTTCAACTGAATATATGTCGTTGGATGCATATCCAGCTGAATTAGGCACTGGTGTCGGTGGGCACCCCTTCCATATGACCTAGTCATTACACCCCTGTTGTTGAGAAAGACTTCGACTACAGCATTATTACTTTATTTGTATTTATTTATTTTTCTTATTTGTGTATCGTCATCATATCCTTCAGCACTTTACCGACTATATCATCCAAACTCTTGGCGTTATTGCATCTCTGCTTGTGGGCAGGTAAACTAGTGGGAACTTAAAATATACGAATGACCGAGTGCCCAATATTAGTCCCCTTCAAAGACTGTGACTTAATATACAGTAAATCATACAGGTTCTATATGATTTGTGGTTGACCATTTCTTTCCCCTGATTTTGGTTTCTTATTTAAAGTAGCAAAAATTGCCTGCTGCGTGCGTGATGAAGAAAATAAAAAACGTACCTTTTTTCTAAGGAGTAATAGCATGAAAATGACATCTAGGGTGTACGATTTTCTTGGGAGGTGAGGGCCTTAAAATCAAAATATATTTTTTGTTCTGTTATTAAACATTTTGACAACTAAATCCTGTTTATTACAAAACTTTACGATTGATCTATGCTAAATGTAATCTCAGTGATATTGCCTTTTTGGTAATCAACAATCACTAACTACGTGGGTTGGTAAGTCTTGCAGATCATCTGTTAGTGAAAGTAATACTATCTGCTTGATTGGTCCCTAAGAAAAATATGTTCATTATTATTTACCGTAGTTATTTATTATTTTTTAATTATTCTAAATTACTTTTCTAAAAGTGGTAATCATGCTGTATGTTCAACAGTAGCAAACCACAACCTTTTAGAACAATCCTAGCTACTACCGACTGTAAGGCTGGAGTCACACACAATGTATAAAAATCGATCCGTTTTTCACGGACGAGAATCACACAAATGTTCCCTGAACAGTGATCTGTATGTCATCCGTGTGCAATGCGAGGATGCGATTTTCTCGCATCTAAGCATCCGTGTGACAGCCTATTAGATGCGCCTATTCTGGAGCTTTGTAGGCAAGGAAAAGGGGGGTAACAGGAAAATAGTCAGCTCACCAGTCTCAGCAGTAGTCCAGAAGATTTTCACACTCAGCAGTAGTCCAGAATCCTCATGCGCACGGAGTCACCTTGATTAGAGGCGTTGGCTGCAGCAAAACATGTAGAAAAAAATCTCCAGCGCAAAAATGAATAAAAATTCAATTTTTATTAAATAAAATTAAAATCCATCTTGATATAAAAAAGACATATACAGGTGGGGTCCCTGGTGGTCTGAAACCGACGCGTTTCGACCTAGCAGGTCTTAGCAATGGATTTTAATTTTATTTAATAAAAATTTAATTTTTATTCATTTTTGCGCTGGAGATTTTTTTCTACATATTCTGGAGCTTTGTCAGGTTCTTCCCACTTGCACTTTAACAAGTGGGGTAATAAACTGAAAGGGTTAAATAAACACACACACAATAAGAATAAAGTATTTTAATGAAAGAATACACTACACAGTTTTAAAATCTTTATTATACTGCTAATCCCATATCGAAGCCATTGTTCTGGAAAAAAAACAAAATAAAAAAGCAACAATATACCCATACCTGTCCGCCGTACAGTCAAGTAGAATTGGAAACGTATGCACAGCCTTAGGAGGTGCTAGAGTAGGTGCCCAAACCACTTGAATGTAAAAAATAAACTCTGCACTCAACTTTAGATTGAAAATTTATTAAACGTGGTCCGAAAAAAAATTATAGTATGCAGGGAGGGACGTTTCAGTCACACGACCTTCATCAGCTACTATAATACATAACATCATGTAGATAAAGAGACAATGTCAATTAAGAAAGCAAAAGAAAATATAAATATATCCAGAAAATAAACATAAATATATATATACAGAAAATGTTAGGCTCAATTAAGGCTCAGAGACCAACTAGTATTTTTGAGGCACAGAGGGAATGAGTACAGTCTCAGACTTGTGGGAGGAATGTTTTATGGTATCAGTGCATATGAGAACATGAATACATACCCCTGTTATGTTATAACCTCAAACTTATGGACCCAATAGAAGAAAGCTTGAAAGCTGTGTAGAAGAATGAAAATTATATAGAGAAAGAAGACCCATATAACTGGCTGTAGGATTGTTGCCTACCAAACAATAGCAGCTTATCGTTTCCATGTGAGGATACAGGTGAGTATCGGTGGTGAGCTGTAATCTGTGATTAGATAAGATAGGAAATCTCAAACTAAATAGCCAGATAATGTACAAAGGTAAGGTAGGAAAAACTGCTGAAGAAACAGACCTTGGTGAGGAAGAAGTTCCCGTCTAATGCAGCTGTAGAGACGCGGTGTCCACCGCTTGTCTGTGTCAGCGTGCATACAGCGCTTCCTGTATGATATCAGGAAGCAGGAGAGACACGTGATAGCGTGTATCCAATCATATGAGGAGGTGTGGTCTGGTATGGTGACGTGGGCGGAAACACATGGCTGTGCGTTCCACAGCCCTAGCGATTGCGTTCCAAGATACTAGGAATGGTGGGGGCGGTGATAATTACGTGGAGAGCCGATGAACTGTGACGGAAACACATGGCTGTGCATTCCACAGCCCTAGCGATTGCGTTCCAAGGTACTAAGAATAGTGGGGGCGGTGATAATTACGTGGAGAGCCGATGAACTGTAACATAGGCGATAGAGAGAGCTGTGGATAGCGTGAGGATTCTCCAGATGAGTGCTCGTGCCCATATATATTCTTAATTCAGTACAGTCGGCTCTAGGGTGTAAAAAAGAGAGCATTAGTATAACAAAGTAACACATTAGTATAGTCAAATAGTAAAGATGTATTAGTTAATAAAGAATCTAAAACAAGGTTATATGAAGCTATAACCTTGTTTTAGAGATTGTGGATATCTTTAATTCTGTGATATATTCTCTGTTTCATTCATTATAATCTTATACTGAAATGGGTTTTCAGCCTCATACAGTTTATATGTTCTATAGATATTGTGTACCGTTAAGTTCTACTTGCCCCCGATATCACCACGCTATACCACTATGGACCTACATGATTCTTTATTAACTAATACATCTTTACTATTTGACTATACTAATGTGTTACTTTGTTATACTAATGCTCTCTTTTTTACACCCTAGAGCCGACTGTACTGAATTATTATGAATTTCTCTTGCTGTTGTGCAAATGGAACAGACAACAGGTACAAATGATCGGCAATTAGTAAGACACCCCCTATAAAGGAATGGTTCTGCAGGTGGGGACCACAGACCACATCTCAGTACCAATGCTATCTGGCTGATGTTTTGGTCACTTTTGAATGTTGGTTGTGCTTTCACACTCGTGGTAGCATGAGATGGACTCCACAACCCACACAAGTGTCTCAGGTAGTGCAGCTCATCCAAGATGGCACACCAATGCAAGCTGTGGCAAGAAGGTTTGCTGTGTCTATCAGCATAGTGTCCAGAGGCTGGAGGCGCTACCAGGAGACAGGCCAGTACACCAAGAGACGTGCAGGGGCCTATATAGGGCAACAACCCAGCAGCAGGACCGCTACCTCCGCCTTTGTGCAAGGAGGAACAAGAGGAGCACTGCCAGAGCCCTGCAAAATGACCTCCAGCAGGCCACAAATGTGCATGTGTCTGCACAAACAGTTAGAAACTGACTCCATGAGGATGGTCTGAGGGCCCGACATCCACAGATGGGGGTTGTGCTCACAGCCCAACACCGTGCAGGGCAATTGACATTTGTCAGAGAACACCAAGATTGGCAGATTTAACATTGGCACCCTGTTTTCTTCACGGATGAGAGCAGGTTCACACTGAGCACATGTGACAGACGTGACAGAGTCTGGAGATGCTGTGGACAACGTTCTGCTGCCTGCAACATTCTCCAGCATGATAGGTTTGGCAATGAGTCAGTAATGGTGTGGGGGAGCATTTCTTTGGAGGGCCGCACAGCCCTCCATGTGCTAGCCAGAGGTACACTGACTGCCATTAAGTACCGGGATGAGATTCTCAAACCCGTAGTTAGACTATATGTACAGTCAGGGCCAGAAATATTTGGACAGTGACACAATTTTCGCGAGTTGGGCTCTGCATGCCACCACATTGGATTTGAAATGAAACCTCTACAACAGAATTCAAGTGCAGATTGTAACGTTTAATTTGAAGGGTTGAACAAAAATATGTGTTAGAAAATGTAGGAATTGTACACATTTCTTTACAAACACTCCACATTTTAGGAGGTCAAAAGTAATTGGACAAATAAACATAACCCAAACAAAATATTTTTATTTTCAATATTTTGTGGCAAATCCTTTGGAGGCAATCACTGCCTTAAGTCTGGAACCCATGGACATCACCAAATGCTGGGTTTCCTCCTTCTTAATGCTTTGCCAGGCCTTTACAGCCGCAGCCTTCAGGTCTTGCTTGTTTGTGGGTCTTTCCCTCTTAAGTCTGGATTTCAGCAAGTGAAATGCATGCTCAATTGGGTTAAGATCTGGTGATTGACTTGGCCATTGAAGAATGTTCCACTTTTTTGCACTCATGAACTCCTGTGTAGCTTTGGCTGTATGCTTGGGGTCATTATCCATCTGTACTATGAAGCGCCGTCCAATCAAGTTTGCAGCATTTGGCTGAATCTGGGCTGAAAGTATATCCCGGTACACTTCAGAATTCATCCGGCTACTCTTGTCTGCTGTTATGTCATCAATAAACACAAGTGACCCAGTGCCATTGAAAGCCATGAATGCCCATGCCATCACGTTGCCTCCACCATGTTTTACAGAGGATGTGGTGTGCCTTGGATCATGTGCCGTTCCCTTTCTTCTCCAAACTTTTGGCTTCCCATCATTCTGGTACAGGTTGATCTTTGTCTCATCTGTCCATAGAATACTTTTCCAGAACTGAGCTGGCTTCTGGAGGTGTTTTTCAGCAAATTTAACTCTGGCCTGTCTATTTTTGGAATTGATGAATGGTTTGCATCTAGATGTGAACCCTTTGTATTTACTTTCATGGAGTCTTCTCTTTACTGTTGACTTAGAGACAGATACACCTACTTCACTGAGAGTGTTCTGGACTTCAGTTGATGTTGTGAACGGGTTCTTCTTCACCAAAGAAAGTATGCGGCGATCATCCACCACTGTTGTCTTCCGTGGGCTCCCAGGTCTTTTTGGATTGATGAGTTCACCAGTGCTTTCTTTCTTTCTCAGGATGTACCAAATTGTAGATTTTGCCACTTCTAATGTTGTAGCAATTTCTTGGATGGGTTTTTTCCTGTTCTTTCAGCTTAAGGATGGCTTGTTTCACCTGCATGGAGAGCTCCTGTGACCGCATGTTTCCTTCACAGCAAAACCTTCCAAATGCAAACACCACACCTCAAATCAACTCCGGCCCTTTCATCTGCTTAATTGAGAATGACATAACAAAGGGATTGCCCACACCTGTCCATGAAATAGCCTTGGAGTCATTTGTCCAATTACTTTTGGTCCCTTTAAAAACAGGGTGGCACATGTTAAGGACCTCAAACTCCTAAACCCTTCATCCAATTTTAATGTGGATACCCTCAAATGAAAGCTGAAAGTCTGGACTTCAACTGCATCTGAATTGTTTTGTTTCAAATTCATTGTGGTAATGTCTAGAACCAAAATTAGATAAATGTTGTCTCTGTCCAAATATATATGGACCTAACTGTATGTGGAGTGGGACTTCGGTTCCTTCTGATGCATGACAATGCTAGGCCTCATGTGGCTGAAGTGTGTCAGCAGATCCTGCATGATGAAAGCAATGATGCTATGGACAGGCATGCCCGTTCACCAGACCTGAATCCAATCGAACGCATCTGCGACATCATGTCTTGTTCCATCCATCAACGCAAAATTGCACCACAGACTGTCCTGGAGTTGACTGATGCGTTAATCCAGGTCTGGGAAGAGATCCCTCAGTAGAACATTCGCCGCCTCATCAGGAGAATTGCACAGGCGTTATAGGGAGGTCATACACGTCCGTGGAGGCCACACACACTGCTGAGCATCATCTCCTTGTCTTGAGGCATTTCCACTGCAGTTGGATCAGCCTGTAATTTGATTTTCCACTTTGATTTTGAGTATCATTCCAAATCCAGACCTCCATGGGATATTAATTTTGATTTATATTGATCATTTTTATGTTTTATTGTTCCCACCGCATTCCACTATGTAATGAATAAAGATTTGCACCTGGAATATTTAATTCAGTGATACCTAAGACGTGGTATTTTAGTGATCCCTTTATTTTTTTGAGCAGTATATATATATATATATATATATAATAATCTTTATTTAGCGCTAACATATTCCACAGCGCTTTACAGTTTGCACACATTATCATCGCTGTCCCTGAAGGGGCTCACAATCTAGATTCCCTATCAGTATGTCTTTGGAGTGTGGGAGGAAACCAGAGGAAACCCACACAAACACGGGGAGAACATACAAACTCCTTGCAGATGTTGTCCTTGGTGGGATTTGAACCCAGGACTCCAGCGCTGCAAGGCTGTAGTGCTATCCACTGAGCCACCATGCTGCCCTTAGCATATATATATATATTATATAATTATACACCTATACTATGCGTATACATTTATTCTTTCTATTCTATTTTAACCTGTCAGTGTGATTTCACAGTATAGCGCACTGAATTGCTGGCTTTTCTAAAGGACACTGGTGCGTATTTCTCGCAAGTCACACCCATAGACTTGCATTGGTGATTCTCGGCCCATATACAGTGCAAATCGCAGCATGCTGTGATTTCAATCGCACGTATAATACGGGTGAGAAAAAAAAACGGTGATGGGAGCTGCCCCATAGATTAATATTGGTCCGAGTGCTATGCGATTTTTTTATCGCATAATACTCGTCCGTATTTTTGTCTAGTGTTACTCCGGCCTTATAATTCTAGTAGTTAGGATGTGGTATTGCCTTGTAAAACCACAAGGTGGCAGTATTATTTTCTTCTCTTGCAAGAAATGTGCTTTTTTCTTTCCTTCTTTCTTTGTTTTAACACAAACTCCCATCATACATGTTCCTACAGAGAAAAAATGGAGTATAACGCCGAAAAAAATAAATATAAATACCATTGTGGTGAAAAAATTCCTTTATACTTTATTTAGCCGGTACAAAAAACATAGTAAGACAGTTTAAAAAGAATTCAGTAACATTGATCATTAGATAGTGATGACTCAAAAGACCCGGGTATCAGTAACATGTTGTGCTATATTAGCCAAAAAAAGTAGCCAAACTCCCAAAAATGTACACAGTGCATATCTATGTTTGTCTGTACATCAAATTAATTTTAATATATCCTTGCTGTACATAACACCAGCCAGAGAATACCCTGGGTCAGAGTTACATTATGAGCGGACTACTAAAATGACAAAAATCCCTGATTACTGGTGTATAGGTGCCAGCCAGACCGATATGCACTTAATAGTAAAGCGCCAAGTGGGACATAAAATACTGCACACCGGGTCCTTAGCCCCAACGCACGTTTCACGCTGGGCTTTGTCGGTGGGCTTATGTGGGTTGCTGCAGGATGGGGAGCTTTATATTTTAATGTCACAGCTGCTTGTAGTTGCTGCCGCTGCATAGAGTGCATGAGGGGAGTATACCCGGACTGCAACCACATCACATCCGGCAGTCCCAGCGCTAGAGAGGGTCTGACGTCAGTGACCTACTCAAAGCTGATTGGACGCCTTCCGGGATGTGTGCAGAAACCAGGAACCACTGCGCATGCGCTCACCGCGGCCCACGTTAATCAGTTCATCCCCGCTCAGGCTGGGATGCTGCGCAGACATGATTTCATTCATTCTGCAGTGGTTTGCAGCCGGGCCGGTAGAATTAGCACCGGTCCCTGTTGCAAACTAGTTAACTCCTTGTGATGGATTGCAGCGGGGGACCGGACTGAACGGCGAAGTATGGATATTGTTTTTTTTTTTTTTTTTTGGCTTACAGGAGAACAAGGGATTCAGTTAGATTGGCAGCGTAATAAATGTAGTCAAAAACTTTGTGTAATTATTTCATTAAAAGAATTTTTAATGTATGTGTATCTCTTTTTTAACCCTTTACTACTATAGGATTAATAATAGATAGTTGTCTTATTGACAACTCTCCACTATTAACCTGGATTAATGTCACCTTTCAATAGCAAGTGACATTAACCTCTTATTAACCCATGAGCCACCTCTAAAGGCAATGGGAATAGAGAGGCTAAGTGCCAGGGGTGGCATGGGGCAGATGTTTGTAGCCGGGGGGCCCAAAAACAATGGTCCCTCTGTAGGCTATTAATATCTGTCCTCAGTCACTGGCTTTCTCTCTCTGGTGGAGAAAATAGCGCGGGATCCCACACATTTTTTTTCAACGAATTTACCAGTTAATTTAACACCTATATGTCCCAAATTTTTCACACATACACTAATCTAATTATTAGTCAAAAACATATATAAAACTAAATGAAATGAAATGGTTTACTGTATGTAAACCATGTGTCATTTCATTTCGGGGTCTGTAATGATTTTAATGAAGCCGGCAATTGATTTAGGGGCTATTATGCTATGTAGAACTCTATGAACTACAAAAAAATATATATATATATAGTCTCAATGACATGTGTATATATATATATATATATATATATATATGTATCCTATGTGTATATATCTGTTCTTTCGATTCTTTATTAAACATGTCAGTGTGAGTTTACAGTATACCGCACTGAATTGTAGGCTTTTCTAAAGGACACCGATGCGTATTTCTTGCAAGTCACACGTGTATGACTTGCATTGCCATATTACGGGCGTAATAAAGTGACAATCGCAGCATGCTGCTGTAGAGCCCAGCTGCGCTTGGAATCTCATTTCCCAGAGGGATGCACCGAAGGTAACAACCACTAGAGGACCCAATATGCATACACACATCTTCACCAATCCTAGAGCCACCAGAGGGAGCCTTTGTAGTGTATATAAGGATGGTGAAGCCACAGGAAGTTAGTTAGTCTGAGGGCTGCAGTCAGTAGTCACCTCAGAGAGCTCACAGACAGTCTAGTCTGAGTCTACGTGGAGAGTAGATCAGTTCTCAGATCAGTCTGAGTGTAGTTCTCTTGGAGAGAAGAGAGAGAGAATAGCAGTTGTTGAAAGAACCTGAAATCTGCAGCTCCAAGCTTAGTTCAACGTGTGGAGGCTAGTACAAGTGGAAAGGTAGCCACTCCAGCCTAGTCAGAACTGAGTCAACCGAGTGCAGTTCAGTGAGCAAGCGTGCCGACGCTTTGAGAGCGGTGAAGAAAGGAAAGAAGCAGCCCACCATCTGCTAGCGTGTGCTTATGTGAGGGTCGAGTAGGACGAACGGCGAGTGGATAAGAAGAGAGTGACAGAGGTGGAAATAGGATTGATAGCTTACCTCTACTCTGATTAACCGGACACCGGGTCCGAACTTGCTGGATCCTTCACGACTAGCAGGAGATACCGGAGACCCTGTGGGACTACAAGGCGCAGGAGCCCATAGGTGTTGATACGTGGCTGGGTTAGGAAGATAGGAGTCTGGCATGAACAGCCATTAGAGACTGTGTTCTTCCAATAGAAAGCCCTTTACAAAATCAGCCGGGTGTAAAGTTGAAGACAGAGTTAGACCTCGTTTCATACAGGTCAGAGACTCACATTACAGGAGAGAGGAGGCCCTACACCTACTCAGTGGGAAGAACTGGACGTGCATCCTTCACCCTGCCAGTGCCCCGGGACGTGCCTGCCATTCCATCAGTAAAGGTACAGAAAGAGACTTTTGTGTGTGTCTACCTTATTACCCCCGCTGCTGAACTCCCCTCCTCCATCCTGCACCCCTACACTCCGTTTACCCTGGAGGACCCCAGCCTTGCCTGTGGAAGGCTTAACACCTTGCTGCCCAACACCAACCCTTCAGCGGATCTGTATAGCAGCGCTGGTCACCCTGACCAGGTACCACAGGTGGCGTCACGAACATCCTACAAATACTTTAATCCCCTGTAAATATCCCCCTTTTCAGTGAGCGCCCAGGGCCACGGACCGAGCTGTGTCGCCGTGACATCCCCCACAGAAGTGAACGGGCTCGGTGCCGAGTACCCCACGGCCCTGGCGGGCGACTCACTGCGATTTTCTCAGCCCGCATAATACGAGCGAGAAAAAAAAAAAAAAATCGGCTGATGGGAGCTGCCCCATAGATTAACATTGGTCAGAGTGCAATGCGATTTTTTCTCGCATAGCACTCGTCCGTATTTCTCGCTAGTGTGACTCCGGCCTTAGAATCATACACTTTGCACAGCTGGAGGCTCACAGCATGACAACCCACGGGGGGTAATTGTGCGGTGGAGTCCTGATCGGGAGACAGAGGGATCATACAATAGATTAAATAGGCAGGATCGGAATTATCTCCAATCCAGGTTGATGAAGACAATCGCCGTCTATATTCTCTATATTCTCTATTTAGAAACCATTCCCGGCCTGGGTATCATCTGTGTTGTATGAATAGGGTTGTCTAGTTTCATATCCTTTTGGATTCTCAATTGAAAATCTTCATTAATTTAATCATGTATGTGCACGAGCTTATATTTTTACATATTTTAATGTATTTCTCTGACACTTTTCCAGTTTTAGATGGATTTAAAGTGGTTGTCTCAAGTTCAGAAATGGGTGAAATTGCAAAGTGCAAACAACTTTGCGATTTATCACTTATTAAAAATCCTCTTAATTCTCAATAACAGAGGGATTTTAAATTCTATTGTTTTCTGCTCGTGGCCTCAGTTACCAGTAATAATGAGCGAGCGTGCTGGGATAAGGCGTTATCTGAGCATGCTCATGTGCTAATCGAGTGTATTCGGCGTGCTCGAAAAATATGTTTTAGTTCCCACAGCTGCATGTCTCTTGGCTGTTCACCAACCTCAACACATGCAGGGGTTTCCTGTTTGTTAGTCAATCACTGCCTGTGTTGCAGCTGTCGAACAGCCATAGACATGCAGCCGTGGGGACCCCAACATATTTTTTGAAGACACTCAGCACCAGAGCATGCTCAGATAACACCTTATCCGAGCACGTTTGCTCATCCCTAGTTAACAGCCTGGTGTCGCAGAGCTGCCGGTTACCAAGACAAGGAATACTCGGCATGTGGAAGATCTATGTTTTAGTGCTTGCTCATGCCACTTTGAAGCTGGCATAATCACTGAATCATTCCCCTCAGCTTCTCCAGTGCTTTAATCTATACAGGAATATGGACTTATAATATGGACCACAGGGTTGTGTCCATGGAGTAGCTGCTGGGGAGCGAGCCTGCGGAAATAATTGTCACACTAGTTAGTGACTGGAGTGACAGAACCTGGAGACAAACCTTAGGTAAATAGCCAGGATCAGGTAATAGGAAGTCAGACGAAAGCAAAGTTTGGGGTGAAAGTCTCAATGGATTATGGAAAATATGAGGTAAAGAAACAAGTCGGGTTAGCATCAGAGGCAGGATACCATCAGATAGCACCAGAGATGTGATGTATGAGCGAACTAAACACAATAATTGGCACCTGAGAGAGAGAGAGACCTTGATTTTAGGCTTTCAGGCATGCGTAGATGAAGAAAACGGAGTCCGGTGGCCAGATCAGTCCTATGCCTGATCCGGCACCCATAGACTTGTATTGTATGACCAAGCCTGACGCGCCGTTTCAGGCGCTGTCTGTTGTTTCCGGCAGAAAAAAAAAACGTTACAGGTTGCGTCCTGTCCGGCCGCCGGAATTAAAATTTATGACAGATCCGGCAGAAAACGGATGAAACGGAAGGACAGGCGGCGCGATCCAGTGCTAATGCATGTCAATGAGAAAAAACCGGATCCGGCGGTAAAAAAACCGGATCCGTTTTTTTCAAAAACAGCTGAATCGCGCCTGATGGCGAAAAACGGATGTGTGAAAGAGGCCTTAGCTGGACAGTTCTTGCACCACTCAGTGAAATTTACAATGATGTTTCCACCATCACCAGTTGTGCCCTCAGAGTGAATACATCAGAGACTGGCAGCAGAGGCAGAAGCTGCTGAAGCAGGTTCAGGTAGGGATATATGATCCACACAATTTGTTTTTTATGTGAGGGAATATCATGGTCTTGGCTGTTCTGTATGTCTATAGATCAGATGTCGGCAAAGTGCAGAACTTGGGTCACATCCGGTCCTTTGGCTGTTCCCTCTTCCATTATTGAGCCTGTGAGCGCACTGAGCAGCGGGGGAACGGAGTTAGGTTAGTAGCCCAATGTGGGAAACTGTGAGGACATAAAACTGCAAGCATGCTGTGTAGGGACGTACATCCGTCTTACGTATGACTCCCAATTGCGAACGTTTGATGTTAAAAAGAAAAACTAATGCTCACGTAATCGCTGATCTGTCCATCCCGCTGCATGCTGCCAGCCATGTTTTTTCCTCTTCCCGCTGAAGCACACTACATTTCCGGCCTTTTCACGATTGGGCAGAACTTTCATTCACGTCCAGGCCCAGAGGTCACTCCATGTTGTCAAGTCGAGACATCATGAAGTCAGGATGTGCGCTGCAACCTTGTGACACACAGTGACCTCTGAGGCCTGGACATGGCCAAAAGTACTGGCCTACAATGAAGAAGCTACAGATTCTCTGTCTCCGCTGCATAAATTACCCATTCACTATCATTAGATGCGATAAAACCGCATTATGTTCTTAGTCACATGCGTATTAAGTGCGGGAACACAGCTTACTATGCATGTGTACTAATTTAAATAATGTGTACCTTGTTTCAGCCGGAAATTCGCGTACACTACAGTTCTCGCAATGAGCTGAGCTGATTGTGAGAACTGCCATGCATGTGACCGCCGGGGACGGGGTTATCTGCGGTCACTAGCCAAGTTCTCACGATCAGCTGACCGCAAAAACTGCAGTGCACTTGACCACCGGGGACCGAGTTATCTCCGGTGATCATCCCCGCTGTGTCTGGATGTCAGGCTGGATGGTGGCATAATGCCACTGTTCAGCCAAAGGCATCGAGATGTAGCAGAGCTCGACTCGTCGTGGGTCAGTATGTATATCTTCTCGGCGGACAGGTAAGGATATTGTTGCTTTTTTATTTTAATTCTCTTCCAGGAGACGATGGCGTAGGTGGAATAGGCAATGCAGTAAGTATGGTTTAATTAAGATTATTAAAGGAGTCTGTGTCATTATTTTAATTAGAAGACTTTATTCTGGCTGTGTCTTTATTTACAATGTAACTATAGGATTAGTAATGGATAAGTGTCTTATAGTCGCCTCTCCTTTACTAATCCATGGGCTTGATGTCACCTAACAATACAAAGATGACATCAACCCCACCAATATTACCCCACTTGCCACACTACAGGGCAAGTGGGAAGAGCCAGGTAAAGTGCCACAATTGGCGCATCTTTGGATGCGCCAATTGTGGGGCAACTGCGGGCTGCTATTTTTAGGCTGGTGAGGGCCAAAATCCATGGGCCTCAACAGTCTGAGAATACCAGGCTGCAGCTGTCTGCTTTTTTCCTTAGCTGGTTAACAAAAATAGGGGGACCTCACGCTATTTGTTTTGGAGGGGATCCCACTATTTTTGCTAACCATCAAAGGTAAGCAGACTGCTGCGGTCTGGTATTATCAGGCTGGTAAGGTTCATGGATATTGGATCCTTATCAGCCAGAAATACCAGTCCCAGTTGTCTGCTTTACTCTGGCTGGTTAACAAATATTGGGGGACCCCACGCTATTTTTTTTTAAATTTATTACTTATTTATTAAAAAAGAGGGGACCTCTTTCTGTGCTTTCCTCCACTTCCTGTGTCATGTACTTCTGGCTGTGTCACCAGATTCACCATTATTTAAATTAGTACACATGCGTAGTAAGCATGTGACTAGAAAGATAATGCGGTATTACCACATCTAATGAAAGTGTATGGGTAATTTACGCAGCACAGACTGAGCGTCTCCGCTACATAAATTGACATGCTGCGGTCTGGAAATACGTGCCACATGTCCATCTCCACAGGTGAGCCGCGGTCATTAGGCATGCATAGTGGGTATGGGATTTCTTGAAATCCCATCCACTATGCTGTAAGAGCTGTACGCTGCGTGTTGGATGCTGTGGATGTACAGAGCGTCCAACCCGCAGCGTTTACTAACCGTGGGAACATACCCCATTATATCTGCAAACAGGAAATCATTTTTTTCCTTCCTAGAAGCCAACTTTCAATTAGCTTTATTTCAAATGACCAAAAAAAGTATGCAATGAAAAAATGCGTCAAAAACGCATTTAAAAAACGCAGGTGACCTGCCAGTGACCTCAGATGCAGATTTGGTGCAGATTTCACCTGCATCAAATCCTGAGCAAATACTGAGCCATTCCTGATTGTGTGCACATACCCTAATGGTATGTTTCCACGTTCAGTATTTGCAGCTTATTGGACGCTGCGTACAGCCACAGCATCCAATCTGCAGCGTCCAGATGTTACAGCATAGTGGAGGGGATTTTATGAAATCCCATGTCCACTATGCGTTCAAAGACGCAGGTGGCAAACCTGCGTATACGCACATGTGGCGCGTCTTTCTAGACCGCAGCATGTCTATTTATCTTGCGAAAATGCACAGTCTCAGCAAGATAAATACCACTGTCCTATGTATAGGATGCAGTAATTCCGCATGTGTTCATTCAATGAACACATGTGGAATCACCGCGCGTACAAAAGCCGGCAGCGCTTTGGATGGAGTGGGGGACATCCCCCTATGATGTCACCATTCTGTAATAGGACATACTTGCAGTGCTTGTCTTCATGAGACTGCCCCCAATAATGATGACCCAACATTACCAGCTTGTTGATGTGCTCCTTCTGGACATACCATACTTTCAGAAATTGTGCCAAACCTGCCAGAGGTATTTTGGTTGTGTTATCTTGTGTGTCACATATTTCCTCCTTCTCCGGCTATTACTATCCTGCCCTTTTTAGTTGTTTCTGGCACAAGTACAGCTGGAAAGGAAGGTGAATGTGAGAGAACTTCCAGACCTTCCTTATTTTCCATATTAAATCAAGAGCGAGTTCTCATTGTTCTAGTATTCACATCTACTATTGTATTTTTACCCTTCGGTACTTCTTTCTAAAACAGATGTTTGGCATGTAAGGACGACTCAAACACTGCTCCTCACCATAAATCTTGTTCTATATAATGCACAAACACACAACCAGACTAGTGGGAATTTATATTGTAAAGCCAGATGTGCTTATAAGAGTGAAACGTCACGTATAAGTAATAAATGGAGTCCAAAATGTATTAAGACCACCTCTCCTGATGAAATTGTACAAATATTCTAAATCACCCTTAGTGTGCTGTCTGTGTGTCATCTAACTTTAGCCTGTGGATAGCAGAGAAAATTTTGCATAAGTGACCAATAATAGGATTAAGGAGAATCTGTCAGCAGGTTTGTGCTGTGTAATCTGAGAGCAAAATGATGTAGGGGAAAAGAGGCTGATTTCAAGGATGTAGCACTTGCTCAGCTGCTTGCTCTAGTTTTAATACAATCAGTGTTTTATCAGCTGGTGATTATCACTAGAGGACTAAAGGCTGGATCTCACATAGTGATACACCAGCGATCCCGACAACGATCAGGATCGCTGGTGTATCGCTATATTATCGCTGCTGAGCTGCCAAACAGGCAGCTCAGGCAGCGATCAGCACAAGGACACTGCGGGTAAACATCGATAGTTACCCGCAGTGTACCTTGGATACCAGCGCCCTGATGCAGGGAGCTGGTAACCAAGGTACACATCGTGTTTCCAGGCGCTGCGCGGTGCCTGGAAACCCGCTGTGTACCTTGGTTACAAGCTCCCTGCAGCAGGGCGCTGGTATCCAAGGTACACAGCGGGTTTCTAGGCACAGCCCCGCGCCTGGAAACCCGCTGTGTACCTTGGTTACCAGCGGATCGCTGGTCTCCCGCCTGTCACACGCAGCGATGCGTGTCTGTCAGCGGGAGACCAGCGATCAAAAAAATGTCCAGACATTTCAGCGACGATCAGCGATACCCGGCAGGGGGGCTGATCGTCGCTGAATGTCACACACAGCGATATCGCTGGTGAGCTCGCTGCTGCATCACAAAACTAGAGACTCAGCACCGATCTCGCTAGCGAGATCGTTGTTTGAGACGGGCCCTTAAGTGTCTTGTGATAGTCCAGATAATCGGTGTAATTCTGCCCCACCACTGATTAGCAGCTTGCTGACAATGCATAGTATGCACAGGAAGCTGCCAATCAGTTTAGTGGGCGGGGCTATACATGGCTCAGCAGTCATAACTCTACTACATCTACAGCGGAGAAAACAGGGATTCTATCAAAACTGCACCAAGCAGCCCAGTAAGTAATACATTGCTCAAATTAAGCTTTTTGCACCTACATCATGCTGAGTCAAACTGATAGACTTATGAATCCCTTCAGCGCACACACTGTGCGCTTTGGGGATAGGCCGGTTTCAGACCCGGGACTGGAGGGTATGTTTGAGTTAAGCATACTCCCTGCCAGTGGGCGTGGTCTTGCTCCATACACTAATGACATACCCGGCCAGTGTATGGAGTGCGAGGCTGTGCCCACTGTCTGGGGGTATGTATAACTCATACATATTCTTCGCTCCCAGGTCTGAAACCGGCAAATCCCCGCATACGCTGGGTGGATTCATAAGTCTGCAGTCACACACAGAGTGTGGGGCCCAAAACTATCTAGATAGGACAGGACAGGAAAGAATACTGTCTGCAATCCAGCAAAACCCTAGGAAAAATTCCAACACTTCTGATTCCAAAAATACTGAGACCATACGATCTCTGCCCCTCTAGATCAGAACTCTGGTGTGAACAGGTAGCTACCCAGCAGCCACTGAAATAACAGGGACTGACAAAAAGCCGAGATAAATGAAAAACAGAGACCAGCACAGGCCCCAGCAGGGGGACCCGGCTGACCTCACTCCAGAAACAAGCAGAAAATAACTTATCTGAAAGTTGTAGGAGACAGCAGAAAGCAAGCTGACTTCCAAACTGGACCAGGAAGAGATAACTAATCACCGGCGAGGATCATGGGAAGGTTACTCCCTTAAATCTCTCCAGTCATCACTACCAGATTGCCAATCATCCGCAGCTGAATCCTCAGCTGAAGGGCTTCTGTCAGTCAAGGCAGCTTCATTACTATCAGCAGCCACTAGAGGGAGCCCTAACTCAGAATCCAGCGCGTTCACAACAGGGGACCCAGGAAGAGGGGGCTTGTTTAGTCAGAGAACCCGGCCGGAAAATGAGGTAAACATCGCACGAAGCTGCAGAGAGGCCCCCACCATCAGCGGGCGAGCAGCAAGACAGGCAGCACGCTCCACACCCGAACCGCAGGCGCTGCAACGGACTACAGCAGACAGACCTGGTGGCTTAGAGACAGTTTTGTCGTGGGCAGGTGTGTCGACCCGCCACCACAATTGTGGGTTACCAGGGCAATGGGGTACTCAGAGCCGAGCCCATGGAAGTCTATGGGGTTTGTCACAGGTAGCGGTGGCTCGGTCTGTGGCCCTGGCGGTCTGGCGTATGTTGGGGGGTATATTTACAGGGGATAGATTTATATACAGTTCGTGACGCCACCTGTAGTCTTCTGGTAATTTGTACCAGCGCTGCTGTAGATCTCTGAGGGGATGGTGAGGCAGCTAGATGTCGGGTCCCCTACAGGTGGGACTGGTCCCTCAAAGTCTATGAAGTTAGTGAAGTCGGGTGCAGATAAATAACACAGTCTCACACGGTCAGCGTCTTTCCATACCTTTACTTGTAAGATGTTCAGGCAGGTCCCAGGGGCTGATCCAAGGAGAGTGTATTTTGAGACAGCAGCTGGACAAGTTAGGGGCCTCCTTTACTTTCAATACGATGAGTACAACCAGCCTGAAGCGTAGTTCCCTCAATAACTCCAGCTAATCCATAGCTGTACTGCCCAGTCAGTTTTGTGGTAGGAGCCTTCCTGCGAGAGAGCTGAATTCTTATTTTGTCGTGCACTGACTCAAAGTCTTCACTCCCCTGACCCCAGTTACGTACTGACTATATGGGGCTGTTTGCCGCGACCTAAGGTCCGGTAAATCCCTGGTTTTCTTACCACTATGCTTGAAGCTAATAGTGATCCTTCGGTCCCCAGTGACCGGTTGCAATGTGCAGGACTTCTTCAATCCAAACGCACCTTTCCAATAAACTTTCCACTGTGCCTTTCGCCTTGTCCTCGCTGGTAGCATAAGCACTCACACTTGCATAAAGTCGGGTAGTCACTTCCTTCATTCACTTCCTTCAGAGTTAGTTACAGATGCTCAGTTATCACTAGGCAGGAGCACGTCTCTGAACCTTTCACTGTCCTGGAGACAGGTGACTGAAGTCTTTCTGCACTAAGCTTCTTCTTTCTTTCAATGTATTCAGGTGAGGTACAGCTCTGACTAGGCTAAGGTGAATTAGACCACCTGTACTAGCCTCCACTTTCTGAACTGATGATGAGCTGGCTGGACGGCTTCCTCCCTCCAGCTAAACTCCAGACGTCTTCTCTGTCCGAAGACAGGAAACACACTACTAAATCACTCAACAAACATACACCCTGACCACTCCCTCACAAGTAACTACACTACCCTAAGGGTGTGTCTAGTGTATGTTGAGTGAATGGGTATTGAGCATTAAACTGCTGTCTCGCCACACACTCTCCAGGGTACTGCGTGTGCCTAACACCAGGGCTACACACAGGCGGCGTGCAGCAGGCTAAGAGGAGTACTCCGTCCCCAGAGCTACCAGCGGGGACTTGAGAGAGGTGCAAGGTGCCGGGTGACTACCAGAGAGCAAGGTGCCATACGTTCCGTGTCCGTGAGTACAGCGCACATGCCACATAAGAGAAACCGGGTACAGGACAGACACTTGCACTCTGATTTGCCAGTTGATGCTTGCCGGTCTACGTTGGACCCGGACAGCACTGCGGCCTTAATTGACTCGGCCGCATCAATTTATGGACTAGTGGCTCACCGGAAAGTACCGGAGACCGACTGCTGCCTCAAAAGCCGGATCCTCGTTTCCTACTGGACCTTCTTGGGTAAGCATTGCGCCAGCCATTGTTGGCCCTATTGACTTCCCAGCCGAAATCACAGACTGAGGAACTTCTGCCGTTACCTGATTCATTCATTGTTCCTTAAAGCCCCCGTCTCACATAGTGATATCGCTAGCGAGATCGCTGCTGAGTCACTAGTTTTGTGACGCAGCAGCGAGCTCACCAGCGATATCGCTGTGTGTGACATTCAGCGACGATCAGCCCCCCTGCCGGGTATCGCTGATCGTCGCTGAAAGGCCAGGACTAGGGTTGAGCATTCCGATACCGAAAGACGAGTCCGATACCTGAAATCCAATGTAAGTCTATGGGAACAAAATATCGGAATTTTTTACATTCCGATATTTTGTTCCCATAGACTTACATTGGATTTCAGGTATCGGACTCGGGTTTCGGTATCGGAATGCTCAACCCTAGCCAGGACATTTTTTTGATCGCTGGTCTCCCGCTGACAGGCACGCATCGCTGCGTGTGACAGGGGGGAGACCAGCGATCCGCTGGTAACCAAGGTACACAGCGGGTTTCCAGGCGCGGGGCTGTGCCTAGAAACCCGCTGTGTACCTTGGTTACCAGCTCCCTGAAGCAGGGAGCTGGTAACCAAGGTACACAGCGGGTTTCAGGCACCGCGCAGCGCCTGGAAACCCCGGTGCCTGGAAACCCGATGTGTACCTTGGTTACCAGCTCCCTGCATCAGGGCGCTGGTATCCAAGGTACACTGCGGGTAACTAAGCGATGTTACCCGCAGTGTCGCTTGTACTGATCGCTGCCTGAGCTGCCTGTTTGGCAGCTCAGCAGCGATAATGTAGCGATACACCAGCGATCCTGATCGTTGTCGGGATCGCTGGTGTATCGCTATGTGAGACCCAGCCCTAACTCTGCTTATCCTTTGCAAACTGAACCGTTTATTCCCTCATTTAACTGTTTACCTTCTTGGGTGGAGTCTCCCATTGTTAATTAAAATTGTTAACCCTTGCTCTACCTCCTGTCTGTCACTGCATCCCGCAACCTGTTACAGATTCATGACAAGACCCTCACTACTCCATCAAGTGAAACGCCATGTTGACTCCATTAGGCCGTGTTGACACAATTCAGTTTTTTTTCCTTCTTCCAAAAAAACAGCAATTTTACTTCATTTTCTATAATCATGACAAAAAATGATTCACAAACCATCCTGTGAACAAGGCCTAAAAACTAAACTGCACTATAGACACCTTCAGACCCTATGATCATAAATTTTATGAGCCATTAAAGGGAACCTGTCACCTCATTTTGCCGCTATAAGATGCGGCCACCGCGTTTCAAGGCTTATCTACAGCATTCTGTAATGCTGTAGATAAGCCACCGGTCCGACCTGAAAGCTAAGAAAAAGAGGTTTTATTATACTCACCGGGGGGAGGTCCGACAGGGGGACAGGTTGGACAGGGGGCTTATCTACAGCATTACAGTATGCTGTAGATAAGCCCCGAAAGGCAGTGGCCGCATTTTATAGCGGCAAAATGAGGTGACAGGTTCCCTTTAAGTCGATGTGAGCCAGCGGTGTTGAACAGAAACACTGGTACACCACCAGAAAAAAAATGGAAATGTTATATACTGTGTTTTATCAGGTTATTTGCAAAAGAAAAAAAAACTGGCAAATGACTGGCTCCACTGTCAGCTTCCTCTGAAGAAAGCATCAATATCAGAGTAGTGAAGGTCCGACATCTGGTACCCCCCACCAATCAGCTGTCCTCACTCCATTGGCAGCCAGATGTTAACAGCTGCAGAGCTGCACAACTTTGTCAACTGTTTAGTGGCCACCGCCAGGTTCTGCTGATCAGCTACTAGCCAAATGAAAAGCCATATGTCTATTGTGTATGAATCTGTGTGTCCCAACTTTCCCCTGATCGCAGATATTAGGGAAATGGAGGATGAGGCATGCTTTATTTCTACATGCCTGATTTTTTGTTCCAACAAGAGATAAGCTGCTGCCATAAGTGTCTGATAGCAGCTTATTCCCTCAGCTTCAGAAAATACATAAGAGCTTGGGAAGTACATAGGAATAGCTGTCAGGTAAATGATCATTCCAAGATGTATGGACAGCCATAGAACTGTATACATGCCCTAACTAGCTAAAAATTATACTCTATCTTCAAATGGGATTACTGGACAGGCATTGCACCTTCTATTTTTTGAAGGTATTCTATTTTTTTAAGCAATTTCACCTTTAGATTATAGTATTGTTTTTCCTTGCGAAGATTGACATTCTAAGCATGCCGAGATGAGGAGACTTAAAGCCGCAATGCTCGCACCTTTAGATTATAAATCATAGTTCTAACACAAAGTTGCTTTTTGATAAGTTTCAATCTAAACCATTGTAGTGAGAATCCACTGTTTGTTTTTCCATGGAGAAATAAAACAATCTCTAAATCTAAATTGCAATACAGGATCTACAGTTACAGTTTCTACTGCTGGCCAAACACATTAGATGGCTGTCGGCCAGCAGGCATCTCAGCTTACACTCTCATACTCGCTCGGCTGAGCGCTCCTGTGTTCTCTATGAGAAAGTCGCTTACTGTCACTGTCACGTCAGCCAGTGACTTATCTCAGGGAGAAAAATGCGATACACAGAAATTAGTCTAATCTATATAGGGGGCTTTAGTCAGTCCATCATGTTTTTATCATCTTAATATACTGTAGTCATCACATTATACAGTACTGTGTACTTACAATTGCTCATTTTGCCTTTCTACCCAGATAACTCTTCATTCCTCTGATCTATGTACAGTAGAAACAAGAAGTCTATTTTTCCTGCATGAATCATCCCCCTCTTCAACTCCTGACCCATCTGCTCCCTCCTCCCTGCCATGGACTTTGCAGTGATGTAGGATTGAATTTGTACTGATGACACATACAAGGAAAATAGACTTCTACATAGAGCTTAAAAGAATTCAGCACTCCCCTTTGACACTGCCCTGAGAAGGCAAAATTGCGAAACGCGCGTTGGGGCGCTCGTGGTAGCACTTATGGTTTGTCATTTCCACTATATGGGAATTTATTTACTGTTCTTAATATATAGATGAGGCAATATGTGCTTTGACAGTTTGGGTTCATATAATTAGGACTTTTCCTCTTCCCACATTATTTATATGTGAATACTATTACTGATTTGGTACTGGATGCCATCTAGTGGTGACCTTAGTTGTTGCACTTTATGTAAATGTGGTTTTTCTATACTATTTTCTATTACTTGAATAAAGATTTTGCATTTATCCATTTTAAACACTCCCATTTGTCCTCATTCCTTAAATATACAGTACAGACCAAACGTTTGGACACACCTTCTCATTTAAAGATTTTTCTGTATTTTCATGACTATTTCACACTGAAGGCATCAAAACTATGAATTAACACATGTGGAATTATATACTTAACAAAAAAGTGTGAAACAACTGAAAATATGTCTTATATTCTAGGTTCATCAAAGTAGCCACCTTTTGCTTTGATGACTGCTTTGGACACTCTTGGCATTCTCTTGATAAGCTTCAAGAGGTAGTCACCGGACATGGTCTTCCAACAATCTTGAAGGAGTTCCCAGAGATGCTTAGCACTTGTTGGCCCTTTTGCCTTCACTCTGCGGTCCAGCTCACCCCAAACCATCTCGATTGGGTTCAGGTCTGGTGACTGTGGAGGCCAGGTCATCTGGCGTAGCACCCCATCACTCTCCTTCTTGGTCAAATAGCCCTTACACAGCCTGGCGGTGTGTTTGGGGTCATTGTCCTGTTGAAAAATAAATGATGGTCCAACTAAACTCAAACCGGATGGAATAGCATCTGTGGTAGCCATGCTGGTTCAGTATGCCTTCAATTTTGAATAAATCCCCAACAGTGTCACCAGCAAAGCACCCCCACACCATCACACCGCCTCCTCCATGCTTCACGGTGGGAACCAGGCATGTAGAGTCCATCTATTCACCTTTTCTGTGTCGCACAAAGACATGGTGGTTGGAACCAAAGATCTCAAATTTGGACTCATCAGACCAAAGCACAGATTTCCACTGGTCTAATGTCCATTCCTTGTGTTCTTTAGCTCAAACACGTCTCTTCTGCTTGTTGCCTGTCCTTAGCAGTGGTTTCTGTTATAATTTGGTAGCTGAGGAGAGCAGGCAAAAAAGGTAATACACCAGAGAGGTTGGAATCTACTGGATTGCAGTACCCTGACTAACCACCACAACTAAAGGCAGCCGTGGAGCGTACCTACTTTGGTCCTAGACGCCTCGTCACAGCCTGAGAAGCTAACTACACCTAAAGATAGAAAGAGGAAAACTATCTGCCCCGGAGCAGATCCCCAAATAACATAGAAAGCCCCCAAACATGTAATGTCGGTTATACAAGAGAAAATACAGACACAGACAGAAAATAGTATGAGCAAACGTTGGGGCCCAATCTTCCTAGAAAGAAAAGGATAGGAAGGACACTTACTGCAATCCAAAAAACCCTAAAAAAATACCAACACACTAATTGCAAAAACACCTGAGATCACACGACCTCTACCACCTAAATTAGTTCTCTGGTGTAACAAAACTAAGCAGCAGCTACTGAAAAATCTGGAAAAGGCAAATGAACAAATAACAGTGGCTCAGATAAACTGAGAGGAGCACAAGCCCCCGGAGGGGACCTGGCTGACCTCCACAGAAGTGCAGGACAAAATGCAAAAAGCAAGCACAAAAAATAAAAGCAGAAAATATCTTATCTGTTAGCAGAAGATGCAGGCAAGACACAGCAAGCTTCCAAGTGAACCAGGAACCAAAGTTGAGACAAGAACAATTGATCATCGGCAACCCTGATGGGAGGGAACCTCCCTTATATAAGACCAGTCCGTAACACCTGATTGCCAATCCTCACAATCTTCACTGAATAGTTCAGTACTGTTTGTAACCACCAGAGGGAGCTTCTGCTCAGAATTCATTTCTAACACATTCACAACAGGTTTCCTTGCAGTTATTTTACCATGAAGGCCTGCTGCACAAAGTCTTCTCTTAACAGTTGTTGTAGAGATGTGTCTGCTGCTAGAACTCTGTGAGGCATTGACCTGGTCTCTAATCTGAGCTGCTGTAAACCTGCGATTTCTGAGTCTGGTGACTTGGATAAACATCCTCAGAAGCAGAGGTGACTCTTGGTCTTCCTTTCCTGGGGCGGTCCTCATGTGAGCCAGGTTCTTTGTAGCGCTTGATGGTTTTTGCAACTGCACTTGGGGACACTTTCAAAGTTTTACCAATTTTTTGGACTGACTGACCTTCATTTCTTAAAGTAATGATGGCCACTCGTTTTTCTTTACTTAACTGCTTTTTTCTTACCATAATACAAATTCTAACAGTATATTCAGTAGGACTATCAGCTGTGTATCCACCAGACTTCTGCACAACACAACTGATGGCCCCAACCCCATTTATAAGGCCAGTGTCCAAACTTTTGGTCTGTACTGTATATGTATGTTGGCCACCTGATCAGTATCCATTTGACTTTGCATATTTACTCCACCATCGGTAAGCGATATATTGTATTTCGGTTTACATGGACTGACCAGCTTTAATGATATTTAAACTCTGTATGTATGTTGAAACCTGATCAGTATTATTCGCTTACCTGTGCATAACAACCACCATTGTACAAATGGTCAGACATTACTTGCCACCTCCTTGCTCTATACTTCTTTTTTTGAATCCTCATTTATGATATGGTTCATGTTTTTAAATAATTTTTGTATAATAAGCGAGTATTAAATTTTACATTTTCACGAGTAGTATCTTTGAATACTTTGTATTCATATGTAAGTTGTATACTGTATAGAGATTAGTTTAGGAGAATTCATCTAGTCAGTTTTTAATCACATGATGTCATAGACCTAACGGAAAACAGAAGAATTAGCTGGGTAGAAAGGCAAAATGAGCAATTGTAAGTGCACAGTGCTGTATAATATGATGACTGCAATACATTAAGAGGATAAAATGATTAATGGGAAGAGGAGGAGTGCTGCTTTAAGTCTTTAACCCCTCTCTGCCATCCGACGTACTATCCCGTCCATGAAACCCGTGACAATCTGACCATGGACGGGATAGTACGTCGAAGCGATCAGCTGCGCTCCCGGGGAGGGGGTGTCACGGACCGCTCCCCGCACATTAACCCCTGTCACACCATGATCAAACATGATCGCGGTGTACCAGGGGCACAGGGGAGCATCGCGCAGGGAGGGGGCTCCCTGCGTGCTCCCCTGAGGCCCTCAGAACAGCGCGATGTGACCTCGCTGTTCTGAAGGCCTCTTCCCTGCAGGACCCCGAATCCAAAATGGCCGCCGGGTCCTGCAGGGATAATAAGTAAATGATGTGCACGCTGTATAATCGATGATTGGTGCTGGCTGAACAACAATGTCCAATATCATAGAGAAATCAGCCGCACTCAATATTGAATGTGAAGAAAATAGAGTTTCATTTATTAAATCACTGAACTGGATAAACAGCACAGACAACTGTGTGATATGTGCACAGAACGGACAGAGCTGATGGGGTTTAACGTTTCGACCATACGTGGTCTTTTTCAAAAACCTCGCTGTGAAATAGAACATAAATATAAATATTCATGAATACAGTCATAAAAATAACAAATAACATAAACAAATAATATATACATATATACAAAGAATTTTTTATGTACATATATTAAGGTCCCAAAAATAGAATATTTTTCAATATATATTTGTATAGAGATGGTCACATGAGCCAAAAGAAGTATATATTAATGGTTTTAGTTTAGCTAGATAAATACACATCAAGAGGAGCAGTGCACATAACCCTGAAGGTCAAATAGTAACCTCCTATAAGGTAGCAGAATGCCAATAAGACCTGAGAAAAGATATATTCATAAACAGTAAATTGCATATTGTAGCACATCAGAAACAATTCTTGGGGAAAATCAGGGTTTTAATCCAATGGCATAGCTACTAGTTATTAAATGGAGGCTCACCAACATAATTTTAAATAGATAATTCCAGGAAAACTGATCCAGTAGGTACAGAATAAAACTAACCTGAAAATGCAGAGTATGAAGAGAGAGGATAGGCAGGAAACAAATCCCATGCAGGCTATATGTGGAGATAAGTAAAAGAGATGAATGAATTTCAAGGAAAAAGTGATCGCAAGTAGATAAAACTCCTGAAGCCCTATGTCATGTCACAAACCTGGTATGTAGGGCAAGAAAGAGCGGTCCGTCCAGCAATATCGGGTGTGGGCAGTAATCGCCATAGTGGCGCTTTAAATAGGACATTAGTGCTCAATATCCGGCAAGAGACGCCTCACATGACGCTGGGAAAGGCTGAAAAGAGGCTAGACACGCAGGAGCGTGTCATTATGTAATGCGCATGCGCATAGCTGCATGACGTCACTAAGTCACGTTAACTAAAGGGATGGCAGAGGCCGAACGGAGACTTGGCATACAGGAGCGTGTCACCCAGACTGCGCATGCGCAGTTCAGGTTAAAGGGAGAAGGAAAGCAAGAGATCATAAGCGAAGGTGGAAATAAAAGCGCAGTATTGAAGTGATAGGGGTGGAGAAAATTAAAGCAATTGTAAGGAAATTAGGAAGGCAAAAAAAAGGGGTTGAAATTTGTGAATAAAATGTTAGGGGGTAATTTTCTTCACATTCAATATTGAGTGCGGCTGATTTCTCTATGATATTGGGTCCTGCAGGGAGGCGGCTTCCTCAGTGCCTGCTGAGAGCAGGCGCTGAGGAAGCCTGCAGCACTGCCTGTCACATCGCTGGTGTGACAGAGTGCTGTGCACACTGTCACACCAGCGATCTGACCCTATACTGTAATGTCCCACCCTGGGACAAAGTAAAAAAGTTTAAAAAAATAACAAGTGTAAAAAAAAAAATTCCAAAATAAAGGGAAAAAAAATATTCCCCAATAAATTCATTTCTTCCTGTAAAAAAAAAAACAAACCAATAAAAGTACACATATTTGGTATCGCCGTGTCCGTAACGACCCGCCCTATAGAACTGTCCCATTAGTTAACCCCTTTAGTGAACCCCTTAAAAAAAACAAAGCAATAAAATCAATGCTTTATCATACCGATTCCGAACAAAAAGTGGAATAACACGCGATTAAAAAGACCGATATAAATAAACATGGTACCGCTGAAAACGTCATCTTGTCCCACAAAAAATGAGCCACCATACAGCATCATCAGCAAAAAATTAAAAAGTTATAGCTCGCAGAATAAAGAGATGCAAAAATAATTATTTTTTATATAAAATTGTTTTTATTGTATAAAAGTGCCAAAACATAAAAAAATTATATTAACCCCTTAACGACCAAGCCATTTTGTAGGTTAAAGACCAGGCCAATTTTTACATTTCTGACCACTGTCTCTTTATGAGGTTATAACTCTGGAACGCTTCAACGGATCTTGGCGATTCTGAGATTGTTTTCTCGAGACATATTGTACTTCATGATAGTGGTAAAATTTCTTCAATATAACTTGCGTTTATTTATGAAAAAAATGGAAATATGGCAAAAATTTTGAAAATTTTGCAATTTTCAAACTTTTAATTTTTATGCCATTAAATCAGAGAGATATGTCACAAAAATTAGTTAATAAATAACATTTCCCACATGTCTACTTTACATCAGCACAATTTTGGAACCAAAATTTTTTTTTGTTATAAGTGTTAAAAGT
The DNA here is from genome assembly GCA_033576555.1 of Oophaga sylvatica. Taxonomy (NCBI): domain Eukaryota; kingdom Metazoa; phylum Chordata; class Amphibia; order Anura; family Dendrobatidae; genus Oophaga; species Oophaga sylvatica. Next base: position 64,415,963 of record JARQOD010000002.1, on the reverse strand, counting down.
TGACCAGCAATTTCTCATTTTTCCAACAAAATTTACAAAATCATTTTTTTTAGGGGCCACCTCACATTTGAAGTGAATTTGAGGGGTCAATATGACAGAAAATACCCAAAAGTGACACCATTCTAAAAACTGCACCCCTCAACGTGTTCAAAGCCACATTCAAGAAGTTTATTAACCCTTTAGGTACTTCACAAGAATTGAAGCAATGTGGAAGGAAAAAATTAACATTTAACTTTTTTTCCCAAAATTTTTCTTTCGACACAATTTTTTAAAATTTTGTCAAGGGTATCAGTAGAAAATGAACCACAATATTTGTTGTACAATTTCTCTTGAGTACATCGATACCCCATGTGTGGGGGTAAACCACTATTTGGGCGCATGGCAGAGCTCGGAAGGGAAGCAGCGCCATTTGACTTTTTTGGCTGGAATTGAGATTGGACGCCATGTCGCATTTGGAGAGTCCCTGTGTGTCTAAACAGTGGAAACCCCCCACAAGTGACCCCATTTTGGAAACTAGACCCCCCAAGTAACTTATCTAAATGTGTTGTGAGAGCTTTTAACCCCCAAGGGCTTCACAGAAGGTTATAACGTAGAGCCGTAAAATTAAAAAATCATGTTTTTTCCACAAAAATGATCTTTTCATCCCAATTTTTTTTTCCAAAGGATAAAAGGACCCCAAAAGTTATTGTGCAATTAGTCCTGAGTATGCTGATACCCCATATGTGGGGGTAAACCACTATTTGGGTGCATGGCAGAGCTCGGAAGGGAAGCAGCGCCATTTGACTTTTTTGGCTGGAATTGAGATTGGACGCCATGTCGCATTTGGAGAGTCCCTGTGTGCCTAAACAGTGGAAACCCCCCACAAGTGACCCCATTTTGGAAACTAGACCCCCCAAGTAACTTATCTAAATGTGTAGTGAGAGCTTTGAACCCCAAGGGCTTCACAGAAGGTTATAACGTAGAGCCGTAAAATTAAAAAATCATGTTTTTTCCACAAAAATGATCTTTTCATCCCAATTTTTATTTTCCAAAGGATAAAAGGACCCCAAAAGTTATTGTGCAATTAGTCCTGAGTATGCTGATACCCCATATGTGAGGGTAAACCACTATTTGGGTGCATGGCAGAGCAGCTCGGAAGGGAAGCAGCGCCATTTGACTTTTTTGGCTGGAATTGAGATTGGACGCCATGTTGTATTTGGAGAGCCCCTGTGCGCCTAAACAGTGGATACCCCCCACAAGTAACCCCATTTTGGTAACTAGACCTCCCAAGGAACTTATCTAGATGTGTGGTGAGAGCTTTGAACCCCCAAGGGCTTCACAGAAGGTTATAACGTAGAGCTGTAAAATTAAAAAATCATATCTTTTCCACTAAAATGATCTTTCCACCCCCAATTTTTATTTCCCAAAGGGTAAAAGGACCCCAAAAGTTATTGTGCAATTTGTCCTGAGTACGCTGATAACCCATATGTGGGGGTAAACCACTATTTGGGCGCATGGCAGAGCTTGGAAGGGAAGCAGCGCCATTTGACTTTTTTGGCTGGAATTGAGATTGGACGCCATGTCGCATTTGGAGAGTCCCTGTGTGCCTAAACAGTGGAAACCCCCCACAAGTGACCCCATTTTGGAAACTAGACCCCCCAAGGAACTTATCTAGATGTGTGGTGAAAGCTTTGAACCCCCAAGGGCTTCACAGAAGGTTATAACGTAGAGCAGTAAAATTAAAAAATCATATCTTTTCCACAAAAATGATCTTTCCACCCCAATTGTTATTTTCCAAAGGGTAACAGGACCGCAAAAGTTATTGTGCAATTTGTCCTGAGTATGCTGATACCCCATATGTGGGGGTAAACCACTATTTTGACGCATGGCAGAGCTGGAAAGGGAAGGAGCACCTTTTTCAAATGCAGATTTTGATGGAATGGTCTGCGGGTGTCATGTCACGTTTGGAGAGCCCCTGATGTGCCTAAACAGTAGAAACCCCCCACAAGTGACTCCATTTTGGAAACTAGACCCCCCAAGGAACTTATCTAGATGTGTGGTGAGCACTTTGAACCCCCAAGTGCTTCACAGAAGTTTATAACGTAGAGCCGTGAAAATAAAAATATCATATTTTTTTCCACAAAAATAATCTTTTTGCCCCCAAATTTTTATTTTTATAAGGGTAACAGGAGAAATAGGACCCCAAAAGCTATTGTGCAATTTGTCCTGAGTACGCTGATATCCCATATGTGGGGGGGAACCACTATTTTGACGCATGGCAGAGCTCGGAAGGGAAGGAGCACCGTTTTTAAATGCAGACTTTGATGGAATGGTCTGCGGGTGTCATGTCGCGCTTGGAGAGCCCCTGATGTGCCTAAACAGTAGAAACCCCCACAAATGACCCCATTTTGCAAACTAGACCCCCCAAGGAACTTATCTAGATGTGTGGTCAGCACTTTGAACCACCAAGGGCTTCACAGAAGTTTATAATGTAGAGCCGTGAAAATAAAAAAATCATATTTTTTTCCACAAAAATTACCTTTTTGCTCCAAATTTTTAATTTTCTAAGGGTAACAGGAGAAATAGGACCCCAAAAGCTATTGTGCAATTTGTCCTGAGTACGCTGATATCCCATATTTGGGGGGGAACCACTATTTTGACGCATGGCAGAGCTCGGAAGGGAAGGAGCACCGTTTTTAAATGCAGACTTTGATGGAATGGTCTGCGGGTGTCATGTCGCGCTTGGAGAGCCCCTGATGTGCCTAAACAGTAGAAACCCCCCACAAATGACCCCATTTTGCAAACTAGACCCCCAAGGAACTTATCTAGATGTGTGGTCAGCACTTTGAACCCCAAGGGCTTCACAGAAGTTTATAATGTAGAGCCGTGAAATAAAAAAAATCATATTTTTTTCCACAAAAATTACCTTTTTGCCCCAAATTTTTATTTTTATAAGGGTAACAGGAGAAATAGGACCCCAAAAGCTATTGTGCATTTTGTCCTGAGTACGCTGATACCCATATGTGGGGGGGAACCACTGTGATCGCCTTACTGCGATCTTTGGGAGGCACAATGAACAAATCCACAAAAGGTGAAGAATTGGTTTTCTTTTTTACGCGTTCCTCGTGCGGTATTAGTGATTAGGCGACTTTATTCCTCGGATCGGTGCGATTACAGCGATACCAGATTTACACCCTTTTTTCATGTTTAGCTTCTGTCACACACTAAAAGACGCTTTTTCTTGGAATAATTTTTTGTAAGAAATTTTTGCATCGCCGTATTTTGAGAGCTATAATTTTTCCATATTTCGGCCGACAGAGTTATCTGTGGGATTATTTTTTGCGGGACGAGCTGACGTTTTTATTGGTACCATATTCAGGCACATAACGTTTTTTGATCGTTTCCTATTCCGATTTTTGTGGAATCAGAATGAACAAAAACCAGCAATTCAGGAATTGTTTTTTTTTTTTTTCCCTCCGTTCCGTGTGTGGTAAAATTGATAAAGCAGCTTTATTCTTCGGGTCACTACGGTTACGGCGATTCCTCATTTATATATTTTTTTTTATGTTTTGGCGTTTTTTACACAATAAAAAATTTTATAGAAAAAATAATTATTTTTGCATCAGTTTATTCCGCGAGCTATAACTTTTTTATTTTTTTGCTGATGATGTTGTATAGCGGCTTGTTTTTTGCAGGACAAGATGCCGTTTTCAGCGGTACCATGATTATTTATATCTGACTTTTTGATCGCGTGTTATTGCACTTTTTCCAAGCAGTATAATGATACCGCTTGGAAAAAGTATAATTTACTACTTTTTTGTGTTTTTTTTACGGCTTTCACTGAAGGGGTTAACTAGGGTTACGCTTTTATAGATGGGATTTTTACGGACGTGGCGATACCTAACATGTGTATGTTTTTTGTTTTTTATTTTTTTATTACATAAAAATGTGTATTTTTTAGGGGATTTTTTTTAAATTATTTTTTAATATTTTTTTTACAATTTTTTAAAAAAAATGATTTTTTTTAACTTGTCCCTTTATGGGACTTTCACTTTTTTTACTTTTTATTGCAGTTACAATGCATTGCAATGCTCTGGCATTGCAATGCATTGCAACTATAGTGGAAGCTGCTGTGAAAATGATCACAGCAGCTTCCCGTAGCTAAATGACCCGGAGGTTGTCATGCCAACCCCCGGGTCATCAAGGCAGATATCGGCCCCTGCAAATACATTGCAGGGTGCCGATCTGAGGCAGAGGGAGCTCCCGACCCTCTGCCTCCCCCCCTGAGCTCTGCGATCGCGCTGGATCGCAGCAGTCAGGGGGTTAACAGCCAGGGGCGGTGGGGGCTCCGCTCCTGGCTGTCAGTGCAGGAAGCCTGGCCACTGCAGCGCCGGCTCCTGCACTGATCGCGCTGGGGAAGCTGAAATTTCAGCTTCTCCTGCACGATCGCTGCTGTGTTTGGTCAGTCAGATTGACTGACCAATCACAGCGCTGTGAGTGCGGGGACCGACGGCAAAGGTCCCCGCACCGCTTGCCGTGCCTGTCAGCTGTCTGTGACAGCTGTCGGCACTGATCTACCACTGCGTGTTTACACGCAGTGGTAGATCAAAGCCATGACGTGCAGAGTCCGTCCTTGTGCCGGAACTGGCACCTTGCCATGACGGACTCTGCACGTCAGTGGACATTAAGGGGTTAATGAGGTATCGCTGTAATCGTACTAACCCGAAGAATAAAACTGCTTTATCAATTTTACCACACGCGGAATGGTATAAACGCCCCCCCCAAAAGAAATTCATGAATTGCTGATTTTTGTTCATTCTAACCTCCCAAAAATCGAAACAAAAAGCGATCAAAAAATATCACGTGCTTAAAAATGGTACCAATAAAAATGTCAACTCATACCGCAAAAAATAAGACCTCACATGACTCTGTGAGACAAAATATGCAAAAATTATAGCTCTCAAAATGTGATGCAAAAACTATTTTTTGCAATAAAAAACGTCTTTTAGCGTGACAGCTGCCAAACATAAAAACCAGCTACAAATAGTAAATCAAACCCCCCTTTATCACCCCCTTAGTTAGGGAAAAATAATAAAATTAAAAAATTGTATTTATTTCCATTTTCCCATTAGGGTTAGGGTTGCGCCTAAAGTTAGGGGTTGCGCCTAAAGTTAGGATTAGGGTTAGGCTTGGGATTAGGGTTAGGGGTGTGTTAGGGTTAGGTTTTTGGTTAGGGTTATGGTTAGGGTTGGGACTAGGGTTAGGGGTGTGTTGGGGTTAGTGTTGCAGTTAGAATTGGGGGGTTTCCACTGTTTAGGCACATCAGGGGCTCTCCAAATGTGACATGGCGTCTGATCTCAATTCCAGCCAATTCTGCGTTGAAAAAGTCAAGCAGTGCTCATTCACTTCAGAGCTCTGCCATGCGCCCAAACAGTAGTTTACCCCCACATATGGGGTATCAGCGTACTCAGGAAAAATTGCACAATAACTCTTGGGGTCCAATTTCTTCTGTTACCCTTGGGAAAATAAAAAAATTGGGGGCAAAAATATCATTTTAGTAAAAAAAAAAAAAAAAAGATTTTTTTTTTTTTTTACTGCTGTACGTTATAAACTTCTGTGAAGGACTTGGGGCTTCATAGCACTCACCACACTTCTAGATAAGTTCCTTGTGGGGTCTATTTTCCAAAATGGTGTCACTTGTGGGGGGTTTCCACTGTTTAGGCACATCAGGGGCTCTCCAAATACGACATGACGCCCGCAGACCATTCCATCAAAGTCTGCAATCCAAAACGTCACTACTTCCCTTCCGAGCCCCGACGTTTGCCCATGCAGTAGTTTTCTCCCACATATTGGGTATCAGCATACTCAGGACAAATTGGACAACAAACTTTGGGGTCCACTTTCTCCTGTTACCCTTGTGAAAATAAAATATTGGGGGCGACAAAATCATTTTTGTAGAAATAAAAAGATTTTTTATTTTTACGGCTGTACGTTATAAACTTCTGTGAAGCACTTTGGGGTTCAAAGTGCTCACCACACATCTAGATAAGTTCCTTGGGGGGGTCTATTTTCCAAAATGGGGTCACTTGGGGGTTTCCACTGTTTAGGCACATCAGGGGCTCTCCAAACGCAACATGATGCCCACAGACCATTCCATCAAAGTCTGCAATCCAAAACGTCACTACTTCCCTTCCGAGCCCCGACGTTTGCCCATGCAGTAGTTTTCTCCCACATATTGGGTATCAGCATACTCAGGACAAATTGGACAACAAACTTTGGGGTCCACTTTCTCCTGTTACCCTTGTGAAAATAAAATATTGGGGACGACAAAATCATTTTTGTAGAAAAAAAAAGATTTTTTATTTTTACGGCTGTACGTTATAAACTTCTGTGAAGCACTTCGGGGTTCAAAGTGCTCACCACACATCTAGATAAGTTCCTTGGGGGGTCTATATTCCAAAATGGGGTCACTTGTGGGGGGTTTCCACTGTTTAGGCACATCAGGGGCTCTCCAAACGCAACATGATGCCCACAGACCATTCCATCAAAGTCTGCAATCCAAAACGTCACTACTTCCTTGCCGAGCCCTGACGTGTGCCCATACAGTAGTTTTCTTCCGCATATGGGGTATCAGCATACTCAGGACAAATTGGACAACAACTTTTGGGGTCCAATTTCTCCTTTTACCCTTGGGAAAATAAAAAGTTGGAGACTAAAAGATCATGTTTGTGGAAAAAATATGATTTTTTTTATTTTCATGCTCGGGCGTTATAAACTTTAGTGAAACACCTGGGGGTTCAAAGTTCTCACCACACATCTAGATAAGTTCCTTGAGGGGTCTAGTTTCCAAAATGGTGTCATTTGTGGGGGGTTTTCACTGTTTAGGCACATCAGGAGCTCTCCAAACACGACATGGCGTCCAGCCAATTCTGCGTTGAAAAAGTCAAACGGCGCTCCTTCCCTTTTGAGCTCTGCCATGCACCCAAACAGTGGTTTACCCCCACATATGGGGTATCAGCGAACTCAGGACAAATTGCACAATAACTTTTGGGGTCTTGTTACCCTTGGTAAAAGATAAATTGCTCACCACAGATCTAGATAAGTTCCTTAGGGGGTCTAGTTTCCAAAATGGGGTCCCTTGTGGGGGGTTTCCACTGTTTAGGCACATCAGGTGCTCTCCAAATGCATAATGGCGTCTGTGAGGAACTAAGCCGACCGCCACATGGTAGCCTGGGTATCACAGCTTCTGATCCCACCGCCGCTACCAAATGTGATGGACGATCCCCTTTCCTCCCACGTCACCAATGGGACGTAACTCCACAGGTACAGCTCTCCGGCGCCACCTTTGTCTCTCAGGTCAGTAAGGGAACTGCACCTAGAGCAAATGGCCGCCGGGGAGGGTGTCCTGTTACCCACTGGGTATTCTAAGATTCGTAATCAGAGTAAAAGCATCAGCCCAAGATTAATTTTATGGTTTAATGGCCTTAAGGGCGCACTAGATAATTACAGAAATATACAGTAAAGCTATACAACGTAATTACAATGGATTTGCAGTCAGAGAAAAAATACAACGATAATGTACAAGGCTTAAAGGTATAAGCTATAGATCAATATTACCGGGTAGTATGGTCATGGGGAGGCGGGAGCTCTGCCATCCCCAGGTAACAGTCTTCAGTTGCTGGATAGTCCCCAAAGCATGTGTTGCTGCACCCTTGGCAAGGTCTGTCCCTTGTGTTTCTTGCTGCTGTGAGAAAATGGAATGCCCCAGCCTGTTCATGGCTACAGTTCTTAAAACTGCTAGGTCCTTCCCCTTTGCTTTGAAGCACGCATATTAACTGGCCTGCAATTCATATGGAGCAGGAAACACTGGCCTGAGTCCGAGCCATTCAACATACCAATGACCATCCCATTCAGACACTGGCCTAAACCAATTAGCATGTTAAAGCCCTATTGATTCATAGTGGACATCAAAACTGGTCGTACTGAATATGCTAATAGGCCCTGTGTAGTTAGAAGTCTGTGGCTCTGTGAACCGACAAAATGGAGGCTGGTATAGGCCCTATACAAAATGGCGGCATCCCTTTCCTTACAGCATCCAATCTCAATTCCAGCCAATTTTGGTTGGAAAAAGTCAAATGGTGCTCCTTCCATTCCGAGCTCTGCCGTGCGCCCAAACAGTGGTTCCCCCCCACATATGGGGTATCAGCGTACTCAGTACAAATTGGACAACAACTTTTGTGGTCCAATTTCTCCTGTTACCCTTGGGAAAATAAAAAATTGGTGACTAAAATATAATTTTTGTGGGAAAAAAAATGGGATTTTTTATTTTCATGCCCGGGCATTATAAACTTGTGTGAAGCACTTGGGGGTTCTAAGTGCTCACCACAGATCTAGATATGTTCCTTAGGGGGTCTAGTTTCCAAAATGGGGTCCCTTGTGGGGGGTTTCCACTGTTTAGGCACATCAGGTGCTCTCCAAATGCAAAATGGCGTCCAATCTCAATTCCAGCCAATTTTGGTTGGAAAAAGTCAAATGGTGCTCCTTCCATTCCGAGTTCTGCCGTGCGCCCAAACAGTGGTTCCCCCACATATGGGGTATCAGTGTACTCAGGACAAATTGGACAACAACTTTTGTGGTCCAATTTCTCCTGTTACCCTTGGGAAAATAAAAAATTGGTGACTAAAATATAATTTTTGTGGGAAAAAAAATGGGATTTTTTATTTTCATGCCCGGGCATTATAAACTTGTGTGAAGCACTTGGGGTTCTAAGTGCTCACCACAGATCTAGATATGTTCCTTAGGGGGTCTAGTTTCCAAAATGGGGTCATTGTTGGGGGTTTCCACTGTTTAGGCGCATCAGAGGCTCTCCAAACGCGACATGGCGTCCAATCTCATTTCCAGCCAATTTTGGTTTGAAAAAGTCAAACGGAGCTCCTTCTCTTACGAGCTCTGCCGTGTGCCCAAACAGTGGTTTTCCCCCACATATGGGGTATTGGCATACTCAGGAGAAATTGCAAAACAACTTTATATGTCCATTTTCTCCTTTTACCCTTGTGAAAATGAAAAAAAGTTTGTAAAAGATCATTTTTGTGAATAAAAAGTTAAATATTCATTTTTTCCTTCCACGTTGCTTCAGCTCCTGTGAAGCACCTGAAGGGTTAATAAACTTCTTGAATGTGGTTTTGAGTACCTTGAGGGGTGCAGTTTTTAGAATGGTGTCACTTTTGGGTATTTTCTGCCATATAGACCCCTCAAAGTGACTTCAAATGTGAGGTTGTCCCTAAAAAAAATGGCTTTGTAAATTTTGTTGTAAAAATGAGAAATCGCTGGTCAACTTTTAACCTTTATAATTTCCTAACAAAAAAAATTTTGGTTCCAAAATTGTGCTGATGTAAAGTAGACATGTGGGAAATGTTATTTATTAACTATTTTGTGTGAATATTTCTCTGTTTTAAGGGAATAAAAATTCAAAGTTTGAAAATTTCAAAATTTTCAAAATTTTTGCCATATTTGCGTTTTTTTCAAAAATAAACGCAAGTTATATCAAAGAAATTTTACCACTGATGTGAAGTACAATATGTCAGGAGAAAACATTCTCAGAATCGCCAAGATCCGTTGAAGCGTTCCAGAGTTATAACCGCATAAAGAGACAGTGGTCAGAATTGTAAAAATTGGCCCGGTCATTAACGTGCAAACCACTCTTGGGGGTGAAGGGGTTAAAGAATAACTGTCATTTTAATTTTTATTTCATAAATCAATATTACACATGAAAAGAAGGAGCTTTGCATTATATCTTATCATAGAACTTTGCTTCTTTCTCCTCCTGGATTGATCATTCATTTTCAGAATTGTCATCCCTCCTCATCTATATTCTGTAGCATCTGCCATCTCCTATCTGAGTAACGTAACAATCTGTCTTCGCTGAATACAGATTTTCCTATGAATTGAGCATTTCGAGAATGACTGATCAGTCCTGGCAGAGAAAAAAGCAAATTTGTCTGATAAGATATATTACAAAATTGCTTATTTACATGTGTATTATTGATTTTATGAAAAAAAAATAACAGACAATTACTCTTTAAGTACAGTAAGATATAACCAAAGGGCAGAACTGCTATGACCTGTTAAATCTATACTACAGTACACTTTTTAACATAAGTTGAAAAGACTTACTTTACAAAATATCGTATAAGGTGGTATCAAAAACTAAAAAGCAAGTATTAATATTTTTGCACATTTACAAGCCGTGTTGTCATTGTTGCACCGTCACCGATTAAATTCACATTGCACCATAAAAAGTCAACCTTTTTACAAATCGGTATATAGAAATGTGATAAAGATTTATGTTACATTTAGGCCACAATAACATTTTGATGCTTGGTTTAGAGTCTAAAGCAGGAAGTTGGAATTAAACATGAATCATAAATGAGTCAACAGCAATCCTGCCCTGTGGTTAGATATATACCGTATTTTTCGGACTATAAGACGCACCGGACTATAAGACGCACCCAGGTTTTAGAGGTGGAAAATAGGGAAAAATATATTTGAAGCAAAAAATGTAAAATATTTAATAACATACTATTATATGTGGTGTTATTATATATAATAGTATGTTATTATGTTGGAAGCTATGGGTAGGAGATGGTGCTGTAAACTACTATGTGAAGACGCTGGAGGGTGAATATAAGGCCGGGGTCACACATGCGAGAAACTCGCACGATTTCGTGTGAGTCTCTCGCATGAACACCCGGCACTGCCGCCGGCACTCAGACTGGATCGTGCGGCTGCATAGAAATACATGCTGCATAGAAATAGAGACAGATGATAGAGACAGAGTTGATAGAGATAGATGATAGAGACAGAGATGATAGAGACAGATGATAGAGACAGAGATGATAGAGACAGATGATAGAGACAGAGATGATAGAGACAGAGATGATAGAGACAGAGATGATAGAGACAGATGATAGACAGATATGATAGAGACATGATAGAGACAGAGATGATAGAGATGATAGAGACAGATGATAGAGACAGAGATGATAGAGACAGAGATGATAGAGACAGATGATAGAGACAGAGATGATAGAGACAGATGATAGAGACAGAGATGACAGAGATGATAGAGACAGAGATGATAGAGACAGATAATAGAGACAGATGACAGAGATGATAGAGACAGATGATAGAGACAGAGATGATAGAGACAGAGATGATAGAGACAGATGATAGACAGATATGATAGAGACATGATAGAGACAAAGATGATAGAGATGATAGAGACAGATGATAGAGACAGATGATAGAGACAGAGATGATAGAGACAGAGATGATAGAGACAGATGATAGAGACAGAGATGATAGAGACAGATGATAGAGACAGAGATGACAGAGATGATAGAGACAGAGATGATAGAGACAGATAATAGAGACAGATGACAGAGATGATAGAGACAGATGATAGAGACAGAGATGATAGAGACAGAGATGATAGAGACAGAGATGATAGAGACAGATGATAGAGACAGAGATGATAGAGACAGAGATGATAGAGACAGATGATAGAGACAGATGACAGAGATGATAGAGACAGATGATAGAGACAGAGATGATAGAGACAGATGATAGAGACAGAGATGATAGAGACAGATGATAGAGACAGATAATAGAGACAGATGATAGAGACAGATGACAGAGATGATAGAGACAGAGATGATAGAGACAGATTATAGAGACAGATTATAGAGACAGAGATGATATAGACAGATTATAGAGACAGATTATAGAGACAGAGATGATAGAGACAGAGATGATAGAGACAGAGATGATAGAGACAGAGATGATAGAGACAGAGATGATAGAGACAGATGATAGAGACAGAGATTATAGAGACAGATGATAGAGACAGATGATAGAGACAGATGATAGAGACAGATGATAGAGACAGAGATGATAGAGACAGATGATAGAGACAGATGATAGAGACAGAGATGATAGAGACAGAGATGATAGAGACAGAGATGATAGAGACAGATGATAGAGACAGAGATGATAGAGACAGATGATAGAGACAGAGATGATAGAGACAGATGATAGAGACAGAGTTGATAGAAATGTGACACGTATGCGTTTCATGTGCGCATGATGCGCTGCACAAAAAACGCAAGTGTGAAAGTAGCCTAACCTTTTAATTAATTCTCTGTTGTACAGTGTGTCTGAAGGACCTGTGATGACATCATGAAGAGGCAGGGCTTTGGTCTTGTGATGCTCCTGCCCGCCCTCTTCATGACCTCATCACAGGTCCTTCACAGGAGCATTCAGCCTCCCATAAGCACAGCCCCAGGCTGTCAGGTATGCTAGCTGCTCCTGCTGCCTCCTTCTCCTTCAGACACCGATCTGCCCAGCTGCTGCAGGAATCAGGCGCTGGGGAAACTGTGTGGCTCTGTGATCTGCTGCTCCCCGCTCACTGCTCAGCTGATAGGTGGGCGGGGAAGCGGCTGATTAATATTCACTGCACTTAAGTAGGGACCAGGGGTTTCCCCAGCGCTTGTTTCCTGCAGCAGAGGGGATATTTTCTTGCCTCCTGCTGATCCCACTCCACCGCTGCCCCCTGCCCCCCTCCCCACATGTTACATTCCGACCATAAGACGCACCCACACTTTCCTCCCAAATTTGGAGGAAAAAAAGTGCGTCTTATGGTCCAAAAAATACGGTATGTGTTGTAAAATTCTGTTTTCTCTCCTTTTTCGCATTATTGTATTTAGAAGTTTTGAAGCAACAACTGGGATATGGATTTCTCACTTATTATCTCGCGATAAAGTTTAATAACCCTTCAGGTGCTAAAGAGGAATTTTTAGAACGTGGAAGGGAAAAATTAACATTCAACTTTTTTTCACAAATTTTTTTTTTTAGACTCCAAATTTTTTATTTTCTCAAGGGTATCAGGAGAAATTGCACCGTAAAATTTCTTGTGCAATTTCTCCTGAGTATGCCGATACCCCATATGTTGGGGAAAACTACTAAGCACCATTTGACTTTTGCTGGAATAATTAGCGGACGCCATGTTGTGTTTGGAGAGTCCCTGATGTGCCTAAACAATGGAAACCTCCCCACAAGTGACACCATTTTGGACACTACACCACTCAGGGAACTTATCTAGATGTGTGGTGAGCACCTTGAAACCCCAGGTGCTTCTCAGAAGTTTATACTATTCAGCCGTAAAAATAAAAAAATCACATTCTTCGAACAACGTTTTTTAGCTCCACATTTTGCATTTCCATTAGGGTAACATGAGAAATTGCACCACACAACTTGTGCAATTTCTCCTGAGTATGCAATATCCAATATGTGGAGGGAAACTACTGTTTGGGTGCATGGCAGGGCTTGGAAGGGAAGGAGCGCCATTTGACTTTTTGAATGTAAAATTTGCTGAAATAAATAGCGGATGCCATGATGCATTTGGAGAGTTGCTTATGTGCCTATACAGTGGGAACCCCCCCAAAAGTGACATCATTTTGGAAACTAAACCCCTCAGGAAACTTACCTAGACGTGTGGTGAGCACCTTACCCCCAGGTGCTCCTTAAAAGCTTATAACATTGAGCCGTGAAAATTTTAAAAAAAATCAAATTTTTCCCACAAAAATGTTTTTAACCTCTTAAAGGGAATGTGTCACCCCATTTTTGCCCTATGAGATAGGGCCACCGCTGTCAAGGGCTTATCTACAGCATTCTCGAATGCTGTACATAAGCCCCCGATGTTACCTGAAAGTGAAGAAAAACGAGTTATAAAATACTCACCCAGAGGCGTTCCGCCGTCTGGTCCGGTTTGACGCCTCCCATCTTGTAGCGAAGCCAGCCTCTTCTTTCCGTCCCGTCGTGGCTCCTGCGCAGGCGCACTGCTCTGCCCTGGTGAGGGCAGAGCAGACTACTGTAGTGCACAGGCTCCGGACCTCTCTGACCTTTCCCGGCGCCTGCGCACTGCAGTACTCTGCTCTGCCCTCACCAGGGCAGAGCAGTGCGCCTGCGCAGGAGCTGCGATGGGACGGAAAGAAGAGGCCGGCTTCGCTACAAGATGGGAGGCGCCGAACCGGACCGTGACACCCATCGGACCCGACCGGACGGCGGACCGCCCCTGGGTGAGTATAATACAGGGTGGATAAAAATCAATGATTTTTTTAAAAAAATCAAAAAAATCGGATTTTTTTGATTTAAATCGGATTTTTTTGATTTAAATCGGATTTTTTTGATTTAAATCAGATTTTTTTCAATAAACTGCTTTTTGAGGAAAATATTTTACCATCCAAAGGTTCTTCCATCATGAGATAAAGCTGAGTTGTTTAACTCAGTAGAATAAAGGCTGTATATGTAACATTCACAATGCCATGCTCTTCCAGAGGTTTCTGTAGGATTAGTGGGCAGTTTCTCTCCTATATTATCACAGACGCTCGCTTTACTTACGCAGTTCTCAAAACTGAATTGGACTCCGCAGAGGTCCCAGCCTCTTCTTCACGGCAAAAATGTTACAACATGAACAGAGTTGAGAAAAAGACCTTAATCCTATTGTTCTACAAACCTATGAATACAGAATCAACCCCTTCAGTGCCAAGTCCAAGAAGTTAGACAATATGTTTCTGATTGTTTGGAGTGGAATAGATCTGCACAACACAAGAAGAATGATTTGAATTTTTGTTCACATGTTATAGCTTTTACTGCCACTTCTTGTAAGTATTCTGCTGTGTGTGCATTTCCTGACGTATCAGTTGTTTGTGCAAGGAAGACTAAGAAAAAAGTAATATAAAAAGTGATTCTAAAAATCTTCATCTACTTGCATGTTAAAGTAGCAAGAACTACTGCGGGTGATCGAGAAATAAAATCTGAAAAATAATTTTAAAATGTTTGGTATTTCCACTTTTAAACACTAGGCAGAGCAGCTGCTGAAATATAAACTGCTAGCTCGTATTGCGACAGTAGTAAATGCAGGCGGGGTCTGATCACGTGTGACTTCTCTCCTCCGTTACTAGGTGTTTGTAATAACAGAGGATGTAGTTTAGGCTCACAGAGCGGAGCCATTGCGGAGCCATTTTGTTGGGGACTGCCAGTGATACTGACAAGTAGGCTGTCACTGAGGATGACCGGCAGCATCTATTCTGTTAGTTCATGCTGCTTGCTGTATTATAAACTGAGCACAGATACGTGGAGAGTATCTCACACTGGGATTATTCACAGCACATGACACACTGCATGTATCTAGATACAGGGCCGAGTGTAGTGTATCGCATTATGGGATTACATACACCGGTCTGGGGCATATCGCGCATGATGAAATTAGATACACCTGTCTGGGGCGTATCGCACATGATGAAATTAGATATACCGGTCTGGTAGAAACTTTGATTTAAATCACTGATTTAAATCAAGCCTTACTGACTAGTGATTTAAATCATGATTTAAATCGTGATTTAAATCAGATTGATTTAAATCAAATCCACCCTGGTATAATATAACTCGTTTTTCTTCACTTTCAGGTAACATCGGGGGCTTATCTACAGCATTACAGAATGCTGTAGATAAGCCCCTGATGGCGGTGGCCCTATCTCATAGGGCAAAAATGGGGTGACAAATTCCCTTTAAGAACCAAGCCACCTTGTAGGTTAATGACCAGGCCTTAATTTTGAAATCGGACCACTGTTACTTTATGTGGTTATAACTCTGGAACGCTTCAACGGATCCCGCTGATTCTGAGATTGTTTTTTCATGACATATTGTACTTCATGTTAGTGGTAAAATTTCTTTACTATAACTTGCATTTATTTATGAAAATAATGAAAATTTGTCGAAAATTTAGCAATTTCCAAACTTTAATTTTTGTACCCTTAAAGGGAATCTGTCACCCCATTTTTCGACCATCAGCTGCGGCCACCACCATCAGGGGCTTATCTACAGCATTCTATAATGCTGTAGATAAGCCCCCGATGTCACCTGAAAGAGAAGAAAAACGAGTTAGATTATACTCACCCAGGGGCGGTCCACTGTCCGGTCCGGTCCGATGGCCGTCGCGGTCCGGTTCGGCGCCTCCCATCTTCTAGCGAAGCCCTCCTGTTACTTATCTTCCCATTGCGGCCCTGGCGCAGGCGCACTGCTCTGCCCTGGTGAGGGCAGAGCAGAGTAATGCAGTGCGCAGGCGCCAGGAAAGGTCAGAGAGGTCCGGCGCCTGCGCACTGCAGTACTCTGCTCTGCCCTCACCAGGGCAGATCAGTGCGCCTGCACCTGAGCCGCGATGGGAAACTAAGAAGAGGAGGGCTTCGCTAGAAGATGGGAGGCGCCGGACCAGGACGCCCATCGGACCGGACGGCGGACCGCCCCTGGGTGAGTATAATCTAACTCGTTTTTCTTCCCTTTTAGGTGACATCGGGGGCTTATCTACAGCATTGCAGAATGCTGTAGATAAGCCCCTGATGGCGGTGGCCGCAGCTGATGGTCGAAAAATGGGGTGACAGATTCCCTTTAAATCAGAGAGTGATGTTGCACAAAATAGTTAATAAATAACATTTCCCACATGTCAACTTTACATCAGCACAATTTTGGAAACATATTTTTTTTTTGTTAGGACGTTATACAAATTTTACAAAAACATTTTTTTTTAGGGACCACCTCACATTTGAAGTGAGTTTGGGGGTCAATATAACAGAAAATACCCCAAACTGACACCATTCTAAAAACTGCACCCCTCAAGGTGTTCAAAACCACATTGAAGAAGTTTATTAACCCTTTAGGTACAGTACAGACCAAAAGTTTGGACACAACTTCTCATTTAAAGATTTTTCTGTATTTTCATGACTATGAAAATTGTAAATTCACACTGAAGGCATCAAAACTATCTCTTGAAGCTTTCCCAAACAAAACCCCAGAAAAAAGTGCTTTCTGCTCTCTATAATATGCTGCTTTTAAAACAATTACCTCCGAAAAGAGCCTTTCTGCTGAGATGGGAAAAAGAATTTGGCCACTCTTTCTCTGATTCCCAAATTAATCTAATTTATAAATCTTCATATGGTCCTTCACAATGTGTGAGAGCCCTAGAAAACAGCTACAAAATAATAACTCATTGGTATACAACACCTCTCCTGTTACATAAGTGGTTCCCCACTACGCCAGATACATGTTGGAGGTGCGAAATTGACAGAGGCTCATATCTTCATATTTGGTGGCACTGCCACATCATAAAATAATTTTGGAACATTGTATCTCAAACCTTAGACGAAGTGGTGCGTAAACATATAAAACTAACTCCAGAACATGTTTTCCTTAATCTACCAGTAGTTCCAAATAACAAACATTTATCTAAACTGGTCTCTTTCATCTTAACAGCCGGTAAGCTTCTTATACCTACGTTTTGGCACTTGTCTAATATTCCAAGCATAAATCAGCTATTACTTGAGATTGACCAACTGTATCACATCGAAGAATTAGCAGCATTAGCCACACATAGCCTTTCTCCCTTCTCGCAGGTCTGGAGTCCTTGGGTGACGTATAGGAATTCAGATAAATTCATATCCCCGTGTGTGTCTGATTCTGCGCCTTGATATTGAACATGACCAATGTGCCAATGGACCATGTCCCTTTTACCTTTATCCCTGGTTCCCCCTCTCCCTCCTCCCCTCCCACTCCCTCCCATCCCCTTGTTGTCTCTTTTAGGTTTCATCCCCCTTTTTTGTGCTCTGGTTCAGCATTTGGTTAGTTAATTAACTCACCCATGATACTCCAGAGCTTCAGTTAAATCATTATGTTCATTTGTCGATTAATAGTAACCAAGAATCACTAATTTATTTATTAATGATATTTTGATAGAGACGTTTGCATCTTCATTTTCGTAAACATGGAAATTATTGAAGGTCATGTGTATCTATGAGGCATGTATGACTATGAATACTGTGCTATTTGCTTCTTCTGTCTCTCATGTTTGATTGGATAATATATTTATACTGATACTTTTCACCTAGTGATTCTCAATAAATAAAACATTGAAAACAAAAACTATCTCTTGAAGCTCATCAAGAGAATACCAAGAGTGTGCAGAGCAGTAATCAAAGCAAAAGGTGGCTACTTTGAAGAACCTAGAATATCAGACATATTTTCAGTTGTTTCACACTTTTTTGTTAAGTATATAATTCCACGTGTTAATTCATAGTTTTGATGCCTTCAGTGTGAATGTACAATTTTCATAGTCATGAAAATACAGAAAAATCTTTAAATGGGAAGGTGTGTCCAAACTTTTGGTCTGTACTGTACTTCACAAGAATTGAAGCAATGTGGAAAGAAAAAATGAACAGTTAACTTTTTTCCCCAAAATTTTACTTCAGACACAATTTTTTTTATTTTGTCAAGGGTATCAGGAGAAAATGAATCACAATATTTGTTGTGCAATTTCTCCTGAGTACACCGATACCCCATGTGTGAAGGAAGACCAATCTTTAGGTGCACGGCAATGCTCAGAAGGGAAGGCGCATCATTTGAGGTTTTGAATGTCAAATTGGCTGGAATCGAGAGCGGATGCCATGTCGCGTTTGCTGGAATAATTAGCGGACGCCATGTTGCATTTGGAGAGCCCCTGATGTACCTAAACAGTGGAATCCCCCACACGTGACACCATTTTGGAAACTAGACCCCCCAAGGAACTTATCTAAATGTGTGGTGAGCACTTTGAACCCCCAAGGGCTTCACAGAAGTTTATACCAAGTATGTGTCCTAAAAAATATTTATTAATGGGTACAATATATTTTTATTATTTTTTTTATTATTTTGTGATTTAAATAAAAATATTTTTACAATTTTTTTTCACTTTTATTTTTTATTTTGTACTTTGTCCTTGTATGGGACTTTCACTTTTTGCAGTCTGATTGCTTGTAAAGTATAGCAAAGCAAGGGCTTTGCTATGCTTTACAAACTGTCAGCGCTGTACTGACCATGTGAGCATGTTGTAGCAAGTTTGCTAGGTCTGGTGACCCGGATGTCGTCATGACGACATTGGGTCACGATGGCAACGATCGGCCCCTTGCAATGACGTCGTTGGGGCACAGATCTGAGAGCAGAGGGGGCTCCCTCCCTCTGCTGGTCTGCTAAATACTGCAGTCGATATAGATCACAGTATTTAGGGGATTAAAGTGCTGGGAGTGGTGCGGGGACCACTCCTGTCACCGATTGCCAGGTACCAGCTGTCAGAATCAGCAGACACCCAGCGGCGATTGCCCACATACAGTCTGTTGTGAATGGGTTTGAGATGAGTTCTGAGCAGAGGCTCCCTCTGGTGGTTACAAGCGGTGCTAGTGAAGATTGTGAGGACTGGGAATCAGGTGTTACTGACTGGTCCTATATAAGGGAGTCATTTTCCCATCAGGGTTGCCGGTGATCAATTGTTCTGGTCTGAATCCTTCATTCCAGTTTCCCTTGTAGCCTGCTGTGTCGTGTCTGCATCTCCTGCTATCAGATAAGATTTTTTCTTCTTTTGTGTTTGTGCTATATTTTTGCATTTTGTCCTGTACTTCTGTGGGGGCCTTCTGGGTCCCTTCCGGGGGCTTCTGCCCTCTCAGTTTAGTTCAGCCACTGAGTTTTGTTCTTTTGCTTTTTCCAGTTTTTTTCAGTGGCTGCTGTTTTGATTTTGTTGCACCAGAGAACTAATTTGGGTGGTAGAGGTCGTGTGATCTCAGGTGATTTTGAAGTTAGTAGGGTTGGTGTTTTTCAGGGTTTTCTGGGATTGCAGTAAGTACTCTTCCTATCTTTTTCTATTTAGATAGTTTGGGCCCCAGCGTTTGCTCATACTATTTTCTTTCTGTGTCAGTATTTCATCTTGTCTAACCGCCATTACATGTTTGGGGGCTTTCTATTATCTTTGGGGTTCTGCTCCGGGGCAGATAGCTTTCCTATTTCTATCTTTAGGTGTAGTTAGTTTCTCAGGCTGTGACGAGGCGTCTAGGACCAACGTAGGAACGCTCCACGGCTGCCTCTAGTTGTCGTGGTTAGTCAGGGTACTGCAATCTCATAGATTCCAACTGCTCTGGTGTATTGCCTTTTTTACCTGCACTCCTCAGCTACCGAAACACAACAGTATCACCGGCCCAAAAATTGAAAATTGTATGGTACTCACAGAAGGGAAAAAATATTGTGAAAGAAAAAAGGTTGTCAGAGTTGTCAGAGATATTTTTCTGTTTGTTGCATTTTTTTTTTTTTTTTTCCCTCTGTATCTCTGGGTGCTGGGGAGGATCTTTTCTCCCAATGGAGTTTGCACAGTTGTCTGACCGTGTGGATCAGCTTGCCACTGAGGTTCAGAGTATTGCTGCATATCTTGCTAGGTTGCCTGTTGTGGAACCTAGGATCCCCATGCCAGATTTGTTTTTAGGGGATCGAGCTAAGTTTCAGAATTTCAAAAATAATTGTAAATTGTTTTTTGCCTTAAAATCTAAGTCCTCAGGAAACGCAGCGCAGCAGGTTCAAATTATCATCTCTCTACTGCGCGGCGATCCTCAGGATTGGGCTTTTTCCCTGATACCTGGGGATCCTGTTTTGAGTGATGTTGATGCGTTTTTTCAGGCTTTGGGGTTATTGTACGATGAGCCTAATGTCACTGATCAAGCTGAAAAAGCCTTGTTGGCATTAAATCAGGGGCTTGATGACGCTGAGTTATACTGTCAGAGATTCCGTAGGTGGGCAGTCCTGACCAAATGGAATGACGACGCTTTGGCGGCCCTTTTCCGGAAGGGTCTGTCAGATAATGTAAAAGATGTTATGGTGGGATTCCCTGTCCCCTCTGGTCTCAATGATTCTATGTCATTAGCGATTCAAATTGACAGACATTTGCGTGAGCGGAGAAGTATGCGTGGAATGGTGTTGCCTTGTGAGCCAGCTTCTGAACCCATGCAGTGTGATGGAGTGGTGTCTGGGGCACAGCGTCATGAGTTTCGAAAGCGCAATGGGTTATGTTTCTACTGTGGTGATGCCTCTCATGCTATTTCAGTCTGCCCTAAGCGGGGAAGACGTTTTGCACGCTCAGTTGTCTTGGGTAGTGTTCAGACTAAGTTTTTATTAACTGTCACTCTGATATGCTCTCTGTCCTCATTTTCTGCTCAGGCTTTCGTTGATTCTGGAGCAGCTATTAACCTGATGGATTATGATTTTGCTAAACGTTGTGGGTTTCCCTTGATACCCCTACAGAAGTCTATTCCCCTACTGGGGATCGATTCTACCCTTTGGCTGAGAATAAACCCCAGTTTTCTACTCAGGTGATAATGAGGGTTGAACCTGATCACCAGGAGTGCTGCAAATTTTTGGTTCTATATAATCTGCATGACATTATCGTGCTGGGTTTCCCTTGGTTACAGTCTCATAATCCTGTTTTGGATTGGAAATCTGTGTCTGTGACCAGTTGGGGCTGCCAATGTGTTAATACCAACACTCCTGTTTTTTCTGCCTCCCCCAGGCTCAGGATGTTCCTGACTTTTTGTTTGATTTTTCTGATGTGTTTAGCGAAAGTAAATCTGCATCCATGCCTCCCCATAGGAGCTATGACTGCGCTATTGAATTAGTGCCGGGTAGTAAATTCCCTAAAGGTCGCCTTTTTAACTTGTCTGTACCTGAACATGACGCTATGCGGTCTTATATCAAGGAATCATTGGAGAAGGGTCATATCAGACCATCCTCTTCACCCTTAGGTGCCGGTTTTTTCTTTGTGGCCAAAAAAGATGGTTCATTAAGGCCGTGTATTGATTATCGTCTCTTGAACAATATTACTGTGAAATATCAATACCCGTTACCCTTGATTTCTGACCTGTTTTCCAGGGTGAAAAACGCTACTTGGTTTACCAAGCTTGACCTCAGGGGGGCGTACAACCTTATTCGCATTAAGCACGGGGATGAATGGAAGACGGCATTCAATACCCCCGAAGGGCATTTTGAGTACCTAGTGATGCCCTTTGGGCTCACTAATGCTCCTTCCGTCTTCCAGTCCTTCATGAATGACATTTTCAGGGATTTTGTGGACAAATTTCTGATTGTTTATTTGGATGATATCTTGATTTTTTCTAATGACTGGGACTCTCATGTGAAACATGTTCGAACTGTATTCCAGATTTTGAGAGAGAATGCTCTGTATGTGAAGGGATCAAAGTGTCTTTTTGGCGTACAGAGGATCTCATTTCTGGGATTCATTTTGTCCCCATCTGTTATTGAAATGGACCCGGTCAAGGTTCAGGCCATCTGTGATTGGGTCCAACCTCCTTCATTAAAGGCTCTTCAGAGATTTTTGGGTTTTGCCAATTTTTATCGTAAATTTATTGGTAATTTCTCGGTTATTGTTAAACCATTAACTGATTTGACCAGAAAGGGTTCTGATGTGGTGAATTGGCCTCCTGAGGCAGTCTCTGCATTTCAGGAACTTAAGCAGAGATTCACTTCTGCTCCTGTTCTACGGCAGCCTGATGTTTCTCTGCCATTTCAGGTGGAGGTTGATGCCTCTGAAATTGGGGCAGGTGCCGTTTTGTCCCAAAAAGATCCAGAGACCTCTAAAAGTAACCCTTGTGCCTTTTTCTCTCGAAAATTTTCTCCTACTGAACGTAATAATGACGTGGGTAATCGGGAGTTATTGGCCATGAAGTGGGCTTTTGAAGAGTGGAGACATTGGCTGGAGGGAGCCAAACATCAGGTGGTGGTCCTTACGGACCATAAGAATCTGGTCTATCTGGAATCTGCCAAGCGACTCAATCCTAGACAGGCCAGGTGGGCCTTGTTTTTCACACGTTTTAATTTTGTGGTTTTCTTTCTTCCTGGCACTAAGAATGTTAAGGCGGATGCCCTCTCGAGGAGTTTCCTTGCGGACTCTCCTGAGTTATCTGATCCTTCTGTTATTTTGAAAGAGGGTGTAGTTCTTTCCGCCATCTCGCCCAATTTGAGACTTGCTCTGGAGGGGTGTCAGGAGGATAGGCCCGAGCGCTGCCCTGTTGGAAAATTGTTTGTCCCGGACCAATGGAAAAAGAGTGTGATGTCTGAGATTCATTGTTCCGCATTGGCTGGGCATCCCGGAATTTTTGGTACCAGAGACTTGGTTAGTCGGTCCTTTTGGTGGCCTACCTTGTCTCGTGATGTCAGGGAATTTGTGCAGTCCTGCGGGACTTGCTCTCGCTCCAAGCCTTGCTCTCGCTCTAGTGGTTTGTTGATGCCATTGCCTGTGCCCAAGAGACCATGGACCCATATCTCTATGGATTTCATTTCCGATCTTCCTGTTTCTCAGAGAATGACCACCATCTGGGTAATTTGTGATAGGTTTTCCAAAATGATACATCTTGTGCCATTACCTAAGTTGCCTTCCTCCTCTGAATTGGTGCCGTTGTTCCTTCAGCACGTGGTTCGTTTACACGGCATTCCTGAGAACATTGTGTCTGACAGAGGAGTCCAGTTTGTTTCCAGATTTTGGAGGACTTTTTGTTCTAGACTGGGTGTTCAATTGTCTTTCTCCTCTGCATTTCATCCTCAGACCAATGGTCAAACTGAGAGAACAAACCAGACATTGGAGACTTATCTAAGATGCTTTGTGTCTGCTGATCAGGATGACTGGGTCTCTTTTTTGCCTTTGGCTGAGTTTGCTCTTAATAATAGGGCTAGCTCTGCCACTTTGATGTCTCCGTTTTTCTGTAATTCTGGGTTTCACCCTCGATTTTCTTCAGGACAGACGGAGGCTTCTGTCTGTCCAGGTGTTGACTCTGTTGTGGAGCGTATGCAACAGATTTGGGACCAGGTAGTGGAGAGGTTGTCCCTCTCTCAGGAGAAGGCCCAGCGGTTTGCTAACCGGCATAGGACTGATGGTCCTCGGTTTAAAGTGGGGGACTTGGTCTGGTTGTCCTCAAAGAATATTCCTATGAGAGTAGCATCTCCTAAATTTAAGCCTAGGTTCATTGGACCTTATAAGATCATGGAGATTATTAATCCTGTTTCTTTTCGTTTGCTTCTTCCAGGGACATTTAAGATCCATAACGTGTTCCACAAGTCCTTGTTGAAGAGGTTTGTTGAGCCAGTGGTTCCTGCTGCTGTGCCTCCTGACCCTGTTTTGGTTGAGGGCAATCTGGAGTATGTGGTTGAGAAAATATTGGATTCTCGTTTTTCTAGACGGAAACTCCAATATTTGGTTAAATGGAGAGGTTATGGTCAGGAAGACAATTCTTGGGTGTTTGCTTCAGACATCCATGCTAGGAGACTTATCCGTGCGTATCATAGAACTCATCCTGACCGACCTGGTTGCTCAAATGAGGGTTCGGTGACCCCTCCTCAAGGGGGGGGTACTGTTGTGAATGGGTTTGAGATGAGTTCTGAGCAGAGGCTCCCTCTGGTGGTTACAAGCGGTGCTAGTGAAGATTGTGAGGACTGGGAATCAGGTGTTACTGACTGGTCTTATATAAGGGAGTCATTTTCCCATCAGGGTTGCCGGTGATCAATTGTTCTGGTCTGAATCCTTCATTCCAGTTTCCCTTGTAGCCTGCTGTGTCGTGTCTGCATCTCCTGCTATCAGATAAGATTTTTTCTTCTTTTGTGTTTGTGCTATATTTTTGCATTTTGTCCTGAACTTCTGTGGGGGCCTTCTGGGTCCCTTCCGGGGGCTTCTGCCCTCTCAGTTTAGTTCAGCCACTGAGTTTTGTTCTTTTGCTTTTTCCAGTTTTTTCAGTGGCTGCTGTTTTGATTTTGTTGCACCAGAGAACTAATTTGGGTGGTAGAGGTCGTGTGATCTCAGGTGATTTTGAAGTTAGTAGGGTTGGTGTTTTTCAGGGTTTTCTGGGATTGCAGTAAGTACTCTTCCTATCCTTTTCTATTTAGATAGTTTGGGCCCCAGCATTTGCTCATACTATTTTCTTTCTGTGTCAGTATTTCATCTTGTCTAACCGCCATTACATGTTTGGGGGCTTTCTATTATCTTTGGGGTTC
The DNA here is from genome assembly GCA_033576555.1 of Oophaga sylvatica. Classification (NCBI taxonomy): domain Eukaryota; kingdom Metazoa; phylum Chordata; class Amphibia; order Anura; family Dendrobatidae; genus Oophaga; species Oophaga sylvatica. The sequence goes on along the minus strand of JARQOD010000002.1, from coordinate 64,391,030 downwards.
TGCTCCGGGGCAGATAACTTTCCTATTTCTATCTTTAGGTGTAGTTAGTTTCTCAGGCTGTGACGAGGCGTCTAGGACCAACGTAGGAACGCTCCACGGCTGCCTCTAGTTGTGGTGGTTAGTCAGGGTACTGCAATCTCATAGATTCCAACTGCTCTGGTGTATTGCCTTTTTTACCTGCACTCCTCAGCTACCGAAACACAACAACAGTCCCTGTGCGCGGGAGATCGCCATGACGTGTCCATACATCAAAGGTTGATAAGTACCAGTTGACCATGACGTCCAATGTCGGGAAGGGGTTAAGGGCTATGGTCACCTCTCACATGGAATAATGATTTTTACATCTGTTAGTGGTTATCTTTAATTTATGAAATTGCACTAAGTTTTAGTTGGCAATCTTCATCTTCATCTCTTCATTCATTTTAAGACCCCCTGATTTGCAGTTTGCAGCTTGATTCAATTTTCAAATTTCTCTCTTGTGGGAGTGTCTCTCCGAGTAATATAGGCTGGATGTGAAGTCTGTGTGTATTCAGATTACTGCATTCTAGCTCAGACAATGCAGAACAGACAGCGATCAAATCAGAGTAATAACCGATGAGCATTCATCAGATCCAAGCTCCCAGGCTGCGGCAGTGACTTCATCCAGCGTTGAGTACTTCACTGGACGAAATCTCCACCGCATCCCTGGTGCCAGGCCCTCATGAGTACTCACCAGTAATTACTGTGATCTGAGTGATGCAGCCCCAATTACATAATTGCTCAACTCAGATCACAGTAATTGCCCATTGGGCAGTATATCTATAGCTACGCGTTTCGAGGTAACGCAGGACCTAAGTTTTTGTCCTGATGAAGAGGTCCTGTGTGACCTTGAAACACGTTGACTCTGAAACCCTGTGTGAGCAGGTTGTGGGATGCAGTGACAGACAGGAGGCACGAGAGGCAGAGCAAGGGTTAACAACTTTAATTTTACAGAGGCAGACTCCACGCAGGGAGATAAGTAGTTTAATACAGAAAGTAAACAGTTAACTGAAGATTCAAACAGTTCAATGGCAAGGGAAATGCAAAGTCAATAAACAACGGGTAAGGTAATGGCAGTTCTTTGGGGGTAACCTATTGTATTAGTAGTTCCTCAGGCTGTGGGGGCTGCAAGTGAAACGATGGCACCACGATGGCTGGCGTGATTCTGATCCAACAAGGTCCTGTGAACAACAATGATCCGTCTTCTGGTGACAGCGGTCGGTCTCCGATACCTTCCGCTGAGCCCCTAGTCCATAGTTTGATGTAGCTGTGACAGAAAAGGCCACAGCACTATCCGGGTCCAACACAGTCCGGGAAGTATATACTGGCAACTTAGGGCATAAACATCAGTTTCTCTCAGGCGGTACGCGCGTGGTACTTACGGCCAAGGAACATGCGGCACCTTGCTCTCTGCTAGTCACTGGGTACTCTGCACTTTTCGCCCTCACGTCCTCGCTGGTGGCAGATGCCGGTCTGTGCAGTGTCGGTGCTCGAGGGCTGGAGCACTCCTCTCTCCCTGCTGCGCGCTGACTGCTCCCACCAAGACTGACTGCTTCCACGTGCGCTGCTTAGCCACGCCCCTGCTTCCTGGTGCAAAGGTATGTCCGGTCTCTTATTCTTTCCCCCGGACAACAGAGGAGACAACCTCGACAGTTCCGGACCTGGCACAAGACAGATACCCACGGCCTGGTCCTTCTCCTTACACCTGCACAATAATTTATTCTAAGTACGTATATTCCATTATTGAGCCTTCATCAGCCGCTCATTGAGTGACACCTCCATCCTATTTCCATTTCAAGCTCGGTGCGACCAGTGTCCTGCAGCAGCTGATATATACGTGTTTCATACAATGCTTCAGTGTAACATCACCAGGTGAGTGGATTCATTTTTCCTAAAGCTCGTTATTATCAGTTAAGACCCTATTGCTCTCTTTCGTTCCCCAGTTTCCTCATCTTAACTTACAGAATCGGCACTGCCATCCGTCCTCAATAACACTGTCCAAATCATGGTATCACATTGTCGTTACCTACTAAATGGAGCTACACTGTGATTCTGAACTTCAGTGGTCCATATCCTTTTACAAACAAAAGGGAGGGAGGGACTATCAGACACATGCGAGCAGATCCTGCCAACATTTACTACAGTCATAATGTGAGCTAGCAGTACAATAGGTTTTCATGGAACATCTCAGCAGTTGCTCCCTCTAGTGTTTAAAAGTTGAAAATGTCAAACCTTTTTAATCCATTTTTGATATAGGAACCTTTTTAAATCATTTTCCATATTTTATACCATTAAAATGTGAAAATATAAAAAAAATAAAACATTAATGGTTTACATTTTTTCAATTATTGAAAAAAATATTCAGGGGATTGATACATTCCCTTTAAAAAACATGAATAGTTCTTTACAAAAATAACAATAATAATAAATTAGCACAATATTATTTGGAATTACCAAATAAATGGTGATATATGTTAGCTCTCTGGAAATGGAATTTTTCTGAACTGTATATCTTACTGGAAATTACAAAGCAGAGTTTAATTCTGTCCAATATTTCTTGGCGGGGTGCATGAGCTGTTCTCTATCATTGTTCTAGCACAGGTTGCCTGTAAGCTTTTTTTTCTACTTATTGTATGTCACACGGAGATGAATCCAATAAGTCTGATCATATATACAATGGACCTGATTTGTTATTTGCGGGGCGGGGGGGTTACCACTTTTCTTTTTTTGTCTTGTGGTTTTTACCGACTTTTTTTCATCAAAATGTGGTAAGTGATTCACGATTTTTGCAAAAAGCCTAAAATTGACTTTTTTTCTGCCTTCAACTGTTTTTGTGACTTTTTAATATAAAAAGTTATATGCATTGCAAGATGTCACAAAAAATGCCACTTTAAAACTGGTGTGCAAAAAATAATTTCGGGGAGGGCCTGGAGTAAGGTTGCATTTCATTAATCAGTCTAAAATATATGCAAAAGCCACCTTGACCAAAAAAAGTTGGAAAACTACAGTAGACAACTTGAAAAAAAACCTCTCAAATAATTTAAAGAATTTGTTGTGAATCACAAAGTCACTAATTAAGAGGTTTTAACTCTAAAAAACTGGCAGAAATGAAATGATGAATCAGGACAAATGACTTTTGTTAAACCACTTAGTAGGAACCTGTCACTAGGTTTTCTGTATGTAAACTAAAGGTGGTGCTTTTAGTTTTCATGGTGACACGTTCCTTTTAGGGTACATACCCATTTGTGAGAAAAAAAAGTTCTGTTTTCTGGATGGAAAAAACTGTCCGAATATGTGCAATTGTCATGTGATTGTAATGCAATTTGTATGCGATTTTTAATCGCACCATCCGTTTTCCATCTGTATGCAATGCGATTTTAACATAACGTTTTACATAGAGCAGTTCTCTCTATGTAAAAACTCATGTAAAAATCACATTGTAAAAAACAAAATGTACACAACAAGCAAATAATTATATATATATATATATATAGGTCATACACTTCTACATAGTATAATAGCCGCCAATTCAATTGCCGGCTTTTGTGAAATTTCAGACCCGACATGACATAACATATGGTTTACATACAGTTAACCATGTCATTTCATGTAGTTTGATATATGGTTTTCAATAACAATGACATGAGTGTATGTGTTCAAAATTTCATACAGCTAGGGGTTAATTAAAGGTGTAAATTCGTTGAAAAAAAATGCGTGGGCTCCCGCGCTATTTTCTCAACCAGACAGACAAAGCCAGCGAGTGGGGGCAGATAATAATAGCCTAGGAGGGTGCATTTATTTTGTGCCCCCCCCTGGCTACTAACATCTGCCCCCAGCCACCCCAGAAAAGGCAAATCTATAATTAGATGCGCCCTTTCTGGCACTTAGCACGTCTATTCCCATTGCCCTGTAGCGGTGGCTAATGGGTTAATAATGGGTTAAAGCCACCTTGCTATTGGAAGGTGACTTTAAGCCAGGTTAATAATTGAGAGTTGTCAATTAGACAACTCTCAATTATTAATCCTATTGTATTAAATAAAAATAAAAACACACACACTTTAATTAAAAATCATTTTAATGAAATAATCACACAGTTTTTGACCATCTTTTATTTTACAGGTAATCCGTGCGAAGCCCTTGTTCTCCTGTAATAAAAATAAAATAATAAAGCAACATTATTCTTACCTATCCGGTGCTCTGTCAGGTCCCACGCTGTAATCCTTCACAAAGGGCTAACTGGCTTACAGCAAGCAGCACAGCTAATGCTGGCTGCTCAGCTGTAAGCCCCCGAACGAATGAGTTCCTCTCCCGGCGCCAGGAGATTAATGTTATGATCTGCTACAAGCACTAAGGAAAGAAGGGAGGTCTGTCCCTACAATAGAACTAAGCTGGATCCCTACGATGTAACGGGCAACCTGATCCTGCGATCAGGCCCGCTAAAGTCCTCAGCTAGTCTGAACGAAGACCTATAGATGTGAGGGAGGGGTCCCTACAAGGACTAGGGACTGGGAGAAAAGATGAACACCTCTTAACAGAAGTTGTAGCAGCAAAAGGCAAAACAAAGAACATAGAACATAGAGGTCAGAAGACCAAGCAAAAACTGTCTGAGTTAGGTAACAAAGCACCTGGCTAGCTTAAGAGTATAAGTTACAATGAAGTCCAGCAAAACCAGAAGGTGGAGCCGGATTAAATAGGCCACAAAGGTCATGTGACCACCAAGATAAAAAAAAACTAACAGGAGAGTTCTAACAGTACCCCCCCCTCCGGATCCCTTAGGACCAGGCTTATCCGGAAACCTCTTGTGAAATGCTCTGACAAGTCTGGACGCAGAAACATCATCCGCCCTCACCCATGAGTTATCCTCGGGTCCGAAACCCTTCCAAGCGACGAGATACTGCAAACTCCCTCTATACTGTCTAGAATTTAAAATGCGAGAAATTTCATATTCCCCAGTGGCAGCGGAGTCTCCATCCGACACATCAGCTCTTTCCAACAGAGAAACATGAAACACCGGATTAATCTTCCAGGAGCTAGGAACCTCCAACCTAACAGCCGATTGGTTAACAACCTGAAGCACCTTAAAGGGCCCTACAAACTTGGGACCCAATTTTTTAGAAGGAATCCTCAACCTCAGATTCTTAGAGGATAACCAAACCATGTCACCAATAGCAAACAAAACCTCTTGCCGTTTCCTATCAAAGTACCCTTTAGATTTTCTGTTAGCCTCCTGAAGATTACCACGCACATCGGTCCAAACTCTCTCCAAATCACCAGAAAAAATTTTCCTCTTCAGGCACGGCCGATACCAATTTGGAGAATGACCCAAACGACGGATGTCTCCCAGTACAACAAAAAAAAGGCGAACAACCAGCAGAGGAGGATGTATGATTGTTAAGAGCAAATTCAGCAAGTGGCAGAAACTTAGACCACCCCTCTTGATTGTCTGCCACAAAACAACGCAAGAACTGCTCAACATCCTGGTTTTTCCTTTCTGTCTGGCCATTAGACTCAGGATGATATCCGGATGAAAACGACAAATGAACACCCAACCTGTCACAAAAGGCGTGCCAAAAACAAGCCATGAACTGAGGTCCCCTATCAGAAACAATGTCAGTAGGAACACCATGTAGTCTGACAATTTCCTTGACAAAGGCCTTAGCGAGAGTCTTAGCGCAGGGCAGTTTGATGAAAGGAACCAAGTGACACATCTTGCTAAAACGGTCCACGACCACCCAGATGACAGTGAAACCCTCAGAGGGGGGAAGGTCAGTAATAAAGTCCATAGCCAAATGTGTCCAAGGTGCACTAGGAACCTCCAGAGGGCAAAGCAACCCCGCAACAGAAGTATGTGAAGACGTAGATCTAGCACACACAGTACACTGACACACCCACTTACTGACTTCCTTCTGCCATCCAGGCCACCAAAAACTGCGACCCACAAGTCTCTTGGTCTCAGAGATTCCAGGATGACCTGCCAACCGAGACTCATGACACTCCACAAACAAATCTCTCCTAAAGGTCCCAGGCACAAACAACCTCCCATGGGGAGTGTTAGATGGGGCATTCTCCTGTGCTTTAAGAATATCATCTTCCAACACAGCATCCAAAGCAGCAATCACAACCCCTTCTTGTAAAATGTTCTCCTCCTCCTCAGTACCAATCATGGGAGAAAAACTGCGAGACAAAGCATCAGCTTTCACATTCTTAGTACCTGGGATGTAAGTGACAGAAAAATTAAACCGCGAGAAAAACAGTGCCCATCTAGCCTGACGGGCATTCAAGCGTTTGGCAGCATCCAGATAGATCAGATTTTTATGATCCGTGAAAACCTGAATGGGAAATTCAGCACCTTCCAAGAGATGCCGCCAGTGTTCAAATGCGAGTTTAATGGCCAATAATTCCCGATTACCAATATCATAATTCAGTTCAGTCTCAGAAAAATTTTTTGAAAAAAAAGCACAAGGTTGCACTCCATCCGTGTTTTCCTGAGACAACACCGCGTCGACCCCACAGAAGAAGCATCAACCTCAACCAAAAACGGTTTAGTCACATCAGGCTGCATAAGGATGGGAGCAGAGCTGAACCTCTCCTTTAAAAACACAAAAGCTTCAATGGCCTCAGTAGTCCACTGAACCGCATTAGCACCTTTCCTGGTGAGATCGGTCAGTGGTTTGACAATAATAGAAAAATTTTAAATTAATTTTCTATAATAATTGGCGAAACCCAAAAACCTCTGTAACGATTTCAAACCAATGGGCCTAGGCCATTCCTGCACAGCTTGAACTTTCACCGGGTCCATCTCAAAACCTTCGCTGGAGATAATGTAGCCCAACAAAACTAATTCTCTGTACAGCGAACTCACATTTCTCCAGCTTAGCAAAAAGCGAATTGTCCATTAACAACTGTAATACCTCACGCAGACTCCGCCAATGAGACTCCAGATCCGGTGAATAAATCAAAATGTCATCCAAATACACAACCACACTTTTGCTGATCAAAGGTCTAAGGATGTCATTAATAAGATTCTGAAAAAATGCAGGAGCGTTGGTAAGACCAAAAGGCATAACCAGATTCTCAAAATGCCCCACAGGAGTGTTAAACGCAGTCTTCCATTCATCACCCTCCTTCATGCGCAACAAATTGTATGCCCCCTGAAGATCAATTTTGGAAAACCACTTGGCCCCCACTAACTTGTTAAACAAATCAGGAATCAATGGCAGTGGGTAAGGATTGCGTACAGTAATTTTATTAATCTCAAGAAATTCCAAACAAGGACGTAAACCGCCGTCCTTTTTTTAACAAAAAAAAATCCAACAGCCACAGGAGACTTAGAAGGTCTAATGTGACCGGCGGCCAAGCTTGTCTGTATGTATTCCTCCAAAGCCTTTCTCTCAGGAATAGTAAGATTAAATAAACGACTTTTAGGAAGAGTCGCTCCAGGGACAAATTCAATAGTACAATCATAGTCTCTATGAGGGGGCAAAATCTGCGATTCCTTCTCAGAAAAAACTTTCCAAAAATCCTGAACAGGTACAGGTAATTCCCCTTTATCCACAGCAGCAATACGCCCGTTACAACATTTGTCATAACACTTGGGGCTCCAGGACTTAATTTCATTGGTAGACCAGTCCAGTACAGGATTGTGTAATTTTAACCAGGGTAACCCCAAAATCACTGGAGAAGGCAAATTATTCAAAACTACCAAATCCAAATTCTCTTGGTGAACACCATTAATAGTGAGAGGAAATTCACAGATCTTGTGAGTAACATTCTTCAAGGGAGAACCATCGACAGAAACCACAGCAATAGGGGATGACAAAGGTTTAGGTTTTAATTTAAGTTTTTCCAAGAATTCCCCATCAATCACATTCAGAGTGGAACCACAATCGACAAATACCCGAAAATCCATTAATTCTTCCTGAGCAGCAGTAGTAGTGGCAGAAAGAAAAACGCCCTTAGTATTTAAACAGGCTATACGGGCAAAACTGACCTTTTTTTTTTCTTTGTTCATACGAAGAACACAGTTCTTAATGAAATGGTCAGATTTGCTGCAATAAAAGCACAAACCTTCAGAAAACCGGCGGTCTTTTTCCTGAGAGCGAGATGCCATCGCTCCGATCTCCATCGGCTCTCCAATGTCAGAACAGAAACTCTCAAGACTTGGAGCTGACATGGCAGAGGATTTACTCTCATTAAACCTTGCACGCAGTCTCCTATCCACCCGTATGGCTAATTGCATAGCCTCTTGCAAGTTACCAGATATGGGAAAACCAATCAGCAAATCTTTAACCCTTTCACTTAGCCCTGCAAGAAATAAACTTTTCAAAGCTGAATCGTTCCATCCCACCTGAGTAGACCACCGACGGAAGTGAGTACAGTATTTTTCCACATTACCTGATCCCTGTCTCAAATGTCTCAATTCTGTCTCAGCTGATGAAACACGATCAGAATCGTCATATAATAACCCCAAAGCAGAAAAAAAAACTATCCACTGATCTAAAGCATGGATCACTAGGTTGCAGAGAAAAGGCCCAGTCCTGAGGTTCTTTGCGCAAAAGTGACATTATGAACCCTATGCGCTGAGATTCATCACCAGAGGATCTGGGTCTCAAACGGAAATACAACAAGCAAGCATTTTTAAAAGAAAAAAAATCTTGTTCACCAAAAAATAAATCAGGCAAACGTACCTTTGGCTCCACAAAGTGTGCTCCAGAACAACTACTCACGTGTTGCTGGATCTCAGCCACCTCCAGAGAGAGTCCCTGCAGGCGTTGAGCCAAATCCTGAACCGACACCTTGATGAAAACTGGAAATCTTTCCTTAGAGATATTTTTGGGCTGGACTTACTGTTATGATCTGCTACAAGCACTAAGGAAAGAAGGGAGGTCTGTCCCTACAATAGAACTAAGCTGGATCCCTACGATGTAACAGGAAACCTGATCCTGCGACCAGACCCGCTAAAGTCCTCAGCTAGTCTGAACGAAGACCTATAGATGTGAGGGAGGGATCCCTACAAGGACTAGGGACTGGGAGAAAAGATGGACACCTCCTAACAGAAGCTGTAGCAGCAAAAGGCAAAACAAAGAACATAGAACATAGAGGTCAGAAGACCAAGCAAAAACTGTCTGAGTTAGGTAACAAAGCACCTGGCTAGCTTAAGAGTATAAGTTACAATGAAGTCCAGCAAAGCCAGAAGGGTGGAGCCGGATTAAATAGGCCACAAAGGTCATGTGACCAGCAAGATAAAAAAAACTAACAGGAGAGTTCTAACAATTAAGTGATTAGTGTGGGAAGCTTAATTGATTGCTTCCCAGGCTAATCAGTGCAGTTCAGGTCAGCCGGGACTCCCTCTGACATCACTGATGCTGTGCGGTGTCCCCGGCTGACCTGAACTGATTAGCCTGGGAAGCATTCAATTAAGCTTCCCACACTAATCACTTCCTCTCCTGTCGCCGGAAGAGGAGCTCATTCATTCAGGGGCTTACAACTGAGCTGCCAGCATTAGCTGTGCTGCTTGCTGTAAGCCAGTTAACCCTTTGTGAAGGATTACAGCGTGGGACCTGACAGAGCACCGGATAGGTAAGAATAATGTTGCTTTATTATTTTATTTTTATTACAGGAGAACAAGAGCTTTGCACGGATTAACTGTAAAATAAAAGATGGTCAAAAACTGTGTGATTATTTCATTAAAATGATTTTTAATTAAAGTGTGTGTGTTTTATTTTTATTTCATACAATAGGATTAATAATTGATAGTTGTCTAATTGACAACTCTCAATTATTAACCAGGCTTAAAGTCACCTTCCAATAGCAAGGTGGCTTTAAACCATTATTAACCCATTAGCCACCGCTACAGGGCAATGGGGATAGACGTGCTAAGTGCCAGAAAGGGCGCATCTAATTATAGATTTGCCTTTTCTGGGGTGGCTGGGGGCAGATGTTAGTAGCCAGGGGGGGCACAAAATAAATGCACCCTCCCTAGGCTATTATTATCTGCCCCCACTCGCTGGCTTTGTCTGTCTGGTTGAGAAAATAGCGCGGGAGCCCACGCATTTTTTTTCAACAAATTTACACCTTTAATTAACCCCTACATGTGTGAAATTTTGCACACATACACTCATGTAATTGTTAGTGAAAACCATATATCAAACTACATGAAATGACATGGTTAACTGTATGTAAACCATGTGTCATTTCATGTCGGGTCTGTAATTTCACAAAAGCCGTCAATTTAATTAGTGGCTATTATACTATGTAGAAGTGTATGAACTATAAATATATATATATGTGTCACAATGACATGTATATATATATATATATATATATATATATATATATATATGGATTATATGTGTATATATCTAGTGTTTTGTGAGCTGTCAGTGTGATTTTACAGTAGCCGGGGATGAATTGCCGACTTTTCAAAGGACACCGATGCGTATAAATCGGACAGCACTCGCATGGTGCGAGTGCTGTCCGATTATTTCTCGCACCCATTGACTTGCATTGGCGAGTCTCATCCAAAAATCGCTGCAAATCGCAGCATGCTGCGATTTTTTTCTCAGTCCGATTTCAGATGAGAAAAAAATCACAAATGAGAAGTCCCCTATTGAATAACATTGGTCTGAGTGCAATCCGATTTTTTATCGGCTTGCACTCGTTAGTTTTTCTCTCCAGTGAGTATGAGCCCTTAAAGTGAAATTCTGGTGAAATCCAGAACTCCCGAACAGTATTTTGTCCAACATTATGCCTGAAACCAAAACCTACAGTATTACAAAACATCAGACCCAGCGTACCATGGGGACTGTAGCAGATCGGCATCATCATGTGGGCCCTTCCTGCACCCTGCAAATTATCTGGAGTTACTGCCATGGGCCGGGGTCACACTTGCGAGAAACTCGCAAATACATGCAGCCCCACACTCCGGTCCCGAGTGCCGGCGGCAGTACCGGGTATTGAGGTGCGAGACTCGTGCAAGTTTCTCGCAAGTGTGACCCCGGCTATACAGTCATTTCTGCGCAGAGTGCTGTGTGAAGATGCCATGTCATTATACTATCCAGATACATCCAGCCAGGATTTCGGGAAGCAACATGTAAGAAGACTGTTAAATCCCAGATGCTTGTCAGATTTATATAGCGGTACTACAAGGACACTACATGGGAACATTTTGTGGCTTTGAAGTGCGTGGGAAAATAATCTGTGGTTAATATATGGAAGTTTTATAAGGGATCGATATAAATATCGGTGTATATGGTACTTGTATTATTTGAATACTGTATGTAGGTATTATTTAAGCAATGCGTGGCAGTATAATTCTATACATGCAACAATATTAAATGACAAGAAAAGAAGTAAACTAATGGTGAGCAAGGGGGGCATTACTTTGCTTATTGTTTTGGGTCCAATTGTCTTTTAACCCCTTTGCGCCTCAGCCCTTTTTCGTTTTTGTGTTTCTGATTTTTGCTCCCCTTTCCCCAGAGCCATAACTTTTTTATTTTTCCATCAATATGGCCATGTGATGGCTTTGTTTTTTGCAGGACAAGTTGTACTTTTGAACGACACCATTGGTTTTACCATATTGAGTACTCAAAAATGGGAATAAAATTCAGAGTGCTGTGAAATTGCAAAAAAAAGTGCATTTCTGCAACTGTTTTTTGGATTTTTTTTTACCGTGTTCACTAAATACTAAGACTGATCTGCCATTGTGATTCTCCAGGTCATTACAAGTTCATAGACATCAAACATGTCTAGTGTCATGATCCCAGTGCAGGGTTGACCTGCACGCTAGGGGTTAAGGTTTTGATCCCAGTGCAAGCTCTTACCTGCACACCTGGGGCTTATTATTGTGGCCTCTGCTTGGTTCGGGGAGAGCTTCTTATAGCCCTAGGAAGCTCCAATCTCTGTCAGTTATACTTTCGCCCTTGGCAGAGTGTGTTGACCCCTGAGTGTGTTTGTGCTATGTTCTGGTTTGCCTGATACTTTGGTTTTGACTCGGTCTGATCTCTGGATACTGCTTGTTGGATTCTATTTCTGTACCTTCGCTGTCTGTTTGGTTTTGACCTCTGCCTGGCCCCGACTATCCGTTCTGTCTCATCCTTGGTACTATACTGTCTTCTCGTGCTTTGACCTTGGCTTGTTCAGATTTACGTCTCTGTCTGTGCCCCTGGGTAACTTTGTCCCGTAGTTACCTTTCTAGGAGTTTTCCCTCAGCTTCTAGCTCCCTGGAGCTGAAGCCACGCCCCTCAACTGTCAGGTGATTCAGGCCCTGAAACCATCTCTCTCCTGCCTTGCTCACCCTGCGTTCCTAGGAGCCTGAAGCTTTCTTCTGCACTCGTCTTCCGGGAGATTGCACTGGTGAGTTCTCTTGCAATCCTCACCGTGATATCTAGGTTCTTTTTTATTTAAGTGGTGAAAAAAAATCCAAAGTTTGCTAAAAAAAAAAAAAAATTGCACCATTTTCCAAGACCTGTAGCGTCTCCATTTTTCTTGATCTTGGGTTGGATGAGGGCGTATTTTTTACGTGCTGAGCTGACGTTTTTAATTATACCAGTTTGGTACAGATATGATCTTTTGATCGCCCATTATTGCATTTTAATTCAATGTTGTGGCGACCAAAAAAACATAATTCTGGCATTTTGAATTTTTTTCTTGTTACGCCGTTTAGCGATCGGGTTAATTTTTTTTATATTGATAGATCTGGCGATTCTGAACTCGGCGATACCAAATATGTGTATGTTTTTTGTTTTTTTTTTACAAAATTTTTTTTTTTTTTTTTACTTTTGGCATGCTTCAATAGTCTCCATAGTAAAAAAAAAATGGGATAAAAAGGTGGATTAACTCCACGCTGCTTGAAAGATAGAAGTCCAAATGGATTTTCAGATGAAAAAGTGGCTTTATTCAACGCGTTTCGGAGTACTATGACTCTTTCATCAAGAAACCACAAAAGTAGGCATCTGATTGTCTCCAAATGTATTATTCCGCAGGAAACCCAAATATGCAGACAATGTGGTTAAGAACTATCTTCAGCTTAAAAAGAACAAGGAGTCTTGGTTTTAATGATAAGGTCCCCTGACAGCCCTGACCTCAACCTCATTGAGTCTGTCTGGGATCATGAAGCGACAGAAAGATTTGTACATGTAACATTCACAGAAGATTTGTGGTTAGTTGTCAGAGATGTTTGGAACCATCTCCCTGCCAAATTTCCTCACAAACTGTACAAATGTACCTAGAAGAACTGATGCTGTTTTTAAGCCAAACAGTAGTGACAACAATAATCATTTGATTTAGATTTCTCTTTTGTTCATTCAGTTTGCATTTTGTTAAATTATGTAGGACATTCCAACCTTTATCTATAGGTCCCTGACTGCCGTGCCCTGCTGTGAAGAGTTAAGGTTTTTGTCTCATCCTGTGGTGTTTATCCAATGATACCTGCTTTCCTCCCCCTTTTTTCCCCTTTATATGTTTGCACTGGCCCATTTTCCAGTCTCTTCTCATTTCTTGGGACCTGGAGGCACCCTTAATCTTTATTATGCTGCTATACTTTTCATTTCGTTGGTTGTTTGTATTGAGTCACATCAGCGGTCATTTTCACATAGTTGACGGTTTTGTACGAAGGATGATTTGTGCCAGGATTCCAGCTGTGGCATAACGCTTCATGCCAAGGGTTTTACACCAGGGCAAATGTGCATTATCCATGCTGTTGTGAATATGCTGGAGGCGGCTTCTGAGCTGGGGCTCCATCCGGTGGTTGCTGAGGGTAATGAACTGATTAATGAATGGCCTTCAGCTGGCGCTGAATGGTAGGATATAAGTGGCCTGATTTCCCAGCAGCCTGGCCGGTTAACAATTGTTCTTCTGGTCTTGCTTGAAGCACTGCTTGTTTCCTTCTCTCCTTCAGATAAGTGTTTGCTGTTTTTTTTTTCTCTGTTTGATTTTCTCTGCTGGTTGCTGCCTGCAGTGGACTGCAGCCTGTCCCCTTTTGGGGGTCTGGCGCTGCAATTGTGCTCCGTTTGTGTCTGCACTTTTGCTTTGCTCTTTTGTTACTTTTAGTTTTGTTACACCAGAGATAAAAAAAAAAAGAAAAAAAAAAAACAGCAAACACTTATCTGAAGGAATCAAGCAGTGCTTCAAGCAAGACCAGAAGAACAATTGTTAACCGGCCAGGCTGCTGGGAAATCAGGCCACTTACATCCTACCATTCAGCGCCAGCTGAAGGCCATTCATTAATCAGTTCATTACCCTCAGCAACCACCGGAGGGAGCCCCAGCTCAGAAGCCGCCTCCAGCATATTCACAACACCATGCTATTCAAGTTACCTTTTATGCTATGAACGTCCACCATCCATTAAAAGATGCGAGTGGTTAAATTTATATATCTCTCCATTAGGCCTCATTCACACATCAGTATTTTTCCATCAGTGTTTGTATGCCAAAACCAGAACTGTCTCCAAAACACAGAACAGGTGTCAATCTTTCAATTATAGCTTGTCTCTGTAAGTTCCGCTCCTGGCTTTGAGGTACAAACACTGATGTAAAAATACTGACGTGTGAATGAGGCCTTAAAGTGAGTTTTGTTTATATTTATACATATATATTTGCAGTTGAAACCAGAAGTTTACATACATTATATAAAAAGACACATCTGCATGTTTTTCTCAATATCTGAAATGAAATCAGAATAAACCTTTCCCATTTTAGGTCAATTAGGATTACCATAACTATTACCGTAATTTTTGCCAAATGCCAAAATAATGAGTGAGAAAATGTTTTAAGGCATTTTTATTACTTACTGCAAAGTCAAAAGTTTACATACATTTCATTAGTATTTGGTACCATTCCCTTAAACTGAATGACTTGGGTCAAACGTTTGGGATATCCTTCCACAAGCTTCTCACTATAGTTGGTCGGAATTTGGGCCCATTCCTCCTGACAAAACTGGTGTAACTGATCCAGGTTTGTAGGTCGCCTTGCTTGTTCCTGCCTTTTCAGCTTTGCCAATAAATTTTCAATAGGACTGAGATCAGGGCTTTGTGAGGGCCACTACAAAACATTGACTTTGTTATCCTTAAGCCACTTTGTTACCATTTTGGCAGTATGCTTCAGGTCATTGTCCATTTGTTTCAACTGTGTATATATATATATATACAAATATATATATATATATATATATATATATATATGTTATATATTACATGGTATCATTTTGGCTGAGGTTGCTGGGTCTCGGCAGTCTTAAATGGGATATCTGCGCACTAACAGGCAGGTAATTGCAACTTACTCGGCAGCATTATTTCAAAAACTCTGTAAAGTTTTTGTACAGTACTGTGTATATCTCAGATTACTTGTTATAGCATCGGAGAGATCAGGATGTCTGTGGCCGGAATAAATAATATATATCCCGGCGGTTTATAATTGTATGTTTATGTGTAACGTGCTCATATCCTGTAAGCCGTCCTTGCTCTTTGGGTAAAGTAACAAGTTCAGATCTTCAGTATTCCAGCAGGGGCTGATAAAGAATAGAAATACAAATGTGATTCTTCCAGGAAGGGGAACGCTGTTCAGAGGTGATTCTTCCATGACTAGGAATAGTCATAAAAGCATTACACTTGTAGCCTCCACACAAATGCTCATTGCTTAGTCAGCCCTGAGGTATGTCATTAGAATTGGTGCATTTGTGAAGATTAAACATGCCTGACAGGACTTCAGCCTTGTGTACTTTTACATCACTAGTCGCCTCGCATTGGTCAACGTAAGCCATGTGACCTCCTTGGAATCCAGAATTGTAGCTACTGGCACTCCTCATGTACTTGACGACTTTCCCTTTCTAGCTACTTTGCATGATCAAGTTAGATTTGCAATACCAGGAATTGGAGATCTGGGTGAAAAAAAAAAGAAAGAAAAAGACTGGAAAAATAAGATACTATTTGTTTTTGTGATCGATGATGTGGGGTCAAGATTCCCCAGCACCCAGCTGTAAGCGTCTGAGCTCTGTGTCACCTGAAAGTCAGGAGTACTATGTGTGCTTTGAGAAAAAGAGGAGGTCTCCCTATAGGATGAGCAGGCTCCTAGCAAGACAGCAGCTCCTGGCGAAAATTCAGCAAGGTGAGTTGTACCATGGCGCCATCCTCTCGCTTCATTGGCAAATATTTGTTTATTATAATACGCTTTTCATCCCCTCCTTATTATTCCTTGTACTCTGTACGTTTCCAGCGTGTCATTCAGCTACACTCTTTTACTGTAATCATCGAAAAGTAAGTTCATGATGTCTTTATCGGGAGCCGCAGGAAACATCTACAGGAATTATCAGTGATATTCGGTAACACGTTTTTATTGTTAGAATAATTTTGATTTTTAAAGCTTCCAATCCTAAGTAACTAAATAATATATTTGGGATTTTTATTTCTTTATTCATATTTATCTATTTTTTTTTATCTATTCTTTATGATTTATTTACTTTTCTATACATAATTTTGTATTTATTTTGTATTATTTATTGTTTTTCTTTTTTTTTTAGTTTGCCATACATGCTGTTTTCAGGAAATATATTTAGATTACGGTAGATTCACACGAGTGTATAAAAAATCGTTCAGGGTTTCATTTAGGAAAGTGGGACAATTTTTGTTTCTACTTGTCATTCGTGTGCAATGTGCAATCCATGTTTTACAGCCGCAGCTATTAATCATTTACAGGGCAATTTACAGTTTCTTATGTTACAGAGTTGAAATGTATCTGTAAAAATCCGATGCTATACTGTTCCATGAATAACATTGGTCCGATTCATTTGTTTGTTTTTTTTACGGACAGCACTTGGACCGAAAATACAGTGTGTGTATGAGCCCAGAGGGAATAACCCTCTCATGGTTCACACCTGCCATAGTAAAATATAAAGTATGTGTGTGTGTGTGTATATAAATATATATATATATATATACACCTATATATGGGACCCATATGGCCATAGGGTTGTTGCCACATACCAATATACACCATCAACTCTTCTGCAATGTAGTGAGTATAGAAGCATATAGTAGTGATGATGGAGTGTGTGTATGTTACTATTTTTGTTGTGGTTTAACCAGACTTTTCCTTTAATTATAGAGCGTCTTTGACTTGTTTCGTATAGGACTGTTGTTAAGCTGTCAGTGAGTTTTTTTGTGTTTGGATATTCTCTGTAAGCAGAAATTTCTCAGTCTTAGGGCTCATTCACCGTCTGATTTTCTATGTATGACATTATTCAGATCATACTTTGATCAGAGTTTAATCAGAGTGTGGTCCAAGTGTCATCAGTTTTTCTCTTACGTTAAGAAATAACAATAAAAAAAGTTTCTCCACCTACTCTATTCTGACAGTCCATGAAAATTGGACTGCAAATGTCATCCTAATGCCGTCTGATTTTTTTTCATGAACCCAATGACTTGTGTTGACTAATTTGATCAAAATCAAACATGTCTCGGGCCAAGAAAAATCACAGACATGTGATTGGCCCCATAGACTGTCACAAGTTCTATCTGGGAAAACCATGGAAAGCACTCTTAGGCCGGCGTCACACTAAGGGTTCTTTTCCACTTGCGAGAAATACGTCCGATTCTCGCATGTGAAATCCCAGCTCTGGGGCCGGCATTCAGGAGTGGAGCGAGCAGCTGCATACAAATACATGCAGCCTCACACTCCACTCCCGAGTGTGGGGGCCAGAGCTGGGATTTCACATGCGAGAATCGGACGTATTTCTCGCAAGTGGAAAGGAGCTCTAAGGAGGAATACGGACAAGTGAGAGGCGTGAAAACCATGCATTACACACGGACCAATATTTCTCTATGGGGCAGCTCTGATCATGCGTATTTTTCTCGGCTGTATCTTACTGTGCAAGACACCCGCAGCATGCTGCGATTGTACGCGTATTACGCCCATTGTACGCCAATGAAAGTCTATGGGTGCGAGAAAACTACAGATTACACACGGACCAGACATGTGACTTGCGAGAAATACGCACTGGTGTCCTTTAGAAAAGCCGGCAACTCATCCCCGGCTATACTGTAAAATCACACTGACAGGTTTAATAAAGAATAGAAAGAATAGATATACACACATAGAATACATATATATATATATATATATATATATACATGTCATTGTGATACATATATATACATATATTTATAGTTCATACACTTCTACATAGTATAATAGCCGCTAATTCAATTGCCGGCTTTTGTGAAATTACAGAACCCGACATGAAATGACACATGGTTTACATACAGTTAACCATGCCATTTCAAGTAGTTTGATATATGGTTTTCACTAACAATTACATGAGTGTATGTGTGCAAAATTTCATACATGTAGGGGTTAATTAAATGTGTAAATTCATTTTAAAAAAATGCATGGGCTCCTGCTGTATTTTCTCCACCAGACAGGCAAAGCCGGCGAGTGGGGGCAGATAATAATAGCCTAGGGAGGGTGCATTTATTTTGTGCCCCCTCTGGCTACTAACATCTGCCCCCAGCCACCGCAGAAAAGGCAAATCTATAATTAGATGCGCCCTTTCTGGCACTTAGCCCGTCTATTCCCATTGCCCTGTAGCGGTGGCTAATGGGTTAATAATGGGTTAAAGCCACCTTGCTATTGAAAGGTGACTTTAAGCCAGGTTAATAATGGAGAGTTGTCAATTAGACAACTATCAATTATTAATCTTATTGTATGAAATTAAAAAAAAAAACACGCACACATTAATTAACAATCATTTTAATGAAATAAACACACAGTTTTTGACCATCTTTTATTGTACTGGTACCTCACTCCTTTATTCCTGTCTCATCCTGTATTAATTCACTGTACTCCCTGAATCTATTCCCATGTCTCTCCTGTAAAGGGAATTTAAAAATGTTTACTTAGCTCCCAGCTATGCTCAGTCGAGTCCCCCGATGTCATTCTTCTTGAAGGAGGAATGTTACTGCGGAAGCTATGTGCCAGCTATCAGCATACCGCCGTGATCCTCTATCACAGCTGCGGAGGCTGACTGAAGTAATGATTTTGGAATCGTTAGTTCTCAGCTATCCTACTCCTGTGCGGGAAGTATTATGGGGCTTACAGCTAGGGCTGCCAGCATTAGCTGCGCTGCTTGCTGTAAACCTGTTAACCCTTTGTGATGGATTACAGCGTGGGACCTGACTGATTGACGGAGAAGTAAGAATAAGCTTGCTATATTATTTTTTTTTTTTATTACAAGAGAACAAGGGATTCGAAGGATTACGAGTACAATAAAAGATGGTCAAAAACTGAGTATTTATTTCATTAAAATTATTTTTAATTAATGTGTGTGTGTTTTTTTTAATACAATAGGATTAATAATTGAGAGTTGTCTAATTGACAACTCTCAATTATTAACCTGGCTTAAAGTCACTTTTCAATAGCAAGGTGGCCTTAACCCATCGGCCACCGCTACAGGGAATTGGAATAGACGGGCTAAGTGCCAGAAAAGACGCATCTAATCATAGATGTGCCTTTTCTGAGGTGGCTAGGGGCAGATGTTAGTAGCCAGGGGGGGCACAAAAATAATGGTCCCTCTCTGGGCTACTAATATCTGTCTTCAGTCGCTGGCTTTCCCTGTCTGGTGGAGAAAATACAGCGGGAGCCCACGCATTTTTTTTCAACGAATTTACACATTTAATTAACCCCTACATGTATGAAATTTTGCACACATACACTCATGTAATTGTTAGTGAAAACCATATATCAAACTACATGAAATGACATGGTTCACTGTATGTAAACCATGTGTCATTTCATGTCGGGTTCTGTAATTTCACAAAAGCCGGCAATTGAATTAGCGGCTATTATACTATGTAGAAGTGTTTGAACTATAAATATATATATATGTCACAATGACATATATATATATATATATATATATATATATATATGTATTCTATGTGTATATATCTATTCTTTCTTTTGTGATGTAAAAACTGTCATTGGGATCCATTATATGTCGGTTTTGCAAGCCGGCGAGAAATTCTCGCCGTACGGATGCCATACGGATGACATACAAATGCTTACATGCGCAAAGTACGCAGCCACACCTTGACAACGTATGAAATATGGATAAATGTGCCGGCAACATTTCTGCGTAATACGGCCGTACAATACGGTCCGTATTTTTCTACGGTGAGTGTGACGCCGGCCTTATGTGAAAACCGGACCTCTGAATGAGCCCATAGGTAAACAGTGTGAATGTAGACTGTACCGTATCACAGAAACCTTTCAATAAGTATAAAATTATTAAATATAAGGGTCCCTCAAAGAGATTTTGCTTTCAGCTTGGGTCATAAAAGGAAGTCACCAAAAACTGTTAATAATGCTTTGTCTTTGTTGAGGACCTGGAATCTGTTCACACTGCGGCATGGCTTCTGTATATAACAGAAGCCATAAGGCTGTGACAGATCTACTGTACAGTGGATCCAAACAAATCTATTGGGGTTCTGACAAATTTTCTGTTGCAAGAATTGCATAGAAAACTGCACCATGAAACCAATGGATGGTAATGTGACCAGGGATGATTAGATGTGGAATGTGTTTAGAAATAAAAGTTAGTAAAAACTGAAGGTTTTAGTTTTATTTTTTGAAAAGCCAGAGATCATGCTCTCTTCACCAAGGTGCTCTGAAAAATGTGACAGTGCCACATAAAAAAACAGTGCGCACTGATGCGTATATCGCAACCCACTCCAAAAGGAAGGCCCCCAACAAACCATTCCCTATCCATCCGAGCCAGAAGTCCACACTGAGGGTCTGTGCAAGTGGCTTCCCTTTGCCGAAATCGTACCACCCAAGTGAAACCAGGAGTCAATCTAGACTGGCTCCTGTGCCGAAGGAAGAGAGACTGGGGTTGTGCAGGGGGGAGCGGAACCTGATGGCCACACACTCCCCCCTAGACCGTTTGGGAGAGAACCCATAAGGGAACTGCATACTGAGAAGTCCTTGATGCAGGACACACGTTCAAAAATTAACGTGACATACAGTGAAAAAAATAAATTAAACAAGATGTTTTCAGTGTAAAACTGACTGGACTCCCCACTGGGAATTTAAAAATTCCCCTATCCTTGCAAGAAAGCCCAGATTGAGGATGTGTGCATAAATAAGTGTGAAAATTTGAAGTGCTATTGCAAATGTGCCGAAATTCAAGTGGGGTTCCCACTCTTAGAGCACTTCACACCTTGAGCTTTCAAACTTACCTGACCTAATGGCTTCGATCTTCGGGACGCCAAGGTTTCCACCAGATGACTATATAAGCCACCCAGCATACTAACCAGCGCGCAAAACCCAGTGTGCATTATGTATCAATGTACTAAGGCAGCACAGGTCAATGCTACCTTTTTGAAAGGTACTACACTTGATATTAGCCAAAAGGTTTTATCTCCGCTTGACACAAGTTAGTGTTCTCTCGGTTGGAACATGATCAGAGCAGTGTATGAGAGGTATAGCTGACTGATTATTTCAATAACGGAGTCACACAGCCAATGTATTGACACAGAAGGGGGCTGACTTAGCTACTCTGATAAGCTGTTAGCCAGCTCCATTCACACACTTGTCCAATTATGTGCCAACACAAGGAACGCTGTCCTGTGTCGAGCACAGAGGCAAATGAGTAGAACCTGACATTTCTGGTAACAGAGCTATTTAAGTACGTTCTAAAGCCTACTTTTTATAGCTCAGTATATATGTTGTCTTGGAAAACACCTATAAAACCTAGTAGGCAGGAAGACCCAGGTCATTTGGGCAAGCCGGCACACCGCATTCACAAGACTTCTATCATGCCCATGCTGTTATCACAATGAAGCCAACTAAGAACGCTATTGACAGTGACAGCATGCTTTTTCTGTATCCAGTTGTCCTTATATCTTGGTATTTTCTTCTTCAACTACTAGTCATCCTAAATCACTAATGCTTGTAAAAGCTTGATCTGTACATCATAGCTCATTGAAGACGTGCCTCGACAATAACTCTTCTTTCAAAGTCACATTCATAAATTACCTGGCATACATAGCTAAACACAAGCAGGTACCGTGCATGCGGTGTTTCCCACGCCTGTGTGTTCAAACCCATTAGAGGTACATACCAATTTTTTTTAACCATTAATGATCATGGCAAATCATAAATGCTTTGCTCCTCAAGATGCTACTCAGTTGCAAACTTTAAAACATTTGCAGAATCAAGACAATTTTACAAGCCTTTAGGAAAATTTAAGTTTCTACGACTATTTAGAATTGGAAAATATGTCTTCTTTCTATCAACAAATAGTTCCACACCGGCACCCATGTTGTGTGTGTTATTGCAGCTCAGCCCCATTCTCTTCAATAGAGCTAAGCTACAAAATCAGGCACAACCCATAAAGCTAAGCTGATGATGTTTGTCCTTCGTAGTCGAAAATGACCATGGCTTCAGGGTTAGAAGAGAATTAATATTTATGGGTCCGGAGGTGGCTGATGAGGCCAATCCGGGCCCTGAAGGTTCGCCCACATACTTGACATAAAGAAGTAGATGTGGTCAGTATACCAGATTCTGCTTGTGCCTTGCGGAGAGCACGCTTTCTTTTTGTGTCCAAGATTTTCCTATCTTCAGCTGTACGTGCACATAAGGTGATCCTGTCCTGCCAACCTGGATGATCCAGGGCAAGCTCTTCCTATTCATTGATGTTGACTTCCAGGTTTTGAGAGACACCTTAAGGCAGTCTTTATAGCGCTTCTTCTGCCCCCCAAATGCTCGCTTTCCTTGGCACAGTTCTCCGTACAGCAGTTGTTTCGGTAGTCGGCTGTTAGGCATTCTGACCACATGTCCAGCCCACCTGACTTGGACTTTCAGCAGGAGAGTGTAAACGCTGCAGAGCCCAGTTTGTTCTAGAATTGCCATGTCTGGGACATTGTCTTGCCACCTAATGTGGAGGAGTCTGCGGAGGCAACTCATGTGAAAATGATTAAGCTGTTTAGCATGCCGGCTGTAGACTGTCCAGCTCTCGCTAGCATAGAGAAGTGTGGTGAGGACCACCTCTCAGTAGACCTTCAGCTTGGTGGTAAGGCTGAGTCCCCTTCATTCCCAGACGTTCTTATGCAGTCTCCCAAAGGCGGCACTGGCTTTGGCAATTCTGTTATTAAGCTCAGGGTCTATGGTTACTTCACGGGAAAGTGTGCTGCCTAAGTAGGTGAAGTTATCAACTGCTTTGAGGTTTTTCTCCTTCACCGTGATACGTGGCTCTCCTTGTATAGTTTCCCTGGAACAGATTGATACATGAATTCAGTTTTTCTAGTGTTGATCTCGAGACCAAAATTGTCGTAAGCTTGAGAAAAACAGTCCATTTCATGCTGCATCTGCTGTTTCATGCTAGCATTAAGTGCACAGTCATCAGCAAATAATAATTCACGGATAACAGTCTCATTCACCTTCGTAACCTCCTTCAGGCATTTTGGGTTGAATAGCTTGCCATCAGTCCTGTACCTAACCTGGATTCCATCTTCACAGTTGTTAAAGGCATCACTTAACATTGCAGAGAATAGCATACTGAACAGGGTTGGAGCAAGCACACAGCCTTGTTTTACGCCATTTGTTACTTGGAAAGCCTCAGATTCGTCACCATCGTTCAGAACCTTCATCATCATGCCATCATGGAACTGCCAGACGACTGAGATGAACTTGCTCGGGCAGCCGAATATTGCCATGATCTTCCACAGGCCGACTCTACTGACTGTGTCGAAAGCCTTGGTCAAATCAACAAAAGTCACATAAAGGTGACTGTATTGCTCCTGACACTTTTTCTGGATTTGACATGCTGCAAAGACCATATCTACTGTTCCACGTTTAGCACGGAAACCACACTGGCTTTCGGGTAATAGGCCTTGCGCTCACAGTGATGTAGAAGGTGGTTGAGCAAGAGACGAGCCAATATCTTTCCTGCAGTGGACAGAAGGGAGATGCCTCGATGGTTGTCACAAAATTGGCGATTACCTTTCCTCTTGTATATGTGAATTATGCTAGCATCTTTCAGTTGTTGCAGAACCTTTTCCTTTTTCCACATATACTGGAATACTTTGGTCACCGTTTGCATCAGAGCAGGGCTGTCAGCTTTATATACCTCAGCAGGTAAAACATCATTTCTGGGTGCTTTTCCACAAGAAAGTTATTTAACTGCTTTCCTGACTTCATCTCCACTTGGAAGCACCTCAAGGTCCTTGTTGATTTCTACCTGGGGCAGGCGAGCAATAGCCTTGTCATTGATATTGGCAGGGCGATTGAGAATATTATTAAAGTGCTCAGCCCACCATTCCAGAATTTGTTTCTTTTCTGTCAGCAACTTAGTTCCATCTGCGTTAAGCAGAGATGAAGAGTTTGATGACTGGGGTCCATATACAGCTTTGAGCGCAACATAGAAGCGTTTCTGGTCATGCGTAGTTACATAGCCCTGAATTTCATCAGCCTTCTTGCTAAACCAGTTATCCTGCATCTCGCGTAGCTTGATTTGTACCTTTCTTTTTATGTTGATAAAGGCATCTTTCTTAGCTAGCGACGTGGGGTCATTTTGATACTTTGATACACCTTGTACCGCTGATGTTTCTCTTCTAGGAGTGTCTTTATTTCCTCGTCATTTTCATAGAACCAATCTTTATTATTTCTGGCTACTGATCCGAGATGCTCCAGGGCAGTATTGTAAACAGCATCTATCAGAATCGTCCACTGTTCCTCAACACCGGTCTCCTCTGCCTGCAGTATATATAGCAGTCTGCCAGCAAGGTCATTGGCAAATTCCTCTGCAATTCTTTTATTTTGCAGCTTATAGACATTCAGCCTCTTTGCAGTTTTATGTCTTTGGGGTCTCCTCGCCGGCAGGATGCGGAGCCTGCACTTAGACACAATGAGGCGATGGTCAGTCCAGCAGTCTGCACCACACATGGCCAAAGTCACTCTAAAGTCCATTCCATCCCTTTTCCTGGCAATGATGTAATCAACTAGATGCCAATGCCTCGAGCGTGGGTGCATCCATGATGTCTTCTTGCGTGTGGGTAAATGGAATAGAGTGTCGGTGATGACAAGGTCATGTGTGGCACACATCTTGAGGAGCAGCAGGCCATTACTGTTACACTTGCCAGTGCCGTATCTCCCAATGATCCCTTCCCAGTTTTGATGGTTTGTTCCAACTTTGGCATTAAAGTCTCCAAGTATAATGAGCTTGTCTCCCTGTGGGATTGCTGAAATAAGTGTTTCAAGTTCATCATAGAACTTATCTTTAATGTCATCCAGGTTAGTCATAGTGGGAGCATAGGCACTGATCAGAGTTGCATATTTCTTGTTTGTAAGTGGGAGCTGAAATGTCATCAGACGGTCATTGATGCCCTCCGGAAGCCTGGTACGAACAAGATGAGTTTTTATAGCAAATCCCACGCCTGCTTCTCGTTTTTCAGTGCTGCCTCGACCACTCCAGAAAAGCGTATATCCACCACTATGTTCTGTCAATTGACCCTTGTCTGCCAGGCGTGTTTTGCTGAGAGCTGCTATATCAACTTTGTAGCGAGCTAGCTTCCTAGCAACCAATGCCGTTCTTCTCTCTGGTCTGTCTGCCTTAGTATTATCCAGCAGAGTTCTCACATTCAATGTGCCAAGGTTGAGTACCATCATTTTCTTTTTCTTTATTGCGTGTCGACCGCTGTATGGGAAACCCGCCAGCTGTGGTAGGCTGGCCAGGTGAAATGAAGCAGACTATGTTTGAGGCACCTTTTCTAGCCCTGTCCTCGATTGAGGTGAGCAGAGTGATCCTAAACAGGACTGCTCAGACACCCTGGGGGCTGCCGAACTTCACTGCTGCTTCGGTCCAGTGGGGAGCGACCATATGGCCTCGACCGCCTGCATGCAGGTTCGTGATTACAGCTTACAGTGATTCCACACCTGCTGCTTTGCCACTCTCCCATCGCCACAGGACTTTAGATACGCAGTGGTTGAAGTCATGACTTGCGCTTGACTTGGATTAAAGTGAGGAAGAGTTGCTCAAGTCGTCAACCTCACTCTCTCGCCCGTACCTATCGAGCCCCAGTGGCAAGAACTAGACGAAACTACTGGAGATAGGTCAGGGTGCAGTGGATGGCCAGCAGTATCCTATATGTGCCTCTCTGCGCCCTCTCAGCGCTCCACAGCGCTGTGCTGGGAATCGCTTGTCTGTCCGTTGAATCTTGAATGGTTTCTTCTGCACAGTCTGCCATATCCAGTCTTCGCATGCATGGGTAGGCAAATCCTTGAAAATTACCATAAGTCTCAAAGAAACCCGAATGCTACCCTCACCTGGTTTGGCCCGCCTGCTGAGGCAGTGTTCAAGGGGGGTACCCACTGCCGCATGCTAGCAGCTACTTGGAGGTACAGGTGAGAGCTGAGCATCACATGAGGACCAAAGATGGAAGAGCTGTCCAGAAAGGACACGGCAAGCCCTCCACCAGAGGTGCTACCTCTATCGAGATACCCCAAACACCCCAGAGCTAAGCTACAGAACCAGGCACAACCCATGGACAGGTGTGCTGTTTTTAAAAGAAAATTGCCATGTTTTTTAATACTAGACAACCTCTTTTTGCATTCAAGATATATCTCTAAAGAATCCTGAATGTATCTACTAGTTTTTAGAAATGTATTACCCTTATAATATAGAGTACTGTACAAATATTTTACACAGGTGTGGAAAAAGAGCTGCAAAGTAAGAATGTTTTTAAAAATAGAAGAAGTGTTAATAGTTTCTTTTTATCAAATAACAAAATGCAAAGTGAATGAACAAAATAGAAAGCTAATATACTCAATGTTTAGTGAGACTACCTTCTGCCTTCAAAATAGCATAAATTCTTCTAGGTATTCTTGCAGTTTTATTTAAGGGAGATTGCGCTAAACAACTTGAAGAACCAACCACAGATGTTCTGTGAAGTCGTTTGGGAAAATTCTTCTATCTTTTCATGTAACAATAAACAATCCCTATGATTATTAGATGAGGGCTCCATGGAACCAAATCATCAGTTCTTGGACTCCTTGTTCTTCTTTACCCAGAAGTATAAACTACAGAATAAACTTGGAACCAATCAGACGCCTCCCTAATGGTATTGCATGAAGGAAAGGTATCTGCATGTCTGCCTGCCAGCATTGAGGAAACCATTAATCTTAAGCAAATCCCCATCCACAACTTTGCTGAAATGCAGCCCTAAACTGGCAAGGAAAATCCACCATGCTTCAGTGTTACCTGAAGACCTTCATTGTGCCACTGTCCAGCAAACTGCCTTCTGTTACAGCCAAATATTTCACACTTTGACTCACCAGTCCTGCTGCCATTTTTCTGCACCCCAGTTCCTATGTTTTCATGCATAGGTGAATCACTTGGCCTTATTTCCATGTTAAAGTTAGGGCCATAATTCTTCCACAAAGACCACTTCTGACCAGACTTTTTCGAACATAGGTGTAGCTGGGTCCCACTTGTAGATGATGGCTCTGCTGGGCATCTTCCAATTTCGAAGGGAAGTAAACATGATGTGTCTTTCATCTACTGCACTAAGTTTCCTTGGCCCGACCACTGTCTACCGTACTGACTGTTGCCCTTTTTTTGTCGTCCTCAATGCTGAGTAACTAAGTCTGCAGTAGGACAACAATCCCAAACATACAATGTCATTAAAAACTATTTTCAGCATAAAGAAGAACAACGAGGAGTTCTTAGAGTGATGATATGGTCCCCAGAGAGCCCTGATCTCAACATCATTTAGTCTGTCTAGGATTACATGAAGAGACAAAGGATTTGCACAAGCCTTCAAACTCTGACAGCGACATTTAACGCGCCCTTATGGCCATTGGGACGAAAATCCACCCACCAGTGACCCCCGTCACGTGATCCCGGTCACCGGTGGGTTGGCATGACAACCAGAGGTCTCCTGGAGACCTCTATGGTTGCCAGTGCTGGATTGCTATGAGCGCCGCCTGGTGGTCAGCGCTTATAGCAAGTAATTCTGCTACATAAAGGCGATCTGATCATTGCCTGTATGTAGCAGAGCCGATGGCGTAGTGGCAGCTGCTAGTCTGCCATGGGCACTATTGAAGCATGCCAAAAGTTTAAAAAAATTGTTTTTAAAAATATAAAAAGAAAAATAAAAAAAAAATAAAAGTTCAAATCACCCCGCTTTCGCCCCATTCAAAATAAAACCATAAAAAAGTCAAACATACACAAAATTTGGTATCGCTGCGTTCAGAATCACATGATCTATGAAAACAAAAAAGGATTAACCTGATCGCTAAACGGCGTAGCAAGAAAAAAAGTAAAAACGCCAGAATTACGTTTTTTTGGTCGCCGCGACATTGAATTAAAATGCAATAACGGGCAATCAAAAGATCATATCTGCACCAAAATGGTATCAATAAAAACATCAGCTTGTCGCACAAAAAATATGTCCTCAGCTAACCCGAGATCACGAAAAATGGTGATGCTATGGGTCTCGGAAAATGGCACAATTTTTATTTATTTTTTAACAAACTTTGGATTTTTTATTCACCACTTAAATTAAAAAAGAACCTAGACATGTTTGGTGCCTATACACTCGTAATGACCTGGAGAATCATATTGGCTGGTCAGTTTTAGCATTTGGTGACCAGACCATGGTAAAAAGAATCCCAAAAAAGTTGTGGAATTGCACTTTTTTTGCAATTTCACCACACTTGGATTTTTTCCTGTTTTTAAGTACATGATATGGTAAAACCAATGGTGTCATTCAAAAGTACAACTCGTCCCACAATATACAAGTACTAACATGGCCATATTGACAGAAAAATAATAAAAAAGTTATGGCTCTGGGAAGAAGGGGATCAAAAAACAGAAATGCAAAAATGAAAAAGAGCAAAGTCTTGAAGGGGTTACCGTAAATCATTCTTACTTTGCAGCATTTTTTTTCCACACTTGACCAAAACTTTTTTCAGTACTGTACATAGATGAAAATTCCCTTATCCTGGTGGACGTTTTCTTCTACGTGTCCCAGCTGTGTTCTGTACTTTGTACAACCCAGAAAGAGGAAGTAGTAACTGCTCTCAGCAAATTTATGATGTTTGTCACCTTTCAACCCATTTAACTGTTGGCTCAAAAAACTAAGTGATATATGATAAAGGGGTGGTTCAAAACACAAATTAATTTTCATTTTAACTTCCTATCTATTTAATGCCATAATCTAATCTATTTTCTAATATACAGTACTTTAAAAATTACCTATCCTTCCAAAACTACTCTACCTAACTGCTTTTTATTTTCCTCCTTCATTTTTGATGAAGCTTCATTTGAGAATGACAGTGCAGGCTAGGATACTCCAACGAAGCATCACTTCCGCAGACACCCCTTCCCCCCTTCTCAAAGGAAGCGTCATCAGTGACGTCTGTTTCAGGGCTGCGCTAGTCCCTGTTCTACTGAGCATGTATGGATTGCCAATCCGACATATGCTCAATAGATTCTTGTCTCTGTGCGATGTGCACAATGACAGTGCACTCTCTCTCCGGCTCTTACCAAAAGTAATGAGCCAGCAAGACAGCGTACTGTCAGTGCACGTTGTAAGAACACCCAGCACAGAGATCAGCGCTGCCTGCGCAAGTGACATCACCCCCACGGTGCTGGTCTCTGCAAGACAGTTAATTCTCTTTCAATTTCACACTGACAGCATGTACTCCTGCCGACTTGTCACTTCTTATCAGAGCTGGCAAGAGAGTGCACTGTCATTGTGCACATCACAAAGAGACAAGAATCTACTGAGCATTTTTCGGAATTGACAACCCACACATGCTCAGTAGAGCAGGGACTAGCTAATTTGTACAAGTGCAAAGTATCAAGTGTCTATAATTGTAGGTTGTACATTCCTTACAGGAAGCCACTGTAGGAACTATGGGGTGCATGGCATGGAGGCACACTCTTGTTAATTATGTGCATTGATTAGGATGCCTCTAATATGCACAAATAGCAACCTAAGGAAAGTTTATGGGTAAACTACTTCCTGTGGGATCAGAGGAATGTTGTAGCTAAATTTAAGTTAACTGATCCCAACTTAATTTCTATTATTGCTCCCCTCTCCATTTATGCCAGTGTTTGTGGTTTATAATGAAATATTACTAGTATTCTGGCTTAATTTTCATTTTTATGTGTAGTACATTAATTATCAAGCTTGAAGAATATCATATGAAGAACGATGTCACATTCGTTCTCCATGTGGGATTCGTTATCCATGAATTATCGTCTACGCTGCTGAAGTATCCTCCCCTGCTAAATGTGTTTTGCGAAACATCCTTTCATGTTGGGACAACTTGTATTTTAGTTACACTCTTCATTTAATTGAGCCAGTGGCTATTGACCTATGTCACAGCCACAAGGCTCTATTATTGGAAAAAAAAATGTCATCCTGGGAAGCAGTAACCAAATGCATGAGGCACTTCAGGAATGTGGAGCTTTGCCCTGAAGGAACGGTCACTTTTGTGGTCAGGAAGATCACTATGTGTGTCTGTAATACAGCTGAGCCTTCCTATAGACAAAGATCAGCTTAAAACAAACAAGAGAGATAAAGGAAATGGTTAATTAAAGAGTGTATAATGCAAAAGAATGCAATGATTTCGAAATCTTTTACAACCATATTTTATCCATAACTGGATACAGATCAGAAGATAAAAATTAGACAGTTTATTTAATTTCATTTGAAAAAATTAACTCATTTGGAAATTGATGGCAGCAGCAAATCTCAAAAATGTTGGAATAGGGTTAACAAAAGACTGGAAAAGTAAGTAGTACTAATGAAAAAATATGTAGGGTCAATTTTCTTGACTATGTATAAAAAGAGCACGTTAGAGAGGTAGAGTCTCTCAGACGGAAACGTGGTCAGAGGGTCTCCAGTCTGTGAACAACTGCATCTAAACAATATGGAAGAATCTCAGAAAAATATCAAAGTAAATCGACATAAAATTACAAATACTTTGACAATCCCATCATCTACACTGCTTAACATCAAAAGATTCAGATATTCTGGAGAAATTCATGCGCATAAGGGACAAAACTGATGGTCAGTATTGAATGCTTGTGATCAATTGACCCTCGGGCGGCACTGAATTAAATCTGGCATGAATGGGTTATGCAAATCACTGGATGGGCTCAGGAATCAAGGTCTGTAATCACAGTTTGCTGTCCAATTCATCTATCATATGAAGAAACCGTATATCAACACAATCTAGAAACGCTAGATCAGAGATCATTTATAATGACTGAGGCAAAATGGAAAACTGTTCTGTGGTCAGTCACATGAATCAATTCTTTATGGAAACCTTGGACACCGTGTCCTCCAGACTCAAGAGGAGAGGGACCATCCAGCTTACACCTCTGAGAGAGGGATCATCCAGCTTGTTATCAGTACACAGTTCAGAAGCCTGCACCTCTGAGAGAGGGACCATCCAGCTTGTTATCAGCACACAGTTCAGAAGCCTGCACCTCTGAGAGAGGGACCATCCAGCTTGTTATCAGCTCACAGTTCAGAAGCCTGCACCTCTGAGAGAGGGACCATCCAGCTTGTTATCAGCACACAGTTTAGAAGCCTGCACAGCTGAGAGAAGGATCATCCAGCTTGTTATCAGCACACAGTTCAGAAGCCTGCACCTCTGAGAGAGGGACCATCCAGCTTGTTATCAGCACACAGTTTAGAAGCCTGCACCGCTGAGAGAAGGATCATCTAGCTTGTTATCAGTACACAGTTCAGAAGCCTGCACCTCTGAGAGAGGGACCATCCAGCTTGTTATCAGCACACAGTTTAGAAGCCTGCACCGCTGAGAGAAGGATCATCTAGCTTGTTATCAGTACACAGTTCAGAAGCCTGCACCTCTGAGAGAGGGACCATCCAGCTTGTTATCAGCACACAGTTTAGAAGCCTGCACCACTGAGAGAAGGATCATCCAGCTTGTTATCAGTACACAGTTCAGAAGCCTGCACCTCTGAGAGAGGGACCATCCAGCTTGTTATCAGCACACAGTTTAGAAGCCTGCACCGCTGAGAGAAGGATCATCCAGCTTGTTATCAGTACACAGTTCAGAAGCCTGCACCTCTGAGAGAGGGACCATCCAGCTTGTTATCAGCACACAGTTTAGAAGCCTGCACCGCTGAGAGAAGGATCATCTAGCTTGTTATCAGTACACAGTTCAGAAGCCTGCACCTCTGAGAGAGGGACCATCCAGCTTGTTATCAGCACACAGTTTAGAAGCCTGCACCGCTGAGAGAAGGATCATCTAGCTTGTTATCAGTACACAGTTCAGAAGCCTGCACCTCTGAGAGAGGGACCATCCAGCTTGTTATCAGCACACAGTTTAGAAGCCTGCACCTCTGAGAGAAGGATCATCTAGCTTGTTATCAGTACACAGTTCAGAAGCCTGCACCTCTGAGAGTGGGACCATCCAGCTTGTTATCAGCACACAGTTCAGAAGCCTGCACCTCTGAAAGAGGGACCATCCAGCTTGTTATCAGCACACAGTTTAGAAGCCTGCACCTCTGATGTTATGGGGGTGTATAAGTGCTGTGGTATCGGCAGCTTGCACATCTTGAAAGGCTCTATCACTGCTGTGTATTATATAGAGGTTTTAGAACAACATATGCTGCGTCCAGACACCGACTATTTCAAGGTAGGCCGTGCATATTTCAGTTAGACAATGCTACACCACATACTGCTTCCATCACACCAGCAGGACTTCGTAGAAGAAGAGTTCGGGTGATGACCTGCTGTCCAGACCAATAGAAAACATTTGGTGCATTATGAAATGCAAAATCCAGCAAAGACCTTGGACTGTGGAGCAGCGAGAATCCTACATCAGTCAAGAACGGTTCAACGTTCCTCTTCCCAAAACTCCATCAATTGTCCTTCCTGGATGTTTACAGGATGTTGTAAAAAGAAGGGATGCTACACAATGGTAGACACGGCCCTGCCACAACTTTTTGTGAGATGTGCTATTGCCTTCAATTTCTAAATTAGCTATTTTTTTTTCAAATAAAATAGAAAATTATCTAACGTTCAACTTCTGATCTGTTATCTATGTTCCGCTGTAAATAAAATATGGCTATTTCCAAATCATTGCATTCTTGTCTTCTGTACGTTTTACACGGTGTCCCAACCTTTTTAGAATTGGGGTTATAATAAAAATATACCGTATATGTATAGCAGATCTAGTAATCAAGAACCACCACATATTTCTACATAAACCAGTGTGTTTTTAATGTAACAAGAATGCAGTGTTTTACAGTAGCGGCAAGATAAATGAGATTTCTAAAATCTTTTTCCGGTGTTTTTTTTTTTTTTAAAAACTCAGTTCTCTAAGCATTTTTGCTGCTTTTTTTACCCATTCAATTGAATGCATAATAATAATTTTTATTTATATAGCGCCAACAAATTCCGCAGCGCTTTACCATTCAACAGTTCATGCACAAGTCATAAGTAACAACGTTAAAGATAAATGCATGAAAAAAAATGCTTAAACAAATTGTATGAAAAACACACCAGAAACACGCCTAATGGATGCGTGGTTTCATGTGAAAAAAAACAGCAAAAAAGTACTTTGGGAACGAAGAGCCAATATGCTTGTTGTATAATCCTATTAATAAAGTTAGTAAGAATAAAACGAATATAGGAATTATTAGATATGTAGCAAAAGAATTCCTATTAGGACCTGGTAGACCATACAGGCATTTAACCTGCTTGACTGCAGAGGTGGGCACCTTGATGAAGTGACAATGGCACCCCTGCTGCTCGTCAGCTGCCCCTGTTGTTCCCCAGTTGGCCCTGTTTATTAAAAAATCCACACATCTGACACTGTACTAAACGTGCGTGTAATTCGGGATCTTAATCACTGGCACTGATATCCAACTAATCACACTCTTTCTACATAAATATGATAGATATAATAGAGTAAACAGATATAACATGCTCAGTTATCGCCTCAAGGGGCATTTTAAGCTTATCCTAGGTATAACATGCCCTCAGGGTCTCAATTCTCAAACCAGTGGAGATGCCCATGTCATACCATCCATAATCTCGTTGCATATCTGATAAGTGAATGCAGTTCTGGGCGGAATAAAAAGAAGCATTCACTGATGTACAGGTGATGTCTTCTCTGATTTTTGTAATTCTCATTCCCTCTTTTCTCGGTTTGGTCCAGACCGCTATCACGACTTCTCCTTTGACTCTTTTGCAGGAAATGCTTACTCTGGTCATGGTGCCAGGC
Source organism: Oophaga sylvatica (assembly GCA_033576555.1). Classification (NCBI taxonomy): domain Eukaryota; kingdom Metazoa; phylum Chordata; class Amphibia; order Anura; family Dendrobatidae; genus Oophaga; species Oophaga sylvatica. The sequence goes on along the minus strand of JARQOD010000002.1, from coordinate 64,356,750 downwards.
ACTATGCCTCTGAATACTTCCACACACTGTGCCCTATAAGTGAGCCCAAAGCAAACACCCTGTGCTCTCCGTAGTATAATAATACCCCCAGCAAACAAAACAGACACATACCGTGCTCTCCTTAATTTAGTACTGCCTTATACCGAACATAATGCTGCCATAAGATGTACTAGTGACTAAACAATGCTGCAGATTAAGCTCTGATACATTGAGTCCCTGAAATAATACAATACCAGTGGCATAAACAATGCTAACCAACGCCGACCTGCCAGAAAAATGTAAAACCGCGGCCTTGTGGGAGAAATGGAACATTCTGTGTTAATGATGATCGGCCTCGGAAAAGTGAACACTTTGGTCTGAAAACTGCAAATCAGCTAAAAGTGTTTATGAAAACATCACCCCACCGAATACACATTATGGCTGCAAGTAAGATATGACGTCCCAGTATTTATCTACAAGGCAATGGATAGATGATTGACAGCGGAGTCATTCATTGGAGACAGACTGGTTGCTATGGATACAGCTTTCTAGATAGTCATTAGGTAGCGTTTCCCTAGTAACCAGTCTGTCTCAGATGATTTGAACTAAAATGGTTCTCAGCAGATGAAGAAGGACTTGAAACTCCAAATTAGCTTTTCTCTGTCTCTTATAGTGGACATACTAATATAAAGCCCTGATAAAGCGGTACGTTGTGATGGCCAGGCTGAGCATGGAGGTGGTCCATATATAGGAGACTCTTGTCATCCAAGTCTTTTGGAGTCGTGTAAAGTGCATCCACATTGACCGGTAAACAAGTATCTAACGGAAACTGTTACCTGTTTTTTGCTCTCTCATCTAAGAAAAGCATGATGTAGGGGCAGAAACCCTGATTCCAGCGATGCATCAGTTACTGGGCTGCTTGCTGCAGTTTTTATAAAATACCTGTTTTATCTATTGCAGATCTAGCAGTTGTCTGTATAACCCCGCTCACACCACTGATTAGCAGCTTTCTTGTGTACACTGCATAGTCAGAAAGCTGTCAATCAGTGGAGTGGGCGGGGTTATATAGAGCTCATGAATATGGAGGACAACATGGGAGAAGGTTTACTAGTCCTCTAAGGCTGGAGTCACACAGAACGATTAAAAAAACGGTCCGATTTTGTACTGCGATAATCGCACAACAGTCCTCCGTATGTTGATCCGTATGTAATCCGTTTTCAATGCGATGATGCGATTTCCTCGCATGTCAGGATCCGTGTGACATCCGTATGGCGTCCGTATGGCGTTATTTTATCGCAGTAATGCAAAATGAGCATACTATGAATTTCGGAGCTGAAAGTAATTAGGAAATAATGTTGAAGGCTATTTATTGGCTGAGAAGCAATTCTCTTCCTACTCCTTTCATGTTGTGTGTGTTTAGCTGACTTGTGTGCATCATGTCATACAGGCTCACCTTTAACACCACAGAGCAGGTTCTTTTCCACTGGGTATTGTCTCAGCGTTTTGGAGAACCTTACCCTGTCATTTGTGATCCCAGGAGGCGTAGAAGAATGTGGGTCCATCCACTTGTGAGACGCCGGGTGACAAAAGGACATTTTCACCGTCTTTATGCTTCACTACGCAGCCATCCAGACAAATTCTATCAATATTGTCGTATGAGCCTGGCCACTTTTGACATTCTTCTCGAGACGGTGCGCCCTGGGATCACGTATAAGGATACGGTGATGCGCAAGTCGATTTCCGCGGAGGAGCGTCTTCTACTGACTTTACGGTATGTCATATACCTTAATGTTGTTTGAAATACCAAAATTTTTATGTGTTTAGGTCTTAATATTTATTTTCCTTTTTGCATCTAGGTTTCTGTCCACTGGCCTGTCATATGCGGCCTTACACCTTGAGTTTTTACTCGGCAAATCCACTATTTGTGGGATTGTACGCTGTACCTGCCTTGAAATTTGGTCAACACTACATAACTCGGTGATGCCTGTGCCCAAACAAGCCGATTGGGTGCGTATAGCCCGTGGATTTGAGGAGACGTGCCAATTTCCCAACTGTATAGGGGCACTAGATGGGAAGCACATTCGTGTACGTAAGCCCCCCAACTCTGGCTCACAATACTATAATTACAAAGAGTATTTTTCTGTTGTTCTGTTGGCCCTGGTAGACAGTGCTTACATGTTTACTTTAGTAGATATTGGGGCCTATGGGCGAACAGGAGACTCCAGAGTGTTTAATACCTCAATAATGGGTCGGCGTATGCGGAGTAATCAGTTGGACCTCCCACCCCCACGTCAGCTTCCAGGGTCTCATCTGGAACCAGTGCCTTATGTGATGGTTGGTGATGAGGCATTTCAGCTAACCAGGAACCTGATGAGGCCATATCCACGGCGAACCCTGGACAACCGGCGGCGCATTTTTAATTTCCGCCTATCCCGTGCCCGACGCCTCGTTGAGTGTGCCTTTGGTATCCTCACAGCCAAATGGCGGGTTCTGCAGTCTGCCATACAACTAAGCGAACAAAATGTTAATAAAGTAATCAAAGCATGTGTGGTACTACACAATTTTACCCGAAAACATGACTGTCTTGCAAATGAGGCTTATGATGTTGTAGATGCAATTAATGTGCTCCCAAATCCACATGGACATCAACCACGTCGCCCAGCATCTGGACTTAAAGTGCGGGACGTGTTTACCAATTATTTTGTTTCCCCAGAGGGATATACTCCTTGGCAAGAAAATGCATTGTCTATGTTATGATTTAATTTATGTGTGCGTGACAATCTGAAAATTAGGTAACATGTCCCGTTGTTTAACACTGCAATATAATGTGTGAAAAAATACATTGCTAACATCAATGACATTTAAAAAAAAATACAAAACACAATTTGAGCTTGTGGTTTTTATTTCCAAACCTTTGTGGCCACACCATACCATATTTACATCATATGGCAATGATGGCCTTTATTGCCACCCACAAACCCACATTAGAAAAATAAATAATCATAACAACATGGATACAACAAAATATAAAAACTAAATACAAAAAACAAAATGAATCACAAATTCTCATATGTATGTGGTGGAGAATGCGGAGCATCAGACTGAGAGGATTGGTTTGTTTGTTGCGCCAATTGGGCAGGATGCTGATTTGGGGCTGAGGTTCCATGAAGGACCATGGAAGGTACTTGTGGTGCAATGTGTTGGTAATGTCCACTTTGGTAATGAGGGACATAATCAAGGCTATTGACAGGGCCCATGTGCGGATACATCCCAGAATGTCCATGTCGACCATACCCATGTAGTGGCCATTCTCCTCCACTGGGTATGGTCAAGTGGGCATACTGGTGATGTACTGCTGGCGGATATATTTGACCATGTTGTGGACGGTGTTGAGTAACACCTTCAGGTTGTTGTGGGGATGGACTACGTGTGGAAGGGGGTTCACTTTCATGTCTTGCATTATCCTCAGGTGGTACAGGCATTTGTAGACGGTTTGCCCGTGACAGTTGCCATCTTTCTAGATTAGCAAATATCTGCGTTGGGTTATTGGGTGGTGTGCAAGCATCTATCACTATTTGAATGGCACCTCTGGCGCGCAGCCTTACTTCTCGGGGGATAGTGCGTAGATAGCGAGCCAGACTCCTTGCATAGGCCTCTTCCCCATCATCATTTGCTGTGCGGGACAGATAGTTTAATACCCCTGTATCCACTTGGCTTTTGTTGCCAGTGGTGTTGAGTTCCCTTCGGCGGCGTGACCATCGGGACACTACTGCAGGCTGTGGTGAGGTATCATGGCGGAGGGTTGGGCTACTACTGTGGGCACGGTCGTCCTCTGCCTGTGCCTCCTGTGCTGCAGAAGAGCGTGCTGTAGGGGGTGGTTGTTGGCTGGAAACTGGTTGTGAAGATGGACCAGCCTCTTCTTCCACATCAGCAACTGGGTCCACGTGGACCTCTGAGTCCGAGCCGGTTTCACGCTCCGTTATATTGGATTCAGTTCTAGTAAGCATATAAAAAATAAAAATTAAAATCATACCTTTAACCAAGTAGGCAAAGGTGTGCATATTTTAAGCATTAACTTACGGACGCAGATCCATAATTGATGCAAGAAAGTTCAAGCGATCATAATATATGTATTTGCGCTTTTGTGTTCTCTCTGACCCACTCCTGGCACGATTCTGCCGCTCTCTGCGGAACTAGTCACGGCAGCTACGCCAGCGTCTAGTGACATCACCCACTGCAAAGCAATGCACCAAATTTTAAACATTAACGTATCACAGTATAAGCATTGCGACATCTATTTTTGCACTGCATGCTTTTTCACAAGTGCCAAACATGCAGCCTACGAAGCAGATTATGACATAGGATCGTGTTTGCAAAAATGGTGCAGTAAGCTTATCACTTACTCATTTCCTGCTGGGCCTCTGGTGAACTTTCCGCATAGTTTGGAAAAATTTGCCGACATATACGCTTCCAGGCCGCATCTTTCCGCAAACGGTCTGTGTGTAGCCCAGCTACGCAGGCACACATAAAATCCAGGAGAATGCACAGGAAGGTAACCACAAAAGCTTGCTATTCATGCACTTCACTCACACTTTCAGACACACCCACTAGGGGTACAGGAGGTGGTGACACGTAGCAGAGTCAGTCTGTTTCCTGTCTGAGAAGAGCTCAGATCAGCCAGATAGTTTCCTGTCTCAGGACAGTGCAGACCAGTCAGTTTCCTGTCTTCAGACAGTGCAGTTCAGTGCCAGTTCAGTCTGGACTTGGAGAGGAGAGAGGACTGAATCCTCGCAGAGCTAGCGTAGCTCACCTGACAGAGAAGTGGAGGCTAGTACGGGTGAAGTGCATCATCCTAGCCTAGTCAGAGCTACCCTTAATCAGTACCTCAGTAGAAGCTGAAACAAGGAGGAAACTGAGAGCTGCTCAGCGAGCTTGGAAGAAAGCTGACTATTTCCATCGAAAGCTACAAGTGCTTATGCAAAGAGCAGAAGCAGGGCGAAGGGCGCAGTGGAGAAGTTAGAGAAGTGCTACAGGTATTGGATTACCTGCACTAAATTGCCGGACACCGGAGTCCGAAGCGTTGCTACAGTTTCAAGCTTAGTAACAAGAACACCGGAGGCATCTGGACTACAGGTCGCAGAGAGCAGCCCTAAGTGTCAATACGTAACCGGAGACAGGGAAAACAGGAGTCTAGCCTGATCAGCAATTATAGACTTAGTTTTCACCACTTAGAAGTTTCCACCACAACGTTGGCCGGGCAGTATAGCTATTGAGAAAGCTGGAGATTCAGAGTTAACTTCGCTTCAGGCAAGTTGGACTCACCTACATTCGAAGTAAAGGAGGCCTCTAACCTGCTCAGCGGTTACCCGAATGTGCATTCTCCACCCCGACCAGCTCCCCGGGATCTACGTGAACCATCTACCAGTAAAAGGTATGAAAAGAAGCTGCATTGTGTGCGACTGAATTATTATCTATACCCTGCATCATCATCACCATAGACTTCCAGGGACCCGTCTCACCTGTGGGAGACTACCACCCAGCTGCCCTCATAACATCCCCTGTGAAAGTCCTTATAGCAGCGCTGGTTCAATTAACCAGATACCACAGGTGGCGTCACGAACTACCTACCTAATAATCCCCTGTAAATATTCCCCCATTGTATGAGCGCCCGGGGCCACGGACCGAGCCACCGCTACCAGTGACAACTCCCATAGGTTCCCATGGGCTCAGCTCCGAGTACCCCATTGCCCCGGTACTAAGTGCGACTCATCTGTGTAATGTGCATCACGTACATCCCACAACTCTGGGGTCTCCTGAACAAGAACAATGAGGAGCTCCACATTAATTTGTCTAGCCATCTTGCTGGACTCCGTGGAGGCGTGCTACTTCCTGGTTTAAGACCTTCACAGGCTAATTTGCATGTGTAACATTCATGATTTTATGTGTGAGGCAATTTCCTGTCACCTGCCCAATGCATGCGTATTTCTCGCAATTCACACGCATGGTCCGTGTGCAATCCGTTTTTTTGCGCTCCCATAGACTTGTATTGGCGATTCTCGGCCGACATACGAGGACAATCGCAGCATGCTGCGATTTCACTCGCACGTACAACACGTGCGATAAAAAATCGCATGATGCGAGCTGCCCTATAGATTAACAGGGGGACGAGCGCAATGCGATTTTTAATCGCCTCACGCTCGTCCGTATTAAACGGTAGTGTGACTCTGGCCTAATAGTAATTTACTGCTGATAAAACCTTGATATCAAAACAGCAAGCAGCCCAGTAAGCGACACATCACTCAAATCAGGATCTCTGTATCTAAATGCTGCTGCTTTTAGATTAGGGAGGGAAAAACCTTGTGGCAGATTCCCTTTAAGAGACCTGAATTTCTTATAGAGAATATGTCACAAGGTTTTTTTCTCTTTAATCTGAGAGCAACATAATATAGGGCAAGTGAGCTTGATTGCGGGGATGTCTCACTTACTGGGCTATTTTTTGTTTCAGTGTAACCATGTTTTATCTTATTACTACACGACTAGGTCTCATGCAGACTAGTCAGGCCAATCTGCATAACCACACTTCCACCATTGATCGGCAGCTTGCTGACAATGTACCGTGTACACAGGACGCTGCCAATCAGTGGTGTGGACGAGTTTATTCAGAGCTCAGCATTCTGAGCACTGCTACATCTACAGCAGAGAAAACGGGGATTCTATTAAAACAGCAGCAAGCAGACACATCGCTGGAATCGGGGTCTCTGTCCCTACATTATGCTGCTCTCAGATTGCGTAGCAAAACCTGGTGACAGATTCCCACCTACTAGACTTTTATGGATGGGAATGTCACATTAATATTGGTATGGAAAATATATGAGAAACCGGAATGAATTATGCTTGGTCGTATGTGGGAAAATTACCGTAGGTGAATTTGTTAGGGAGGATCAGGACCTGGCGATGTATGCAGGATGCCAGCCGGGTGTGAAGGAAGGAAACTTATGTAATTGCAATGTTTGCAAACAAGACTATCCAGGAAACATACCACTAATAATAGTGTTACACTGTAACAGAAAAACTCAGCTTCCATGTAAATATCTTAAAATAATACTGGTCAACAGGCCCATAGTGACCTTTATACAGAATAAGTAAAATATATTAAGGGACCTAACGACAGGATGCCTTAGACCAAATATTGTAATAAAGAGATGCTGGAAATCCTGTATATAAAACTAGTGCAGACATAACGTGCCCCCGATGACCACTGCAACCAATGTCCATTGCCACTGTTTGCCTGCGCAGTTTTTCATTTACTATATGGCCAAATGGGTGTTGGAAGCTTGAAAGGAATAAAAGCAATGGTCGATGACCATCTATGTAAAGATCTGGAGGATTTTTGCCTCTAGGTAGAGACGTGTCCCATGTAAGGGTCATGGGGACAGTCCACTGCTCAGAGCTAAAAAGAATTGCTTACTGTCTGGAGGAGACACTTCATTGTGTTTCAGCCGATCACCAGTTTGTGTTGTCAGATCCATGGTAATAGGCTGATTGCTGACATGACTTCACTTACATACTGAACAGTTTCCTAAATCTCATAGCTTTTGCTGGCACTGTAAAACACAGCTTTTAATTTGCATTAAAAAAAACGCATCAAAAACGCAATGTGTGAACATAGCCTATGTCACAAACTTTCTAAGTTAATATTGTGCCAAATACTCCATATTTATTCTATTTTTCTACTATGTAATCCAGGGCTTTTGGCTTCTGCTGCTTCCTTCCACTTCTGTCATCACATCTTGACGTTACAGATCTCTTCTACATTTGGATTGTCTTTTTCTGCTGGTCCCATAAGATCAGCACATTCATTTCTCCAAATACCGGGGAACATTCCGATCATCTGTTTCACTTCATTTTGTTCTGTTCTCGTCCCACTCAGAAGCTGACAGCTGCACTCACAGGGCCGGTTATAACAAAGACTCACTATGACCCTAATGATAAGCACCTTACACATTAATACTACTGAAAACTGGAAAACATGTTTTACTGCCAATGATGTGTTTGTGAACTTGTAATGCCCCTGATGTGCCATACCTCGGTCTCCCAGGACTGGGCGAGGCTCTGTTTGTTCTACTTATGAAACAGTCATGTCAAAAACACTACAGAAAATGTTAATAATTAATCACATCCTCTGAAAAGCAAATAAGAAGCAACTGTCCAAATATCTGTCTCCTACATTCACCTTGAATGGGAGGAAAATCGCCGTGCAAACATTACCTACAACGGTACAATGAGAAAGTCTTACACACGTGTTTTTAACATGTCCTATATGAATTATAGAACATGAAGATTTCTGCCTCTGAATGTTATAAAATGTAGCACATCCACGATCTCTACCTCTTCTTCACCAATATGGCAGCTTATATGGAAAGGTTTGCCAGAAATATGAGGAATATATGACTTATTCCCTGTGTTTTTCCCTAGTATCTTTCAGCAGGCTCTATCTCTAACTTTTTAGTTCTCTCTGAGCTATTGGTTGGAATCAATCTGCCTTAAAGGGGTTGTCCAATCTAAATCAAAAAGTCTGCAGTAACTCTGTGTGACTGCAGACTTATGAATCCCCCAAGTGCACATACTGTGCACTGTGGGGATTCAATGGTTTCCGACAGGGGATGTATGAGTTTTACATGCCTCCGTCCAGTGGGCGCTGCCTCGCTCTCCATATACAGTGTATGGAGCAATGTGGCGCACACTGGCCGGGAGTATGTATAAATCATACATACCCTCCAGTCCCAGGTTGGAAAGCGGCAAATCCCCACAGTGTGTGCGCTGGGGGGGATTCATAAGTCTACAGTCACACAGTGGGACTGTAGACTTATTGATTTGGACCAGACAACCGCTTTAATGTCTCCTATATACATTGTCCAGAAACAGAGGAATTGCTGCTCTTTATTCTCTGTAGCACACAGACATAAGCATCAGCATGGAGGATATCATACTGTAATACTGAGCAGTGTGGCTGGGAATCCAGAGCTGAAGTGAGGTAAAACGGTTGCTTGAAGGTGCAGCTCAAAGTGTCTTACACCTCACTGTGCTGGCAAGGCATCTTTGGTCAACGAAAACATTTTGAGTTGTTTTTTCAGAGTGAGTAATGAGATCAAGAGGCAGGCCGGAGGAGAAGTGTCTCATATTATGTGGGGAAATGACAATGATGTAAAATCTCATCAGACATTATTCACATAGATGGACACCACCGAAGATTATTAGATAAGCGCAAATGTGTTTATCTGGTATGTAAGGAAAGAAGTGGATGTGTAGGTCACCGAGAACAGCTGATTGGCGGAGGGTGGCGGGTGTCAGACCCTGACCGATCAGACATTGATGACCTATCCTAGGTCATGAATGAAACAGTAGTGGACAACCTCTTTAAACTTTATAATTTAAGAATGTGTCCATTTTCCTAAAATCAGAGTTTCAGGTTCTTTTTAGAATATTCTGTTCCTTGCTGAGTAAATGAATTTCATTGCACCCATTAAAACTGTATTAATAAAAATGGTAAAAGTATCTGCACCTGTTGATATGTTCGGACCAGTATTGTAGCTCAGCCCTATTCAATTAATTGGAGAAGAGCTGCAATCCCAGAAACCAATCCTGAAGAAGAGCGGCGCAGTTTGCAGAAAAATCGGATTATTTTCACAATCCTGGATATCCAGTATCACTCCATTTATAAAATATGATCTTTTTTATAGTCCTTATACTGTAGCATTGCCTCTGACCCTATTTTATTTGACTTGGATGGAATAAGGCTTAAAAGGGATTGTCTCGCAAAGATAAACTACCGTATCTGGTTGTGTGCTTAAAGCCATTAATGTAATGCAAAAAAGTACCAGGTTCACCTGAGGGGTTCTTTATTCTGACTCAGATGGCGGCAGAAAGTGAAAGAACTCTTTTTATGATGCACACATACACTAATATTTAACAGAAACAACCCTTTTAAATAGTCCTTCAAATGGCAGAACCAGGTGCTAGAAGAAGTGTGCTACATGTTCCCTCTTAGGTGCTGGAGGTGCTGCTTCTCTTGCCTCTTATTGACAAAGTCAAAGCCATTTTTTAGCTTTCTACTTATTAAATCAGGAGCTTATATGTCTAACAGATTATCATTGTGAGGATATAAGGGGGGGACAGGACTGTAGTCGTAACCTGAGATACTGTAACATCTATGTCCAGTCCTTCCCCTACAGAAAACTGTATTCTTCTCTTCAGCATACCTGCATCTCCAAATCCAGACTTCCCTGGGCACTTCCCAGGTGACGACGGTCCCTCTTTCAGGCGACCCCCAGTACTCATGTACCTGTCATGGTTAGTTATATTATTTGTTGAATAAAGTTCATTTTATTGGGATTTTTGGACTGTTGGTTCTTTTTCTTTTTTCTTTTTTGACCCCCAGTAATGGAGACACAGTCCAGGATAACTTGAACGTTCTCTTTACTTAATACTTCACACATTACATCCATAGTTGGCACATCATGATATTCAGTTGTTTCCTCATCTTTCCCTGCTTGGCTGTCGCTTCAGTGCAGTACACGCCCGGACCGGACTGTCATAGACTGCTCCCCAGTTCCTTCCTGGCCTGACCTCGCCATGATGACAATTCCTTCTGCCTGTTTCGCCCAAGACTCGAAATCATCAGTCACCAGGTTCAGTTGCCTCTGGTAAAGCAACTGGTTAGTTCTCGTCGAAGCTCTAACTTCCTTCATCTCCTCAGTCCAACCGACTCCTGCCCTAAAGGCATCCTCCCAGGCGATAAGTCGACAAATCTTTCCTTTCCTGTACTGGCCCACAGCTATGGCCGTGAGTAACGTGGGTTGCAGCGATTTAATGTTACATGGCTGCCGAGCTGTCCGGGCCTATAGCCCATGTGGACACTTGGGCACCCTGGCCCCGTCTGACCTAACTTCCTAGAAACTCCTGTCTTACCACCCGGCAGCCCCTCCTAGACTTAACTCTCTATAAACATCCTATAAACTATACCTACAGTGCACACTAGTATGCCCCCATCTATTGGCCCACAACAGAACTACACCTACTCTATGTATAAGAACTATAATGCTAAAGTGCCCTCCTCTAAAGTCCCCAAAAAGATGCCCTTTAATTACCCTAAACTGTACATGAACATCAGTACACATCATCACATTACATTTTATACAGTATTACACTAAAGGAACACAACATCATATAATAAAGTTCTACAAATAATGGTAGCACATGTATGAATGTGGCAGTACCATAAATGTGAGCGATAATACATATTACTATGTAGCAGTACTGCAAATATTAATCATAGACATTGCCAACATTAGCATATGTAAACATCAACACATGGAAAACAATTAGAGGAAATGAAGCAAGGAGGTAATTCTATCTCACCCCCTTACAAGGACATCATGAGAAAGCTAGTTTTACACCTCTGACATACAAGGTCTCAGTATGGACTGCATTGTCCAGACCATCTTTACACCTCTTGACCCAAACTCAACAACTTCATGCATGCCTAAGAGAATATTGACTTTGAGTCAGGAGACCTGCAGCCAATGTGGCCGGTACTTGGGACCATGAATGTTTGGACATTTGAAACTGGTCTAATAGTATAAAAAATGAGTTGTCAGGTTCTTTATAAATGTGACTAAACAGCCCAGCTGAAGCACATTGTTTCAGTTCAAACTCATTTATTAACCCAGTACCTGACTATATTCTGAATCCTCTCTGCTAAACCTTAGACATTGAGCGTAAATCCAACTGAAATGATATCTACATTTGTAGCCTGAGTTGTATCAGGGCCCCAAGAATACAAATGGGATGCTCAGTTTCCCCCATTTTCGTTAGGGAGTGCCTCTCATTTTCCATAAATACAATATTTTTTTTTTACTTGGTGTAAATGCCACCGTACTCCTGAAAACGGCATTGATTTTATTTTGCTCCTGCACCTTTCCATTCCTGATTTACAGCCTCCTGTTGCTGGTATATCAATTTAGTATTTTTAGCCATGTGGAGGTAGCCTTCAACCATATATGCTTGTACCATTTGGTTATGGTCTGGTGGTATGTATCTGTTATATAGCAATATTATTATTGTGGTATTATTATTCAGTCTTACATGGTGGTATTATTGGAATTATTTGAAATATTGGTCTTGTAGTAAATCTTGATTTCCTCCAGGCAGGTTAATAATAGTAATACAGAAGATATCCCCATCGGAGGCTCGGCAGCGAGCACAGCATGGGCCTGTGTGCTACCAATGTCAGGGCTGAATCTCAGTCCCAGTCCTTCCCCATAAATATAGTCTTTATAGGTAAGATGGTAAAATCCTTAAGAAGATTCCCATAGGAAAGCGTTGGGAAGAGGTGGCCGTATCTCCGGAATGAAGAGATGTGGGAACAATAGAAAATTCAGCATTAAGGAGAACAGCAGCATTTACATCAGGAAAAAAATGACATATTTATTGCTAGTGACAGGTCTCCTTCACATGTATAACACAGTTAGGATGGATAGATTAAAAGCACGCAATCCTACGGTGTGATCGATACATGATTGGAAGGAAATAATCTGGATTTCATTAAGTAGAATTTCCCAAACGTATTTCTATATTTGTCAATCATCGTCTTAGATGCCGATAAAATCTTTGTATAGAAGTGATTTTTTTACAATGGCAATTTGAGTGTATCCAGATCTGGAAAAATGACTGGTATGAGAAAAAAGGTATCACACCTGATTATAGCTATCAGCAGAATTCCTGCTGTAATTCCATCAGTATGAGGAGCATAGCCAGTAATAATGTGCGGAACAGCTGTAGTGTCTCAGTGCTTTACATAGCAACACTTGTTTAGGGGATCATGATTTTGACTTTGTCACCCCACTGGTCATTGTCCATGCCACAAGGGGTTATCTTCTAGTGGTAAATTCTTTTTTACTGTTCCTAAGTTGGTTTAAAAATAAAAGCAAACTACTGGCATCTGTTCTGCTGCTTGTATCCACACAGGCCCCTGGCTTCCTCTTCCAGCATCCCATGACCGCTGCAGCCAATTAGTGGCTGATCAGCTGCAGCCTTGACATTCTGGAAGAAGCTGTACATTGGTTGCAGTGGTCATGTGACTCCCTTTGATGGACGTTGAATTCAGAAGCCTGGTAGTGGATGTTGGCAGAAGATCAGAGAACTAGTACCGTTGATGATTTTTTTTTTTTGTTCTTTGTTTTTTTTAACCCCTCTGGACCCAAAAAATGTTCCATGTCCTGGACAATCCCTTTCAAAATAACCTTATTTTATCATAAAAATTTGCCTCCTGAACCCACTGAAATGAGCACAAAAGCAGCGTGTTATGTTGCTGAGCTAGAGATTACCGCCTTTTTAGTTTGTTAAATTTGCCTCCTCAGCTGTGAATGACCAAATACCACAAGGGAGCCCACCTCACAGTTTGAGAAGCATTAGTGTATACTATGGCCTAAACACTCTGATGTTGCCTTAGACACTGGTCATACTACCAGATCTCCTTACTTCTGTAGGGATCTAATGGTGTTCGTAACTGTGCTAGTAAATGAATAGTCTCATGTGCCACCAACAGTTGTGAAGATCAAGGAGCGAGTCCACGTGTATATCATTGAGACGAGCCATGAATCTGATATAGAGCCCTTGATGAGGTCTGTGAGGGCCCTTGATGAGGCCAAGCCTGATTGTAAAGTGTTGCACAGCTTCTGAATCCACACCTTTGCAGTAGAAAACTTCACAGAGCAGGCTGCATGGGATAACAAGCTTTTACTTCTTACAACATGAGGTAAAAGAAAAATGCACAGTCATTTCAGCATTGCATCAGGAAACAGGAACAAAACGAAAGTAAAACTACATGTGAGACTATTTCTTATACAGTACATTAAACAGAAGGAAATGTTACACAACATCGCCATCTATTGTCAGGTCAGCATAAAGTCCTCCTTTTACTTATAATAAGTCCTAATCTGTTACATATGCCAACATAAAGGACTCGTTTTTGTTGTGGTGAGAAGCTGTGCAGGACTCTCCTCTCCAGATATGTGTGTGTGGGGGAATCCTAGGTGTCAGAACCTCACAGGGACACTTGTGTGGAATAAACCACCTTTACATTTTCGCATGAAGACTCCATGTTGTAGTCTTATGTACTGATACTGATTTTTTCTGGGACTTTGTTGTTGCAGATACAATTGATATCGGGACATACCGCTGATATTTCTGACTGGCTTACCAAAACTAGGAAATTGATCCGGGGCAGTTGATGTGTATGTCTGTGAGTTTTTCTGGAGGAGGAAACAAACTCCAGCCCTTTTAGTCCTGGGTGGCCCAATTTTGATATTTGCTATGGGGCAACCTTCATTCTGCTGAATGTATGATATTCCTACAGGCAAAGGAACCTGACAGCTGAAACATGCTGCCCAAACCTTTCTTTCGGCAGCATGCAACTGGCTATATAATTTCAGCCAGGTGATCATGCCACTCAGGTGACTAGTCCAAGACTACTTCTCCCTGTCAGGCTCCCCTTGAGTGAGACTTCTCCCTAGATACACACACATAGAGAGAGAGACCTGTCACTTAAAATGGGTGGGATGAAGCAGTCGTGGACTTCCTGTGGAAAGTGATATGCCAGTGTAAAGAGGCTTAAAAAGCCACGCAATGTTACTCGGGGAAATTAAATATTCAAATTGCTTCTTCAGCGAGGAAGAGGACTTGAACTCTCGTGCCACCTCTTGCAAGTAGCCATCCTAAAAGTCAATATCGACGCTTTAATGAGCCTTGCCATATGACTTAGGAAACATTGCCCCTTAGATCCTAGTCATAAACTTCTCATGCAGCCAAATCAGATCTGTTGCTTTGCCCTGAGGAGGAGCAACACCCCAAAACACATGTCTGCAAATTAAGATTCTGGTTTGGCTTTTATCCTAAATCATATGGCAAGGCTTGTTAAAGGGTCGATATTGACTTTTAGGATCGCTGATTCAAATAGGTAACAAGTCATCCTCCTCTCTGAAGAGGCAATTTACACCTCTCTAAAATGTCCCTGGCTGAAGTGAGAGTGCCAGTGCCTGTAAGTGCTGCCCATGGCTCGGGCAGCATGGATCTGTGGAGCCCAGCTGTGACTGAATCCACATCTTCCAGAAGGGTGCACTGACAGAAGATCCCACTAGAGGTCATTATACACATACACACACGCAGCTCATCCTAAAAGACCAGCAGAGGGAGCTGTGATAGGCATATAAAAACAAGTTTAGTTTCAGTTTGCCTCAGAAAGGAAGAGAAAGTGAAGAGAAGAGAAGGAGAGCGGAGCAGCCTGCTGCAGCTCAGTTCCGTTCAGAGCTCAGCTCTGTGCAGAGTGTGTTTAAGTGGAGTCTAGTAAGAGTGACACAGGGAAGTCACTCCAGCCTAGTCAGAGCTGAATTTAGAAGTGGGCTCTGAGGAAAGCGTGCCGACGCTTAAAGAGCGGCGAAGAGGCAACCCACCAACTGCCAGTGTGTGTGATCGTGTGAGATCCAGGTAGCCGAAGGCGAGTGGAAGTTAATGAGACAGAGGAGCCTTAATAGCTCATCTCAGCAAGAAATACCGGACAATGGGGTCCGAACCTATAGGGATCTCCACGACCCATTAGGAGAACACCGGAGTTCCTGGAGGACTACAAGTCCCAAGAGTACCACAGAGCTGATACGTAGCAGGATCAGGAGGACGGAGTCCGGCTCGGCCAGCCATCAAGGACCCTGTCCTTTCAGAGAGAAGGTCCAACCACAAGATCAGCCAGGTACAAGACGGAGACTAAGCTAGGCCCAGCTACATGCAGGCCAAAACTTCATTACATAAAGGCAGAGGACAGGAGGCCACACACCTACCGAGTGGAGGAATCTGGATGTGTACCCTTCACCCTACAGTGCTCCGGGGAAGTGCCTGAACATCTGCAGTAAAGGTACCAAAGTGACTTATGAGTGTGTCTCCCTTATTATCTCTGACTGCCGGGTCCCCGTCTGTCCTGCACCTTTAGATATCTATCTGCCCTGGAGGATCACTCAGCCTTACTTGTGGAAGGCTTAACACCTAGCTGCCCAATATTAACCCTCCAGTGGATCTGCATAGCAGCGCTGGTCATCCTGACCAGGCACCACAAGTGGCGTCACGAATCCCCATATCATTATTCAAGTCACCTGTAAATATCCCACATTACAGTGAGCGCCCAGGGCAACGGACCGAGCTGTGCTACTCGTGACATTCCCCATAGACTTCAACGGGCTCGGTGCCGAGTACCCCATAACCCTGGTGTTGTGCGACTCATCCTAACTTGGCGTCACGAACAGGATTGCGTGCCCTGCAGCAACGGAGTAAGTTGTGCCCGTTGCCGCCGGGTACTGTGTGCCTACAGACTGTGTTTTGTATGTGGTGAAGATTTCCCGCCATTTGCCCGCCATTGCCTGCCATTTACAGCGCCACGGCGTGAAAACTAGTGGGCGTACCTGCAAAAGCGCGCTGAGTCCTGGACACGCCCCCAACGCTGACGCGGCGGCAGGTCCTGTGAAGAGCTACAGTGAACGCTCTGACGTCAGAGCGCCAGCGACGCAGGTCCTTCTACACACCCCTGTGCCTTGCGGAGCTGCAGCCTTCAGAGAAGGTAGGCTACAATTAACTAGGGGGCGCAGACATGTCACAGCAGCCAGCCGACAACGCGGCCCAGGCCGACGGCCTTAATGACTTACCCCTTGGCGCTGCCGCACAGGCTGTGAATGCTGGCCCCTCACCTGGTCCTGTGGCCCCAATAGTACCGCTAACGCTGCCATACATGCCTGGAGCGAAGTGGCTCCCTCAATACAGCGGCAAGCCAGATACCCTGTCAGGGTTCAAGCGAAAAATATGCAGCATAATGGACATGTACCCTATGACAGAAAAGCAGAGAGCTGCAGTGTTAGTGGGACAATTAACTAGTGCTGCTGAGAGGTAGAGACTTGGACAGCTGCAGACCAGGAGTCAGTGCATGCAATTTTCTTAAAGCTACAGTCTATCTTTGAGGACTGCACTGAAACAGATCTCCGGATGATGTTTTACCAATGCTCCCAGAAACCAGATGACAGCATTAGGGACTATGCCTGCCGACTACAAGGGGCCCTGCGAGCACTCAAACAAGTTAACCCCATGAGTGTCTCCAACGAAAATAAAATGTTAAAAGAACAATTTGTACGAGGATTAAAGTCCCAAGCTGAAAGCCGGACTGTGCATTGGTGGTCCTTGGATCATCCTGATGCTACCTTTGATGCTCTTAAGGACATGGCTATAAAAGGACTGCGTCCCCTGGAAACACCCGGGATGGCAACCCAGTGTCACCTGAGTGAAGCCACCTTACAGCCAGCAGCATCCACCTTTTCCCCATTGGTTGCGGAAGCCAAAACGCAGGTGGCGCCTGCTACTGAGCTGGACTGTCTGCGCTCAGAAGTGCGCCAGCTGACCAAACACCTGGCCACTGTAATGAGTGCCCTGCAACTGTCGACGGAGGAAGAAGGAAAGATCCTGCTAGCTGACTACCCAGAGGATGTTCCTTGGATGCGCCGGAGAAGAGGGAGGACGTCGCCCCACAGGAGGAGGACAACGCCACCCCCAGGAAGGACCCGCGACCAGCATCATCCCCGCCGAGAGATCATCTGTTACCGCTGCCACAGAGAAGGTCACCCAGCACGTCGGTGTCCTTTAAACGAGCAAATCCTGGGTCCGAGGGCCAACACCCAGGAATAGACTCTTCAGGCCCCTCAGACTGGAACCGCAGGTTTGTGGAGGAAGACCTTACCTGTCCATCATATTGGACGGGATCGCCATCCCTACCCTGCTGGACACTGGATCTCAGGTAACCATCATACCTGATGTTCTCTACAATAAATACTGGTCCAGTGACGGTCTCCAACCCCCAAACTGTTATGTTTCGGTAGCTGAGGAGTGCAGGTAAAAAGGCAATACACCAGAGCGGTTGGAATCTATGAGATTGCAGTACCCTGACTAACCACCACAACTAGAGGCAGCCGTGGAGCGTTCCTACGTTGGTCCTAGACGCCTCGTCACAGCCTGAGAAACTAACTACACCTAAAGGTAGAAAGAGGAAAGCTATCTGCCCCGGAGCAGATCCCCAAAGAGCATAGAAAGCCCCCAAACATGTAATGGCGGTGAGACAAGAAGAAATACTGACACAGACAGAAAATAGTATGAGCAAAAGTTGGGGCCCAAACTACCTAAATAGAAAAGGATAGGAAGGGCACTTACTGCAATCCCAAAAATCCCTGAAAAGCACCAACACTACTAATTTCAAAAACACCTGAGATCACACGACCTCTACCACCTAAATTAGTTCTCTGGTGTAACAAAATCAAAACAGCAGCCACTGAAAAAACTGGAAAAAAGCAAATGTAAAAACATCAGTGGCTGAACTAAACTGAGAGGGCAAAAGCCCCCGGAGGGGACCCTGAAGGCCCCCACAGAAGTGCAGGACAAAATGCAAAAATCAAGCACAAAAACAAAAAGAAGAAAATGTCTTATCTGTTAGCAGGAGATGCAGACACGACACAGCAGGCTACAAAGGAAACAGGAATCAAGGATTGAGACCAGAACAATTGATCACCGGCAACCCTGATGGGAAGGCGACTCCCTTATATAAGACCAGTCAGTAACACCTGATTCCCAATCCTCACAATCTTCACTGGACATTCCAGTACCGCTTGTAACCACCAGAGGGAGCCTCTGCTCAGAACTCATTTCAAGTCCATTCACAACAGTACCCCCCCCTTGAGGAGGGGTCACCGAACCCTCACTTGAGCAACCAGGTCGGTCAGGATGAGTTCTATGATACGCACGGATGAGTCTCCTAGCATGGATGTCCGAAGCAAACACCCAAGAATTGTCTTCCTGACCATAACCTCTCCACTTAACCAAATACTGGAGTTTCCGTCTAGAAAAACGAGAATTCAATATTTTCTCAACCACAAACTCCAGATTGCCCTCAACCAGAACAGGGTCAGGAGGCAAAGCAGTAGGAACCACTGGCTCAACAAACCTCTTCAACAAGGACTTGTGGAACACGTTATGGATCTTAAATGTCCCTGGAAGAAGCAAACGAAAAGAAACAGGATTAAGAATCTCCATGATCTTATAAGGTCCAATGAACCTAGGCTTAAATTTAGGAGATGCCACTCTCATAGGAATATTTTTTGAGGACAACCAGACCAAGTCCCCCACTTTAAACCGAGGACCATCAGTCCTATGCCGGTTAGCAAACCGCTGGGCCCTCTCCTGAGAGAGGGACAACCTCTCCACTACCTGGTCCCAAATCTGTTGCATACGCTTCACAACAGAGTCAACACCTGGACAGACAGAAGCCTCTGTCTGTCCTGAAGAAAATCGAGGGTGAAACCCAGAATTACAGAAAAATGGAGACATCAAAGTGGCAGAGCTAGCCCTATTATTAAGAGCAAACTCAGCCAAAGGCAAAAAGAGACCCAGTCATCCTGATCAGCAGACACAAAGCATCTTAGATAAGTCTCCAATGTCTGGTTTGTTCTCTCAGTTTGACCATTGGTCTGAGGATGAAACGCCGAGGAGAAAGACAATTGAACACCAAGTTTAGAACAAAAGGTCCTCCAAAATCTGGAAACAAACTGGACTCCTTTGTCAGACACAATGTTCTCAGGAATGCCGTGTAAACGAACCACGTGCTGAAGGAACAAAGGCACCAATTCAGAGGAGGAAGGCAACTTAGGTAATGGCACAAGATGTATCATCTTGGAAAACCTATCACAAATCACCCAGATGACGGTCATTCTCTGAGAAACAGGGAGGTCGGAAATGAAATCCATAGAGATATGGGTCCATAGTCTCTTGGGCACAGGCAATGGCATCAACAAACCACTAGAGCGAGAGCAAGGCTTGGAGCGAGAGCAAGTCCCGCAGGACTGCACAAATTCCCTGACATCACGAGACAAGGTAGGCCACCAAAAGGACCGACTAACCAAGTCTCTGGTACCAAAAATTCCGGGATGACCGGCCAACGCGGAACAATGAATCTCAGACATCACACTCTTTTTCCACTGGTCCGGGACAAACAATTTCCCAACAGGGCAGCGCTCGGGCCTATCCTCCTGACACCCCTCCAGAGCCAGTCTCAAATTGGGCGAGATGGCGGAAAGAACTACACCTTCTTTCAAAATAACAGAAGGATCAGATAACTCAGGAGAGTCCGCAAGGAAACTCCTCGAGAGGGCATCCGCCTTAACATTCTTAGTGCCAGGAAGAAAGGAAACCACAAAATTAAAACGTGTGAAAAACAAGGCCCACCTGGCCTGTCTAGGATTAAGTCGCTTGGCAGATTCCAGATAAACCAGATTCTTATGGTCCGTAAGGACCACCACCTGATGTTTGGCTCCCTCCAGCCAATGTCTCCACTCTTCAAAAGCCCACTTCATGGCCAATAACTCCCGATTACCCACGTCATAATTACGTTCAGTAGGAGAAAATTTTCGAGAGAAAAAGGCACAAGGGTTACTTTTAGGGGTTTCTGGATCTCTTTGGGACAAAACGGCACCTGCCCCAATTTCAGAGGCATCAACCTCCACCTGAAATGGCAGAGAAACATCAGGCTGCCGTAGAACAGGAGCAGAAGTGAATCTCTGCTTAAGTTCCTGAAATGCAGAGACTGCCTCAAGAGGCCAATTCACCACATCAGAACCCTTTTTGGTCAAATCAGTTAATGGTTTAACAATAACCGAGAAATTACCAATAAATTTACTATAAAAATTGGCAAAACCCAAAAATCTTTGAAGAGCCTTTAATGAAGTAGGTTGGACCCAATCACAGATGGCCTGAACCTTGACCGGGTCCATTTCAATAACAGATGGGGACAAAATGAATCCCAAAAATGAGATCCTCTGTACGCCAAAAAGACACTTTGATCCCTTCACATACAGAGCATTCTCTCTCAAAATCTGGAATACAGTTCGAACATGTTTCACATGAGGCTGTGGTTCCACGGTCCGGAACCACAGCGCTTTGGACGGAGCGGAAATTCCGCTCCGTCTAAGCCCCGCCCCCTTTCTGACGCGCGCTCTTTCCGAAGGTGTTCAGGACACCTCCGGAAAGAACGCAGGGCTACATAGCCCTGTGTTAAATTCTGTTGCGGCGACGCACCGTCGCCGCAACACGCGAGGACATGCTGCGGTCTGAAAAGACGCGCCGCATGTCCGTTTACACAGGTCTGCCACCTGCGTGTTGTTACGCATAGTGAAGACGGGATTTCTTGAAATCCCCTCCACTATGCTGTAACATCTGGACGCTGCGTGTTTGACGCTGCGCCAGCGCACAGCGCCAAACACGCAGCGTTTACTGATCGTGGAAACTCACCCTTAGAGTCCCAGTCATTGGAAAAAATCAAGATATCATCCAAATAAACAATCAGAAATTTATCCACAAAATCCCTAAAAATGTCATTCATGAAGGACTGGAAGACAGAAGGAGCATTAGTGAGCCCAAAGGGCATCACAAGGTACTCAAAATGCCCCTCAAAGAAAAAACCGGCACCTAAGGGTGAAGAGGATGGTCTGATATGACCCTTCTCCAATGACTCCTTGATATAAGACCGCATAGCGTCATGTTCAGGTACAGACAAGTTAAAAAGGCGACCTTTAGGGAATTTACTACCAGGCACTAATTCAATAGCGCAGTCATAGCTCCTATGGGGAGGCAAGGATGTAGATTTACTTTCGCTAAACACATCAGAAAAATCAATCAAAAAGTCAGGAACATCCTGAGCCTGGGGGGAGGCAGAAAAAACAGGAGTGTTGGTATTAACACATTGGCAGCCCCAACTGGTCACAGACACAGATTTCCAATCCAAAACAGGATTATGAGACTGTAACCAAGGGAAACCCAGTACGATAATGTCATGCAGATTATACAGAACCAAAAATTTGCAGCTCTCCTGATGATCAGGTTCAACCCTCATTATCACCTGATATGAAGAGATACAGCTGCATGGGTATATCAGAAACAGTGGGTCACACAGATACGTGTGACCAAATCACCACTCATATAAATACAATAGGGAGGAGGAAACAAAGAGTCACTGGTGACGAGAATCCATAATGCAAAAGGTAAATATTTATTTAAACATATCAAAAAGTGACACAAGAATATATGAACAATGAAAACACATTAAAAGGACAGGTGCGAATACAAGGGGAGAGATCTCCCAGCAGTAAGGCAAAGATACATTTGTGGCAGAGATGATAGTATAATACATTAAAGCTCATAACACATAAAGTGTCTCCCCCACAAAGAAGGTATGAAAAATAACAGAGCTACACATAGTATTGCCACATAAAATAGAGCATGCTTTTCACAAAACAGTGTGCATGGGTAAAAAACGCCAGTAGAGATAAGTACAATGCTGGTCGGTCTGTCACAAGAGCATGCTCACCAGATAAAGTATAAAGCCACACTGGGAGAAGTCACCCCCAAAGGAGATGCGACCCCAACGCACGTTTCGTGGCACGCCTGCCACTTTCTCAAGGGGATAGCGATATCTGGTACAAAGGACCTTTAAATGCCTCCCACAATCAAGTCACATGTCAGACATCAGCGAATAGGAGTAGGTATAGCGGCGCATGCGCCGCTGGAGCCGGGGGGGGCCCCCAGTGGCAGCGGCGTCATGCACCCGGGCGCGCGCGCTGGTCAGAGGCCAGAGCGCGGTCCGGGCGCAGAGAGACGCCCCACCACATGGGGAGCCGCCCGGGCAACAACGGGGCACGCGCACACCAAGCTCCGCTTGAATTCATAACAACAACAGGATATTAGAAACAGTGACCTTAAATGTAAAAGATACATAATTGTATAAAAGCATATACTATGAGGTCAAGTTGAAGCAAAGAAGGTAACAGATCATACTATCTTCAATACATCAAACGATAATACAGGCAACAAAGTCATACATATTAAATCATGTGATCTGTCGCTGTATTCTTGCTTTGCTTCTCCCAGCATCTCATATCCACCAGTCAGTGGGGGTAGATTCAAAAGGTCCGATAAAATCAATGAAATAAACAGGAACTGTGAAAAAATAAAATTTAAAAAAAGAAGATAAAAGATAAAATTAAAAGAAGAGAAGGCATCACATAGAACCAGTGCGGGAATATCAGAGACAATATGTTATAAAAAAGAGGCAAAATTTAAAGATTCGTTGAGGCCACTGGGCGCCGTTGTGTCAAGTTGGACTATCCAACGCGCCTCCATTTGAGACAATATTTTCTTGTAATCCCCACCTCTGATACCGAGGTGCAGGATATCAATGCCGCGTACCTTAAAGGATGTAGCATCACAGTTATGATAGCGTTTAAAGTGACGCGGAATTGTCTTAAGATCTGAAACGTCTGAAATGGTTCTTGCAGCGGAAATGTCCCTAACGTGTTCCCTGATACGTACTCGCAGTTCCCTGGTGGTTAGGCCAACGTATATCTTCGGGCAGCCACATGTGGCGTAATAAATAACATTCGAGCTGCCACAAGATATACGCTGGCGAATGTCATATGTCTTATCGCCACCAGAGGACGAGAAATTCAGGGCACGTAGGGCATTGGCGCACGCAAGGCAGTGGCCGCAAGAAAAGAAACCAACGGTGGGGCCACGAGAACCAAAAGTATTTACAGAAGGTGGAATGTAGTGACTGCGAACGAGAGTATCTCGTAAGTTTTTGGATCGTCTGGATGTCATGGAGGGGTAGCTGCCCAGTGAGCGAGACAGGGCAGGCTCAGTTTTAAGAATATCCCAATGTTTAGTGAGAATTCGTCGAATATCAAACCACTCATGATTGAATGTGGTAATAAATCTAATCGGACCCTCATCGTTCCCCCGTCTAGCCGCACGAGTAGAGTTAAGAAGGTCATCCCGTGGAGTTGTTCTTGCCCGATCGTATCCCTTCTTGATACATCGGTTACTATACCCGCGTGCCCTAAATCGATCACCAAGGTCCCTGGCTTGGGCCTCAAAGGCATCATCAGTAGAGCAGTTACGTCGCATTCGAAGGAACTGTCCGACCGGGACGGCCCTAATGGTGGCTGGATGGTGAGCTGATTTAGCATGAATCAATGCGTTCACAGAGGTCGGTTTCCTGAACACATCCGTACGAAGACGACGATTGATGTCAATCTCCATGGATACGTCCAGGAACTCGACCCTCTCACGGCTATGTTTGTAAGTTAGATGGATGTTAAGAGAATTCTGATTCAGCTCTGCCATAAAATCCTCGAGCTGCTGCACCGTCCCATCCCACAACATCAAGATGTCATCAATATATCTAAACCAGTACAGCACATGGGAGGCGGCCTGTGTGCCCGCATCGCCAAACAAAGATCTCTCCCAGGCGCCCAGGAAGAGATTTGCGTAAGCGGGCGCACAGGCCGCGCCCATGGCTGTACCACGTCTCTGTAAGTAGAAGACGTCCTTAAATACAAAAAAGTTGTGGGTAAGGACATAGTGGAGCAGCTCGAGGATTAACTCACACAAAGGGCCGTCCAGGTCGGAGGCACCCAGGAACAGGCGAACCGCAGCCAGGCCATCGGAGTGGGCAATACACGTGTATAAAGACTCCACGTCAGCTGTCACCAAAATGGTAGACTCATCCACAAGGATGCCATTCACCCGTGCCAGGACGTCCTTAGTGTCACGAATAAAAGACGGTAGTGTCTCCACGATCGGTTTGAGATAGAAATCAATAAATTTACATACCGAATCGCATGGGCCATGGTGACAGCTGACGTGGAGTCTTTATACACGTGTATTGCCCACTCCGATGGCCTGGCTGCGGTTCGCCTGTTCCTGGGTGCCTCCGACCTGGACGGCCCTTTGTGTGAGTTAATCCTCGAGCTGCTCCACTATGTCCTTACCCACAACTTTTTTGTATTTAAGGACGTCTTCTACTTACAGAGACGTGGTACAGCCATGGGCGCGGCCTGTGCGCCCGCTTACGCAAATCTCTTCCTGGGCGCCTGGGAGAGATCTTTGTTTGGCGATGCGGGCACACAGGCCGCCTCCCATGTGCTGTACTGGTTTAGATATATTGATGACATCTTGATGTTGTGGGATGGGACGGTGCAGCAGCTCGAGGATTTTATGGCAGAGCTGAATCAGAATTCTCTTAACATCCATCTAACTTACAAACATAGCCGTGAGAGGGTCGAGTTCCTGGACGTATCCATGGAGATTGACATCAATCGTCGTCTTCGTACGGATGTGTTCAGGAAACCGACCTCTGTGAACGCATTGATTCATGCTAAATCAGCTCACCATCCAGCCACCATTAGGGCCGTCCCGGTCGGACAGTTCCTTCGAATGCGACGTAACTGCTCTACTGATGATGCCTTTGAGGCCCAAGCCAGGGACCTTGGTGATCGATTTAGGGCACGCGGGTATAGTAACCGATGTATCAAGAAGGGATACGATCGGGCAAGAACAACTCCACGGGATGACCTTCTTAACTCTACTCGTGCGGCTAGACTGGGGAACGATGAGGGTCCGATTAGATTTATTACCACATTCAATCATGAGTGGTTTGATATTCGACGAATTCTCACTAAACATTGGGATATTCTTAAAACTGAGCCTGCCCTGTCTCGCTCACTGGGCAGCTACCCCTCCATGACATCCAGACGATCCAAAAACTTACGAGATACTCTCGTTCGCAGTCACTACATTCCACCTTCTGTAAATACTTTTGGTTCTCGTGGCCCCACCGTTGGTTTCTTTCCTTGCGGCCACTGCCTTGCGTGCGCCAATGCCCTACGTGCCCTGAATTTCTCGTCCTCTGGTGGCGATAAGACATATGACATTCGCCAGCGTATATCTTGTGGCAGCTCGAATGTTATTTATTACGCCACATGTGGCTGCCCGAAGATATACGTTGGCCAAACCACCAGGGAACTGCGAGTACGTATCAGGGAACACGTTAGGGACATTTCCGCTGCAAGAACCATTTCAGACGTTTCAGATCTTAAGACAATTCCGCGTCACTTTAAACGCTATCATAACTGTGATGCTACATCCTTTAAGGTACGCGGCATTGATATCCTGCACCTCGGTATCAGAGGTGGGGATTACAAGAAAATATTGTCTCAAATGGAGGCGCGTTGGATAGTCCAACTTGACACAACGGCGCCCAGTGGCCTCAACGAATCTTTAAATTTTGCCTCTTTTTTATAACATATTGTCTCTGATATTCCCGCACTGGTTCTATGTGATGCCTTCTCTTCTTTTAATTTTATCTTTTATCTTCTTTTTTTAAATTTTATTTTTTCACAGTTCCTGTTTATTTCATTGATTTTATCGGACCTTTTGAATCTACCCCCACTGACTGGTGGATATGAGATGCTGGGAGAAGCAAAGCAAGAATACAGCGACAGATCACATGATTTAATATGTATGACTTTGTTGCCTGTATTATCGTTTGATGTATTGAAGATAGTATGATCTGTTACCTTCTTTGCTTCAACTTGACCTCATAGTATATGCTTTTCTACAATTATGTATCTTTTACATTTAAGGTCACTGTTTCTAATATCCTGTTGTTGTTATGAATTCATGCGGAGCTTGGTGTGCGCGTGCCCCGTTGTTGCCCGGGCGGCTCCCCATGTGGTGGGGCGTCTCTCTGCGCCCGGACCGCGCTCTGGCCTCTGACCAGCGCGCGCGCCCGGGTGCATGACGCCGCTGCCACTGGGGGCCCCCCCCGGCTCCAGCGGCGCATGCGCCGCTATACCTACTCCTATTCGCTGATGTCTGACATGTGACTTGATTGTGGGAGGCATTTAAAGGTCCTTTGTACCAGATATCGCTATCCCCTTGAGAAAGTGGCAGGCGTGCCACGAAACGTGCGTTGGGGTCGCATCTCCTTTGGGGGTGACTTCTCCCAGTGTGGCTTTATACTTTATCTGGTGAGCATGCTCTTGTGACAGACCGACCAGCATTGTACTTATCTCTACTGGCGTTTTTTACCCATGCACACTGTTTTGTGAAAAGCATGCTCTATTTTATGTGGCAATACTATGTGTAGCTCTGTTATTTTTCATACCTTCTTTGTGGGGGAGACACTTTATGTGTTATGAGCTTTAATGTATTATACTATCATCTCTGCCACAAATGTATCTTTGCCTTACTGCTGGGAGATCTCTCCCCTTGTATTCGCACCTGTCCTTTTAATGTGTTTTCATTGTTCATATATTCTTGTGTCACTTTTTGATATGTTTAAATAAATATTTACCTTTTGCATTATGGATTCTCGTCACCAGTGACTCTTTGTTTCCTCCTCCCTATTATTATTATTATTATTCTCATTATCACCTGAGTAGAGAACTGAGGTTTATTCTCAGCCAAAGGGGTAGAATCGATCCCCAGTAGGGGAATAGACTTCCGTAGGGGTATCAAGGGAAACCCACAACGTTTAGCAAAATCAAAATCCATCAGGTTAATAGCTGCTCCCGAATCAACGAAAGCCTGAGCAGAAAATGAGGACAGAGAGCATATCAGAGTAACAGTTAATAAAAACTTAGTCTGAACACTACCTAAGACAACTGAGCGTGCAAAACGTCTTCCCCGCTTAGGGCAGTCTGAAATAGCATGAGAGGCATCACCACAGTAGAAACATAACCCATTGCGCTTTCGAAACTCATGACGCTGTGCCCCAGAAACCACTCTATCACACTGCATGGATTCAGAAGCAGGTTCACAAGGCAACACTATTCCACGCATACTTCTCCGCTCACGCAAACGTCTGTCAATTTGAATCGCTAATGACATAGAATCATTGAGACCAGAGGGGACAGGGAATCCCACCATAACATCCTTTACATTATCTGACAGACCCTTCCGAAAAAGGGCTGCCAAAGCGTCGTCATTCCATTTGGTCAGGACTGCCCACCTACGGAATCTCTGACAGTATAACTCAGCGTCATCAAGCCCCTGATTTAATGCCAACAAGGCTTTTTCAGCTTGATCAGTGACATTAGGCTCATCGTACAATAACCCCAAGGCCTGAAAAAATGCATCAACATCACTCAAAACAGGATCCCCAGGTGTCAGGGAAAAAGCCCAATCCTGAGGATCGCCGCGCAGGAGAGAGATGACAATTTGAACCTGCTGCGCTGCGTTCCCTGAGGACTTAGATTTTAAGGCAAAAAACAATTTACAATTATTTTTGAAATTCAGAAACTTGGCTCGATCCCCCAAAAACAAATCTGGCATGGGAATCCTAGGTTCCACAACAGGCAACCTAGCAAGATAGGTAGCAATACTCCGAACCTCAGTGGCAAGCTGATCCACACGGCCAGACAACTGTGCAAACTCCATTGAGAGAAAAAATCCTCCCCAGCACCCAGAGATACAGAGGGAAAAAAAAATTCAACAAACAGAAAAATATCTCTGACAACTCTGACAACCTTTTTTTTTTTTTTTTTCTTTCACAATATTTTTCCCTTCTGTGAGTACCATACAATTTTCAATTTTTAGGCCGGTGATACTGTTATGTTTCGGTAGCTGAGGAGTGCAGGTAAAAAGGCAATACACCAGAGCGGTTGGAATCTATGAGATTGCAGTACCCTGACTAACCACCACAACTAGAGGCAGCCGTGGAGCGTTCCTACATTGGTCCTAGACGCCTCGTCACAGCCTGAGAAACTAACTACACCTAAAGGTAGAAAGAGGAAAGCTATCTGCCCCGGAGCAGATCCCCAAAGAGCATAGAAAGCCCCCAAACATGTAATGGCGGTGAGACAAGAAGAAATACTGACACAGACAGAAAATAGTATGAGCAAACGTTGGGGCCCAAACTACCTAAATAGAAAAGGATAGGAAGGGCACTTACTGCAATCCCAAAAAACCCTGAAAAGCACCAACACTACTAATTTCAAAAACACCTGAGATCACACGACCTCTACCACCTAAATTAGTTCTCTGGTGTAACAAAATCAAAACAGCAGCCACTGAAAAAACTGGAAAAAAGCAAATGTAAAAACATCAGTGGCTGAACTAAACTGAGAGGGCAAAAGCCCCCGGAGGGGACCCTGAAGGCCCCCACAGAAGTGCAGGACAAAATGCAAAAATCAAGCACAAAAACAAAAAGAAGAAAATGTCTTATCTGTTAGCAGGAGATGCAGACACGACACAGCAGGCTACAAAGGAAACAGGAATCAAGGATTGAGACCAGAACAATTGATCACCGGCAACCCTGATGGGAAGGCGACTCCCTTATATAAGACCAGTCAGTAACACCTGATTCCCAATCCTCACAATCTTCAATGGACAGTCCAGTACCGCTTGTAACCACCAGAGGGAGCCTCTGCTCAGAACTCATTTCAAGTCCATTCACAACACCAAACCCTGACTTTGCCGTATATGCCTCTAATGGCCTCCCTCTTGACTTATTGGGGGCTAAAAACGTAGACGTAAAGGTGGGGAGAGTGGAGCTAAAGAACCAGGGACTTCTTGTAGTAAAGACTGTTAATGAGGAAAATGGGTTGAATGTGGTTTTAGGCACTAACATTATTAGTAACTGTTTGGAGGAGGTTGTGTTTTTACTCCAACAGCTCGCCGAAATTGCCAGACCAAAGCAAAAGGGAGTGATCCGGAAGGAGATTCGGACCCTGATGTGCCAGCAGCAAGTGAAACTGACCGGTGGTGAGATTGGTAATGTACGGGTAACAGACCCGAATCCCATTGTGATACCCCCAATGAGTGAAATGCTTATTTGGTGTAGAGCAGAAATAGGTCTGAGAGGACAGAACTACCAAGCAGTAGTAGAGCCCCATTGTTCAGAGCACAGACCTACACTCTTGACTGCCAGAGGGGTAGTGGAGGTACATAATGGGAGGGTGCCAGTGCATCTTCTCAACTGGGGCGAGGATGAAGTTAAATTACCACGTTATGCCACTGTTGCTAAGTTACATGCTGTGGATAATAACTCCATTCACCCAACGGAGCCCTTAACCTCCCCACAACCAGTGGAGGATAACGGTCCGACCACCCAGGTGGAGGATTGGTGTCAGCAGCTCCATGTCGGGATGGACACCACTCCAGCCCACCAGAAACAAGGAGTATACCGAGTAGTTCAGGAGTATGCACAGGTATTCAGCAAACACCCACTCGACTTTGGGAAAATTAAAGGGGTTCAACATCACATCCCCACAGGCAACCATCCTCCCATTAAAGAACGGTACAGGCCTATACCTCCAGCACACTACCAGAAAGCCAAAGAAATGTTGAGTGACATGAAGGAAGCAGGGGTGATAAGGGATAGTTGTAGTCCCTGGGCAGCACCTCTAGTCCTAGTTAGGAAAAAGGATGGGAGCATGAGAATGTGTGTAGATTACAGACAGGTAAATCGCATTACACATAAGGATGCATACCCTTTACCACGCATTGAGGAATCCTTAGCTGCATTAAAAACTGCTAACTACTTTTCCACCCTTGACCTCACTAGTGGGTACTGGCAAGTAGCTGTGGCTGAGGAGGATCGGGAGAAGACGGCTTTCACCACCCGATGGGACTCTGTGAGTTTGACAGAATGCCGTTTGGACTCAGCAGTGCCCCTGGAACATTCCAGAGAGTGATGGAGAGCTGCCTGGGACATCTCAACTTTGAAACTGTGTTGCTGTACTTGGACGACGTCATCGTGTACTCCAAAACGTATGAAGATCACTTGAAGCACCTGGCGGAGGTGTTCGAGTCACTGTCCAAGTATGGGATGAAACTGAAGCCTTCAAAGTGCCATCTGCTCAAACAGAAGGTACAGTATCTGGGACATATTGTCAGCTCAGAAGGAGTACCGCCAGACCCTGAAAAGATCACCGCCATCCAGAAATGGCCGGAGCAGAAAAATCTCAAGGAGGTGCGACAGTTCCTGGGACTGACAGGGTACTACCGGAGGTTTGTGAAGGATTACACCAAGAAAGCAGCGCCTCTGCAAGACCTCCTGGTGGGACAGTCCCTCAAGAGCAGGAATTCTCCATTCCACTGGGGTAAAGAACAGGCAGAAGCATTCAAGGAAATGAAGGAGATCCTGACAGGCGATGAGATCCTAGCTTACCCTGACTACAGCCAGCCGTTCCTGCTGTATACTGATGCCAGCAATGAAGGATTGGGAGCAGTCCTCAGTCAGAAGCAAAATGGCCTGGAGAAAGTCATTGCCTATGCTAGCAGGAAGCTCTGCCCGACCGAGAGAAATCCAGAGAACTATAGCAGCTTCAAGTTGGAGTTCCTGGCACTGGTCTGGGCCATCACGGAGAGGTTTAAGCACTACCTAGCCTCCAGCAAGTTCACTGCCTACACCGATAACAACCCCTTGACGCATCTTGAAACAGCTAAGCTGGGAGCCATGGAACAACGATGGATGGCTCGGCTGTCAAACTACCAATTCACAATCAAGTACCGAGCAGGCCGCAAGAATGCCAACACTGATGCCCTATCCAGGATGCCTCATGAATCGGACACAGAAGAAGAAGTGGATGATCTGGAAGAGATTGAACTACCTGCCTTTCACAGGAATGGGATGATCCATGAGCAACAAGCCAGCAGGAGATCGTGCGGTAAGACGTTAAATCCTCTACCTCACCACAGCTGGAAGGAGACTCAGGACAGCGATCCAGTTGTCAGCCGAATCAAGGAGCTGATAAGACAAGAAGGTTCCTCCTTGGAGAAGGATGCATCTCTACAAGCAAGGCAGCTGTGGAATGAGAGAAGCCGGTTGTTCATCTACCGTGAGAGGCTGTGCCGGAGGTACGTCAACCCAAGGACCCATGAGATGGTATGGCAGATAGTAGTCCCCAGAGCAGACATCCAGATGGTGTTAGAAGCCTACCACGATCAAGCGGGACACTTTGGCTGGAAGAAGCTGGAGACCCTGTTGAAGTGTCGTTTCTACTGGGTGGGAATGCGCAGCTCCATCGAGAGGTGGTGCCAGAACTGTGGACCCTGTGGCCTCAGAAGAAAGGATTACAGCAGTCAGAAGGCACCCCTGCAACCCATCAAGACGACTCGTCCCTTGGAGATCGTGGCCCTGGACCATGTCAAGTTGTCACCCAGCCGGTCAGGATACTCCTATGCCCTGACTATGGTGGATCACTACTCCAGGTTCCTGGTGGTCGCCCCTGTCAAAGATCTGACAGCAGAGACAGCAGCAAAGACGTTCCAGGCGTATTTCTGCAGACCACACGGATATCCTGAGCAGGTGCTAACTGACCAAGGCCCAGCCTTCGAGGCCGAATTGTTCAAAGAGTTTTGTCACTTGTACGGGTGTAAGAAGATCAGAACCACACCGTACCACCCCAAACCAATGGTCTCTGTGAGAAGATGAATCACATCGTCATTGACCTATTGAAGACAATACCACTCGAGGAGAGAAATCGGTGGCCAGACTTACTACCTGACCTGGTAGATCTGTACAATCACATACCTGTGAGTTCCACCAATTGCACCCCAGCCTACCTCATGCGGGCCAGACCAGGAAAGCTGCCCATGGATCTGGAGCTTGGTGTTGTAGAACCAGAAGCAGATGTGACTACGGAAGACTGGGACACAAACAGACAGGAACAGTACAGAAAAGTACAAGCCTGCGTCGAAGAAAGTCTCAATCGAGTCAGGGATAAACAAGAAGATCGCTACAACAAAAGTGCGCCAGCTGAACCTTTCGCACCCGGTGAAGTTGTACTGAAAAGAAAGAGGAGGTTACACAAACTCAACGATCAATGGGAAAGAGAGCCCTACATCATTCAGAGTTCAAGGTTTGACAACAAGAAAACGTGCATAATTAGCAAGGATGGAGGAAGAACGACTACAACGGGGA